>JAQFVV010006380.1:437253-1184753 GCA_028023455.1 Epiperipatus broadwayi
ATCCCATTATAATATATATATATATATATTTTAGAAAAATAATAACATAAAAATATATAAATTCTGCCTTGAAGCTAAATCAAAGTGATATACAATCTTCAGTGTTTGACTTTATACCTATAATTAAAACTCCCAAATCAAGTACTGAAATAACAGTCTAAGAAGTCTACTTCTAAACATACCCATTCAAAAAACGTTTTTCTTTATATTTATGTTTATAACCTTTCAATTTTTTTGCAAATTCTTTAATATTTTCTAAATAGTACTTATCTCTATTTTATATTAGTAATTCTTATCTGCACAGTATTAAGGAACATATAAAATGAGAGATCTTACAGCACAATTTTTAAAAAAAAGTTTTAAATTTAAAATTTGAATAACCTAAAAAACGTAAAAAATATGATTTGTGGTAAAGAAATTATATAGATAAACAATATTTTAAACATACCTACACAATTATGCTTTACAATTTATTATCACTCACTTTTTAACTTTCATTCAAAAATAAATAAAAGATAAATCATTTTTTTAAAAAATTATTCTCCTTACTCTATCAATTAAGATAGCAATAACATTCTAAAAGTGGACTACATAATATCTCTTAACTTTCAAATCTCTAAAGAAATAATAATTGTAAACAAATAAATAACTTTTAGCACGTTTCTTTTATTCACATTTAAATAATAAAAAAGATGTCAGCAAATAAAAAAAAGAGCGAAAGAAATGGAGAGATGAAAAAAACTGTTAAGAAATTGCCATTTCAATTTAAAATTAAAGTGAATTTTAGGGTTAAACTTTTATATAGGAAATAATTTGAGACTTTATACTAACACATGTATTTATTTAAAATGTCTGAACAAATATAATATTAATATAAGAAAGCAATTAAATTTCAGATTTCACTTACTGAAATATGAAAGAGATATTACATAAATATCTCAATGCAAAACAAATGCCCTTTCAAAATTCCTAACAGAAGATCAGCGATGAAAAAGTAAAAATCACCGAGCTTGGCAATTGTTGAATGGTTAGAGTTTGTGAAAAATAATTCCATACTTGTGTTATCATCTAGATAAGGATAGTTAGACATCTATTTCCAAACAATAGTCCAGCCACTTGTGAGAATTTTTTATGTCTCATGTAAAGTTTCATTTAACACAGACTTAAATTCAGATATAGACTACCTATTTACAGCATCCTAATAAATAATTTCATCTTTTAAAAAAATCAAATAATCAATTATCAAGAAAGTCACTAATATTGAAATACGAAAATCACAGAATGAAAATATTATTTCATTCAAATGAACAACCCAACATTAATTTAGATTCTATATTGAAGTTACTTAGACTGAGACCTATCAAAATCAACTATTTTATATATTTATAAAATAACTTATTAAAGAAAATAAAAAAAAAAGATTTAATTATAACTTAATATAAAAAGATCTGACAACAATGCTATTCACCTGGTTTGAAGGAGGGCCAAATACGTCTTTGAATTTTTTTCAAATTTCAAATAGATTAAAATTTTGCGTTTAGAAAGCTGGTGTAAACAAAGACAATTAGTCACTAAAAATCAATCAATAAATGGGTTATAACTGCTTTTCACTAGAAGCTAAAGTAAAAATGAAAAATTATTAAAACTCTTATTATCTGTATTTATTTATAAAGAATCAGAAAATAATGTCTTCTCTTTCACTGATTTTTTTTTGCATCAGACTATTTAAAAAGCTATTTTGTTATAGTGTTATATCAATAGTTATAAACACAACACAAATGTATCTATGAATAACAATAATTATTTTTATCTTATAAATAAACAAAAAAAATAAAATTAGAATATAAGATCTCCTTTAATAGTGAGCAGCTTCTTGATACATAAAATTTGAATCAACATAAAATTTTAATTCAATAATTATTCACATCAAATCTACAAATTAAATTAATGAATTTATTTTCTTTCAGATCTTAGTTTATACTACATTTAATTAAATATTTGAAACACTAGAAAACATAATTGAACAACTTTAATTTATTAAAAAAACACCTCTATAATAAATGCATATGCTAATTAATTGCAAACGTAAGCAGGCATTTATTTTATTTCATATATATATATGTTAAAACGAAGATTTGCACGGGTTAAATATATAAAATACATATTTTGCGGGTTCATCCGTGTTAAAAACGTTTAATATTAATATACTGACGTTTCGACTTGGTCACACAAGCCATCCACAGAGTTATAAAAGGTAGAAAGACGGTTGTAGCGCCTCTACAACCGTCTTTCTACCTTTTATAACTCTGTGGATGGCTTGTGTGACCAAGTCGAAACATCAGTATATTAATATTAAAAGTTTTTAACACGGATGAACCCGCAAAATATGTATTTTATATATATATCATCAACCATTATCAATACACTGCAGGATGAATGTCTCTCCAAGTTTAATCCATCTCCGATCTTTAGCTTCTCTTCTCCACATTACCCCTGCACACTTTCTTATTTCATCCATCCATCTCACATGTGGTCTCTTTCTAGGTCTTTTACAATCTCTTGGAATCCAGTTAAAGATTTCAATTGTCCATCTATTATCATCTCTTCTATCAATATGTCCAGCCCAACTCCACTTCAATCTTTTAATTTTTTCAACGAGGTCAGTAACACCTGTTTGTTCTCTTACCCATACATTGTGTTTTCAATCTTTTCTTGTTACTCCCAACATGCATCTCTCCATACTTCTTTGAGTGGTCTGGAGTCTCTGCATTGCTCTACTATTAAGTGTTCAAGTCTCAGATCCATAAGTAAGAACTGGTAAAACACATTTGTTAAAAACTTTTCTTTTCAAACACATAGGCATATTTCCTTTTAGTATCAAGTTATTTCTACCAAAGGCACTCCAACCAAATTTAATTCTATGATTAATTTCATCCATTATGTTTCCATCTGTATTACTAATCTGACCAAGGTATTTGTATCTGTTAACTTTTTCTAATTCATCATAATCAATCTTTATTTTCATATTTTCAGCAAATTGATTAAACATTACTTTAGTCTTTTTAACATTTAACTTTAGTCCTACTTTACTACTTTCATCTGATAACTCCTGCAACATTTCCTGAAACTCTAAAGCATTATTTGCAAAAACAACTATATCATCTGCAAAATCTAAATGACTTAAATAATCTCCATTTACTTTCACTCATTTAGTTTCCCATTTTATTCTCTATAATTTATTGAATGCAAAATCGATATGTTATATATTGTACAAAAGAAACATGTATAAAATATAAGCTAATACATGGGTAAAAAAATGATAATCAAGCAAGATGAATATTTTATATACATTAATGAATTCATAAGGACATATAGATTAATACAAATAAAATAAGGGAAAAAATAAATGTGTGATAATAACTGTGATATCTGGTACCATTGTCTAATGTTCAAACTAAGCAGTCCATCAATAACGGTGTGTATTTACCCAATCTGCCTGACAAATGATTCAGTTCAGCAGACTGTTGCGATCATTGAATGTTCTTAATGGGATTCCATGTTTCATAAAATCTTGAGTTGGCAGTTAGGAGTTTATCATGATTCTTCATTTTTTGTAGTTTCCTAATGGTAAAAGCCTCTTCATCGAAAGCACTGGTGTTGAATATTTTTTTGCACCTTACAGTCCAAATTGCATAGTTTATGAATAATGACAATTTGATTGTGGCAATTGATCTTGATCTTATGCTGTCATTGAGCGATATGACTATGTAATAGTCAACATTGAGGTTCTTGGCAATTGTACTTCTTGTGATCCAGAAACCAGAGCATGAGCATATCAGATGTTCAAAAATTTCTTCATGCCTCTCTTATATGCAAAAAACCAGTTGGTACTTACTGAATTGATGTTGATTTTGAATACCAAATCCAGGTATTTAGGTTCCATGCTCCAGAAGCTGAAGAGAGTCATGAATTCTTTATTGGGAGTTCCCAACTTCAGACATATATCGATGTTGACTGGATGTATCAGTCTGTAGGCTTTCAATATCTTGATTTGATTGTCAAATGTGTCATGGGTGATGACCATGTATTTTTAATCAGCTCAATTGCAGAGTCTATGAAGTTCTTAGCTCTAGGCAGTGGTCTATCAGTAGGAATTACTAGCTCCAGAATCTGCTTGTATCCAAAGGTTTTGATTATTATTGAGATAAAGTTGAAAGTTTTCTGTACTGCAATAGCCTAGAGAGAATGCAGGGACAAACCATTGTATTTCTTATGTTGTTTGCATGAACTTAATGCTAAATGCAGCAACATTGCCTTTCCAGAATAATCTTGCTGCAAGAGTGTTTACTTTTCTGATAAATATTTTGGTAAGTTTGATGATTGGCACATAATAATTTATTTTGGCCATAATTTTCATATTCAGTATGGCTACTTTCCCAGGTAGGGTTAGACAGACTTTGGATAATTTTTGAGTTAAGTTTTGCATTGATAATAGAATTTCAATATGTATGTCTTTTGACATTTGGGTATGTGCTTTGGCAAGTGCAAATCCTACAAATTTTTGAGGCTCTGCTTTCAACTTAGATACAGTTTTTTTCCATCACAGATCTTCCATGTTGCATATTTCAATGGATTTATTAAGAGACCGAATTTACTGGAATACCATTCCAAGATGGAGTTAAGCTGAGTGAGAAAATTTGATAATGGGAGAAAAACAATGATATCATCCATGTATGCAATCACATTGATAATTTTAGCCAGTCTAGGTATATATATGCCAGGAAGCTGTTGTTCTATAGACTTCAATAGTGGATTGATACAGGTAATAAACATAAGCGCACTCAGGGATGAGCCCTGGGGAATGGAGGCTCCAGGTTTGAAATATGATGACAACCTACCATTTAGGGATACAGTAATTTCTCTGTTGTCCAAAAAGTTTTGAATGATTTGAATTATGGAGTTTGGTATTTGATGTTCTTCAAGCAAGTGTAGAAGGGTGTTTATGTTGACAGAATCAAAAGCCACAGGTTGAACGGCAATGGCAGCTTTAGTTTCCCATTTTAATCCACAAAATATTTCTTGCAACACAGCTGTAAAAAGTTTTGGAGATATGAAGTCATCTTGTCTCACCCCTTTCTCAATGTTGACTTATTCCAGTATTATTATGTAATCTAATTGTTGCTGTTGCATTTTTGTAAATATTCTTTAAAATATGACAATGATGATCCAATGCTTTAATCACTGAAGAAATGTTTATAGAATCAAATGCCTTTTCATAATCTACAAATCCAAAGCATAATGGCAACTCATATTCATTTATTCTTTCTATAACTTCTCTCAATACCTGGATATGATCTACTGTACTAAAACTTCTTTTAAATCCATCTTGTTCTCTTGGTTGGTGGAAATCCAATGTTCTCTGTAGACGAGTTGTAATTATCTTGGTAAAAATTTTGTATAAAACTGATAAAAGGCTAATAGGCCTGTAATTTCTAATATCTTCTTTATGACCTTTTTTAAATATTAATATTATTACTGCATTCTTCCAATCATCTGGTACATCTTTATCATTCAGTCATTTGGTATATAACTTTGCTAAAAAAAATTCTATTACTTCACCTGCTTCTTTTAATATATGAATTATAATTCCATCATTCCTTTCCTTTCTTCATACATTTAATTGCATGTTTCACTTCTTCATTTAAAATTCTGGGCAATTCAGATAATGTAATAGATATAGGAGGTACTTGTTCTTTATTACTATATAATTCTTGATATAACTTTTCTACCCATTTCATGGTGTCATCTCTTTTTAGTAATTCTTATTGCAAATATAAATTTTCTATCAATACCAAAATGTTGTTGTACACTCTTGAGACTTTTATCTTTTACAGCTTTCCTTGCTACTTCACAATTATATTTTCTTATATCATTATCAACTCTTTTTTGCACCATTTTACAAATTTTGAGATATTCAATCCTTCTTAATGAATCGTTTTTTATATATTTTCATACTCCTTCTTGTCTTCATAAATTCTCTAGTCTCAGTAAAAATTTTATTGGTCAATTGCTGCTTTCTTGCAGTTTTTAAAAGTGTATCAGTTATTTTCATATTAATTTCATTCAATTCTGAATCATTTTCAAAATCTACTAATACTTGAAACCGATTTGTAAGTTCTAATTTAAATTCATTAGAATGTTTCTGAAGATTAGGAATATCAACTGTAAATAATGTTTTTTTTTTAATAATTTTTGTCTCTCTAGTTTTGCATTAACACATATCTTACATCTTACTAATCGATGATCACTTCCTGTGTTAAATTTATTAAGAACATTACAATCTTGAAATATGAATTTTCTGTTAGTCAAAATATAATCATTCCAATACTCTGTATCTTTATTTGGATGCTTCCATGTCAATTTCCTTTTAACATTTTTCTCAAAAATAGAATTCATAAAATAATATTTCTCTTTTTCTGCAAACTCCAGTCTATGCCCTCTCTCATTTCTATTACCATAACCAAATTTACCTACAACATTTTCCTTTTTCATTTATTTACCAATTCTAGCATTAAAGTCTCCCATGACAATTTTAAAATGTTGTTTAGTCTGCTCAAAACCCATTTGGTACATCCATATAAAAATCTTCTATTACTTCATCAATATGAGAACTTGTTTGGGCATAAACCTGAATTACTTGCATTTGGTATCTGCTATCAAGTTAAATAATTAATCTTGCCACTCTGTCCAATACACCATCAATCTCCACAATATTGTTCTTCCACTTTTTATTTATAATGAATCCCATTTCACTTGTACTTTACAATATTTGTGTCTTTGTAATAGAAAACATGTCCACTTTTTAAATCAATTATTTCTTCACAAAGTCCAATAATGTCCCATTTAATATAAGAAAAATCTTTTTCCAATTCTTGCAATCTTCCTTCAGTTAAAAGTGATATGCAGTTGTAAGTATGTAAATAAAAAATCATCATCAAATGGCAGTCTGGGTTCAAAATCAAATTGTAATTGAAAGAAATTGTTTTTGATTTTAGTGCATTACTTCTAAAATTAAATAAAAGCAATTTTTATAAACTTTTTAAATATATATTATTTCTTATTACTTTTTAATTTTCAAATATTTAGCAACAAATTTCTTGTAACTAATCATATTCAAATTTAAAAAGTAATAATGTAAACAATGTCATCATATTTCTAGTTTTTGAAATAAAATTCACACACTTAAAAATCATTTCCAATATTTTTTCGTTTATGAAGCAAGATTGTAAAAAAATTACATTTTATTATTAAAGAAGATTTCATTCTTCATTTGTTTTTCTTTCTGCTTTAAATAATTGTAAACACTTTTTAGTAAATATTCAATAAAAGCATCTTTTTCAAAATATATATACTGGCATCTAGAAAACATTACTGACAATTTGTCAAACTAATATCTTGTGGTTTGAAATTTAGCATAGCAACACTGTTAGATTGGATAACAAGATGAATACCTCTGAAACACTTGTTTCATATTGCATTGTCATTGATACAAAACATGTATAAAATTTGAAGAAAATTCATTTGATAGAAATATATTAAAAATAGATTACAATATTTGACATAGATAAACAAACAAATAGTCAAAAATTTTAAATTAAATAGAAGCATTTTAAAAATTTGAAAATAAAATACACCTCACATAAAGGGTTAAAATGAATATAAACTTTGTTTCTATTTCTCTTTCACAGTGTTTTAAAATAATACTAAAATATATTTTCTACGTAGGATTAAATCATAAAATTCATGAATTTAATAAAATATTATATCTGATAGTAAAACATATAAATTTCATACTTGGATTAAGTAATATATTTCAAATCTTTATTAATGTTTTCCTTTATCAAAACCAATCTCAGTTTATTAAGAAGGCTAAAATACTATTCAATGTGGATTTATTCTTAATTACAATTTGTGTTAAACCTAAATCAATATATAACTCATATATTATAAAACACTGTCTTAAATAATACAAACATTTTTGATAAAAAAAATAAAAAAAGCAAGGTTAAAATTAATTACAAGAGAAAAATTTAAAATTACAATAGTAATAAAAAAATGAAATATTCAATGAGTTTTCATTCTCTATTACTTAACAAAGTGTTTTTATACAAAATAAATCACTTATAATTTTTCTCTGAGAAAAAAACTTTCATATATATATACATTGTAGATTTCTATAGTCTCTAATTATGGCAATATCAGGCAATTTTTAATGAAATAATATAAATCATTATCTCTGAACCAGAGTAATGGTTTTGTATTTTGTTAATGATATTTCTATTTAATGTCTTGCACATTGTGACAATTATGTTATTTAAAATTTTTATTTAAATATATTTCCAATAAACTTTATGACAAATCTGTTGATTATTACTAAATTCTAGCTGGTAGTTTAAGGAATACTGCCAGAAAAGTTTCATTTTCAAAGGTAAAAGTAAATAATTTTACAGACACATATATAATAATTTAATAAATAAAAAATATTTATGGCAGATAAAGCTACTTGCCATGTTCTAAAGAAAATCCAAAGTTTTCATGACTATTCAGACATAAGTTCCATTTTAGGCAAATAATATTTTAGTTGGCACTTATAATGAGGTAGTTTTCAAATTTATGAGTTAGTCATACTACCAATGATCTTAATCAGATAATTTTGATGAAATGGCAAAACTTTGGCCAATAGATTGAAACAAAATTTTTCCCTTTGAAAGTTTTTTTGTGAAACTTGTTTTTTGACAGAATATGTTTACAGTTGTCATGAAAATTTTAAAGTATACTTTAATATGAATTTTTTTGCTTATTTATAAAGTATTTTTAATTATTTTTACACACTAATTGGTTGCTCATTACAAAAAAATACATGTGTAAGTTTTCAATTTATTTCTTAATGTTATACTTTTAAAAATAGAAGTTAATAAACTTGACCACAATATAAGCAAAAAAAAGATAATGTCTATTATGTTATTATCTGTCAAAATTGACTTGGTATTAAAATCTTTTAAAATATTGAAATTTTTGTAAGAAAACATCACATTTAAGGCAGAATTTGATAGATATAATAGATTTACCTTCATTCATTAACATTAAAAAAAATTAAATAAAAAAAAAATTCATTAAGTTTTCAGGAAAAATATTAACATAAACATCTATGTGAAGTTTATAGTTCATTGTCATTTTTACAGTTCAATTTTTAAATATTTAAAATGGCCAAATATAATTTTTTTTAAATATTAAATCGATGAAAAATTGTGGTGATTGGTTTAACTTCAAGTATTTTTGGCAAAAATTCTTTGATAAATTTTATTTAAAAAAAGTTGATAAATTTAAAAAGAAAATTGAACATTTGTTTCATAAAAATTTTCTGGATAAAATGAATGATCAAAATTATGTGAACATATCTGGTATAAATTTGGATTTCAATCAAAAATATATTTTAAATTTTGGATCGAAATATGTTGATGGTAGATGGAAACATTGTAAACTACAATTGAATTCTGCAGTAGAGCAGTCATTTAGTGTGATTAAGTGTGATTCTAATATTTGTAATAATATTGTTAAAGAAGTTAAAAATAAAAACTTTAAATATAATAGGAATGATAAATGGTTATGTTAAAGTAATAAATTTAAAAGTTTTCTATTAAATAATGACTTAGTGTGTTTAAAAGAAGATAAAGATTTTTTAATGTGTTTGATTATGAGAGCAAAATATAATGAAAAAGTTATGGATCAAATGAAAAGACTTAAATCTCATAATTGTGAAATAATAAATATAGATACATCTCACATAAAATTTATAAAAGAAATTTTAATAAAAGCTACGAATAAAGCTATTGATAGCTATACATATTATAATTTATATCCATCATCAGCTATTTGTCCAAGGATATTTTCGAATATAAAGCTATATAAAAAAAATTATCCATTAAGATTGATAGTTGATTTTGGTGGTGCATATTATTATCAAACATGTAGATATATTGAATTATTACTTCAAGATATTTTAGATTTTGGAAAATATACTATTTCATCATTATTTGATTTTGTGGATAAAATTAAGAATATAAACATAGAGTTATATGTCACAATTTGTACTTTCGATATAAACGAAATTTATGGATCAATAGATCAAATAGTCAATTGATATCATTTATAATGCTCTTGTTTTAAAAAATATAGTCTGATATTATAAATTTTACTATAAAAGTATTGCAGTTTTTATTGATAAAAAATTTTATGTTAATTTTAATAATGAATATTATAAAATGACTTATGGTTGGCCAGATCATTTTCAGATTTGAGAATTCTCAAATAGTTTTTACAACATATAAAACTTGAATTCAGGAACTAGCAAAATACCTCTAATATATATATATATATATATAAGTCAATTATTTTATATAGTGCAATGTTTTTTATAAACAATAATATTTAAACAGCATTAAACTGTTGCACATGTGCTTATGGATTTAAAATCCAAAAGCGCATGTGCCACAGTTTAATGCTGTTTAAATATATATATACATACACCTGGGTCTCATTTTACGCGATAGATAGGTTCCTCAGAAAACATGCGCAAATGAAATCATGCAAAAATAGACATAACTTACATTGAAAAAGGGGGGTGCGGTCTGTGATTTTTCAAAATTCGCGTAAAAGCAAAGCACCAATGTAAAATTACTTTAAAATTCGTGCAAAAAAAAAATAAAAAAATAAAATATGACAATTTCAAATTTGAAAAAAATTTGATATAAGACAAACTTTTTTTAACTATAATATTTAATTTTATTCAAAATAATATATTTTTATGCATAATTTACAGTACAGTAATTTACATTTTTTTATACGTTTTAATTATTATAGCTATTTGCAAACAACTAGCACCAACTTCACACTCATGTGTGTCAATGGTTTTCTGGTGATAATGTAATTAGTAATTAATCTTTGAGATGATGATTTTATTAATTGTTTATGAAACTAACAACTAAAAATTAAATTCTTATTTTTGTCTTTAATTTTCAATTCCGTTTAAAAATAAAATTTCACATCACATTAATTTCAAGTCATTGTAAGTAATTTTTAAATTGTTAATTACAATTGAAAATCAGATTTTAATTTTTAATTGTCAAATTTAATTGTGCCCACTGCTATTACTGACCTTTTAAAAATAAACTTGTGGACACTAAATGATTAATAATTGATTATGTTCTTTTTTAAAAAGCAAAAACAGAATGTGATTTAAAATGCAAAATTAACATACACAATGTCTGAACAAATTTACATTATAATCTTGTAAAATTTAATGTGTGTATACATAAAATGTGGAAATCATGATTTTAATTCCATTATTGCATAAAATCTTATTATTATAAAGCACTGAAAATATTGAAATTATTAAGATAAAAGTCGAATTCTAATAATGTGCTATTACTTTCAATATAACATAAGTGTGTGAAATTTATTATTTAAAGTAATAGCACATTATCGGAGTTCGACTTCCGGTGAAATAGGAATCGCGTAACTTCAAAATCATGTTAAATAAGTCCATGTAAAAAGAGACCCAGGTGTGTATATATATGATAAAAGATAAGAGGTAACCATTTGTTTTAATTTATAACATATTTGTAGGCAAATGAAATCACATATATCTACTTTGCACTTCACTGCTTTATCTAATACACTTATGCATATAATATATATATATATATATATAGTGTACTGTTTGTTTTTATATATGGTACAAATATATTGGCATTTGGTAAAAGCTAAAAAAAAAGAGTAAACTTAGATTGTTTTTTTATTAGTATAATTTACTTTTTTAAAAACATACAGTGAAAGTTAAAATTGTCTTTCATATTTTTTTTTATGTAATTAAAAATAAAAGTTAAAATTGGAGAGAACAAAAGACACGCAGATTACTAATCCAGATAAATTAAAAAAATTCCAAAAGTAAAAAGATAAGCTAAAAGAAAAATATTTTAGCTAATTAAAGATGGCAGGATTATGCTACAAAAAAATAAAGACTTTGTAACATAAATTTTATAAAGAATGTATGAGATTATCAGTGTATATTTTTGATAAACAAAAGGTATGCACAGAAGTCTAAAAACTGGACCTCTAGTATAAAAAGGTGAGGGCCAGTTTGATCAATGTCTTGCTTCATCTGTTTCTTTATAGTTAGTCCTGGATAACAAGAATATATCCAGTATCGCCTTATGATAAAATAATTCTGCATGTCAGAGTAAACCGGAGCTTCTGTGGACATCGTGCCTGAAGATGAACACTAGAAAAGCCTTCATGACCGACTAGGAGAATAGACCCCAAGATCAACTTATAACCAATGGCCGAGCTCATTCTAACCCAAAAAACTATGCATAGTAAACTACAACCTTCTCACTAAACTTACCGGTAAGCTATGACTCATTATTATTCCTGATTGTGACAAAACTAAGCATTTGCAAACAATTATCTACATAAGCTTATAATACAATCCTGACATAGACTTTAATTTTCGTACTCAAGAGCCTCTTATTTAACCAAGAACTTTTTAATTGTTTAACTGTTGTTTTTTTATTAATTGCTTCATGTTTGGATTAGTGTGTGTTCTCTCCAGTTTATTTAATTAACAATTTAATGTTAAATATTTTTTGTTTGTTAAAATAAAAGATTTTACTTTGATCAACCTTTTTCATTGTGTGTTATTAATAATAGTTATTAATTATTATTAAATTTATTAATATTAGTTTAGTGATGTTTAAAAATATAATTTACCTTTGCCAGTATGTTTAATTAAGTTCCAATAATAATAATATTTAGGGAATAATTCTAATTCACAGTAAAAATATAATTCCGCTTATTTTAAAAAAAAAAACATTTTTCTTTTTAATTTATGAGTTATGATTTGTTTGATACAGAATCAGTGAGTCTAATCGACTCTGGTGCTCTCATTTATAAATTAAAAGCTGATTCAGCTCACAATTGTAATCGTAACAATTCTAGGCCAAGTTGATCAGGAAATATAGTTATGTTTTTTTAGAAATAGAAATACAACTTTCTTCTTTTTGACATAACTTGATCAACTTGTGCAATTTATATGTGTATAGAGGCCTAGCAAGACAGAAAATGTTATAATATATATATATAAATTAAATTTCAGTCAATGATATTATGACATTACCAACATAAAGCGTATAAACATAAAAAGTATTTGAAAATTTGTTATCAACTACTGTAATATGTGGTGCCTCTTTTATTCTCAAATACAGAAAAAAACAAACACATGAAACAAACTATATACTTCATGTTTAAAGCAAATGCCAGTAATGCATATTATAAATTGATAATGAAATTTATATCAAAATGGCTACATATATAAAATGGTTTAGGTTATTTCATGATCGTTTTATAATTTTGTCAATAAATTAATTATGATAATGCAATATTAGATATGTTATAGCTAATGGCTCCATGGTTAGGGCTTTTTTAAACAATCATTAAGGTCTTCTTAACAAAAAACTATATCTACAAAGAAATAATTTCATTACAGATATTATAAACTGACTTCATCAATATTTGATTTACATGTTATACTAGAGCATTTCAAATAATTGACCAAACAGTTTGCTTCTAATAAAAATACATATCTTGCACTATAACCTATGTTAAAAACAATCAAATTCATTTATATTTACCTAAATTTATTATATAGCAGACACATAATGATGCATTTACAAACATATATCACAGGTGATTATCAAGGATTTTTACAATTCTGAGTAAAAGAATCAATCCCTTCATATTGAGCAATGGCTACTTGATGATAATAATTCTTTGAAGTTACCTATTCAAAGACAATATAAAAATTTAAACTATAATTAAAATATCGTTTCAAAGGTGATTATTTATACAAAAATCTGATACTTTCTATTTTACTAATTGACAGGTTTTAAAGGCTTTTTTCATAATATAAAATAATTTTTATAAATAAGTCTTATATATATAAATAACTAATTTTAACAACAATCAAATAATTCAAATGGCAACATAATGTATTTCAAACTGAAAAAAATGTTCAGACAATTTCAACATGTGTTTTTGTCTACCGGTTAAATCTTTTATATATATATATTTCAAACTGAAAAAATGTTCAAACAATTTCAACGTGTTTTGTCCACTTGTTCACAATGGAACTTTAAACTGTACTGAAGATAAAATAAAACTTACAGATAAATTCCATGTTTATCACTACCTTTTAAGGTAAAAAATGCTAATATGTGCTCCTTATGCCCATGAATATGCAACTAAAAGAACTGTAGAGAGAAATTTTATAACAATTTATGTTTTACCTACATGAACAAAAAATATAACACAAATTTTAACTCTGCAGTGTCAACATCACTGCTCAAGAAAGCAAAAACAAGAAAAGTAAAATAAAAAAAGCATTGTACATCATTAAGAATGATATTAATAAATAATCAAATATAATTCCATTAAGAAGTCATAAAAACTTTATTATGTAAGGAATCGCATTTCATTTAAAACTATTTTAGAGCACAGAAAATGATCTTCATGTACTTAAAACAGGCTAAGATAATATAAAGAATTAAAACTACTGGCTACAGTGCAATCAACACCCAATGTAAAGTTATCGATTAAATTGATGAAAAATATCTTTCTATGCTTTTGTTTTGCATCTCAGATTGCTAATTTAGCTTGTTGATTAGCTGATCATAAAATTTTCACAATAAAATTGAATTATGTAATACAAAAAATGAAATATTGTATGTCCCTTAAAAATAATATTACACAAAACCAATAAAGCTGGAAAAAATGCAATAGCTATCATAAAATAAAAAATTTAAATAACTTTAAAATTATTAATTTTAAATTTATTCATAAACTATTTTTTATAAAAGTTGCTGTATTTTTTTAATTTTTTTTTTGCTAATTTTACATTATTATACATAAAATTTTGAATGAAATGCTGCTATATGAGTATTCACTTATCATTATATATATACAGTATATATTGAAAAAATCAGAACTCTTTATGATTTCATTCAAATTCAAGTCCTAGGTAGAAGACATCCATTAAGAAGTTTTTGTTTCCTTATAAAATAAATATTATATTATATAATAATTTGTCTTAAAATATTAATTTAATAATAATATTTGATAAGATGTAAGAGGAAATATATTTATTAAGTAAATTTGGCGAATTTCTTTTATAAAGTAATATTAAAAAATTTAATTAATATCATCCTGGTAAACTTAATTTTATTTTATAATTAAAAGTAATTTATTTTTTGAACAATACATTTGAAAATATAATTAATAATATCATAGATAGCCTCAAAATATATGTCAATTTATTTTCAAATCATCGTACATGGACTCTCCATGCTTTTTTTCCTATAAAAAAACAAACAAACCATTTTTTAAAAGATGTAACTTTTACAAAAAAAAAAAATCATAGGAAAATAAAGACAATTATATATCCTTTTGCCATCTTGAAAATTCTATTTTAACAAGAAATGAATTATCTATAACTAGATCATATTTTTGCATAGTAGAGGCCTTTTTTTTTTTTGCTATGTTTAGTTAAAGACAAACTTTTACTTTAACCTCCAAATGCTGATGAACTGCAACTGAAAATAATATCAAGTTGTTGATGAAATATAAGAAATACAAATAGTCACAAATTCTGACACATAGTTAATGTGAACTTTATGCCTTTATTCTAAGCTATCTTTTTCATTATACATCATTTATATAATAAAGATAATAAATATTTTAATCTATATTTATTACTATTTTTCAACAATATTAATAAATTCATCTAAATCTTTCTTGTCATTCCTAATGATTAAATATTTAAATATTTTAATTGTTTTTATTTTATGAATGTTAAACAAACTTGTTTCTTATATGTACTACGTACTATTTTAAAAGTAAAAAATAGAGATTTAAATAAAAAAAATGCATTCATTATAAGACAATTAATAAAATGTAAACATTTAAAAAATATTTTATTTATCAGAATAGCAATTTGGGACTCATTCACAATCTGACAATTTTCTTAGTATATATATAAAACACATTCATAAATAACTATATAATAGTTAATAAAAAATGAAAATGCTCAAATTTCCAGAAAACAATGAAAGATCCAGTTACATTAAAGAAATAAAGCATGTCTTAATCGCTATTTGTTGTAATATTACTTGATAAGGTTGAAGTTATGATAACAGCTGCAAATGTCCATCAACACAACATCACTCAACATATTTATTTCTTTAAAGCATTATTTATTCAGCAGCTGCTTAGTTACTTTTAATATCTTTCTTCTGTTTAAAACAAAATATACAACAACAAATACACAAGTAAATTAATATATATATATACCATTTTGATAAAAAAACAAAAACCATAATTTACAAATTTTGCATCATATATATACACATACACACTGTGTGTGTTAAAAAGAATACATTACAAATGATTAAGTTTCAATTTGTTTAATATTTTGCTAAAACATCAAAATAATTGAGACAAATAATATCATATCAGTAATAATTGCTTTAAATGTCAGAGAAACAATATAAAAAATTATTTTACAGACATTTTACATTGGATGTGAAATTGTATTTTAAACTATAAATTCATAAATACATTTTCATATATATATTTCTCTAAAAAAATCTTACATATAAATATAGAATACAACATGCCTTTTAAAGTACTTATCCAAAGAAAACTTAAAATCAGCAATGGGCATTGTTTGGAATTAGAATTTTTTTCTAGTCTTTCTATAGTATGTGTGCGATCATGTATATTGGTTGCATGAAATAGAGTGGATGGCTGAAGGAAGCTTGAAAGTCTGTGTTCAAATCTTCAATATTACATCTAAACTCTAAGTATAAAAATTATACTTGTATTTACAAAATATTAATAATAATCAGTAAATGAGAATCTAGCTATTATTAGATGAAAAATAATAATCTCAAATTATTCTAAACACAAAAATTATAATGTAACACAATGTGTCTTCAATACTTCTAAGAAATCTATCATATTTCTACAGGCATTAAATTCTTGAGTTTATCATTATTTCTAATGCTTACATTTAAAATAGAAGTACAATTTCTATTTTATAAACAATCTAGTGGCATTTCATCTACTCAAAAAACGGAAATTTATTTATAATCATATTTCCTTCCCTTATATTTAATGTAAGGTAAAAAAAATATGAGTTACAGATGTCTCCATGAAAAGGTAAATCCTACATTAACATATAAAAAAATAATCATGAGTGTGCATTGCTGGTTTTAAATTTTTCATTTGAGTTATGTAATTTTTAACTGTACAATTGCAAAAGTCTAAATAATCTTAGAAAAAATATATTTGAGTAATTAGTTTCTGAAAGATCTTATGATTGAGTACCAGAGATAAAACGTTGAATTTTGATCTAGGAATCTTTAGTTATTGAAACTATTACTTTTATATTGAATTAAATCACACATGGTATTGATGAATACCAGCTCAGAAAATTTTTGGTACTTATTAAAGTTAGATAATATAATTAAATGATTGTTATACTGCCTTATTAAACACTATTTTGTAAAAGTTTTATTGGTTTAAAGACAGAAAAAATTATTTATATTTAAAATAAAATACTACTATTAAAAATATTTTTATTACAATTATTTTACATTAAATATTTAACTAGTACATTTATACATTTAAACATTTCATATATAAGGTTGTCTTTTAAAATTTAATCCAAAATATATATTGTGAACATCAATAAAAAAGTAAAATAGAAAAATAAAATAACTAAACATAAAGCACAAATATAACTGTTTTTAAATCTAAGACGTTAAAACAATAAATTGAATGGATCGAAAAATGAGTGTAAAGAGAGGAGGAAGAAGGTAAATTGAAAACACTAAATGTCATTAATTTAAATTATTGTTAAAATAATATATCCTATAAGCAGTATATACATGTATATTCACATATATATTCTTATATATTTATGCTAATAATTCTAATCATACCATGCTTAAATAAAAAAAAATCATATTCCATAACTTATCTAATATATTTTACACTGAATAATATTTTATGACTTCATATCTAGTTATAATGTCCAATATATTTATTGTATCATACATATTAATTACATTAATCATACAATAGAATTTAAAAATCTTTATATAACAGCAATATTGTGTATAATAATACTACAAAAGCTCTTTTTATCAAATCTTAATTTTTGCCTTTTTCAATGTGTTAGAACTATTTTACAATTACAATCTATACTGCATACATAGTGACATTTATATCTCATATAAAATTAAGTATAACTTATTATAACAATAATACAATATGTACAAAGCAAAAAAAACTGGTACAAATGTAACTATATAATCTTAGATTCATTTATCATTAACAAATTATTAATTGAATTAATTGATGATTTATATATATTCATACAATTATTTTTGTTGCAATTAATGTAATTGGTTTCATATATCTTCTTTTACTAGGCACTTTAACATAGTTTAAAAGTTTTATATTTTTTAAACAATCTATTTTATGTCTGTATTTTAAATAATGAATACATAATGCAGATTTATCATCTCTATTATTAATTGCATTATTATGTTAAAGAACCTAATAGAAGAAAGATATATGAAATAATTATATTAATTGCAACAAAAATAATTTATGAATATATATAAAATATCAATAAATTTAACTAATAATTGAGTGATGATAAATGAATAAAAATTATATAGTATATATTTATACAGGTTATTTTTTCTGCTTTGTACATATTGTATTATAACTATATAATAGATTATAGTTAATTTTATATAAAAGAGATGGTTGTTGCTCTGCATGCAATTTAGATTGTAATTGTAAAATAGTTGCAACACATTAAAAAGGACAAAAATTAATATTTTCTGAAAAGAGTTTTATTATTATCATCATCATTATTATTATTGTTGTTATTATTATTAATATTATTATCATTATAATAATAATAATAATAATAATAATAATAATAATAATAATAATAATAATAATAATAATAATAATAATAATAATAATAATAATAATAATAATAATAATAATAATAATAATAATAATAATAATAATAATAAACACATTCAAATATAGGTTATGACAATATACCTTCTTTCATTTATAAAGGTTGTGCAAAATATATTGCTGCTCCTTTATGTTATATTCTGAATTGTTCCATTAAAAATTGTATTTTTACTAACTCTCTAAAACTTGCCAAAGTTATACCTATTTTTTAAAAATGGTTCAAAAGATAATGTTAATAATTATAGACCAATTTCTGTGCTTTATACAGTTGCACACATATTTAAAAGATGGGTTTATAAGAAAATTATTAATGACATAAATAAGATTTGGGTTCCTGTGCAACATGGTTTTTTTACCTGGAAAATCAACTGAAACAAATTTTTTAACATTAACTGATCATATTGCTAATGGCTTTGAGAATCAATGTCATTTAGATGTTGTTTATTTTGATTTATTCAAGGCATTTAATAAAGTGGATCATTCCAAATTACTTTACAAAATGTACAAATTAGGTTTTTCCTATAATTTGGTTACATTGTTTGAATCTTTTATTAGGAAGAGAACAGCTTATGTAAAGTTTAAGAATAATTCTTCTAATCCATATCATTGTAATATAAGAGTACCTCAGGGTAGTATCCTTGCACCATTATTATTTTACATTTATATTGATGATTTGGGAGAAAGTTAGGAATTTTCACACATTTTATGTTATGCAGATGATTGTAAAATTTTTAGCAACATCAACTCAATTAATGATTGCATATTATTATAAAAAGATATTAATAATTTTGTGGAATGGTGCAAATATAATAAAATGAATATTAATATGGATAAATGTTCAACAGTTTCTTATTCCCAAAAATCTGAAATACTAATTTGTCTTTATTATATTGAAAATCATAATATAAAATTTGTTGATATTCAGAAAGACCTTGGTATTATATTTGCAAGCAATTGGATCATTTCATCATCATATTGAAAATGTAGTAAATAAGGCTTTAAAAATTATGGGTGCAATTTTAAGGCATGGTGGACAATTTACTAGTTTTACAAAATATAAATTATTCCTCTCTTTGGTTTTGCCAATTTTAGAATATGGATCTGTTGTTTGGAATCCCAGTTTCAAATGAGATATTATTAAAATTCATTTGGTTTATGATAAATTTTCCAAGTATATTAAATTACATGACCATTATCTATCCCTATCCTTTACAAAAAAAAAATGAAAGATCTTAAAATTTTATATAACCTTGTCAAGCAGAAAATTATATTAACAAAATTTCAAATATTACTTTTAATAATTGTTTACATAAAACAAGTACATTTACGTTATTTTATATTAAGGTTTGTCGCTCTAACATATTAAAATTTTCACCTTTGTTTCATTGCCTAATACATATAATAATGATTTTATTAATGAAAATATTTTTAATTTAGACTTTAAAAAATTTGTTACTTATCTTATAAAAAAGTATAGCATATAACTATATTAATAATTTGTCATTTTTACTCATTTATGTGTATTATTGTATCGTTGTTATGGTGCAATTCTGTAATTGGCTTATTGCTGTAGTTTTGTACTGTAAATAAATTGAATTATTATTATTATTATTATTATTATTATTATTATTATTATTATTATTATTATTATTATTATTATTATTATTATTATTATTATTATTATTATTATTATTATTATTATTATTATTATTATTATTATTATCGATGTTGTTATTATTATTATTATATTATTTTGTAGTGTTGAAATGCACATAATAAATAAGAATTGCATAATAATAATAATAATTATTATTATTAGTATGTTTCAAAAGGCACTTTAATAGAAGTTTTTACTTTGAAATACATTTTAACATCTAGTTTTGTTACATAGATTGATGTACAGGGGTACACATGTCATAAGGATTTTGCATATTAGTGTCCTTCATTGGATCAATTGGTTCTCTTTATGTGAACATTAGGCTTTTAACTATGGGAGTACTGATGTGCTATCAATCATCCTTTATTACATACATAATATCAATTAGTTCCCAATATGTCAAAAGTCATTTTTACTTTCATTGAGATTGTGTATTGTAGATGTGTTTGTTCATGTTTTGCTTTTCTGTTGCTGGCCAATCTTATGCATCATTGTAATCTGATTCAAATTCTTCATTAGTTGTTTCTATTGTTTGGTACTGCTTTCCATAGTTGCTTGTGCTTGACTCTTCCATTATAACTTTTTTGGCCCATCTGTTTTTCTTTGGCAGTCACCCAGGTCTTCCCTTTTGGTCTGCATTTGTTTGTATAATTTGTGGCAAGTTTAATGTTATTAACTGTGTTATTTCAGTGGCTGTTATTTTTAATTCTTAGTGGTCATGATAAATTTGGTTTGGTGACTTCAGAATTGTCATTAGTTGAGGTATGTTTTTTCCATTTGGATTTTCACTCTGTCTCTTCCTTGCCTTGGTTAATAATCTGGTATTCATGTATTAGTGCAAACTCCTCTTTTCAGTTGTTATTTCATCTTTATTTGGCTCTTGATCTCTACTTGGGTTTCTAACTGATAAGACTAAGTGATCTTCAGCAGGAGTCTCATCCATGTTCTTTTTGCTTATCAGGTGATGTTTCTGTTTGCATTAAGCTTTTTGCCTCTGATGTTGCCCTGTGCTTGGTTGACTTTGCATAGTGTTTGATTGATTTTTCTTGATGTTGCACTGTGCTTGATTGATTTTTGATGTTTTTCCTAACATTGCAGTCAATTGCTAGGTATACACATTCTCTGCACATGAAGCCTCATGGTCTTAGTCCTTTTATGTGGATAGTTAATATGTCATCTTGATTGACCATTTCAGTGGGTATATCTCTTAGGTTTACAGTTTCATTTAATTTGATTTTAAAATGGAAACTATTGCTATATAGGGGGGTAAGAGTGTCATTTAGGTATATTGGCTTAATGTATATTGCTTTTCCAAATGGCTGGACTAGGTTTTGAAAGTTTTGGATGTTATATCCAAAATATGTGTTTTTGATTATGCCAGCGAAGCAGTTTTTCAAGTTTTTATCGACCATAATTAGGGCACAATTTCCCAAGGACTTAATCTTAGTTTGAAACCTTGCTTGCTTGCATTCATCAAAAAATTATATTGCAATATATGAAGAGTTGGGATGCTCCAATGAATAAGATCATATCCCATATTGCATTTTTAGTCAGCCCTTCATATAGCAGTTCCATAGAAAACTTATACAGGGTACTTTTTTTTCTGTTTTTTCTTCTTTTCCATATGTCATAGCATCGCCTGAGAGGCGAACCCACAACAACCAACTGCAACCAAGTGCTTGCAAGGTGACTGTACTGACCTCTCAGTTTTTTTGTTATCATTATCATGAATGATTTTATCAAAAAAAAAACTTGTTAAAGGTGTTAAACAACTTTTTTGGTATTGTATTGTTGAAGCTAGCATTGATTTCTTGTATCTCTTCTTTATTCCAGGTTTGTGATGAGCGTTTAATGTTATCAGTATTTCTGAGATTTAGGTCATTTATGTCTGCTGGTTTGCTTTTCTAAATCTTCCATTTTGGGCTGGGGCTAAGGTTTTTTCCATGTTGGCTTGTTTATAATTTGGTTTCACTATATTTGCATACATTCTAGTGGCAGTGCTTTCATTTAAACAATTGGTGTTTATTTTGATGCCATTTGGGTCATTGTTTTTCTGTTTCAATGTCATGTTTCCTGTCTTTATGTCTAGGTTCATTTTCTATTAAGTATCTGTTTTATTTACAGTTTAAATGCAATAATCATTTCTTGTGTTTAGGACTGTTGTTTCCTTGGTATAAGATATTTTAATACAATATTTCTCACTTTATCTTTTATTTTTTCTTTATCTTCATTCAGAGCTGTCATCAGTTTAATCTTACCATGATGCAGTAGGACTGCATCATCATTATCATCATCATACTGTATCATCATCATTATTATTATTATGTTTCAAAGCAAAACTTTATTGAGTCTAAAAGGTTACAGAGTCACATCTAGTTATACCTTGATTTCTGTTACAACTGCCAATATTAGCAATTGCAAACCAAATTACAATTATGCAAGATGACCGATTAAAACAACTTTTCAATACATAAGTTTTTATCATTTCTGCATACTTCCTTGTTTGTTTTAGAGTCTGGTTTTTTTATTTAGTTCAGTTTACGCTTGCATTTTACTGTTTGGTTTTAATGTTGAAAATTAATGATATTGAGGGGGTCACCATCTATTATATTGGACTTATATTTCATAGATTGGATCTTGGTTCAAGTGTGATCATATGGATGAAAACACATCTGGTTGAGCTAAGATGCTGTCTCTTTTTCTGAACAATTCTAGTTTTATTGAATATGTTGCTAGATGGCATTGACGGTTATTAGCAAGAACAAAAGTGCATCTGGTGCACCAGAAAGCATAAAGGCTATATGTTGCTGCATGAATAGCAGGGATGTTAAGACCTTTTTAAAATGTATTTATTATTTCATTAATTGAAATATTAACTTTTCTGTATGTGGTAAACATTGTGTGACATATTGTTTCCACTGCAGTGCAGGAATGCCAGAAATGATCCTGTGTCTCTTCTTCTCTATGACACAGTCCACAAATGGGGATCGATATTTGTAAAGAATCTAAAAAATCTAAAAAAATGTGTTGCAGGTGAGCATTTAGATTAAACTTAAGCAGAAAATCAAATAATTTTGATTCTAGTGACCACTTTCTGAATTGTTGCAGTAGTTGCATGTTGTCGATCTAAAAAGCTGATGGATAATGATGAGGTATATGATTAAGGTTTAGGATATTATAAATGTCCCAATAAGTATACTTGCTGTCATTATTGAGTGATATTTTGTTATATATTAGTTTGAGTTCTTCAGTCAATGTGGATAGATATTAATATGAAGGGGGTGGTCTGTATGTGGGTGTTATATTGATCACACACTCTAGGTCTGAAAATCTTTTTATGGTAGCTGTTAATAGGATTTATTGAGTCAGAGTCCATTGCTAAATAGTGGTCTGCTCAGGTTTTTTAAAGAAATTGCCACTGCCTTTCTCTTTCATATTAATTTGTTGCAGATTGATGAGATTTTAGATAGGAATGTTTTAGCAAATTTGATAGGTGCACAGTAGGTAATTCTTGTAATTATAAATTGATTATATAATGCTTGCTTTGTGTATATTGATAGGTAAGATTTTTCAAGTGAGATTGTGATTTTTTTCAGCATCTTTCTTTAATTTATTTTGAATTTTTTGCCTTATTCCATTGGAGCCAAGATAGAATGAAAACCAAGGAAAGCAGTCAGTTTGCCATTTAACATATCTGTACAATATTGCCTGTGTATATTGACCATGCAGCCATTTTGTGTTAATTTTTTAAGTTAAGATTGGAAGTATAATCTTTGATTATCTATTGTAGGATGGCAAGATTTTTTTTAGAGGGGAGGAAAACAGGTATCCTCGATATAGGCTATGTATGAGATATTTAAACCAGTGTTTGGGATTTTAATACCTTTTATTTTTATTCTGTATCTCTATTAATAGAGGATTGATATACAGTGTGAAGAGCAATGTACTGAGAGGGATCCTTGTGGGATGGATTGACTAGGTGTGAAAGCTGGTGATTTTTCCCCATTGAGTGTGATGTGAATTTCATGGTTGAGAACTAGATTGGCTATTATATATTGTAGGGATGGAGATATTGTTTTTTTAGCATACCTAATAATTTGGCAATGGGCACAGAATCAAAATCTGTCTCAATGTCTAACTATACTGTAATTGGTACATATTTCTTTCTTTTTGTTACTGCTTTGATAACTGTTTTGTACATTACGGCACCTTAGCCAATGGATGAGCCTTTTTTGGCATATTGAACTGATAACACAGGAAGCATATGTTGTTTTATTTTCTCCTTTATTACTCTTTCAAGAATTTTTATTCCTACGATTCCATTGAGATTTGTTGTAGATTAGTTAAAGATATTGCTGCTGATTTTTTGTTAAATGGAACCATTGCAATTGGATGTACACTTTGTATGTTGTAAAATTTTTTGTAATAGGTAATTGGAAAGGTTGCATAAGTATTTGGCTGTGAAGTGGCTAAGGTGTTTGAACACAAATTTGGGAATGCCTTGTGGTCCTGGGTGACATGTATTTGCTATTGCTGAAAGTTGAAAACCAATGTTGGTAGTTGTTATTGGTGTGCATGTTTCAAGATCATCAAATATGTCTTCATTTGGCGTGTATGCTTTTTGTTTCTGCACTTTTTTTTAAAAATGTTGATATATTGGGTTTATCATGTTATGTCCAGCTGTTCTAGAACCATCTATTTTAAGTGCCATAGGCATTCTGACTGTGGAAAGGTATCCCAGTGCCCACCAATATGTATGCCCTCATCTAAGGGTGCCGTTGTGTGAGGTGTATTTTTTTCTTTTTTATTGCTACATACTGCTTTAGTGTCTTGCATGTATTGTACATTTCTGTAAGTTTTTTAATTTGTGTTTGATTGTATGCAGTTGGTCTGGAGATGGTTATTTTTTTATGAAATTCATCTACCAAAGCTAATAATCTGATGGGGATGTTGAGTTGCAGGTAATATGACTAATGTTGAAAGAAAGTATATTGGTGAATGCTATCTGGGTTGAGTGACATGTTTTGAAGTTTTTGGATCATTATGTATACTTCTGAATATAGGAATTCAGTTGTTTGTGCTGGAAGAAGTATTTGCATAGTCTTTTGAAGGCCTATTGTTGTTTTCTATATTTTTGGTAAGTCGAGAGTGATGCATTGGGCAGAAATGATCTGAAATTATAGATGGACAGAGTTCAAGATTAAAATAATGATGTAACATTGATGAGTAGAAACTCAAATCTATAAGTGATGTATACCTATTGTTGATGGAAGAAAACCCTCAGCTCTCATACATAAAAATATTATTTGATGGATCCATTTATTGGCAAAAATTTGATAGGTCATGTTGAAATCTCCCAAGAGTATTATAGGATTAGGTGTTGCAGTAAGCATTGAATTTATTGGTGTTATGATTCTTGAGATGATGACAGAGCCTGGTGGTCTATAGACAAATACTAGGTTAAGTGTAATATTTTTATGATGGAGTGTTATGATAAGATTAGAGTCAATATAAATATATATATATGTGTGTGTGTGAGTGTGTGATTTTAAAGGAATTGAAAGAGCAGTTATGGGATACAATTATACCTGTGCCACCTAGTGGTGATGATTCTCTTGAGCAAGCACAAAACTCTTGGCTGACTAAATATTTTGATGGATCAATTTGAGAGATGCTGTATATTGTTGTTTCTAGCAGACCCACTCTGTGTGGTTGTGTTATGTATCCATTTTTTGAGTTGAAAACGCTTTTTGGAGGCATTTAAGCTTCTAATGTTGATAGATCCGATTTTTACCTTCATGTTTTTGTATAACTTTATAATAGGATGTAATGTTTATTTATTTTTCACTTCTAAAGATTTTAGTTTAAATTGCAGCAGATGAATGCTGATGCGTTTTTAAGTCTTTATAGTATTTATTATCGATTTTTCTTTCATTTAGTACTGATTCAGACTCTATAAAAAATTGGTGCCAGAATTGAACGGTTGTCTCTGTGTTGTTGGCTTAAATCCATTTCTATTTCATCATTTTCTAGGTTATTTGTGTCTAAAGTATTGTATTTTTAGTCTGATTTTTGTTGCTTTTTTGGATTCATGGTTTTTAGGTGGTTGACCTAGCTTGTATCCATAATATTTGATGCAGTTTTATTTATTATTAGAGTTTATTTTATTATTGGCATTTTTACATTGTCTAGATTTATGTTTTTGTTATATAGCTCTGTGTGTGTGTATTTTCGGTTTGTTGATTTTTATTTGGTACAGCAACTTTTTTTTTAACGAGATGCTGATCCTGTGATGCAATTTCTATATTTTATGGTTTCTTGTGCATTATTTTCATTTGAATCTAGAGGGTGTGTTAGTTTTTGAGTTATTATTGTATTGGTTGATCTTTGAATTAGGCAATTTTGTTCGGTTATCATTTTTATTTGTGAGTGTTTTAATCTGTTTTTGGCTGGTTTCCATTATTGTGTTATCAATGGATGTAGTATTATTCATCATAAGTGTATTGTTCTGGGGAGAAAGGTTTGGCTTGTTCATAGTGATTGCCTTTTATGTTGTCACACTGAGTTGCCAGGTGGCCTCGCTGTCCACAGCCAAAACACTCACAGCTTTGTGCCTCTTATGTGAAGAGACGGGATTGCCTCTTCATCAGTTATTTGTGTTGGGCCTGTGGCTTTGAGACGTATAGGCTGTAGGGCAATTACATTTCCAAATAGGTTCATCATTTTCTGAATTTCTTGTATTTTAAATAAGTATTTTTGAGCAGTCCAGTAATAATATTTTGCCGGTTTTCATCTCTAATTATGAGTGCAAAACTATCCAGTGCTAAAATAGTGGACTGAAATCATTCTTTTTGCTGCTGGGTATAAAAATCAATTGTTATATAGCTAGAGTTTGGATGGTCTCAGTCAGTTTCCCATAGTACATTTTCTGTAGATGCTTCATAGAGTGAGGCTTTTGGGAAATGATAAAGTGAACACTGATTATCAGTGACTGCAAGCACTAGCGATATCGGCGAGAAAAATTTCGCGAATGTTTCAAACAGCATACGTGAAATCATGCTATTAAAGCGATCTTTAATATTATCAAGCATTTCTTTTGTCCAGATTGCAGCTGGAGGTTGTTGATTCTCTTGGGTATATAAATTAAGATTCTTTATGTTGTTGTAATTGTTCTTCAGAAACATGGTGTTTGGGTTGGTGTTGACATATTATTACTTTTAAGAACTGTTCCATATGAAGTAGGCATTGTTAAAACTAACGATGTTGTTAAATTTGTTTTGGCGCTTAACTCATATTCGCTTGATTGGGCAGTAGCCATGATTTATTAATTTGACTATAGTCAGTTTTTTTTTATTAAATACGAATACACACAAATATTTTCTACAAAAATATCCTATTAAGCTATAAAATGATTCGATTTGTTCTATACTTAGTTTGTTTTGCGAAATTCAAGTTGAAAAGAGGAGTCAAGCGTTGTGAGAGGTTATCGCAGCTGCCTTGCAAGCAAGTAGTTGGTTGCAGACGGTTGTGGGTTCGTCTCCTGGCCGATGCTACAACATATGGAAAAAAAAAGTTGAAAAGAGAAAAAATATAACTACTTACATTGGGGAGCTTATCGATTTGCTTCCTGCCTCAGCAGAGATTTTTTGTGAGCTGCTGCTGCTATTGCTACTACTGCTACGATGACGAAAACGACGATGACTACTACTACTACTACCACTACTCTACTACACTACTACTACTACTACTATTATGCTGCTGTTAATTTTCAGAACAGGCTTAAAGAACATATAAATTAATTTATATCTAGTTTGAAAAGTTCATAATAAATATCCAGTTTGGTTTTCTATGGTTCTTATTAAAGAAATTAAGCACAAACTAAAACTTTATAAAGATTTTAAAATTACTGTCTCTTTATTTGACTGGCATAAGTTTAGGATATATAAGTCATGTACAAAAATTATTAAAAAAAAGGATTTTCAGGATTATTTAAAGACAATTGAAAGTAATTTGATAAGGAATCCAAACGATTTTGGGGATGAATTAAATTCCTTATACAAAAAGAAATTCCTTACAAAATGAAAATATAGGAATAGTAGTGAATGACTTTTCATCTTTATTCAATTTAAATGTGGAAGATGGTACTCATAGTAATAGCAGTGATAAATTTAATTATAAGACACTGATTAATGTTAATAACGAAACTTTAAATTTTAATCAGATGCCTATAGAGACAATTCTTTCATCTATTGCACAACATAAAAACAAAAGAAATGTAATGATAGACAACACATCCTCATTTATTTACAAGAGAAGTGGACAATTATTGGCTCCTGTATTGAAGAATTTATTTGATTTATCTCTGAAGTCTAATATTTATCCTTCTTTATGGAAGGAAACAAAAGTGATACCAGTATACAAGAGGGGAACTAAAAGGAAAAATGAGAATTATAGACTATATCCATACTTTGTATTATAGCTAAAATCATTGATAAATGTCTTATTAAACATTTATCTAATAATCTTTTCAAATAGTACCCTAACTTTCAGTATGAATTTATACAAGGAAAGCCAATAAATACAAATTTAATTATGATAAATGATATAATAGCACAAAATTTAGATCAGCAAAGACAATTAAATGTTATACATGTTGATTTACGTAAAGCCTTTGATAGAGGGAGTCATGGGGATTTGTTATTAAAGTTAGCTACATATGGATTATCTAAAAATTAATTGAACTTTTTAAATCTTATTTACTGAATAGGCCTCATTATATTTTCTTTAACAATGAGTGGTGAAATTGTATTTATCCTATTTGTAGAGTGCCAGAAGATAGTGTATAAAGTCCTTATTTATTTGCAATAATTACTTCAGATTTGCATTGTTTTATAAATAGTAAAAATATTCTGTCATGCTGCTGATATAAAAATATTTAAAACCATTATATAGTTCATCAGATCATTTAGAGTTGCAAGGTATGTTAGAATGTCTACATAGATGGTGTATTAAAAGGGTATGATTATAAATGCTAGCAAATGTAAAATTGTAACATTTATTAGAAAATTTGGTAAAAGTTTATATAATTATGCATTAAATAATAAGAATATTACCCAAGATACTAGTCATAAAGATTTGGGAATAATTTTCTCTGCTAATGGACCATTTATATAGAATGTTTCACATAGTGTAACAAAAGTGCATAAAGTATTAGGTCCTATTTTGAGGATAAGCAATAATTTTGATTTAAATACTATATTGATGTTACTTACAATGCAAGTGATTACAGTATTTCATTATGGATCTATTATATGAAATGCAGATGGCAACTTTCATTCATGGCTTCAAGTCGCCCTAAAACCAGCAATTTTTACATTATTGTAGTGAATTTATGGTCATTTTAAAGCTAAAAATGAATTGTAAGAGGGTGCCTTCACTAGAATTATTTTGCAAGTAAAAAATCAATAATATTTCAACTTAAAACTATAACAATGGGAGAAGGTAGACGTTCCAAGGCACTGATTAGTTGTTTCTCATTTTCAACAAAAGGGAATGCTTGTGAATGATTTTGACAGGTCTAAGATCTTTGTTTTGGTTTTCAAAATGAAAATGTATATTTTAAAGTATTTTTTCATATTTTTTTACACATTATAAATTATTTTCATAAAATATGGTGATAATATAATTAAACAGTTAAGATTTTAGTAAACATTCTTTACTTTTACATGAATGTAAATTGAGAAAGAAAATCAATGACTTACACTGCATTTTCTAATAGATTATGAATGTTTATTTTAAGTTTTTTGCTATAGATTATTTTTATAATTATAAATAGAAATTTATTTTTCAAAAAACTTTCGTTCATGTTTATAATTTGACAAATTATTAATTTGCTTTTTAGAAAACTAAAATGAATATATTATTAATAGATGAATACATTTTTACTGCTGATTCTGGAATTGACAAATTAAAAGTTTAGAACTTTAATTCACTAGGCCAATAGGGCTCATTACAATCTAAAGGTTTTTATATGATTCAAAATGTTCAACATAAATTTCAAAAATTGATAATGCTTAAAAAGAAATCAGAAAATGTAAGTAATAAGTTGTTTAAACATAGATTTGTTAGTGACATGTTGATATTGCAAAGGATAGTAAAAGGGGAAATAGATATTTCTGAGTTGAAGACAAAGACACAATATAGAATCCCCAAACTGAATGGTTAAAAATACATTTAAATTTATAATTATAACTATTTTATATAGCTCATTTTCATTCTGAGTGTTTGAAAAGATATCTACCGTGAGTAGGTTGCCAGATTTTTATAATAAATATTTTAAGAACATTGATATTTTTCATTTGTCAAATAATAGCCTTAAAAAAGCAATTCAATAGTTGAGTTGTAATAACAATCAAAAGTAAATTTTTTTGGACTTTGTTGTACTGATTGAATTGAATTATTATTATCATCATCATCATTATTAATATTATGTTTCAATAATAAACTTTAGTTAGACTAGAAAAGCAAGTTACATTACTACTTTCCATATACACATGTTTACATTGATGTTTCTGAAGATTATGTATATTGTGTCTATCTAAGTTCTTTACAAGTCTTTACAGATATAAATTAGGTGAGTGATTGGTTGTTTGTTTTAGGTTATAATACTAAATTTATATGGTCTCTATTTTTTTTAATTCCATTGGTTTTCTTTAAATTGTTTTTTTAAAATTATCTTATTTACATTTGGATAATTAAGACATGTATATTTCTTCTGTTTTAAATCCAATTATGTTTTAAATTTATCTGATTTGGCTATTTTAAGTAAAGGTACTGGTTTTGTTCCTTTTACTAATAAAAATTTAGTTTTTGATTTTATTTTTGCTATTGAATGTGTAGTAATATTTCTGATGAAAATAAAGTATATTTATAGGTGATTTTGAATAGTCAATTACTTAAAAGGGAAAAATTTGTTTTACCCCTAAGCAAATTAGTCTTTTAAAGAAAATTGAAAGTCAATGATGTTATCTTGTTAAAAGAAGATAAAGGTGGCCAATTTGTATTGTTAAATAATATTGATTTTGAAACTAAAGTTTCTTTAGAATTAAATAATGAAAAGTATGTTATTTTAGATTCTGGTCCTGGTAAAAAAATAAAATGTGAATTGATTAGTATTATGAAATTATGAAAAATAAAAAGATTTTTGACAGAGCTGTATATTTAAATTGTTATCCAGGTGATTATGTGGCTCCAAAGGCTTTCTTTAATTTGAAGTCTCATAAAGACACGTTTCCTTTAAGATGTATTTTGGATTTTACAGGAATTGTTGATAAAATATCAAAATTTTTAATAAGATTTATTATATATTAAATTAGGTCGATTTTGAGTTTCTTCTTCTTTTGAGGCTTTTAATAAAATAAATGGTTTTGTTTTAAAATATAATTGTGTTTTTTGTAACTTAGACATTGAAAATATGTATCAATCAGTTGTATTGGAGTTTTTCTTTCTATTTCAAAAAAATTTGAATGTTTTTCTGCAGATAAGATTATTCATGATTTGCTATTTTATGTGTAATGATGTATTTTAGAACATTAAAGAGGATTGGGTTATTGGTTATGTTATTCCTCCTTTAATGTGTTCTATCAATATTGATTTTTTTTTAATGTAGTGTTATTAATCATTATTCTGTTTATTTACAATTATTTGTTAGGTATGTTGATGATTGTTTGTTTGATATTCAGAAAGATAAATTAGAGGAGTTTTAGGTGGATTGAATGCTTTTGACTCTAGTATTAATTTTACTATTGAGGGTTGTAGTTTTGATTTTATAAAATTAAAATTTTTGGATTTAAGTGTTGAGAAGGTTGATAATGTTTTATTTTGTAGTCATTTTATAAAACCTAAGAATTTGAGAAATATGATTAGGTCTTATAGTTATCAGCCTTTTACACATAAAAATATCTTTATTGAATTTTTGTTGTAGGAATAGAAGGCTTAATAACTTTAGTAATAATGCTGATGTTTAAAAGGGAATATTTGCTGCTGATTATGCAGAATTAGGTTATAATCATGAATTTATTAGAAATGTTGTTTTTAATAATAATTTTTATATTCATGACACTAATAGGAAAAATTTTATGTTTAGTAAGGATAAAGAGTTTATCTTTACCATTTAAGTCATCAATTTATAATTTGGTTTATAAGAATAGTCATAGAAGGAATGAAGGATGCATGGAAGAATCATTATGACTTGAATTCTATACTGAATGATTCAAAACAGTCAATTGATAGTAAATCTATTCCTGAGATTATTTATAAGATTCCTTGTAGTTGTAGTAAGATTTATATAGATCAGAGGATATTTAGTTTTAATGAAGGGATTAAAGTTCATATAAGTACAGTTAAACATAGATATCATAACTCAGATTTATATATTCATGAATTGAATACAGGTCATAAATTATTGTTTGACACTGCAATGGTTATTTTTTACAAAAAGAATGAAACAAAGAGAATAGTAAAGGAAACTAATGATAAAACTTCTTGAATCTGAGGTTATCAATCTTATGAAGACATCTTCTGATATAAAGGGAAGTTGGTTTTTGAAATGAATTATGGGAAGTTTTGGTTGTTTTGTATCAATCTTATGAAGACATCTTTTGATATAAAGGGAAGTTGGTTTTTGAAATGATTTATGGGATGTTTTGTATATATATGTTGCTTCTTTAGTTTGATTTTCACTTGCAGTCTATTTGTTTAGTAGATGAAATCATGGCTGAGTAAGGATTTTGGTAAAATTTGGATTTTTATCTAGTATTGTATCGTTTTATAATTTTTTATTATATATATATATATATATTGCATTTACACTTTGTAACAGTTTGTTAGTCTTTAGATATTGATTTTGTAAGCTGGGATATGTTTCTGCTGGCAATATTTTGCATATTATTATCATCTATCGATTGTTGGATTTTGTGATGTCCATTTTCTTGCATTCTCTTTTTGAGTATATTATGTGATTTGAGAAAACTCATAACTATTAGAGTTTCGAGCATTGTTTTATGAGTGACCAAGTGGCCATGAAAATGTCTGGGTGTGCTAATTTATTGTATTTTTAAAATGTGCTAATTTGTTATGAAATGTTACATATATATCACATTGTATTATTGCCAAAAGCGAATGTGCATAATGTGCACTAAAATGCATAGAGCACAAAAGTTGTTGTGTGGACTGTAGGGATGGATGTTCTGTAGAATGCGCTGATGATATCCAGCAGATGTTTGGTTGTCTGTATGTATTAGTTATTTCATGCTAAATATTGCCTAATGCTGAGCATATTATAAAACACATGTTGTTGAATCCCTTCTCTTTGGTGGCAAAGTGTGCAGAAGAGGTCTATTTTTGTATACAAGTATCTGTATCTTAGGAAGTATGATGTTGGCAAAACATATATAATTAGTCTAAGGAGAGAAAATCAAAAGATTTGGGCTCCATGGATCATTTTAAAATTTTTTAAGCAGCTGTTGGTTATTTATTCTGAGCATCTGGGTGGAAATATCTGGTGTATGTCCCAGATATACCATTGCATAGATCTGCCAATATGAATATTTTGTTGTTGCTTGCTGTCATATTTGAGTAAGTGTGGTTCTAAACTGGTTTATAACTGATAATAAAAAGCAACGTGAAGGTGGAGGTTTGTCTGTAGGTATTAGTTAGGTTGGACATTAATGTTCTGGGAAATGTCTGAGGTTGCTATTATAAGGTTTGTGTCTTCTATCTTTGAAAAATATCTATGTTGTGCAGCACCAATTGTGTGTGTATTGCTGGATGACTAAGGCATTTTGCAGATATTGACACTGTCTTTCTATTCCATAGAAGTTTATTGCAATATAGAGATTTTTGATGTGGTAGCTTTGGAGAATTGAATTATGGAAGAATAGTAGATAATCTTGGTGATCACCAGCTGATTGAACAACTAAACTTTAGGGTATATTGAAAGGTATGCTTTTGATACAGAAGCAGTGATCCATTCTGCTTCATCTTTTAACTTTTTCTGGATTTTTTGTTTCGTTGTGTTTGTCCCTATATAAAAAATCTGAGGAAAGCAGATGATTTGCCTTGGAAAATTTCTGTGCATGGCTTACTGGTGTGTAGCGACCAGATAGCAGTCTTGTTCCGTTTAAATTTTAGATGGTGTGTTGTTTGAAAGTCTTAAAATATTTTTTGTAGTATTGGTATCTGCTTTCTAGATAGAAGAAAGACTGTGATGTCATCCATATAGGTAATGCAGGTTATATGTTGTGATGTGCCTGGTATCTGGATGCCTTTAATACTTTGTGGATTTTGAGTATGAGTGGATTGATGTAAAAGGTAAATAGCCAGGAGCTGTGGGGGGAGCCTTTGGTTATGAATTGTGTGGGGATGAATGATGGAGAATTTTTGTCATTGAGTATGATATGTATTGCTCTGCTAAGTAGTAAGTTTGTGACAGATACAGATGAGTTCATGCGATTGTGGTGTCATCTAGCATGCTAATCAATGTATTAATGTCAACAGAGTCAAAAGCCTTTTCTAAATCAAGTTGAACTGCAATTGGTGCATACATTTTCAGTCACAAAACTGATTTCAAGACTGTTTTGAATATCATTGCAGCTTGTGCAGTAGATGTCTACTTCCTTGCAAATTGGCTGTGAAAAATTAGTCATAGAATGTATATCTCTAAGCTATCTTTGAGTACTTTTTCAATTACTTTAATGGTAAGTGGCTCCATTGAGATGGATCAAAATGTTAAATGGGACTTGTTTCTTATTGAAGGGGAATATTGCAATTAGGTATAAACTTTGGATGTCTTGTAACTTCTGTGCTAGGTGTTTTGAAGGTCCCACAAATATTGGGTGGTGAACTGACTGAGCTGTGCAAGGACGAATTTTGGGGTGCCATGTGCTCCTGGGTAATATGCATTAGGTATTGTTACCAGTTTAGTAGCAAATTATGCGATGTTAAAGGGTGTGTGTGTTTCTGGTTTTCCAAAACCAACAAAAATAAATTTGACTGGGTAGTATGTTTGTAGCTTATAATTGAAATGATGATAGATTGGTTTTAACATGTTATTTATTGCATATATGGTCCCCTGATCTGTGAATGCCATTGGCATTTTGACAGTAGATGGGTAGACCAAGAACCAAAAATGTATTTTCTTGTCCATGTATGTTGTTGGCTAAGGCAGATTTTACTTGTTTTATTGCCAGGTAGTTTTTCAGATGGTTACAGATATTACTATATGCTTGTGTACGCTTGTGCATATATTGTTTACTGATGAATGTTGGGTTTATCATTGTAATCTACATATTTCATCAGCCAGAGCTAGTAGTTTTGAGGGAGGATTTGCATGTCACGTGATCTATATGAAATGATAAAATATTTATGAATGCTAGGTATCTTTGGATAGGGGTAAGTTGCATATTTTTGATTTCAGCATTATATATGTTTCTGAAAAAATAAATCATGGGGTGGTAGTTGGAAGTAGCATTCCGATTATTTTCCAATGGTGTTATTGTTATCATTCTTATTATTACTATTATTATCATTATTATTATTATATTGATAACAATAATATAAAAAGTAATGTTAAACCAGCAGTTACACCTAGTGACAATAAAGTTAAAGAGAATAAACTTCAAATAGTTAAAAAGAGGGAAAATATACTAAACAAGTTAGTAATGATAATTATATAGTAAGTTAATCTACTAATAATAAAGCTAATGAGATTTCTTCTGAAATAGATGGAAAACTTATAAATATAATATTCATTCTGATATGGACACTAATAAAGTTAAAAAAAAATAATGATGGAAAGAATAATACTAAGACCTGGGCTGAAATACTGACATCAGTAGATAGTGATAAGAGTAATAATAATAAAAATGATAATAATGTAAATAAAATTTAATTATACAGAAAAAAAAATTGACATGGTTACTAAATTCATGGTACAGGATGAAGAAATTAAAAATAGTAATGATGATTTTATTACAGTGCCATATAAAAAGAAAGCCAACAGCAAGAAAGCAAATAAAATAGACATAATGGAAATTCATGAAAATCATATTATTTTGGCTGTAAAACCAAGAACAATTTATAGCAAAAAAAATTTCACAAGAATTGATATAGCAATGAATGAGAAAGATAATATTAATCATCTAATGGATAAACTTATGACTTCAGTTGTTAGTTATGAAATGCCATCTGAAAATAAAAAATATGCTTCTTTTTACATTTCAGTGAATAAACAATAAGGAGAATATATTACAAACCCAGAGTTTTGGCCATGTGGTTCTGTACAACTTCCTTTTTATGGAAGATTATATAAATCAAATTCTGATGAATAAAAATGATATGACCAAAGAGGTAAATGGAAGACAAATTGGATATGATAAGGTATAACAATCTGTACATTCTGAACAAACTAGTACTGATGAATAAATAACTATTAAATATTTACTTACAAAATATGAGAGGATTGTGAATAAAGTTATGTAAAATTAAGCATAAAATTTAACAGAAAAATATGACATTATTTGTTTAACAGAAACATGGCTAAAGGAAGATATATATAATAAACATTTGATAGATGACAGATATATTGGGTTTTAAAAAATAGACCAGTCTCTATAGTTGCAAAGAGGTGGGGGTAATTGCATTTAGAAAATATGTTACTTGTAAATCTATACATGTTCCAGATTTTTTTATTTGATGCAGTATGGATTGAAATTGAATTAAATAATTCTAAATTATTATTGGGAAATATATATATTCCAGATAATGTTTTATAGAAATGTTTGAAATTAAATTTAGAAACAGGAGAGTCTTTTTGGATTTCATATAAACATAAAGTATTAATTATGGAAGATTTGAACAGGACATATTATGGAAACAAAGTTTGCCAAAATAATGTCAAATTTAATGACTTGATGCAATTACTAAAGTTTTTGGATTTAAAGCAGGTCAATGATATATACCACGAATTGGCAACCTATGATACATGTGCAATGCTTGGCACACCAACATTATCAATGGCACTTGGATTGAATTGAAATAGTAAAAACATAGTTTAATTACAGGGTCTTTTTTTTGTTTTCATGTTCAACATTAAATTTATGATTAAATCTTTATTCATCAGAAAATAATACACTTCATTTAAAAGATATTTTTGTTTGCAAACAAAATAAATTCTACATATTCACATTTTATTTTTGATATTAAAAAATGAGATTGTAATCCAAATAAAAAGCTCATTACATTATCAATTCTAGAATCATTTTCAGTAGTTGAATGGTAAATAATCGATGCTCATCAGTGGCACTTCTTTCAAAAAAAAGATTCTCTTGGCATATTGACTGAGAGATTCCCAAAATGTCCCACGAAAGACAACAATGTGATATTTGCTCTTTTCAAGACATTTGAACAAATGAATATGGATTTGTACAGCAAAAGGATTGTGCTGTAGTACATTATAATGTAAAAGTGTTGTGTGTCATATCTCAAGTGTACAAAGACATTATCAAACTAAACATCTGTTCACACTTAAAAACTCAGATGAGAAAAATCAAGCTATAAAAATAACTGTTACTGCCTTTAAGAATCAATCTACTTATTTTAGTCAAATAATTGGAACCCAAAATAAAGCCACCAAGTGTAGTTATACAATTGCTCATTGTGTGGTTTCGAAAGGCAAGCCTTTCACAGATAGAAAATTTATCAAAGAAACGTTTTAAAAAAGTACTGATATCTTCAGTGATCTACCAAATAAACAAAGGACACTGTCTTGAATTCTAAAAATATGAGCCTTTGCAAAATCAATTCAAAGAAGAATAACTGACATGGACAAAGATGTAACAACAAAACAGAAAACCAGTTTAAAACAAGCTGTTGTATTCAGTGATGCTGTTGATGAAAGCACTGATGTAAAGGATGTGGAATGCATAGCAATAGTTGTACAATATTGTGACAATCATATTTATGAAGAATTATGTTGCTTGATTCCTCTTACTGGTACAACAAAGAAAAATGACATTTTCACTGCATTTTTCAATTATTTTGAAAATCAGAAAATTAACATAAATATTTAATATTACTACTGATGCCAGCCATGCAATGGTTGAAAAGGAAAAGGGACTTGTTAAACTTCTTGAAAATCATATTAAATATCGAATATTGAGTTTCCATTGCATTATACACCAGAAAAATTTAGTTGCAAAAATCTCATCACAATGCTTGAGTTCTGTAATGGACACTGTCGTTAAAATAGTTAATTTCATAGTTTCTCATTATTCATTGACATATAGGCAATATAAATCCATTTTGCAAAAAATGGATAGTGCATATATGAACCTCCTTCTATAGAGCATGTTTGTTGGATTAGTCGAGGTAATGTCTTGAACAGGTTTGTGTCATGTCTGAAAAAATCAAGATGTTTATTGATGAAAAAAATATTATCCAGGAATAAATGATGAAGACTGGTTATGCAAATTGATGTTTATGATTGATATAGCCAACACCTGAATGAGTTAAACTTGCATTTGCAAGGGATGCATCAAACAGTACTAGACGCTTTTGAATATTGGAAAGGATTTGCATCAAAATTATATTATATATATATATATATTGGCACAATATTACCACTAACATCTATAAATTCTTTCCAAATGTAAAAACCCATGCAAATCAATTTAACATTAACAAAGATGAATTTCAAAAATACATTGAAGCTTTCAGAGAAAAATTTGCCAATTATGTGAAGACTTCCAAATACACACACCCATATTTTCTTTTCTCATCAAACTTGATGTAATTGATTTAAGGATGACTAATTTCATTTATCACTTTTTGAATGGATGGATTGTAATAGTTTTGAAATGGAATTAATCGAATTAACCACATTAAAATTGTGAAAAACTAAATTTGTACAATTATGGAAAACACTTGAAGGGAACTGTCTAAAAAAGTTGGCTGTCATTCCCAATTGTAGAACATCATTACCTGAAAGATTTAATTCTTTGAAAAAAAAACTGTTGTACTCTGCTTTCAACATTTGGTTCAACTTACTTATGTGACCAAATTTTCTCACATACGAAATATATTTTTGAGTTCACAAAGAAGTTGCCTAAACCTGAACATTCAGAAGCATGCATGAAGCTAAAAGTGACCAATTACACACATGAAATTGAGCAAAGAGGTACAAGGACAAAGTTTACATTAATTTATTTTAATAATAAAAAATGATTAATCATATTAGAATTCATATTATTATTTTCTTATTTAAATTATATATTTTGTATAAATAAAAAGTTGTAATTTATAATTTGTAATATGATTTTTAATAAGCATGTTAAAAATTACAAGTTTAACAAAAAGTACTTTTCACATGGCTGCAGAAAAAAGTTTGCTATTAACTGAAAGGAGACTGTTTGATTCCTCTTGGAAGTCTTAAAGGAACCAAGCAGGCAAAATTCCTAATGACCACTCCATACGTTCTTATCCTTGCAGCTGTTATTACTATGTAATTATTCATATAGTATATGAACATGAATGGGCTGATCTCCAACATACATTAGCCAGCATGGTGAGTTTATTGGCTTTTTACCTCCGAATTTAAGAATATTTTTTCCAATATATACAATCATGACAGACAAAAATAAATCATGGCCCTTATTCCCAGGAGGCTGTAAAGTCACCAACCAAGGCAGCAGTTGGTGGCCAAAGGTGGAGGGTGCTAAGAATCCCCTGATTGTGGACCCAAGATGCCATTTGATGATGAATTTTTATTTAGGTAATTATAAGTGCAGATCACTTTCAAGTGAAGGAAGATTGCAAGAGTTAGAAGAAAAACTGTCTTATATTAAATGGGACATTATTGGACTTTCTGAAGTTAGAAGAAACGGTAAAAAAATAATTGATTTAAAAAGTGGACATATACTCCATTATAAAAACACAAATATTGGAAATACAAGTGGAGTAACATTCATTATAAATAAAAAATGGAAGAACAACATTGTGGAGATTGATGGTGTATTGGACAGATGGCAAATGCAGATAATTCAGGTTTATGCCCCAACAAATTCTCATTGCGATGAAGTAGTAAAAGATTTTTATATGGATGTACAAAATGCTTTTGATAAAAGTAAACAACATTTTAAAATTGTTATGGGAGACTTTAATGCTAGAATTGGTAAACAAATGAAAGATGAAAATGCTGTAGGTAATTTTGATTATGGTAGTAAAAATGAGAGACGACATAGAATTGTGGAGTTTGTAGAAAAAAAAATATATTATGAATTCTTTTTTTGAGAAAAATGTTAAAAGGAAATGGACATGGAAGCATCCAAATGAAGGTACAGCAGAATTGGATTATATTTTGACTAACAGAAAATACATATTTCAAGACTGTAATGTTCTTAATAAATTTAACACAGGAAGTGATGATCAATTAGTAAGATGTAAGATACATGTTAATGCAAAACTAGAGAAACAAAATTCCTAATCTTCACATGATTGCCATCTCATACTAGCACATAATTGTTATTAAACAAGGCAAAACTCTCTATACAGTAGTACCAGTCTGTGCCAAACAGAGTAATCAATGGATTTCAGAAGACTTGTGCATAAAATCCCTATCTAATGCTTACAAATCCAATATCCCCAGACTAGTTTCTGGCTTGTGGCCTTTGTCAGTGAGGAGAATTTTGCCATGTTTAATAACAATTATGTCCTAGTATGAGATGGTGATCAGGTGATATTTAGTGGATTAACACCAATCCTGCCTAATAGGATAGTGGTGGCTATGGTTGTTAAAGAGCCAAAGACACTAAAATGTATGGGTGCTGAACTGAGTTCAGACCCATACGACTAAATAACCTGTTGATCTTAGATTGAAAATATTATTGTTTTCAATTTCATTCTCATAGCTTTGTAGTTAAGTGAAGATAAATAGTGGCTTCTGGAGAGTTGCATTAGATCCTAAGATCTAGGTGCAGTGCTCTCAGATCCAAAGGTCCTCACTGATGAAGGCCACAAGCCAGAAACTAGTCTGGGAATATTGGATGAATAGGCACTAGATAGGGATTTTATGCACAAGCCTTCTGGTATCCATTGATTACTCTGTTTGGCACAGAGTGGCACAACTGTATAGAGTTTTGCCTTGTTTAATAACAATTATGTGCTAGTATGAGATGATGATCATGTGATTTTAGTGGTTTAACACCAGTCCTGTCTAATAGGATAGTGGTGGCTATGGTTGTTAAAGAGCAAAAGACACCAAAATGTATGGGTACTGAACTTAGTTCAGATCCATATGACTATATAAGCTGTTGAGCTTAGCTTGAAAATATTATTGTGTTTTCAATTTCATAGTTTTGTAGTTAAGGGGAGATAAAAAACACAGCTGGAGGTTTACATTAGATCCTAAGACCTAGGTGCAGTGCTCTCAGATCCAAAGCTCTTCACTGACGAAGACCACAAGCCAGAAACTAGTCTGGGAATATTGGACGAGTAGGTTCTAAATAAGGATTTTATGCACAAGCCTTCTGGCATCCATGGATTACTCTGTTTGGCACAGGGTGGCACTACTATATAAATAATTTTGCCTTGTTTATTCCTATCTTCAGAAACATTAGAAAACTTACAAATCAGTTGCAAGTATTAGTAGATTTTGAACATGATTCAGATTTGAATGGCATTAATAGGAAAATAACTGATACAGTTTTAAAAACTGCAACAAAGATTCTACCGAGACTAGATAATTTATGAAGAAAAGAAGGTATATGAGGATATACAACAATGAAGCATTAAAAAGATAGAATATTTCGAATTTTGTAAAATGGTGCGGAAAAGAGTTGGAAATGATATAAGAAAGTATAATTGTGAACTAGTAAAAAAAGCTGTAGAAGAGAATAAAAGTCTAAAGAGTGTAAAACAACATTTTGGTATTGGTAGTAAATTTATATCTGCAATAAGAAAAAAAAGATGGCATTATTACTAAAAAGAGAGATGACATCATGAAATGTGTAGAAGACTTCTATCAAGAATTATATAGTAATAAAGAACAAATCCTCCTATACCTATTATATCTTCTGAATTGCCCAGAATTTTGAATGATGAAGTGAAACATGCAATTAAATTTATGAAGAAAGGGAAGGCTCCAGGTAATGGTGGAATTATAATTGATATATTAAAAGAAGCAAGTGAAGAAATAGAATTTTTTTTTAGCAAAGTTATATATCTAATGTCTAAATGATAATGGTGTACCAGATGATTGGAAGAATGCAGTATTAATATTAATATTTTAAAAAGGTGATAAAGAAGATATTAGAAATTACAGACCTATCAGTCTTTTATCAGTTTTATACACAATTTTTATAAAGATAATTACAACTTGTCTACAGAAATACTGGATTTCCACCAAACAAGAGAACAAGCTGGATTTAAAAGTGGTTGTAGTACAGTAGATGATATCCAGGTATTGAGAGAATTTATAGAAAGGACAAATAAATATGAGTTGCCATTATGCTTAGGATTTGTAGATTATGGAAAAACATTTGATTCTATAAACATTTCTTCAGTGATTAAAGCATTGGATCACCAAGGTGTAGATCCAGGATATTGTCATATTTTAAAGAATATTTATAAAACTGCAACAGCATCAATTAGATTACATAATGATAGTAGGAAAATCAACATTGAAAAGGGTGTAAGACAGGGTGAGTCCATGTCTCCAAAACTTTTTACAGCAGTACTGCAAGAAGTATTTTGTGGATTAAAATGGGAGGCTAAAAGAGTGAAAATAAATGTTGATTACTTAAGTCATTTAGACTTTGCAGATGATGTAGTTGTTTTTGCAAATAATGCTTTAGAGTTACAGGAAATGTTGCAGAAGTTATCAGATGAAAGTAAAAAAGTAGGACTAAAGATAAATGTTAAAAAGACAAAAGTAATGTTTAATAGATTTTCTCAAAATATGAAAATAACGGTTGATTATGATGAAATAGAAGAAGTTAACAGTTACAAATACCTTGGTTAGATTATTAATAAAAATGTAAACATAATGGATCAAATTAATCATAGAATTAAACTTGGTTGGAGTGTTTTGGTAGAAATAAGTTGATACTAAAAGGAAATATGCCTATGTGTTTGAAAAGGAAGGCTTTTAATAAATGTGTTTTGCCAGTTCTTACTTATGGATCTGAGACTTGGACACTTAATAGAAGAGCAATACATAGACTTCAGACCACTCAAAGAAGTATGAAGAGATGCATGTTGGGAGTAACAAGAAAAGATCAAAAATGCAATGTATGGGTAAGAGAACAAATAGGTATTACAGACCTCATTGAAAAAATTATTGTGCTGGACATATTGCTAGAAGAGATGATAATAGATGGACAATTGAAATTTTAAACTGGAATCAAGAGATTGTAAAAAACTCAGAAGGAGACCACACGTGAGATGGATGGATGAAATAAAAAAACTGTGCAGTTATAATGGACTTCAAAAGTAAATATTATATAGAAGTATATATTATATACTATAATATTATCTATAACTTTGAAGCCCATTATAACAGAACCAATTTTGATAGTATATAATATAATAAGATTGATAAAATCACGTCAGCATGCAGAATAACATTGTAACATAGGTTCGACAAGATACTACTTAAAGATTGTTGACCCTTGGCATATACAATAATCACGAATATACTTTGGATTTAATAATTACAAATTATAAATTAATTCATATACAAAAATGTGAATATCTTCTAGTGACTGAAGATTATCATCATTTTGCACTGGAGATTGAATTGGCATTAAAAATCAAATTAACTAAATGAAGATCTTTAGCTAAAAAAATTATGCTAGAGGTGATTATTTTGGTTTGTATGGAGCAATTAAAGATATAAATTGGGAGGAAGTTTACAACAATATGGATACTTCAATAGCATCAAAAATATTTCCAAAATCGTTATTTGATGTTGTAGATAGATTTATTCTAATGAAACATGCTTACTCAGCAAAATATCCTAAATGGTTTTCAAACAGACTTATAAAATGTATAAAGAGAAAGCAGTGATTTTATAATTTGTTCAAAAAATATAGAGATAGAATGTTTTTAAATAATTTTAACAATTATACATTTTTTTTAAAAGTAATTTTAAAAATTATAGATTTTTGATAAGAAAATTGGAAAGACAAGATTTTTATTTGTATATGGAAAACATACATAATGACATTAGCAACAATCCAAGGCAATTTTGAAATGTCATGAAAGGACATCTTAAGGTTAGAAATAGATAAACAGATATTAAACCAGATGATTTTATGTGACATTTCTCATCCCAAATGGTCCATAATAATGTGTATTCACATAATTATCATTTTACTAATAATCTTATAGATAATAATAATTTAATAAGTATAACTAGTGTGAATGTGGATGCGATTATAATGGCATCTAAATCTATAAAAAATAAGAGAAATATTGCACATGATGATATACCTATATTTATTGATAAAGATTGTAGTGAGTTTTCAGGTCCTAAATAAGTATATATATATAGAATTTGGCACAAAAACATTTTTTTTCCTGATTGTTGGAAATTTGCAAAAATAAGTCCAATTTATAAGTCTGGGGAAAAATCATATTTATCTATTTTTAGGCCTATTTCTTTGTGGCCAATTTGTGGTAAAATATTGAAAAAATCAATTTATAATAGGATTATACATCAATTAAAAATATTATTCCTTCATTTATACATGTTTTTTTAAACTAGGAAAATCTATAGAAACAAATTTGTTGCACATATCAGCTGTTATAACACAAGTTATTGATTCTCAAAGTTAACTTTATGTTATTTATTTTGATTTATCTAAAGCTTTTGATAAGGTAGATCATAATATTTTACTATGAAATCAGATAAAATTGTATTATCAATTAATCTTTTAAAATTTTTAAAGTCTTTTCTTATTAATAGAAAGAATTATGTGTATATTAATGGAAAATCTTCTTTACTTATGGATGTGAAATACTCGACAGAAGTATTTTAAATCCCATTCTTCTGATTTGGCTTTTGCCATGGCTGTAAAAAATATATTATATTATTCAGACAATATTAAGATCACTTTGGAGATCCAACATATAAATGATCATAAAGTATTGCAAAATTATATTAATGCTTTTTGTAATTGGTGCCATGTCAATAATATGCAAATAAACATAAAAATGCAATTCAGTGTCTTATACAAAGAAAACAACAGATAATAATGGTCAATATTGTGTTTATGGAAACAGAATTGCCATAACCTTTAAAAAGAAAGATCTGGGTATTATTTTCACCAGTGGTTATACATTTAAAGATCATATTTAAACAATGGTTAATAAATTCAAACAATGGTTAATAAATCTCTTAAAATTATGGGTATGATTTGAGATCAAATATTCAATTTAAATTAGAAATATATAAGTAACAATTTGATACATTAATTGTGCCTGTTCATTTCAGTTGTATTGTTTGGAATCAATACAATCAAACAAATATAAGTAAACTACAAAAAATATAAGATAAATATTTTAAATATATTTATAAAAATAAAATGTATATTAAGAAGATAAACAGTATATATAATAAAAGACTGTTAATAGACATGTCATTTTTATTTAAATTAGTGCATGGAACTGTATCCTTGGAATATTAAATTACAAGAATTTCAATTAGTACTCCAACTTATAATTTTAGATGTCATAATTTGTTTTATTTACATATGTTGAGACATTGCATTAATTCACCATTGCATAGATTGCAAATGGATTATAATAAAGTTTTCAAATATTAATATTTTATCTTTAAACTATATACAATTCAAGGACAAAAGAAAATCAATCTTACATTGAAATTATTAATGTAAATAATATTTTAAACATGTCTATATGTATTACATTATAATTTTATAATACAGGCACGTATTACTTTGTAAATGATTGTAGCCATATTTGAGCTGTTTATTTATGGATAAATAAAAATATTACTATTATTATTGTTATTACTATCATCATCAGCATGGTTTTCTATGTGATAAATCTGTTGAAATTATTTTAATGGTAATATCTGATCATATTAATCATGCCTTATCTCATCAGAAACAATTAGATGTTGTATATTTTGATATGATTCAGGCATTTGATAGTTTCATATGATAGGCTTTTATATAAACTGAAAATATTAGGAGGTAGTCCTCATTTAATTGAGAGGTTTACCAATTATTTGACAGGTTGTAAATCTTATGCCTAAATTGACAGAAAAAATTCTCATTTTCAAAAAAAATATGGTATTCCTCAGGATGAAATATTAGCAACTTTATTTTTTAATGTTTTTATATTCAGTCCAGAATACATAAAAAAAAGTATGATATTTTTTATGCTGATTATTAATAGTTTTAACAAGGCTGTAAACCTTAGCAATGAGCGTCTGAAAAAATCGTCACTAGGGACCTCTGTAGGTCTTTAAAACACATGCTTACGCTATGAAGAAAAGAGAGAATCCCTTCTTTACTTCGACCTACTTTTATATATAAATAGGTGAAGCAGAAGTGTTTTGATCTAAGAGTGTGAAGCTATTAAATACTTCACTAATTAAGTCCCACAATTCTTATAATACATTAATATTCGCGAAATCTTACGATTTACTACGAGTCAATGAAAAGATATTATAGTAAGAAATATATTACGATAATTTAAAGTTGTAATTATAAATTTATTAAACGCTCACTATTATTTCAGTAATAGTTTTAACAAGGCTAAGGTTTACAGCCTTGTTAAAACTATTACTGAAATAATAGTGAGCGTTTAATAAATTTATAATTACAACTTTAAATTATCGTAATATATTTCTTACTATAATATCTTTTCATTGACTCGTAGTAAATCGTAAGATTTCGCGAGTATTAATGTATTATAAGAATTGTGGACTTAATTAGTGAAGTATTTAATAGCTTCACACTCTTAGATCAAAACACTTCTGCTTCACCTATTTATATATAAAAGTAGGTCGAAGTAAAGAAGGGATTCTCTCTTTTCTTCATAGCGTAAGCATGTGTTTTAAAGACCTACAGAGGTCCCTAGTGACGATTTTTTCAGACGCTCATTGCTAAGGTTTACAGCCTTGTTAAAACTATTACTGAAATAATAGTGAGCGTTTAATAAATTTATAATTATGCTGATTATTGTAATTTATTCAAAACAAATATTAGTTATAATGATCATATTGAGGTTCAAAAAGATATAGATTGTTTTAAAATTAGGTGTATGTATAACAATATGGAATTAATATATTAATAAAACTGAAAAATCTGTTTATCAATATAAAATTGAGAATGGTGTTATTAAATTTAAAGAGATTGCATCTGATTTAAGAATAAAAGTTTGTGGTAAATTTACTTTTAATGCATATATTAAATATATTATTAATAAAGCATACAGAAAGATGGGCTGTATTTTGAGATATGGGAGAGATTTATCTACTTCCATAAAATATAGGTTTTTTTTTTTCTTACGATTAGATTTTTAAAATATGGTTCTTGAATATGGAATTTCAAATTGATTAACATTCAGTCTAGAATACATAATATTGAAAAAAGATTCAATAAATTAACAATGGGAGAATGACAAAATGTTAAAACAGAATTGAAAGAAAGAAAAATTTTGAAAAATATAATATTGTTGAAAAAGTTGATTGATGGGAAAATTGATGTCAGTGACAGTTATCAAAAACAGAATTGAAAATACCCAGTCATCTGTTAAGAGAAATGCCTACTTTCAAGTTTAATAAATGTAAAAATACTTTCTTCTTCAAGTCAGTAATTAATAGTTTGCAAATAGTATCTAATATAACTTAAGAATATTGATATTTCTTGTGATTAGTTTATTATGAAAGTTAAAAAATAACTAAACTTGTAATTATGAACATATATGTATATAAAATTTTATGTATGTAATTTGTATTTGCTTATTGTTTTTATTTTTTCATGTTTATTGTGTATTTCTGTTAAAGTGTAAATGCTGAAATGAACATAATAAATAGATAATAATAATAATAATAATAATAATAATAATAATAATAATAATAATAATAATAATAATAATATTATTATTATTATTATTATTATTATTATTATTATTATTATAATCAATCAATCATATTGTCATGATGGATAAGTCAAATAAAAAGTCAAGTATTTATGTACAAAATGTTAGAGGCTTACACACAAAATTATTTACTGTAAAACATAATATTCTTACTGAAAATTATGATATTATTTGTCTCACAAAAACATGGTTACAAGAAAACATTATAAATGACTAATTGATAGATAATAGATATAATGTAATTAGATATGATAGACCAAACACCATTGCATCAAGAGGAGGTGGTGTACTAACAGCTGTCAAGAATGATATTTTACATAAAGAAATAAATATTGAAAATATAACTTTTGAGTCAGTATGGATTGAATTAGAGAAAAAAAACTCAAAACTCATAATTGGAAATTTATATATACCACCAAATATATCAAGAAATAAATTCAGAGAAAATCTTGAAACCCTGGAATTATATCTCATACAATATAAATATGAAATTATTCTTTTATGATATTTCAATGTTGCTTATCATGAAAACAAAAGAAAATACACCAAAATTTATTGAAGTGGATCAATTTATTAAACTATTAGATCTACAGCAAGTAAACAAAATATTTAATAAACAAAATTATATTTTGGATTTGATATTTACAAGGATTACAGACATACTTATTAATAATTCTGAATATCCTCTCGTATCAGAAGACGTATGTCATCCAGCACTAGAATTGTAATTGTCAGTGGTATCTAGATTCAGAAAAAATTCCATAACCTATGCAAATAAATGTTATGCACAAGGAGACGATTATAATCTGTATCAAGCCATTAAACATATTTCTTGGAGTGAAATTTATGAATGTAAATGCTCATCATTAGCTACCAATATATTTCATCAAATATTGTCAGATACTGTTGATAGATTCATTCCAATTAAGCAAAGTAGAAGTATTAAATCTCCAAAATGGTTCTCTGTAAAACTAGTTCGATGTATAAAGAGAAAAAAAAAATTTCATAGCTATTATAAGAAATATAAATGCTTTTTGTATTTGAATAACTATAGGAATTATAATGCATAGTAAAGGTACTTAAAAAATATAATTTTCAGAAATATATTAAACTGACTCAAAACAAAATACATAAGATCCAGCACATTTTTGGAATGAAATAAAAACTCATTATACTTCAGTTAGACAAAATGCATGTGTAGTAGATATGGAATAAAATTATTTTATGGCTTATTTTTCAACTCGATGTGAACTAAATAATAACTTAATTTTGGAACATCCATTTATTCAAAATCTCATATTCAATAATGATTCCATAAATATATTAAAATTTGATTTGGATGAGATATACCATTCTACAAAATTAATAAAAAATAAAAAAAGGATTGCTTGTGATAATATACCAGTTTTTATTTATAAAGGATGCATTGAACTTTTGGCTCCAGTTTTATTGTATATTTTTAATTTGTCACTTAAAACGTCAATTTTTCCTAGCTATTAGAAAATGGCTAAAGTAATACCTATATACAAATGTGGGAAAAAATCAGAGGTCCGAAATTATAGACATATTTCTTTACTACCTATATAATAAAAAAATTTTGAAAATCAATTTTTTACAGAATTATACATTATTTAAAAAATATTCTTCCTTATTCTTTACATGGGTTTCTTCCAGGAAGGTCAATAGAAACAAATTTAGTCCATATATCAGATGCCATAGGTAGAGCTATTGAGGCAAGAAATCAATTGGATGTGATATATTTTGATTTAACAAAGGGTTTTGATAGAGTTGATCATAAATTACTTCTTATGAAAATAGAGAAAATTGGTTTTTCAATCAATCTAGTGAACTTATTCAAGTCATTTCTATCTGATAGAAGCAGTTATGTTTATTACAATAATAAAGAGTCAAATAGTTTTAAATATAGACTTGGACTTCCACAGGGGAGTGTGTTAAGCCCAATATTTTTTTGCTATTTATATATCAGATTTGATAACACTTATTCCAAGTAAGAGTGTATTCTGCTATGTAGATGATATTAAAATTTTTCTGGAGATTAATAGTAAAGAAGATATTAAAACTTTACAAAATTATATAGATGCATTTTACAAGTGGTGCCAAGAAAATAACATGAAAATAAATGTTGATAAATGTAATGCTATGACATATTAAAAAAACAATGTTAATACAGGGTAGTTACCATATTGATCATCTTGAAATTAAGAAAATTAATGACCATAAAGATTTGGATATAATTTTCACAAGCAATTTTACTTTTAATAACCATATAACATATTCTGTTAATAAAGCATTTAAACTCATTGGAAGGATGCAGAGATCAAAAATTGTTTTTGACTTCCAGACTAATAAACTAATATTTAATAGTTTGATATTGCCAATTTTACACTATGGATCCATTATATGGAATTCTATAAATGAACAAACATGAAAAACATACAAAAGGTTTATGATAAATATTGTAAATATGTGTATAAAACTTCATCTTGTAATAATAGTGACTTGCATGTTAAGAGAATATTATCTGATATGTGTTTTTTATATAAAATGATAAATGGCACAATAACGTTTGATAATTCAGTAACAAATATGCTATATAAAATACCAACTTTCAATAGCAGAAATCACAAACTTTTTCATTTACCATTACTTAAACATACATGTGTAAAGAATGCACCTGTTTATATATTTTACAAAATGAATATAATGATATGTTTAGTGATGTAGAGTTTACATCAGATTTTAAAATATTTAAAAAGTATCTATTAGATTCATTAAATCAAAATTTTATGTAAATTTTAATCATTGTAAACGTTTTCTTGGCTTTGTAAGCTGTTGTTTACTAATAAATTGAATTATTATTATTATTATTATTATTATTATTATTATTATTATTATTATTATTATTATTATTATTATTATTATTATTATTATTATTATTATTATTATTATTATTATTATTATTATTATTATTACGAGTGTTATAATTCTGTTTCTTAATACCTAGGTTAGAAAGCAAATTAGATACAGAAATATTCTGGGAGATGAATTTATGAAGTTTGAGATCTCATGTTTTTCGTCTCAGCAATAAATCAACATAGTGTTCACTACCTAAACTATTTAATTTTGCAAATTTGTCAAAAATAGACTGAATTCTTATATCTATACGTTTATGAGGATTCCATATAATTGAACGATACTCCAAGATGGAAAAAACTAAGGATATAAAAAGTTTAATCTTTGTAAATTTATTAAATGTTTTTCCATATCTGTAAATAGCTCCTACAATTTTAAGAGATTTATTCACCATAAAATTAATGTGATTATGAAAAGATCCATTATTGGAAAATATTATTCCTAGATTTTTTTGGTGATCATTTGTTATAATTTTAGAGTCCCCAATATAGTAGGAAAACCTTAAGACTTCAGATTTTTTAGAGTAAGAGACAATGGAGCACTTATCCATATTTATATCTATATAATTATATTCACACCAATTCAAGATGTTAAGATTTTCCCCTTTATTTCGTTTACCTAGAACTTATAACAAGATTTTGGTAATGATGATGTTTTTAATTTGGATTATAAACAATTCACTAAAGTCCTCATAAAAAAATATTATCCTTGATTTCATTTGATATATTGCCTTTTTATTTATTTGTGCATTTATTGTTTTTCTATTTTATTGGTATTATTTATTTTATTATTATTATTTTTTAATGCTTATTTAGATTTGTATCTAATAATTACATTACTGTGCAATCTATAATTGGCTAAATGCTGTTGATATGTATATTAAATAAATAAATAATTGAATTGAATTATTATTATTATTGTTGTTGTTATTATTATTATTATTATTATTATTATTATTATTATTATTATTATTATTATTATTATTATTATTATTATTATTATTATTATTGTTATTATTATTATTATTATTATTCAATTTTAATGCACAAATCAGCGCATAACAGCAGAGCTTCTTCAAATTAAATCACAATTTATTATAAACTTAATATAAATTATAATACATAATAAATAATACCCGAGCGCTTTCAAGAGAACTTACCCATGATTATGAGAGCTAAGTTCTCTTGAAAGCGCTCAGGTATTATTTATTATGTATTATAATTTATATTAAGTTTATAATAAATTGTGATTTAATTTGAAGAAGCTCTGCTGTTATGCGCTGATTTGTGCATTAAAATTGTATATATATATATAGTAGGCAGTTGAGTGTGAAATAATTTATTATTATTATTATTATTATAAAAATAATCCACAAAAGTTTTGGAATTATATAAAAGATCTTAATATTGTTGGAAGTAAAAGTTGTAGATATAATGTAATTAGGCCTTATATGGATGATCTAATCAATCATTTTACTAATATGTATTTAGATACTTCAAGTAATGATAATATGGTTGATATTAAATTTAATAAAGAGAGTTTTTGGAATATAGATGTTAATAAAATTGCAATTCCTGAAGTGTTTACTGCAATTTCTAAACTTAAATCGAAATCTTCTATGGGATATGATAATATTCTTAATTTTATTATCAAGGGTTGTGCTGAATGTTTTGTAGCACCATTGCATTATATCATTAATTTATCAATTGAGAAAACTATTATTCCTGATATATTTAAGATGCTAAGATTGTACCAATTTTTAAAAAAGGGGATAGATCTGATTCTGTTAATTATAGACCTATTTCAGTTCTGTCACCTTTTGCTAGAATTTATGAAAGGTGTATTTATAGTAATATTATTGTAGATATGATTAAAGTATTACCTAGTTATCAGCATGGTTTTTTTTACCTGGTAGATCTGCTGAAACTAATTTAATGGTGATATCTGATCATATTGCTCATGCCTTATCTGATCAGAAGCAATTAGATGTTGTATATTTTGATATGACTCAGGCATTTGACAAAGTTTCATATATTAGACTTTTGTATAAACTTAAAATGTTGGGTGTTAGTCCTCATTTAGTTGAGTGGTTTTCCAATTATTTGAGGGGTCATAAATCTTATGTACATATGGATAAAACTAATTATCTTTTTTTTGATAATATGATGTGTTCCTCAGGGTGGAATATTAGCACAATTGCTTTTTAATGTTTATATGTGTGATCTTGATCATAGCATAAAAAATAGTATGATACTTACTTATGCTGATGATTGTAAGTTATTTAAAAGAATTATTACTTATAGTGATCATATTGAGGTTCAAAAGGATATAAATAGTTTTATTATATGGTGTAGGTATAACAATATGGAGATTAACATTAGTAAAACATGCATTGTTTCCTATACTAATAAACCTGAAAAATCTGTTTATCAATATAAAATTGAGAATGGTGTTATTAAATATAAAGAGACTGTATCTGATTTAGGAATTATATTTTGTAGCAATTTTACTTTTAATGTGCATATTAAATGTATTATTAATAAAGCATACAGAAAGATGGGCTGTATTTTGAGATATGGGAGAGATTTATCTATTTCCATAAAATATAGGTTATTTTTTTCTCTTGTTGTTACAGTTTTAGAATATAATTCTTGTATATGGAACTTCAATCTGATTAATATTCAGTCTAAAATATATAATATTGAAAAAAGATTTAATAAATTAATAATGGGTGAATGTCAAATTCTTAAAACAGTATTGAAAAAAAGAAGAATGTTGAAGGATATGATATTACTGAAAAAGTTGATTGATGGGAAAATTAATGTCAGTAACTGTATATCAAAAATAGAATTGAAAGTATCTTGTCGTTTATTAAGAGAAATGCAAACTTTCAAGATTAGTATATGTAAAAATACTTTCTTTGGTAAATCAGTTATTAATAGATTGCAAATGGTATATAATCTAACTTTTAATAATATTGATATTTTTTGCGATCAATTTGTGATGAATGTTAAAAAACAACTAAATGTATAATTATGAACATATATGTATATATAATTTTATGTATTTAGCTTGTATTTGATTATAATTGTTTTTTTTTAATTTTAATTATTATCATTGTTATTATTATTTTTTTTATTGTGTATTTCTCTGTTAAAGTGTAAATGTTGCAATGCACATAATAAATGGATATTGAATTATTATTATTATTATTATTATTATTATTATTATTATTATTATTATTATTATTATTATTATTATTATTATTATTATTATTATTATTATTATTATTATTATTATTATTATTATTATTATTATTATTATTATTATTATTATTATTATTATTATTATTATTATTATTAGTATTATTATTATGTTTTAAAGGTAACTTTATTCAAAAACAAGTGGTTACATTGGTTGTTGATTCAACATAGTGTTATACATAGGTTTACACAGTTATTACATTACAGTCTGTATGTTTGATTAGAGTCTCTTTGCACTTAAAAATTGTCTTTTTAGAACTTAGATAGTGGCTTTCACAATGTTTTAGATTTTTCAACACTTTATGAAATATTTATTGTCCAAGTTTATGTACAATATAAATCAATGATCATGGTTTCAGTAATTTTTCCATGTTCTTGCAACACTGAATTTCATGTTTGCCTCTGTCCTTTTCTATTATATCCTTTATTATAAAGTGGCCTGAATTTTAAAAAGAGACCATGTTGCTGCAAAGATATCAGGTGGTGCAATGATACTGTCTCTTTCTTTTATTTTTTGCAATTTGTTCTTATAGGTGTTAGGGTGCCTTCTTGTGTTGTTGCCCAGTGTGAAAGTGCATCTGGTACACCAGAATGCATATAGGCTGAAAGTGGCTGCCCTAATGGTGGGTATTCCATTATTTTTGAATGTTTGTAGAATCTCATCTATTGTTGTTCCATTTTTCCTATATCCGCCAACCATCATCTGTCTTACTTTTTCAAGTCCTGAACAATTATGTATGAAATGGTCCTGTGTTTCCTCATCCCTGTGACACAGCATACACAAGGGATCTATATTTATATAGAATCTTCTGTATCTAATAAAATGACTTGTAGGTAGTGCTTTCAAATTGACTTTAATTATGAAATCGTAAAATTTTGGTTCCAGGTACCATTTCCTAAATTTTTTAAGTAATTGGCTGTTATCAATTCCCAATACAGATATTTGGTTATTCTCAGATTGTTTTTGTGTTAGGAAATCATGTATTTGCCAATAAGTATATTTTATTGGACTTTTCAGCGTTACTTTGTTTTTGATGCTCTCAATGCTTTCAAGCAACGTAAAGATATAATTGTTTGTGGGTGGTGGACGATCTGTGGGTATGATCTCCAGTATTGGTTCAATATCTGGAAATCTTTTGACTATGGCTATTAGCAGATTTATTATTTTTTGTGTCTGAAACACTGATATTGAGTGAAGTCCCAGACCATTCCATTTTGTTGGTTGGTTGAGTTGCTTTATTGAAATGGCAACTACTTTCCTGTTCCATAGTAGTTTGCTACAAAATGAATTAATTGAGGCTGTAAATGGTTTTGTGAAACTAATTATTGGTAAATAGTAGCTTATTTTTGACATTATGAGTTGATTGAATAATGATATTTTTGCATATATTGATAGATATGATCTGAGATCGGATGATTCTGTGATTCTTTCTGCATCCACTTTGAGTTTGTTTTGTATTGTTGTTCTCACGTGATGCTCTTCCGATCTGATAAAATGGAAAACCTAGAAAACTGCTGGGCTTTCCTTGATAAATTTGTTTGTTTACTTTCCCTGTAAAAATTGTCCAAGCAGCTGACTTATTGATATTGATTTTAAGTTTGAATTTTTTTGTATATTCTTCTATGATGTTTTGTAGTGCGTGTAGTTGCTTTTTTGATGCTAAGAATATTGTGATATCGTCCATATAAGCTATACAAGGAATGTATCTTTTTGTATTTGGTATTAACACTCCCTGTATTTTTTTTTCAATTTCTTCCAATAAGGGGTTTATGTAGAATGTGAACAGTAGTGTACTCAGTGGTGACCCTTGTGGTATTGATTGAGTGGGATAGAATGATGATGATGTTCTTCCATTAAGTGTGATATGTACTTCTCTGTTTAAAAGTAGGTTGGCTATTGCATATAATATTGATCGTGGTATTTGTGTTTCCTTTAGTTGGTTTAGTAAGATTTTTATTGGTACCGAGTCGAAAGCACTTTCAAAATCTAGTTGTACTGCAATTGGAGCATATTTCTTCTTCTTAATTACTGAGTTAATTATAGTTTTAAAGATTAGTGCTGCCTGACCTGTGGATGAGCCTTTCTTTGCATACTGATGTTGTGATATTTTTGTCAGTATAAATGGTTCAATTTTCACCTTTATTACTTTTTCTATTATTATTATTATTATTATTATTATTATTATTATTATTATTATTATTATTATTATTATTATTATTATTATTATTATTATTATTATTATTATTATTATTATTATTATTATTATTATTATTATTATTATTATTATTATTATTATTATTATTATTATTATTATTATTATTATTATTATTATTATTATTATTATTATTATTATTATTATTATTATTATTATTATTATTATTATTGTTTCAATAAAGGCTTTATTGATCTCAATGGTTTACATAAGTTTACATCTAGAAAATTTGAAATTTAACATACAATGAATAATATTAGGGTAAACACATATAAATGAATTTAGTGGTTACACTTTGTGGTTAATGGACTATAACTATATAAAAAATAAAAAGCAAAAATAATCAGAGTTCTAAAGTTTGAGGAGCTTATTTAGTTTTGTCCACATGCCACTTTGAATGTTAGTTATATGATAGTTTTCTTTGCAGCATTCACAGCATTGATGGTTGTTTTAACAATGACCATGTTGCTGCATATAAGTGGGAGTTGGTTATTATTTTATCTCTATTTTGAATGTGTAGCAGTTTGTTGCTAAATGTAGCTGGGTGTCATGTGGTGTTATTGCCAATTAAGAAAGTACATCGGGTGCACCAGTATGCATATAGAACAAATGTGGCTGCCCTAATGCTAGGTATTTATCTTCCCTGAAAAGCAGCTATTATGTGATTAATGATTGTACCCAGTTTTCTGTAGGTGTTACACATCATGTGTCATGTCTGGTTAAGTGCTACACATTGATAAATAAAGTGGTCCAGTGTCTCTTCTGCTCGAAGGCAGAGTCCACAGAAGGGGTCAATAGATATATACATTCTTTTATGATAAAGAAAGTGGGTTGTTGGCAAGGCAATGAGATTGATTTTCATGATAAAATCAAAGTATTTGGGCTCTAGAGCCCATTTTTTATATTCCTTGAGTTGTCTCTTGTTGTTATTTCCTAGCATAGGTTGTATAACATTAGTATCTGCTTCTTTGTTTATTAAACCATAAATATTTCAGTATGAATACTTATGCAAATACTGTTCTGGAATCTTGTGTGGTTTTGCATTGGTATATAATGTTGGTGAAAAAGGATCCTTTTGGAGGTGATCTATCTGTTGGAGTAACTTCTAGCAAGTGGTTAATTTTTGGGTATTTGGCAAGTATTGTGATTATTGAGTACCTTAACTTTTGTAGATGAAAAATATTGATGTTGTGCAAGCCATGTCCATTTTTATTAGGGGTTGGCTAAGTTTTTTTGTGGAAATTGCTACTGTTTTTCTGGCCCAAAGTAGTTTATTATATATGGTTTTAAATTTTTGAAATGAACCCCTTTGAGAATGAAATAACCGGTACATAGTAAGTTATTTTGGTTGTGATAAGCTGGTTGATTAACTGTACTTTGGAATATAAAGAAAGATATGCTTTGGACAATGAGTTTATAATTTTTGTGGCTTCTTCTTTAAGTTTATTTTGGCTATGGCATCTCATTTCTGTAATTCCCATATGAAATGGGAACCCAAGGACAGAGTTTGGTTTTGATTTGTAAATTGATGTACATGGTTTACCAGTGTATAGTGACCAGGCTGTGGTTTTTGCTAGATTAAATGTTAATTCATATTTTTGTGAATATTCTTGTAATATCTTTTGGAGTTGCGGTATTTGTTTTTTTGATGTTAGGAATATGGTAACATCATCCATATAGGCGATGCATGTAGTGCGCTGTGTTGTGTCTGGTATCTCGATCCCAGTAAATGCATTTTGTATGCTTTTAATAAGGGGATTGATGTAAAATATAAACAATAGTGAACTAAGAGGGGATCCTTGGGATATAGATTTGGAGGGTGTGAAAGATGGTGAGTTTCTTCCATTTAAAGTTATATGGGTCTCTTTGTTCAGAAGCAGGTTAGCAATTATATATAGATGTGTTCTAGGAATTTCTGTGTCTTTTAGCATTTTTAGAAGTGTGTATATATGCAGCTTGTATGTCAAGCTGCACAACAACAGGTCCGTATTTTTTCCGCTATTTTACTGTGGCTAGAAATGCTTTGAAGAATAAGGTTGCTTCTGTTGTTGAAGAGTTTTTCTTTGCATATTGTGCTTCAGAGATAAGTGGCATTATATACGGTTCAATTTCATCTTTAATAATTTTTTACATAATTTTGATCGGCAAAGGTCCCATAGATATTGGTCTGAAGTCTGTAATAGGTGGGACAATTGCTTTCTTTTTATTATAGGGTACTATGGCTATTGGATAGACACTCTCCATGGGTTGAATTTGTTGCACTAGATGGTTTTCTAACTGACACAAATATTCTGTTGTGAATTTACTTAGATGCTTTAGTACAAACAATGGGACTCCAGGACTACCTGGATGGCAAGCGTTTCGAATAGTATTTAGTTTTGTTGTGAATAGATCTTTTGTGAATGGGGTTTTTGTCTCTGGTGGGCCAAACAGATTATGTGGTATTTTATATGGCTGTTTTTCTTGTAATTTCTCTTTAAAATATTCAAAAATTGGCATAATCATATTGTGTCCTGCATATGTTCCACTATTTGTATATAGTGCAATTGGCACGTTTACATCTGGTTGGTTCCCCAGCGCCCATCTTATATAATCTCTTGTCCAAATGTGTGGCCTGGTTAGGCATACCTTGCTTTTCTTTATCTTCAGATAGCTTTTGAGTTCATCACATTTATATTGTATGCATGTGTACGCTTGAATATATACTGCTGGGTGCAGTGTGATGGGTTAATCATGATTATTCTCTGGTGTAACTGATCTGCCAGAGACAAAAGTCTTGATGGTGGAGGTTGTTTTTTTGTTATATGGTTGAAGTTAAAAGACAACATTCCCATAAATGCTAGATATTTCTGGACCAGGTTCAAAGTCATAACTTTGATTTTGTTTAGCATTATGTAGGTCTCAGAAAACAGAAATTCAGGGGTTGTTTCTGGGAGTAAAACTCTTATTGTTCTTGTAAGTGGAAAGGGTGATATTTGAATTTGGGCACAGTCAATTGTGACTATTTGAGTTGAGTGATCGGAAAAAGTTGAGGGAGTTAGTTTTATTTCAATAAGGTGGTGAAGCATTGGAGAATAAAAGCACAGATCAATAAGTGAAGAGAAGTGATTATTGTGGAAAGAGATTGCATCATCTGGCAAAAAACCTTGGCCACTCATTAGTGGTATGTTTATTCTGTGAAGCCAACATTGGATAAATTCCTGATATTTTAAATTAAAATCTCCAATTAAGACAATTGGGTTTGAAGTTGTAGCTAACCTTGAATTAATGTTTGCAATTATGGTATCTATTTTTTTATCCTGTAAAGGCATATATACAAAAACCAGATTTATTGTTATGCTTTTTTGGTTGAAGGTTGCAATTAATAAGTTCATGTCAATGTGAATTATTTTGAACGTTGTGAATGGGCAATTTCTAGCAATTATGAGTCCAGTGCCAGCTGAGGGAGAGGAAGAGTCTCTGGAGCATGCACAAAAACCTTCCATATTTAAATGTTTGGCTGGGTCAGTTTGTGATTCAGCAAAAATTTTGGTCTCAAGTATACCAAGCAAGTGTGGTTGTATATCCTTGATCCAATGTTTTAACTTATTAATTTTTGAGGTTGAGTTCAAACCCCTGACATTGATTGCCGCAATTTTTATTTTCATTATATGTTTTTTGGTTGAGATTTAAATATTAGGGTTGATCTGGTGTTTCTTCCCATTCATTCTCATATTCCATTTCCAGATCTTCATCTGTTTCCACTGTAGCTGTATTGTTGCGATCAGAAAGGCTAAGGTTGGATTCTGTTTTGATTTTTTTGGGCCCTCTATTTTTCTTTGGTGGGTGGCCTGGTCTTCTTCTTTGTTCTGTGTCAGCTTTGGTGATTTGAGGCATAACTGGGGTAATAGCTTCCATAATTTCCATTGTTGTATTATTTTTAATATTGGGTGTTTGGTGTGTTATATATATATTTTCTTGATCACTATTACTGTGTGAGTTTATTTGTTCTTTTATTATCTCTTTTTCATCAGCATCTTTGGTAAGCTGACTTAGATTGTGCGCTGTTTTTTCCATTGGAGCCTCTTGAGGCTGTTGACTTTGTTTTTTTATCAGTGGGGGTTTGACTTCTATTGGTTGATTTTGTTGATAAATCCAGAATTTCAGGTGCTGGCAATGTGGGTGCAGTTTTTTTGTATTATTCAATTGCTGTTGATCTGTGGTTTTTTAATTAATTTTTTCTTGTTTATTAGTTGTTTTCGTTATCTGTTTTGTACTGTTTGATTCCGGTTGGTGAGCTTCTGTTGGTTGATCTTCAGAGCTCGGTTGGTTTTTCTGTTTGATTTTGGTGTTGCAATCGATTGCTAAGTGTCCAGTTTCACCGCACGCAAAACATCTTGGCCTTAATCCTTTTATGTGAATGGTCAGTATTGCATTCTGGTCAATTATTTGTGTTGGGATATCCTCCGGGTTTACATTGTCATTCAGCTTTATTTTGAAATAAAAGTTGTTGCTGAAAACCAGTATGGAGGTGTCGGATAAGTAGATTTGTTTTATATAAATAGCTTTGCCAAATGACTGTATTAAATTTTTGAAAATCCTGAATGGTATATCCGAAGTAAGTGTTTTTAATTATTCCGTTACAATAGTTTTGCAAGCTTTGATCGACTATTATTAGCGTGTAGCTTCCCAAAGTTTTTACTTTAGTTTGAAATCTTGCACACTGATGTTCATCGAAAAACTGAATTGCAACGTATCACGAGTTTGGATGCTCTCCAATACTAGAGACTGTATCCCACAATGCTGTTGCTGTCAGCTCCTCGTAAAGAAGCTATCTGGGGGAATTTATAGAGTGTTAAATTCCTATCGGTGACAACTAACACTAATGATCTCGGTGAAAATTTTTTTTGGAAAGTTGCGAATAATTTATTTGGGATGGTGCTGTTGAAATTAACGTTTATTTCTTGCAGTTCATCTTGATTCCATATCATTGGGGAGGGCTCTTCATTATTGTTTTCTATGAGGTTTAATTTATTTATGTCGGCTTGATTTACCTTCCTAAATCTTGCTGTCTGTGTTAATGCTGGACTTTTTTCGATGCTGTGAGTCTGCTGGTTTATTTTTGTTACGTTCGCAGTTTTCATTTTATCGCCGTTTGTTTGAGTGCAATTTACGTTGTTTGCTTCTTGACGCAACGCCATGCTTGTTTATGACGTTAGAATTTATTTTTTGTTATGAACGACCGTATTACTTACTTTTTGCTAGAAAACAACTGTTCAGTAATCAGCCATCGCTGTCTTTATCTATCACAGATATATATCACAGTTTTTACGTGTGAAAACGATTAGAATATGGGGAAAAAAAGATTATTAATAAGACCTTCATTCTTGATGACTTAGGCATACACGCGCATGCACATTCTCTTTATTATTATTATTATCATCATCATCGTCTTTCAAAGGACTTTATTCAATAACTTAAAAAGGTTACACAATTTTTTTACATATCATCCTTGATTATTATACAGACAGTCAATTGTTTGTAAACCTGGCAGAGGTATAAAAGTTTACTACCATATAATGTTTTTTCAATGGTGGCAAATTGTAACTTTTTCACTTGACATTTCTAAATCTTTTGTGACTTCCTATTTTTTATAAGTTTGATGGTAACTGCAACAGAGACCATGTGTCAATAAATGTTGTGTGATTTGTTATTCTCTTATCTCTTTCACGTATACTATCCAGTTTATTTTTGAATGTGTTCAGGTGCCTTCTTGGGTTATTATTGCACATGAATTTACATCTTGTACACCATAAAGCATAGAGAATAAATACACTGATTTTTATTTCAGCAAAAACTCCTTTTATGAATGAGGCAAATAGGCATTCCATATTTATTCTTTTATTTTTTAATAGTGTATTTATTATTGAACGGATGCTATTTAGACCTAGACATGAGAAAAAAATATGATCTTGTGTTTCTGAGTCTCTGTGGCAGAGGTTACATAAATTGTCTACATTTTGACAGTTTCTTCTATATTTCAAAAAATGCTGTGTGGGTAGAGAGTCAAGGTCAATTTTAAAAAGAAAATCAAAATATTTTGGTTCAAGTGACCAGAATTTAAATTTATGGCATAGTTGTCTATTGGTGATATTAAGTACAGTTTTTTCATCAATTTGTGATGGGTGTAAAAGCAAATGCATTTCCCAGTACTTAAATTTATTTTGAGGTGGATTAAAATTCAAGTATTTTATAGATAGTAATGGTGCACGTAGTGTCTTCAAGAATCCTTGTAAAGGAGGTGATTTATCTGTGGGAGTGATTTTACAGGCTATTTGTAGATTTGGGAATTTTTGTCCACATGCAGAGATTATGTTTAGCATTTTTTGAATTCTGAAGGTGAAAATTGAATGAAGTCCCAGACCATTTTATGAGAGTGAATTTCTTAGCCGTTTTACTGATATTGTGATTCCTTTTTTCCCCACAAGAGTTTTCTATAAAGTGAGTTTATTTTATTAGTGAATGCCTTAGTATAAAGTATTGTTGGAGTGTAATAAGTGATTTTTGTCATGATTAACATGTTAAAAAGTGCTATCTTTGCGTGCAGTGAAAGGTAGGCTTTTGTTAGTGAATTGACTATACTTTCTACTTTATTTACAAGATTTTTTTGTATAAGTAGTCTCATTGGTGAATGACGCAGATAGAAATTGAAACCAAGAAATGGATTAGCTTTACCTTTAAAATGTTTTGTTATACTGATTATTATTATTATTATTATTATTATTATTATTATTATTATTATTATTATTATTATTATTATTACGAGTGTTATAATTCTGTTTCTTAATACCTAAGTTAGAAAGCAAATTAGATACAGAAATATTCTGGGAGATGAATTTATGAAGAAGTTTGAGATCTCTTGTTTTTCGTCTCAGCAATAAATCAACATAGTGTTCACTACCTAAACTATTTAATTTTGCAAATTTGTCAAAAACAGATTGAATTCTTATATCTGTACATTTATGAGGATTCCATATAATTGAACCATACTCCAAGATGGGAAAAACTAAGGATATAAAAAGTTTAATCTTTGTAAATTTATTAAATGCTTTTCCATATCTGTAAATAGCTCCTACAATTTTAAGAGATTTATTCACCATAAAATTAATGTGATTATGAAAAGTTCCATTATTGGAAAATATTATTCCTAGATCTTTTTGGTGATCATTTGTTATAATTTTAGAGTCCCCAATATAGTAGGAAAACCTTAAGACTTCAGATTTTTTAGAGTAAGAGACAATGGAGCACTTATCCATATTTATATCTATATAATTATATTCACACCAATTCAAGATATTAAGATTTTCCCCTTTATTTCGTTTACCTAGAACTTATAACAAATATTTTGGTAATGATGATGTTTTTAATTTGGATTTTAAACAATTCACTAAAGTCCTCATAAAAAAATATTATCCTTGATTTCATTTGATATATTGCCTTTTTATTTATTTGTGCATTTTATTGTTTTTCTATTTTATTGGTATTATTTATTTTATTATTATTATTTTTTTTAATGCTTATTTAGATTTGTATCTAATAATTACATTACTGTGCAATCTATAATTGGCCAAATGCTGTTGATATGTACATTAAATAAATAAATAATTGAATTATTATTATTATTATTATTATTATTATTATTATTATTATTATTATTATTATTATTATTATTATTATTATTATTATTATTATTATTATTATTATTATTATTATTATTATTATTATTATTATTATTATTATTATTATTATTATTATTATTATTAAGTTTCAACAATAGTAAACTTTATTAATCCTTTTAGTTACATTGTATTACAATGCCTTAGCAAGATACATGTTTAATCTTATTATTGTCAGTTCAATTTCGAGTGCTACAATATTCATTTTTTTAAAAGTACATATCTATACAGGCAATTTGTACATGGTTCTATCCACTTTAGAAATGTCAATTAAGCACATTATTGTCCAATAGGAGCCTATAAACTGGACCATACTTTCTTTACTTCTTTGGAAATAGGAGATGTAATTTGATCATTGTTTTTTGATTTCCAATCTCGTGGTATATCACGGAAGACATCATATGAATTTCTTTATCTCACAGCCTTTATATTCTAGTTTATCCTTCAAACCCAAAGTCCCATGATCATATTTGGGATCATTAAAAACTTACAGTTTATCCATAAACAAGCAACTTCATTCTTTATAACTTTGCTGTATGTCTGAGCAGGGACCAAGTAGCTGCATAAATATCCGGTCTGGTGATCTGCTTGTCTCTAATTTGAATTGTAATTAACTTATTCTCAAATGTGGCTGGATGCCTTCTGGGATTATTACCCAATATGAACACACAGCTAGTGCACCAAAGTGCATATAAGACAAACGATGAGACCCTTATGGACTGCTGCTACTGCTGCTGCTGCTACTACTGCTACTACCGCTACCACTACTGCTACTACTACTACTACTAATATATGATGTTGAAAAAAGATTCAATAAATTAATAATGGGAGAATGTCAAAATGTTAAAACAGTACTGAATGAAAAAAGAATATTGAATAATATGATATTGGTGAAAAAGTTGATTGATGGGAAAATTGATATCAGTGACTGTATATCAAAAATAGAATTGAAAATACCTAATCGTCTGTTAAGATAAATGCATACTTTCCAAATTAATAAATGTAAATATACTATCTTCAGCAAGTCAGGTATTAATAGATTGCAAATAGTATATAATCTAATTTTTAATAATGTTGATATTTTTTGTGATCAGTTAATTATGAATGTTATAAAACAACTAAACTTATAATTATGAACATACATGTATATATAATTTTATGTATGTAATTTGTATTTGCTTATATATATTTTTTATTTTTTCGTTATTGAGTATTTCTGTTAAAGTGTAAAAGTTGAAATGCACCTAATATATAGATATTGAATTATTATTATTATTATTATTATTATTATTATTATTATTATTATTATTATTATTATTATTATTATTATTATTATTATTATTATTATTATTATTATTATTATTATTATTATTATTATTATTATTATTATTATTATTATTATTATTATGATGATGATGATGATGATGATGATGATGATGATGCCATGAATCGTCTAAAAAATATCCTTCTTGGTTCTCTAAAAAACAAATTTGTATTTACAAAAGGAAACTTAGGCATCATAAATTGTTTAAGAAATCAGGATGAATAATATGTTAAAATAACTTTATAAATTTTAGATTATTTAAAATTATAGAAAAATTGATTTCAAAAATATATTGAGAAACTTGAGGACATCATAAATTGCAATTCAAATTAATTTTGTCCATTCATTAAAAAGCATTCTGGTATAATAAATAAAATGTCAATTGACAATGGGAATCTTACAGGTGATGATTTTTCCAACTACTTTTCATTATGTACAAGAAAGAATATGCTATCTGAATCTTATACAAGTTCTGCTTTTAAAATGAATAATATGATAGTTACTGATACAGTAAATTATAATGATATTTTATTAGCAATAAAACAGCTCAAAAAAGTGTTGAGTATGATATGTTATCTGTTTTTATTTACAAAGGAAGTGCTGACTGCTAGCTCCAGTACTTTGTTATATCTTTAACATCTCTTTTGTCTCAAATAGGTCTAATTTTGTTTCTTTTGGATCTACAAAATCATACACATATTTTAGCAATACTGGATTACCTCAAGGAAGTACAGTTGGACCACTTCTCATTTCAGTTTATTGTTTGAATATAAAGCAGTGTGTAGTTGGTTCTAAAATTCTTTGCTTTGCAGATGATATTAAATTGTATAAAAGTATTAATAATTTAGATGATCAAAAAATTTTACAGTCTGATATCATTTTCTAAAAAATCATCTATTAACAAGTATGTTCAATTATATACTAAATTTTAAAAATATTTAAAAAAAAAAGTGACATAAATATTTAGGTATTACTTTTACTAATAATAGAACATTTAATAACAATATTCAATATATTATTGCAAAAAATTATAAAATAATAGGTTTGATTCTCAGAAACTGTAAAAGGTTTAAGAGAAATACATGTGCATATTTGTTTCATACATTAATTTTGCCTATTTTAAACTATGAATCTTTGATCTGGAACTCTTGTAAATTAAGTAATAGATTAGCAATGGAAAAAGTTTATAAAAAAATTTCTGAGATATATTAAATATGAAATAATATATGATATGACAATGCACTCTATGAAAATGAATATATACTGATATGAAGTACTTAAAAAGTTACATCAAGTATAATAGATATGAGAAGTTGCCAAATAACATTATCATTTAAGATGAAGATAAAGAATACACGATTAAAAAATTTGTATAACATTCCAAAGTTTAAAAGTGAAACATTAAAAAATTCAGCCTTAGTACGATTACCTAGATTGTATAATAAATATTTTAGTGCTGTTGATATATTTGAAACAAATGATAGAACATTTAAAACTACTGTACAATAAACTCTACAAATGTTTTGTGAACTAGATTAGCTGTGCATTTATGTTTTCATGTAAAATCTGTTGAATGTACTCAAATAAATAATTTATTATTATTATTATCATTACTATTATTATTGTTGTTGTTGTTGTTGTTATTATTATTATTATTATTATTATTATTATTATTATTATTATTATTAAAAACAGGCAAAACTCACTATACATATTGCCACACACAGCAAGCTAGAGTAATCAATAGATGCCAGAAGGCTTGTGCATAAAATCCCTATCTAGAACTTACCCATCCAATATCTCCAAACTTGTTTCTGGCTTGTGGCCTTCATCAGTGAAGAGCCTTGGATCTGACCTAGATCTTAGGATCTAATGCAATCCTCCAGGAACCACCTTTTATCCCCATTTAACTACAAAACTATGAGTCTTAAATTGAAAACTACCTTAATACTTTCAATTTAAGCCTATCAGCTTATATAGTCATATAGGTCTGAACTCAGTTCAGTACCCATACATTTTGGTGTCTTTGGTTATTTAATAACCATAGCCACCACTATCCTATTAGGCAGGATTGGTTTTAAGCCAATAAACATCACATGATCACCACTTTTTATGCTTGCTTATAACTGTTATTAAAACAGGCAAAACTCACTATACATATTGCCACTCACAGCAAGCTAGAGTAATCAATGGACTCCAGAAGGTTTGTGCATAAAATCTCTATCTAGTGCCTACTCATCCAATATCCCCAGACTAGTTTCTGGCTTGTGGCCTTTGTCAGTGAGAAGCCTTGGATCTGAGAGCACTGCATCTAGATCTTAGGATCTAATGCAATCCTCCAGCAGCCACCTATATGACTATAAGACCTATATGACTATATAAGTTGATGGGCTTGAAAATATTAAGATGTTTTTAATTTAAGACTCATAGGCTGCTGGAGGGTTGCATTAGATCCTGAGATCTAGATGAAGTGCTCTCAGATTCAAGGCTCCTCACTGACGAAGGCCACAATCCAGAAACTAGTCTGGGGATATTGGATGAGTAGGCACTAGATAGGGATTTTATGCACAAACTTTCTGGTATCCATTGATTACTCTAGCTTGCTGTGTGTGGAAATACGTATAGTGAGTTTTGCCTGTTTTAATAACAGTTATAAGCAAGCATAAAAAGTGGTGATCATGTGATGTTTATTATATATATATATATATATATTAATAATAAAAATTTGTCTTCAATTCATATGATAAGATTCTCTGAACAGTTGTCTTTATTCTTGACCAACCACGTTTATTTTAATAACCATTGAGGGTAAGACAATTAGATGGTTTATTTTAATTATACAATGACATTAATTGAGCAGGAAAATTACAGTATTCATTGATGGTTTTAATTTTTGACAGCAACTATTCATAAATTTTACCATCACTAGTTTTTCATGTAGATGTATGTAAATTTATATATATAGATACAATAACTTTTTTAAAATCATACATATATAAGTGAGGGTGTGCAGAATTTTAATTATCATGAAAATCTATTCATATTATCATTATCTACACAATGATATAAAAAAAAGCATTACTGCTACTAATAATACAGATGCTAGATTTGAAATAAAACTAGTGTTAGATATATACTTTTCATTTTTATGAGAATACTCTTTAAAATAGTATATAGATAGTTTCATAAAGTATGAATCACAATGTAACAGATTTTATGGCGAAATTAAAAGTTTAAATGGATTAAAAGCAAATACAAGAACATCTTTGTAGCTTTTAGGATTTATAGTTTGTTCATAATTATGCTATTTTAACCAATTCAAAGGATAGCCTATAGAATATTTTGAAAACCTAAAAAGAATTTAGTAACAACTTTTAAAAAAATCCAGGTATTTATCAGCCAGTGATTTTTTTTCCTGCAACTTATGACCTTAAGAATGTGAGCCAATTTAAATATTTTGGTAATTTTTTACATAGAAAGATGGACTTGAATTACATCCTTCAGTGTGAAATCACTACATTTATCATATTAAAATATTTTATCACAATAATAGAACAACTTTAAATTAATTGGATATTAGGATTATCACTCTATCATTTTATTGTATAACAATAACATCATGAAAAGAATCAATAAATATATCCTTCAATTTGCAAGACATCAATATTAAATATTTTCTTTGGATTGTACAAATGAAATGAATGAAGAGTATCATCCTTCCTGAAAAAAAATATTTTTTTTTCTAACCCGGGACAACTGCTTGTAAAGCAGCTGTCGATGACCTCTCGACCACCAAGGCTTGACTGAAAAAAAATATTTGAAAATGAACTTGAGCATAACTTCAAATTGAAGTGAAAAATACCATTTACATTTTAAAGATTATTTTAAAGACATTTTAAAAAATGCAATATCAATTTCTTTCATTAGAAAGATGTGATAAAAATAGAATGTAATAAAGAACTTCAATTAGTCAAAGTTTTGAAATCTTTCAGAATAAAATAATTTGCAAAAGATAAATTAAAAAAAAGATTTAAAATATGTTAAACTATTTATATATTTATGTTTTATATATTAATTTGTAGTCATTGCAAAACTCATGGTATTTGTTTTTTTTCTATGCCATTTTTTTCTCTTTCGAGTTTAAGATGGCATCCTACTTACAAGTGTCTGCACAAAGCACACATACACATATAATCACACATAACAACTTATTTACATATACACATGGTATTACGTGAATGATTTTTGTTTAATATTTGTAACTATATAATATTTGTAACTATATAATGTTTAATATACATGTATCAACTTACCAGATTTACATAAAATATTTGTAACTATATAATATTTGTAACTATATAATGTTTAATATACATGTATCAACTTACCAGATCTACATAAAAATAAGTGAAGATTCTTATAAGAACTTAAATTTGAAATAATGCGAGCGACGGCACATTGAATTTGTTCATTATCATGCCATTTCTCAAGCATTCGCTGAAGAAGAAGTAAACCACCATGTTGAACAATCTCTCTACAATGAGATTCTATCTAAAATATATATATTAAAATTTTTATTATTATTATCAACAGTTCTAAAAAATAGTTATATACTGTATTCAATAAAAAATAATAATGAAACTATGAAAGGTTAATGCACTTATAATGTCAAATATTTAATAAACAATATGTAATTGTTAACATTAGAAATATTAAAATATAAATATCTTGATCTTGTTATTAATCTATTTAAAAAATAAAACGTCCTTTTAAATAATACTTAATAAAAAACTTGAATTTTTATTGCAGCCAATTTTTTGTAAGTATAGATTATATTATTGGATACTAGAAAGAAATATATATATATCAATTCACCAGCATATGCACAAATGTCTGCAAAAGTATTGCATATATAATGAAAAATTTATATATATATAGACAGATAAGTGCATATGCATAGAATAAATATGATTTGTTTTTAGTGAATTAAGCTTATCTTAACTGTTAAACTATAATAACTGTCCAATAAGATTAAACATGAAAATGTTTTATAAAAAAATATCAAAATTTATAATTCAGAAGTTGACTATTAAACACTATTTATTATCTAATATTTTAGTAAATATAAGGTTCAACACATGATACTTTGACGTCCAGATTCCTGAAAAAAATTATTTAAAAAAATGCTTATTTAAAATCAATTATACTAACAAGAAAAGATAAAGTAAAAATATTTTATAACACATAAAAAAATGCACGAAGAACTATAAAGACGCTATTAAAAAACAAAGAAGAGTAGGTAAAGGTTATAAGGAATAGTTATTTATGAAGAAAAAATTGCTAGAAGTCAGACATGAATCAACTTCATAAGGTATGAATAGATGAAATCAATACTATAGGGATAAAGAAATATAGACAAATTTGGAGATGTACTGTATTACAAAACAAAATAATAATAAAATTATAAAGTTAAATATAGAAGGAAAATAATGTAAAGATTGGCAAGAAGTTAAAAATAAATTCAATATATTTACAATAAAAATCTAAAGTCATGGGCATTTGATAAGTAAATTCAATTCATTACAAATATCAATTAAAAAATAGATGAATTTAAAGTTAAATGGAATATTAGGAATATTTTGTTTATTTATAAAAGAAATATATTTATCTAAAATATCATTTGTCTCCTATTAAACCCTAGCTAGCTTTTATGTAAGAAAAAATGGGCAAAAAAGAATAATAACTAATCTGTTTTATTGCATTGCCAAATGTATATAATATTAAATCATTCACTTTATCATTGTTTCCTAATGCTTTAATTATCACCCTCTTTTACAGTTTCAATTGCACCAGCAATGAAAGTTCTGAAAAAGATTGCTGGGGCAATCGAAATTGTAAAAGAGGGTGGTAATTAAAGCATTGCGAAACAGTGATAAAGTGCATAGATGATTTAATATTATATCAAAAAAAAAAAATATGTTAAGTTAAAGTACTATTACATATGAAAAGATCAACAGAATTGATTTTTTTTTTTTAATGTATTAATTTGATAAATGAATAGGTGCGAGAAAATAGAAAGAAAGGATAGTAAAAATAGAGAATTTAAAACATACTCAAAAAGTTTTCAATAAAAACAAAACATTTGATGATAGGGAATTGATAAATTAATCCAATTCATTGGAAATATTTATTCAAAAGAAAATGAATAAATAAAGTGATAATTTCAGAGCTGAATATAGAAAAATGTAGATTAAAAAATAAAAAAGCAATGTATATTGATAGCATGGCAACTGAAATGTTACAAAGCGTAGAAGGGAATGTAAGTTGTTATTTGTTTTTTGTTTTTTTAAAAAAAAGTTTAATAAAATAATAGATGAAAGAAAAGTTATGAGAATTGAAATATATATAAAAAAAAAAACAATTAAAAAATGTATCAGATTATAGCTGCTTATAGGTCAATTGCAATAAATTCTATAATTTACAGTATATATATATATATAGTAATGAATTAGATTAAGACTTGTTGAATGGAAAAATATAAAATCTTGGAAAAAATTCAGAATGGTTCTTCTTTTAAGAAGATAGATAAAAGATAATTTATTAATTATTGTTCAATTGACTGAAATCTATTAAAGAAAAACAAACAATTATTTATAGATTTTCAGATAAAAAGCTTATGATAAGATAGATAGAAATGGACTAGTGAGAAATTTTTGAAAAATAAGAAAATAAATTTGGAGCTAAAATAAGTCATAGATCACGTGACCCTATTATCTTAAGCTTGTAAGATATAAACAATGAGCATTGCCAATTGCTCAACAAGCTGTCAGAGATATTTTAAATGCTTTCTCTGGCTAAGCATTTATCACAAAGCTTGTTGAGCAATTGGCAATGCTCATTGTTTATAAATTTGGAGTTGTTATGAATAATGTAGAGTCTTTATCAGGACCAATTTTCTAAATACTAATAGTGGAATATAGAATCACTCTAAGTTAAGTATAAACTCACTTGACACAATGAAGTCTACTATTATCTTTAATTTATTTTGTTTCTAAAAGAATTGATAGCTGAAATGTGTAGTGAAAATTAGTAGAATGCATATATGGTAACTCTTTTTCTTTTTCTGCAGATAAAATGACCTTTTTCCCCTGAAGAAAAGCAGTATAAAACATATGTAACAGCTATTATTGAAAAGGTATGAAAAGAAAGAAGTAACACAATTAATATCACTGAAGAAAAATCTAAGATGTCAATGAGAAAACTATAATCTAAAAATAAATAACAAAATTGAAAAATATGATATTTAGATACTTTGTTAAATGAAAAAGCAGTTATGCAAACAATTGGAAATTACAACTGAATAAAAAAAAATAGAATGGGAATTAGAATTGACACAAACATATCGTGTTTCTCATATAATAAATAAAAATGTAAATAATTTGAAAAAAAGATTATGGTAGTTGATTTAAAATTTGGAAATGAAGTACTGTGGATTAACTAGGAGATAGCGAAATATTTAACTAGAATAGCTATGCATAAAGCAATGATTTAGAAACAGTAAATAAGGCTATTCAAAAGAGAATGAGTGGACCCTTTTATAATGAAGGAAGTTAATTGCAAATGAGTGATATATGGTATGTTGCAATGTATGAAAAACAAAAATTAAAAACAATAAACACATCAGTATAAAAAGATTTTATAATATACAAAGATGATAAATATTTTATTTTTATGTAATGTTATAAAAATTGAATACATTTATAGATAATATAATACAGATTCAAAATTATGAGAGATGGAAAAAGAGATTAAAAATGTTGCCTGTAGGAAAAGAGTCTGAGTTATGGATTTGGTGCAAAGATAGGAATTTAGTATTTCAATGAATAGAGACAAAATGTGGAAATTTGAATAGTAGATATAAATAATGTAGAGAATGAAGAAGAGTATCAAATATTTCATTTTAGAATGTTGAAAACCATCATGACAAATTGTATAGAGAATGAGAAAAGCAAAAATGAAGAATGCAAAATACATAGAAAACTTCTTTTTTCCTTTAGGACTTTAAGACATTAGTGGAAATTATAAAAATAAAGCCAAAATTAATGAAACAGATTTTAGTAAAATGAAACAGAAGTAAAAAAAAATGTTTCAGTGCTAGGATAATGATTTAGTGTTCCAAATTGAAAGAAATAATCGAGTAGAGTAATTAGAAATGAAGTTGTATATAAGTTTCTGAGAAAGGAAAAGTTTAACTTAGATAAGAGAGATTCTGAATATATGCACAAAAACTTCTATTTTCATCAAATAAGCTATTGTTTATCACATAAGAAATCAAAATTATTTTTCTGTTGAGACTTCTATGATAAGAATAAAAAATATGAGGATGAGATAATGAAACTAAATGGATAGCTTTTATCAAAACAGAAAAGAAAAAATAAATGCATTTGTGTTTAAATGTTGGTGTTTATATTGGAAGAGAATAATATGAGAAAAGTATTTACGAGTACTCAAAAAGGTTTCAGAGAAAGTAAACTTGTAACATGGTTAAAAGAACTTTTGAACTTACAACATATGTACAGAAATTTTTGATTTTTACTAAGACAATATTTTACATCTCATCACATAAGTTATGGCTCTATAATATATTTTTATATGTTTTTTTTTATTTATATGTTTTTTGGCTCTATAATATATTAAATAAGAATTATGTTGCATTCATATATAAATTAATTAATGGGTTATACATAAAGTAAAATTAAATTATTACTTGACTAGAATATATTTATGACGTGCTTGTTAATTATGTAAAAATTAATAACTCATCTGTCATTATTCCATAAAATAAATAACTTTTATATATATTATAATTGAAAACATTGATTGATTTGGTAAACAATTTACGGTGTTACAATACACATTATACTTTTAAGATTTATATAGAGAATGCTTTAATTTATCATTAGATTTTATAATACAAACATAATTTTTACCTGGATAAATATTTATGTGCCTTCTAACAAAAAAAAAAGCATTTCATAATAATTGTAGGCAGTTCTTCTTTCACAGTTTTGAATAAAATTAGAAAATTCTGATTTATATAAAAGATTGTAGACTATTCTGATGTATCATTACAAATATTTCATAGGAAAGTAGTTCCATAAAACTATTATTATGCCTGCTTTACAATGTCGAAAAAATGGACAGGATAATGATTTGCATAAATTTCCAGTCATTATGTTTACACATAGTAAGGGCTATGAATATGAAATAAACACACTCCAAAAGTGCTGAGCTAAATGTTATTTGTGAAAATTTTTATTATCTTCACCTCTATACATATAAAGTGTATCATAAATATAGCTTACAATTTACAGTCTATTATATATATATATATATATATATAACAAAAGAAAAGTTGATGTTTATATATATAACAAAAGAAAAGTTGATGTTTTATAGGGCGTCCACGTTGTGGGCTAATTCTAAGTAAAATGAATTTCCTAAGTATAAATTAAATATTTTCTAAGTACAATCTCTTTCGTGCGACCGCGTTACAAACCAATTGTAACTAAATAAAAGTCAATTCTAACCAATGAAAAATTATGCTTTACTTTGTTAATTTTATAAAAACTTATTAAATTGACATAAAACGTATTTTGTGATCTTTAGATCGGTCATCCACATCGTATTTCAAATAGAACTAAAACGATTGGGAGAGTTTACAAATATCACATATATTATTGGACAGTTTAAGCTAATTATAACTTTATTCTAACAAATGAAAATTTTTATTCAAATGGTCGCACATCCACGTTATGGATTAATTGTACTATATTTAAATCTATATTGCATTTAAACACTTGCAGCTCAGTTGCATGCCAATTGTAACATTTTAAGGATGGATCGATGGATGCTTCATCATTCCCAGCTAACACTATTTTTAAAGCCTATTGGGATGATGATGGTACAGAACATATATAATTTTAATTTCCAGGGTGCCAAATTGCAACTTTAATAAAATATAAAGGTTAAATCTCACTTCAATAACTTTTAGAAATAATATTTAATGAATGGGTTACTAAATAATCAATCGATTCAGAGAATACTGAGAATGCATTAAAATCGATAATATTAATATCTTTGGGAAATTCTTGGTTATTCTCAGCACACTTTCCATTCACCATCATTAAAGCCACAATTAAATTTTTGTTCCAATTACCAAGTTCTATATCCATCTCTACCTTCCTGATCCATCCCTCCATCAACTTCACATCCATAGATCTATTACACTATTATCTATTTTATTATTAAATTTTACATTCTGCTAGCTCATTTCTCCCATTATAATCTCTTCTCAGGGTTTTTAGAACAATTAGGTGTGGAAATCGAATAAGCTGCGACAGATTATTGATAATAAATACTCCTCTCTTGATCACCTCCAAGGTAATCTTGGGCTGTCTTTAATGTAGTGTAATATCTATTTACATTAAAGCTCGGAATAATTTAAGCTTATTACATCTTTTAGAAATACATTATAAACATATTCACAATTATAATAAAATTATAAGGAAGTGCTTCTAGAGAGGTGTTTGAATACAACGGATGGAGAAAGGATTTTATGCCCACCCCCTGCATCCACGATCACTCAATAATTATCCCTATTCACAATTTATACTTCAACTATCTTTAATTATTTGGTAATTCTAAGTATCGGAAATTAACCATTTTAAATACTTTTACAGCATATTTATTTATGAAAATGAAGATTGAAATATTAATAATAATATATTGATGTATGATTGGATTGAAAATGTCTAGATAATAATAACCCACAAAAACATTGAGACATATGCAAATTTTATTTAAAACAAATAAAATTTTTTACAGAACATATACCCATTCGCTTGATGACTCGCATGGCTTTCCCCTGCTTTACAACCGTATTATGATATATATATATAAATCTAAACACATAACTATCCCTAAATCAATGGATAATATCAATAGGTTTAAAATATCAATATTCACTTCACAATTATAAGGGAATCACTATTACCATGGAGTAATAAAAAATAATATTTTCCTTCACATATATTATATTTTCGATTTCGTTTTATCCTAGATACAGCGAATACCAAATTTCTTCCCGTGTTTAATGCTTTTAAATTACTGATTTGTTTTAAGAGCTAATTTTTCCCATAATAAAATTTAATAATTTTATCTAACTATTTAAAATTAACATTCCTTCGCAAATTTACTAATTTTATTTCATCATTTTGATCTAACATTCTTTTGCCCTAATCTTTACAATAGAGATACTTTATGTATGATGGGATTAAGTTAATGCTAACAAATCGATATCTAGATCAATCATCATCATAGTGCATATACTCTATACTCATATTCTTATGACAATAATATTTTAATAATATTACATTTCCAGCGAAGTTCTCAGCTGGCTGTAAAAATATTTATTAGATAACTTCATATATGCATTGCTTACTCTTAAACATTCGTAGGTTTTATTTAACTCTTAATTTAACGTTTATTAACTTTATAACTCTTGGCTCTAATTGATAAATCAAATTCAATCAACAAAACAATATTCAAGTACGCCAATTGCACATACATTATCTGCATTCATCCTGACATCAAATTGAGTTTGCGACCTTGTATTCGACATTTATAAATAATGCTTATAATAGCTATCTTTCATACAACCGTAAGGAATATCAAACATTAACATGAGGCAGGCAGTGACCTGAATAAGAGAAAACCTTTTCACTAAGGTTGAGATATGCTAGGATTTTTATTGCTAGTCATACAAAAAGACTTAGGTGTACCTATTGCCTCTGGCCATTAATAAAGAAATCTTCTTACGGTGTAAAGAATAATCAAGTGGAAAAAACTCTTCCACTGTGTTTAAATACTTTTTAAATATAGCATAAATATCTTAGTGAGTTAGACTTCACTGGCTTGGTGGAGACGTTTTTTTGTCCATCCACATTCTATACAGGTCGAAACATCAACTTCTACAAGTAAAACTCTCATATCTATAATATTCTTGCAGTTGGTGCACCGGAATATGAGCCAACAATTTTTTCCAAGCATTAATCAGCTTGTATCCGGCCTTAAATTTATGATAATAATAATAAGAAATAATAAGAAATGCATATTAAATTTTTAAAACTATTTCCATGCACTTTTATAAGATAATGATGATGTTTTAGCTCAATAGTCACACAATTTTATAAATATAGCAATAAGTCTAAGCATTTGATAATAACTTCTGATACGATTCATTCAAAATATTTCCCTTAATAATAATATCTCTCGTTTTTTTTTTGTTTGTAAAGCATTTAAAATAAGGCACATACAGAATGACATGATATAAATTTCACCTACCCCCAAAATGATAATAATAGCAAAAACATTTAAAATAAACACATACAAAATGATCTGTCATCAATATCTCTACCCCCAAAATAGCAAGAATTATAATACTGACATGAATTAAATTTAAATGGATATATATGAGAAAACATAAAGAAAGAAATTATTATTATTTTTTTCTAGATTAAATGTTCTACATGAATAGAAAAAAAATATACTTAAAAAGTTCTTTAGAAGTGTCCTCCAAGTTTCTGATTTCCATTTTTCCTTTTCCTTCTCTTCCTTGATTTGTTTGTATGAGCACATGAGTCTATGTATAAAAAGTTCTTATGATAGAGCTCAGATATACGATTTTTATGCTGCTGAAACAATTTCCTCATTTTTGATTTTATGTAGATTACAGCTGCACAGCACTGGTGTAAATTTCTTAAGATATAAGTCCATTTCCTGTTGTCTTTTTCCTTCTTTAAATTCATTTTATATTCAAATTGAACGGCTTTTATACACGATATCAAACTTAGAGTTTATTTTCTGTGGTTTAAATTTTACCATTTGCTGATTCAATCATGACTGTTGGCTAACTTCAGGATATTAAATGCAAACCCAATTAAAAAATTTATTCAATAGACATTGTTTTTTCTTCTTACAATGTTAAATTTAGAAAAGTTGTTTTAAGAGACAAAAGAATTTATAATAAACGATTCCTTTTTTCCAAAAGAAAAATATTTCTTTTAAATTTTATAGCAAAGTTTCTCTATAAATTCAATGAAAGAAAAACTTGCAAGAGAGTTTCAGATGGACTAGCCACCCCTTGCTAAACAACAGAGATTTTTATAGCATCTAGTCTCTGGATTTTCTGCTTACCACCATCGTGACATTTTTATTGACCCCTGTAATTTGGTCAATTTATTTTCTTAATTAATTGACTCTTGTTACCTTTTTCTCTGGTTATTTTAAACTTTTGCTCTTTTTTGAAACCATGCCAAATTCCCATCTGCATTCTAACAGATACTCACCAATTAATTTTACATTCAACAAATATAATTACCAATTAATTTTACACTCAACAGACAATCACCAGTTAATAGTACCCTTAAATTCCTCTGTCATATCTCTCACTTAAATTACTGTGATAATTTACTGGAGTAATTCTACACACATGGTAAAACAAAAGACCAAAAGCTCTCTTCAAAATAAATAACATAAAGCTCTCTATCCACCCTTTTACTTTTTCCATTAAAAAAAAATATAGCAGCCCAGCTTCAATCCCCAAATTTTGAACTAAATTTTGGCTGCTAATAATAAACTATTTAAAAATGACTTATTTTCTTTTTTTTTAAAGATTTCATTACAAAATGACAAAGAATAATTATTAATTGTGAACTTTACAATTAAAATCCACAATTAGATTAAATACACACATGTTGCATGTATACAATTCTTTAATTAAACCGATTTAATATTTTAATCTTCAATTATTATAACTATTATTTTTTTTATATAATTTAATCTCATGAACTATTTATTTCTGACATATTAGTATAAAATTCTGACCATCCATTATCCCTATCTAATGTAGTTTTACGAGTCACACATTCCCTCCTTTTCACTCAACTGTCAAATGATGTATAAATCTTGCTTTTCTAAAAATATATTTTTAATACTAAATTGACCCATAAATTAAAATAAAATAATCTTTTGGTTAGAAATATTTTAATGATAAATTTTCAGATTGCCTACCAAGTAAAATGTACACAATCCCTATAAATATGGGTTCAAACCTAGTCTTGGCTAAAAATTTTATTTATTAAAAATATATATATATAAACTATGAGGAAAATTTTATATTAAATCTTATCTTGCATAGTTAACTCAAAAAAATGGAGTCTTGGGCAAACCCAAAGGCTACAATATATATATACCAGGGGTGATGGAAAACTCAACATCAACTTCAAGTCAATTTAAAATGAAATATTTACAAAATCAATAATTAGAAATATTATATATAAGTATAAAATATTTAAGGGAAGCATGAGATTAGAGAATCTCTGAGAGATCAGCCAGTCATTCTAAAGCAATTAAAAGCATAATTAACCATATATCAACCAGCATTATAATAAAAGTAAGTAATACTAATACTCAAAATAATAACCATTCATCCTGAATGATCATTCAATCAAACTACATAAGAATAAAGTCAACAGTCCATCTTGTGGCTGGATTTGAACAATAAAAATTTAAATCAACAGACAATCTTGTGACTGGATCGGAAATGGGTCTTCTTTAGACAAGGCAAACTATTGGGCCTTTGACAGCTTAGGATCATTGTTTAACCATTAATTTGAAGGCACAAACTAAGGGTGACTCTATTAGAATACACAATAATCAGAAAATCTAATGCTGGGACATTAAAACATGCCGGTCATCATCAATGCACAGGCCACTTGTAATGGCCAACTATAAACTTAACTTCTAATATGAGACTAAAGGTAGTGCATGGACTTTAAAGAATATATTATGCACCAACCAGGATGATGATGACTGATCATCACTGGATGCACCAAAAGCACTAATATATATATCCCCAATTATATATTCATCCTGTGCTCGAATCTAGCTCACAGAACATAAGCTCTATCACTGCTTGCGACCAAGAGATGAAGGAAACAATTTTTAACAATTAAATAAGTTTATTAATAACAATAAAAAATGGTATTATGACACATCACATATCAATTAAGCTTTCTGATTTTGATTACTATACAATAAAAAAAATATCACATTTATGATTTACAAAATTACAATACACAATTCAAGTTATTACTATGGTTTACATACATATGCGCACAGATGCATGATTTATAATATACAATTAATATTCAATAATAAGAAAAAATGATTAAAATTTGCATATACATCCTATCTGACAAGCATTGACATATATGCACACACATAAATATGTAATACAATTGACTTATATTACAATTGTCATATAAAATAATAAATAAATGATTAACCTTTTACAGTTGTATATAAAAATACTATAAACATTAAAGATTTACATATGTGTGTGTGCATGCATTCGCACACTGACAAAAAGTTATATATTTTGATTTGCTACAATAATATAATTATATTTTCCTAATTGATTCCATTTGGAAAACATACGTAAATTTCATAAATATACCTGTTTATAAACAAAATATAAATATAATTTAAAATTGTTTATTAGTTTATAAGTGTCTTTTTTCTAAAAAAATGTATAGTCAATTTTTGAGAGGTATTTGTTGATTAATTATCAACATTTTTAAATTTAAATCATAGAATCATCGATTCTTTACTTTTTTTAAATTTTTTTTAGTCCAGGCAAAATTATTTGATTGTTTGCTTCACTTTTAAAATGTCTCTCTTTTCTTTTCAATAGGTGAAAGATAACATCGTTTAATAGAATCAAAAAAATATAAATTTCAAAATGTCATTCTACTTGATTAGTTAATGCTGATGAAGTAGGCAAAGTGAAGTAGGAAAACTGAATATGTGAACTGCAGCTCCCCATGCCATGGTAAGTTGACAGCCAAGCATGGAATACCAGCACACAATGCCCCATGACAACATGAGAAAATACCTCATCTTTAAGCACTATCTCACTTGTATCTAGAGAGGTCATACATAAAGAGTAGTAGCCAGATAATATATTTGGCACTGAGCCAGCCCTGCTCATCTCTTGTGAGTCTTAGGAGTTTATCTATATGACCTATTCATGAGACCTATAAACACTGCTGGACTACTCTAGGAGCTCAATCATCTAGGTCTGGATAGTGATGAGCCTATACTTTGGAACATCATGAAAACAATACATCCAGGCAGCCCCACTCAACTATACACCCACCACACACATGAAAAGTACAAATTCAGCATCACTTTCAAAATGTCATTTTATTAAAGAAATTATTTAAAAATTTGTCATTATATATAACTCTACTCACCACCTGCTGTATATATGTTTATATGTGCTTCTCTGCCTTTAGATATGTCAGCATATATATAATTACTTCTTCAGCAAGGTGAGGTTCCCTGGGCAAGCTGTAAGATTTTTCTTGGTGAATTTGGTTTTTCTGATTGTCATCATCAGGAAAAATATAATTCATGTAAAATATTGATCTGTAGTTGGTCTTCCTTCTGTCTAGGATTGTTCCAGGCAATGATTGTTCTGCAGCTAATTCCACTTAGACTATGATTTGGTAATCTTTAGTTCGGCAAGCTATTTTGTCCTAATGTTTTTAGGCTATTGATTCAGAAGTGATTTAGCTTCAAGTAAATCAACACTCCTGTCAAAAAATTGTAGCAGTTCCTGGATCTACTGTCCTGCCTTCAGCTACATCAGTTCATAGTAGATATTCTGCCAACTCTCTTCTAGAGCCAAGAACAAACTGCAGCTATCTATTTTGGTCAGCTAATTGCTGCCACTTACTCAAAAAATTTTAGTAGCCAGACTGCAGTTGATATTTTTATCAGCCCTTTTATAGAATCATCTGAGATGATAACAACACCTTGATTGAAAACAGCATTTTATTTTTATCTCTAATCCATTTTGAAAACAAGCTTAAAATTTTTGTCAAACTGTGCTATGCATGTTATCACTTAGGGTATTTCTAATAGATAGCAATTTTGTTTAATTAATTAAAAAATTCCAAAAATACCATACTTGTTTTTAAATTTCAAAATCAGAATACTAATAATAATACAATAATTATATTTATTCAGACCTTTAAAAAATTTAATTTATAAAACAATATTTTAAATCAGAAATATTATTATTATTATTTTTATTTCAATGAATGTAGAAAATATCTACTACAATTTTTATCTGTGTTTATTTCTACTTTTTCTTTAATATATATATATATATATGCACACAATTATTGTGTGCTATGTAACCCAACTGGTTACAATATATATATATATAAATTTTAAAGTCTAATAACGGTAAAAAATAACACTGTATAACAATATATATATGGCTTTATACAAAATACCATCAAGTGAAATATATATATATATTGTACCTAAGCGAAGTTTCACTTAGTTCCAACAGCTACCAGAACTTATATTAGCTTAACCATTTTTACAATTATCTGTTTAAAAAAATGATAAAAAAAGGAATTAGTTGATTAATGAATAGAATGTATAATAATTGGTAATGTTGTGATATTTAGTAAATTGATATAATTATATATGCAAAGTAAGTCACATATTTGTAGTTAATTGTGTTGGAGATGTAATAAAGCATTTTTCTCAATTGTTTTATATATTTCTAGTTTATAGCTAATAACTGAGATAATATTATAAATAGGGTAAATAATGTAAAATTGATTTAAAATTAATCTTTAATTTTCTTAAAACAGTCAAAAAATAACTTAATTTTTAATGTAAATTAGCCTTAACGGGTTAAAAGCTACTTTAATATAATATTTGCAAATATTTTTAATTGTAGTTATTAAAAGTTATAATTAAATATTGGAGGTCAAGTTAAAGATCACCTCTCTGTGTAAGTGTGTGTGCATGTATGTAGATATAAGAAGAAAATAAATAAATAATTAATTACAATATTAATTAAAAAAACAAATGAATGAATAAAATAATTATAATTAAATATTTAAAAGTGTGTCTATTGATAAATGAGACCAGTTTTAATTTTATATCAGTATTTCTATTTTATTTTATGTAATAGTTTTTTTTATTAATTATAAAAAAAACCTAGTTATTAGTTTTTAATTTAAGATCGTTAGATCATGTGATATTCAAACATTTAGTTCATACTGACATCATTTATCAATCGATCTGTATTCCAGCTGATTTTAAAAATAAATTACAATTAAAAAATAAGTTATGTTTATTGGTTGTTTAAAAGAATTTGTCACAGAAAGTTTGGGAGGAGAAATAGAAAGAATATTGATAAAAAAGAAAGTTTTTTTTTTTGTTGGGTCCTGAATTTTTCCTCAAGTCTTCTCTTCTCTAAAACAAGTATTAATTATTTTTAAAAGCTTATTATTTTTATTTTAACAAAAGTATTGTAAATTATATTTATTTCATATTTCCATGGACTGCTAAAAGAATAGGTAACTCGTTTCTTGTTAACTAACTTTCATTTAACTTTTGAAAACTTTCGTAAAAATGCTAGGAAAAAAATTGACTTATGCTATCTTTAATACTAACTATGTTAATAATATCTTCTATGAAATAAATGTAAAATATATGCAGTTATTAAATTTATTAATAAAATACTCTTATTGCAGAGATATATAGTCTACATTTACTCAGTTATTCATTAAATAAAATAAAACTTAAACAAGAAAAATTTAAGAAAATATATAGAAACTTGGCTATATATTTTAAAAGTTTAAATATCCTTGTGTTAATTTCATCTTTAGCTAATTCAAGTCTTCCACATTATATTAATTGTGCCTGACATTAACTAAAAAACATACTTCGTTATGGTAATTTACCTACTTCTGAACTATTATTATAAAATATTTTGCACTGCAACTATTTAAGGAAGAACTTTTTATTCTTTTTTTAAATGTTTATAGTATATTTATAATAGAATGAAATATTTACTCAGCTGGAGCATTTCTTTTAATTGAAATGGAAGAATATAGTTCATGAGTAAGAAACTTATAATGAAATATGTATGCTTATATCTATACTGAAAGTTGGTAGAATTTATTATAAATCATTAAACATGTTAAATTCTCTACTACCAAACTGCTTGCACTCTTATTTTAAGAAGAGTACAGAGAAATCATCTAGAAGCATCTTAATATTGTATGTGAGTAAATTTTAAAAAAGAAAAAAAATACTTTAAAATGTGTTCCTTTTTAAAAAAAAAGAAGAAATGAAATGAAAATAAAGTTATATTATTGTCTAAGTAAATCTGGGATACCATTATGATATTATCAGCTGAATAATTTGTTTTACTTGCCATTTTATTTCCACCTTATTATTTTTATTATTATTATTACTATGTTTTAATATATTGCTTATTTTAACTATAATATCTTTAAAAGTAGAACTGCATTAATTTTTAAGGAACTGTTGTAGATATTTCATTTGGAAATTTTTTGCCATGTTTAAGTTAAATATGTTGATCAGGAGCTTTGCACAGAATACCAGGCTGTCAGATAAATAATGTTCAAAAAATAATATACATGTGTTTAATGGATAGTGGATGCAGAGAAAGCTGAAATTATGTACTACAGTTTATTGTATTTTTATTTTGTTTCTTTTATTGGTTTAAAAAAAAAATAGGAAAATATTTTTATGCTATATTTTCTTTATAAATATGCCAGATAATTTAATTTATATAATCTTAGCCTTAATGGGTTTATTAGAATGTGTAGACATCCTACCATTCTCAGGAAATATTAGTATTATTACATTTGATAAGCGTTTAATAAGTTAACGTATATTTTAATCATTCTTATCCCTGGAGATTTTCATATCTCACTGTTAGCTAATTTAAATGTATGGTATTTCACTCAGTTATATGTAAAACAGCCCAAGAGGATATCAGAAGGTTTTCCATTCATCTGTTTTTTTTATACCTTAATAAAACCGCTAATATTTTTATATACATACTGAGAATTAATTTTCTTGCACTTGATTTATAATCTTTTAAATGTCCACTAGCCACTATATTTTAAGATTTAATATTTTATTATGTGCATTGTACTTTTGCCTAGAATTTTATATGCATTCAATATTTTTAAGTTGTTCTTATATAGTTGGTTGACATAATTTGCAATGTTGGTTCTGACATTGATTAATATGCACTGTAATTTAAAATTCTTGAAGATGACTTAGTCAGTTAAAGTGATGTTGATATCTTGTTATTAGTTTAGCATTTGTTAGCCTCATAGAGCAAAGTTTTATTGATTATTATTAGTATGCTTAATGTAGTAGACAGGGTCCTCCATCTTTATTTTATTGCTTTTCCATGAGGTGATAGTGTTCATTCCCAGTGAGGATTATCATGTATTAGGTATTGTATTTTTGGTGATTGTAATCACATATTTTAAAAGTGTTTAGATCCCGTGGAGAGCATCATATATTTCCTGGTATGTCTTTCCTGTTCCTGATGCACTGTGACAATGTCCAGGTATCCTCTTTTCTGCCTCAGCGATAGGTATTTTTGAAAGCCACTATAGTTTTATGATTTTGTTCAACTCTGTGGAGTATAGATGCATTGTTTTTGGCCTATCACTCATGATATATTAATGCTATTTTCCACCACAGTAGGTGTTGTTGCATTTGTTTTAGATATGTAATGACAAGGTATGTTTGTTTGAGGAACTTTGTTTCTTCAGGTTGTATTTAGCAATTTTTAATGCATAAAGGTATATCAATGTCTGAGCTGTGCTGTTATGATAGTTTTATCATCCACAAACCAACCAACAATAATTTATATTTATTTTAAGTATGTAGATTATGCATGTGGTTATAAGTGGCAATTCACACATACTAAGTAGTTAATATGTTCATCCAGAGTTTTCGCCGATGGAATTGTAAGTCTTGTAAATTTCAATTTTAAAACATTTAGTGTAATAATTTTATGTGGACAAGAATTTCTTGAAATATGTGTACAAATGACCTCTGATGAGTGACCCATGCATCTAATTTAATTTCAATTTAGCTAAAATTTACTTAAATACATCACTAGCTATAATCTTAATAATGTGTGACTAATGATAATTTAAAATTTATGCTGTATATGCTAGTCCCAGCTTAGCTTTTGCTTAGCTTATGGTATTTAATATGAACCGATTAGGTATTATTCTGGTTGTTAAATTTTACCACAGTAATATGAAATGCGTCAATTAAAAATAAAGTTATGTTTGTTAAGCTCATACTACTATAATTAAAGTAAAGAGATTTAGAATCCTTAACATTTTAAAAAGTTTATTTGGATAGAATTAAATATCAAATAGCCTCTGTTCACTCTTGTAAATTTTATTATTATTAAAATAAACAGTTGGAAAAGAGTTAATGAGGAATAATCAATTCCTTTATTCAGCTAAAATTTTGCAATTTCTTTAAGTCAAAATAAAGATTGTTAGTCAAAATGTTTAAAAGATAACAACGCTATCGTGTCAAATAAAACAAATTTGTTATTATTTTAAAAGTTTAGTTTCTGTTTGTTTTTCTTTTATATGCTATTGTCTTGAGTTCCAAAAGTTCACAAAGTATACAGAGTATTTTATGCTGGTTTAAAATTTTATAAAGCCATGCTTGTCATTGTGATTCTCAGATTGAATAATTTTAACAGATAATCACATATTTACAGATACTTAATAGAATGTTTATTTAGGTTATTATTATCTTCTCAGAATGAAGATCATACAATGTGAAATGAAGAATCTTAGTGATTCAGAAGATTATTTACTATTTTTAAAACTGCACATTATCTTACATTATCTTGTATATTTTAAAATTAAAATCCATCTGCATTTAATTTCATTAGTAGGTTGTCTGTGAGTAGGTGGAAAGGCATAAAAAGTACCCTTGTCCTTTTCCCAGCTCGAGTGATGTCCTAGGCAATAGGCCATAACTAGTTTAAATTTAGATTAATTAATCAAATCTTTAAATTAATATATTTTCTTTTATTATGCTATGATTGAACATAAGATAGTTATCTTATGGTTGTCCAAGATATCACCCACTTGTTGATTCATCCAAGCAATAATTTATTAGGCAACTTTAAACTTTTATTTTTTACAAGAGTTTAGCTAAAACCCCTGAGATTGTCTACTCTTGTTGACATTACTAATATGGTTTAGTGAGATAGTCCTTCAATAAAGTATCATTTAGTTTATTCAGAGTATATGGTCTAATAGGAGACTGACTCTAATAACTATTAAATAATGATGTAAAATTTACTTTATATTATTTATGTTAAATTATTGAACATACCCCAATAGTCATTTGCATTAGTGTTGGACTTGGTCTCTGTCTGATTGTATATCTCTATAACATCATTCGTCTTTGCAAATTTTTATTGTAACCCCACTGAGTTAAGTCGTTAAGAGTTTCTAATAATCATTTCAACTTCTTTCAACTCATTTCTCTCTCTTTTCATCATCAGCTTCATCTTCTTCCATTCTATCATCTCATTTTCCATTTCTCATCCTGTCATTTCATTATCTTCCTTCATCATTGTTCATCACCCCCCCTTCATCTTTATTATTTAGATTACAATTAGCACCCTCTCATATCAACTTCCATTTCTCATCTCTTCATCTTCATCTTCCATTCTTTCATATCATTCTTTCACTCTTCCATTTTATTGTCTTTCTTGCTCATTTTTCATCGTTGTCACCCCTCTCCCATCACTAAATATATTAATAGATGTCTGTATTTTTTTGCCTATGATACTTCAGTTGATAATGATAAAATCAAAAGTACTGCTAATAAATTAAAAAATTAAATACTACTTACCCTATACGAATAATCATAAATAAATAAAAATCATCTTCCACAACCGAGGTGTCATTTATGAAAAAATAGATCTTTCAAGTGAAATTCAGCAAGATACTCTACAACACACACACACATATATATATATTGTAAAAGTCGAAAATGTATGTCCATCCAACAAGATTTAGAATCTAAGCAAAAGTACCCTGAATCCAATTATGCCCAAGATACACAAATCATGAGCAATCATGAATTCTAACCTATTTGCTATTCTCTAAATCTATATCATTATGGACAACACCTATGGTGATACCACATGAATTCATTCTCTCCTGGCCCAGTGCTACAATGTTTTGCATGAGAACTTAACTGGTGATGATGATGAGAAATTGAGTGAACTCGAGATATAAGTTAAAAACATACATAAATATATTAATAAGATTCAAACACACTAATCAACTTCAGGCAGTTTAAACTATTTTAAGAACAAATATTTGACAATCTTGATTCAATTATTTTTATTTTAACAAATATCAATTTAGTGCGGAGTTACAATATTGAACGTATATTCGGAAATCGTATTTTATTTAAAACCCTTTCAGCCCTGCGAGCACACCTCAGGCATTTTTCACATGATGTTTTGTTTTCTTTCTTTACTGACATAAAAGGTATAAGTGTGATGTAGATCAATATATGATATTTCGAAAGCTTAGTCATGTGGCTTTCAGAAAATGTTTATTTTAAAAAAATCAGTTAAAATTTACATTTTTGGCAGCAGTTTTAATCGACCACAGTATTTAATTTTTTGTCTTTTTTAATAATTTTTGTACTTATCACGAAGCGATAAAAGACAAAAATAATTTACGGGGCTGCAAATGACATTTCTCCAGTACTATTACAAAGATGGCTGACAGTAGATGTTCAACGTAATGCTGTAACATTTTTAAATTTTTTTTTTTTATTTTTTAATAAAATTATATATATATTTTTATTTAAATTATCATTTTTATTAATTATTTTTAGTTTGTAATTTGTGTGTGTTAGTTATTTATGCTTGTATACAATTAATATCTAATGTAATTTTTAACGTTCTACACTATTATAAAAATAATGTTTTTCAAAAAGTATAATTTACTACAAAAATCATTAATTATGTTTATATAATATGGTTTATAAGTAATTTGTAATAAAACTAATAATCAAATGTATACAAACATAGACAAACATATAATCAAATTCCGATTCTTGTTTACGTTTTTCAAGTCTATAGCTAACAAATGATCTGTATGCAAATAAATTATATATATGTGGTTCATGCTTTGGTTTTGCTACATTTTTCATAACATTATTTTCAAGTCAATAGCTAACAAATACACTATATGCAAACAAATTATATCTATGTGGTACAATAAATATAATAAGATAGCATCACTTCTGTGCATAAAGAATATAAACATCACTTGTGTGCATAAAGAATATAAACATCACTGGTGTCCATAAAGAATATAAACATAACTGATGTACACAAAAAATATAAAATGAAGAGATAACACTCATGTTATCAGTGATATAGACAGTAGCCTACAATTTCTAGTTTTAGATGGATAAGAAGCCAATTGCTATGATGATTTCTTTTGTATCTTTTATTAGGATGAATTTTTTTCTTTATAGATACCTTTGACATTTAGAACATTTGGGGTACAAGATAAAAATGAAGAAGTCATATCCCACTTCTTTTGGAGATTGTGAAGCTGTGGATTATCTCAGGTAAGACATGTTTAGAAAGATAATTTTGTGAGGAATATAAAAAAATTATCAGTGAAGATGTATTTTCAATTTTAGTTAATGTTACTTTTCAAATTATGAACAAACAATAAAATAATAAGTATTTCGGATGTGAAAATTTCTTTCTTTTATTATTTTTTATTTAGTTATCACTATTTATTTTATGTTTATTGTTTTCCTTAATGTTTCTAGTTTCTAGAAATGTAATTGTTTTTGCTCTAACATAATTAAAACTGAAGTTATTGTGAAAATTGTGTGTCAGGCCAGTATTTTAAAAAGTTGAATATGGCGGTTAGAAGCTGAAAAAGGTTACAAAAATAATTTTATCTGGGTGGTTGGACATTTTATACATTTAGAAAACATATATAAAAATATGATAATAGAGTTTTGCTGTTTATATGGCTTCAATATAATGCCCTTGGCATTTGTTACATAACTTTATTTTTATTCATAGCATTTATTTATAACAATTTAAATAAGGATACATTATGATCCATAACTGTACTAAAATATTGATTTATTATACATTTTCAACATTTCATGATCAAATATTGCGAAAGTCTATAAATATAGGAATGGTTTATTTCAATAAAGGGGTGATCAGCTTCAAAGAGGTTGGATCTAAAACTCCAATGAAAATATTTAAAGAAAAAAAAGTTTCATTATTACATATCATTACGATTTATTTTGTTAAACAGGCTATGAAACGAAATAAAATAAATTACAGTACGAGCATCATGTCAGTTACCAAGAGTGTAGCAACTTTAACCAAGAAAATGTCATTCTTCTATTTTAATATAGTATGCCAGCTTTGGGCCAAACAGTACCTAAATGGAAAAGGTGGGTAGAAAGTTGCTATGGGTCCACATTATGGCAAAGCCATACAGAGCGTCAACAACACTAACCTGCTTGTTTCAGGGAATAGACTTATACCACTGTTTCAAATTCAAGGCTTTGAATCTTCTGGAGTGATGTAGACAGATACGAACAGTATAGAAATATATACTTTGAGAAAAAGAATGACAAATGAAGAAGATCATTACTCCCTGGAGTGAGGTATGGGTGAATCAGATCAAGGTCCTATGTGGCTCATTAATGATTTCTGACATATGCCAACAATGCTATTATAAGAATATGAAATCATTGGGTTTAAATACTAACATAAAGCCTTAAGTGGTTTAACAAATGCATAATATGTTATTCATGTAAGATAAAGTCATTCATCAGAAGTTGAAACTATAATTAGTGAAGTATGCATTTCTCCCCTTCTTGAATCAATACTATTTTGTTTAACATATAAAAAAAAACTAAAATTCAAGCACGTAAAAGTGCAAATAAAATAGAATTAGGTCGCCAGCATTTTGGCGATGACGATCAATAAAGAAATCAATAAAATTAACAGACACCAATATCCACCCGGATTGGGAAAGTATTTATATATTTTGTATAAATTTACAATAAAATATTTTTAAAGCATATATTCATTTTAAAAGAGAAACTCAATCTTATGAGCTATTTAGAAATAAATAATAAGAACTAATTAATTCCTTTCCCCCTTTCTATTCCACAGCAGAATATAGAAGAAGCTCACAAGACTGGGTTTGATTGACATTTATAAATAAAATTTAAGTAAAATATAAAAATATCATTCATAATACATTCTAATTGCCCTAAATTATAAGAAAAATAAGAAGCGTGAACTGGATGAAAGATTTTACAAGATTAATTTAGGTTGTAGAGAATCAATACAAAGAAAGTAATTATTAATTTAACATACTCACTGATTAGTGAGTTAAAAGAGATTCAACATAAAAAGAATAATAATTTTAAAGTGTTAGGAGTTAGAATTCAGGTAATGCAATTATAATGACTTTGGGCTTGTTATCTCATGATTCTATGGAATGAAATATAGACAAATCTTCTGTGGAAGGTAGCAGGCAGATTTTACTTAAGCTAAAAGCATGTTTTTGGCCTCAGCGATTCTCTGATGGCACAGGCACACTTGATCAGTAGGAGCTACATTGTGGGATCATGAAGAGTCAGGCTGACAATTGAGCGAAAGGCGGCTCAGGTCCCTCTATCCAAAAACCATTTGAAAAACTAAAAAGACGTGAAGTCAGTTTAGCAGTAATTGATCAAACTCTAACAATAGATGTTCAGCCCTATTTATAGAAGTTTTAAGTTATTTAAAGAATGTTTTTAATTAAACTTCTTAACTCAAATGGAATCCTGAATCTACAGAAATATTTTTTCTATTGTTATTGGAGATGCAATTGCTAGATAACTGTCCAAAAATAAATTCAAATAAATTTCCAGATTGAAAATAGATTTGATAAAAAATGTTAACAGATAACTTAAAATCAATTAGCTTTGCTTTAAATTTTACTTTCATTTACTTTGATTTAAAAATTCCTTTTAAAACCATGAAACAAACTAATGTTCACACCCCTTTAATTACTATTGAACAGTTAATGATTGCATCTTTCATCTTGAATTTTTATGTAATTATATAAAGAAATATAATTACAAAGTAATAAAAATATAAGTAAAAAAATATAATTTTAAAAGACACAAAATTATTTACAGTATTTAATATTTTTAATTATATATATGCTCCTGTAATATATGTATATATCTGAGTCGCATCTATCGAAGTTAATATTTAAAATAATTAAAAAAATTTTTTATTTAAGATTTATATTTATAAATCTCATAGATGCTTCTCAGAAATACACATATAACTTATATACATATGATAAAAAGGAGCAGGGTGAAATGTGGGTTAAGTGGTAAAATAGTAAAGCTCAATCTTGGATTAAGATCGACTGCTTCAATATATATTGAACTGGGTGGGGTTGTAGATTGAATGGAAAACAAAAATCTAGCATGAAATTTTACTCTTTAATGGAAATAGAAACTTGTGAACAGCAAATTTTAAGACTTACTTTTATATATAAAATATGATATAAAATCATATATTCAATCTTCTCCACTGCAATTTAAGTATTGCTCCACACCAGTCCCCTTAGGCAGAGAAGCATAATATCCAGAGGGTACCAATGACCAAGCCAGAGCTATATAAAATACATAACTGTGGCTACATTTCAAGGACATAGATCTTCTCAGCTGCAAAATTCAACACCTATCATGCAAAGCACTTTTTTGTTTCAGAGTAAACTTTAGGTGCCAGTTAATTACAAAAGCAACTAACATATTCTGAATAATGGCAAACTAATTTAGCACCTACAAAATCCCAACTAGCTCAATCATAAGAATAATATAATAAATTGCTGTTTTAATTTGTGGTATGACTAAAGAATTGACTGAGAAACTATTAATTTTCAAAACAATTTATTTTAACTAAGATGCTTACTGTAATTTGTAAGCTAATTATAAATTTTCTCAATTAAATAAACAATAATTTCATGTATAATACCCACACACACATTCTTAATAACATACAATAAAATATAACACAAAGCATTAAATAAGTATAAAGCATTTAAAACACCCACATCAACAGTTCATTTTATGTGGTTATAGATTTCATTTATTAACTTACTCTGGGAGGCTTCAAGATTGCAATGACTACATTAATTTTAATATCAAAAATTGTACTAAGAGAATGTTATTACCTATAGGATTATGGAACAAAGTGGCTTCTTGATGTTTGCTACTTCATGTGTGTTTTACCAAGTGGTTGGATTTTAGGCTTCTGATGTGGTCCTGATGAATGCGATTCAAGGCTACTTCTTACTCAAGGCAGTTAGACACCTTTTGATGGCTTTAAATTATTAAACAGGCATTGCTACTATCAGGAAGACTGCTGATGTTCTGTTGGACTGAGGCTGGAGCTCATCGCATGCTCAAAAAAAACTGCTCAACACTTCAATGTCTTTATTAACAAACATGTATAACAGGTGATTGACTTTAGATATGTGAATGATTGTGATGAAATTTTCAGTCCTATTTATATGATGACCTTGTCATTTCATTAATTAGTTTTTAAATTCATCCACTGCTTTGATTAAATTCTTAAGATGCCTTTTAATTAATTCTGCTTTTTATGAATTTTAATTAGTAGTCACTGCTAATCCTTGTTGTTTATGGATATTAATTTGTAGCCATTGCTAATTCCATTCTTTTGTAGCTTATTAATATATGCAACATTAAAAAAAATTTTAACTTATAAACTTTCATTTATCCTTTATATTTAACTTTCATATTTTATTTCTTTAACAAACACACATTTTATTATTTTATTTATATTTAAATATAAACTTTATTCATGCACATAGATATTTATTTTATTTTAAATAAATGGAGATTTTTTAGTTTTTAATATTTTTTTTCTTTAAATTAAATGAAAAAAGAGTATTTTTAATTTCATGTAAAAGACTTATTTTTTAAAACTTTTATAGTTTTAACTTTTCTAAGTTAGATTCCCCCCCCCTCCACTTACTCTCAAACTTTCTGGTTTCTTTTTATTTTTTCAAATGAGATGTTTTTAATTTCAAAATCTTTATGTTTATAAAAAATTTTATTTTTAATAATTGTAAACACAATTTTATATGGCGTGCTATTCATTTGCGGTACAATATATATACATGAAACAAAATAGCCTTCCCATCATTCACTTCAAAAACCAACTTCTTTTAATATCATCCTCTAGACTCTTCCTCCTCTTCTTCCTTAGTTTGAATTTTGGAGGAGTTCATTACTCCAACACAGCAAAGTGGGTTAACCAACAGGTCATCCAAGTCTTGGGATTCAGTACATATACCATAAATTCATCATTTCAATCTGTAACAAAAATAAAGAACCTAGTTTTGAACCCTAATGCCACACTGGCTACTATTGATGTTTCAGAGTTGTACAGCTCCATTTGCAGAGTTAAATCTATTCACATTATAAAAGAACTTATAAACCACAACTCAGCTCAGTGACTGATTGACTTCATTGTAGACTTTTTATCATGGCTTGATAAAAATATCATGGCCTTCTTTCACAACCAGTGGTTTTATATGAAGGTTGGTCGGCCAATGGGACTACCTATGAGCAGCATCATCTCAAGTATAGTGTTAAATTACTTTCAAAAACAAGTAATCCCAAAATATAGACTCTAACTTACTATCCATCTACACTAGATATGTTGATGATCTCTTCATAGCCGCCCCCACTCCGATTATTCTACAAATTAAAACTGAACTCCAAAATGCCACAGGACTTACGTTCAACTTAGAGAATAAAAACAGCCATAAACAAGTTAAATACCTAGACATACACATTCAATGACAGCACACAGATCTTAATTATAAGATGCTCATCAAACCCCTTGAAGTTAGAGGACATTCCCACCCCCTCTCCAATTCACCAACTAACCACAAACTCTCTGGCTTAACTTCATTTTTGTATAGAAATATGCACCTTTATAAATTTGAGGCAGATAAAAAAGCTAATATAGCATCATACAGGAACAACCTAATAAAAGTTGGTTTTAATAAAAATTTAATTGATAAGAAAATAAAAGAATTTTGCTCTAAAATCAATAATAAGGTCCCTAACACAGACGAGCAAAGACTTTTACTCCCTTATCTGCCTAATGTGCATAAAAGTTTTCAAGTATTTATTTATAAAAGTTTTTACAATATATTTAATAATAAATATCATTTATGCTTCCACACACCTCCCAACTCCAATAAACTAATCAACAACACTAAAGACAGCCTACCACCCTCGCTGACACCTCAGATAGTCTATAATATCACCTGCCCTGAAAAATATTGTAAATTGTCATATTATGGTGAGACCAAAGCCTCGCTGTCCACTAGGCTATCCCAACACACATACTCCTATAATAAAGTACTGATGGACACTTCTTACAGTTCAGTTTTTGCACAGCACCACACACCAGCCAGTCATGATTGCCAACCTAGAGATCCAGTGGTGGTTTGCAGAGAGCGACATGATCTCAAAAGGAAGATAAAAGAGGCTTACTTTATCACTAGAGATAGCATCGCCATAAATAGAAGACTCTTGCTAAAAAAAACCAGAAAATGGAATATGTAACTATTGCATTTGTATAAATTTACATCGATCCTAATCAATTTCTCATCTATTTACAAAATAGCTATGTATATGAGGGCTCTGACTCTTGAAAGTGCTTAGCCACTTAATTAAATATATGTATTAAAATAATATATATATATATATACATTTCTTTATTTTGTCTTCAGCTTTGTGTGCTAGCGCATTTTATATTTTGCACTTTAGCACAATTAGCCACAAAGTTTAAACTGTTTGATCCTTCCTTTATACAGTATATAACATCAAACCTCCACTCTTATACACTTTTAACAAAATATATTTATTAATTTGATAATATATTTATTAATTTGATAATGTAAAAATAGTTAAATTGTAAAATTATATGTATAAATTTATAAAATATGATTGTATTTATGTAATGTTTAAACTTATAGATCTGATGAAGAGTGCTGGGAACAATCGAAACTATTATCAAATTAATAAATATATTTTGCTAAAAGTGTAAAAGAATGGAGATTTGATGTTATATTCTTTTAATATCAAAGGATATTTTCATAAAATACTATTTGACAATACAGAGGTTATCTTTTATGAAAGAAAGAAATTAAAAATAAAAATAAAAAAAACTCTGATAATAAATTTTCTTGAATCTAAGGCCATCAATCTCATGAAGACATTATTTGGTGTTATAAGAACTTAGTTTTTGAACTGAAATATGGAAAGGATATATATATATATATTATTTCCAATGAGATATATCACATTTGCAATTCTATCTTAACCATCCACCCACCAGCTTACAAGTCAGATCAAACTCTCAGACAATAGGTACATTATAAACATATACTTTTTCAAGCAATTCATGTAGTATATTCTGCAATTCAACTTCATATACATATTACTTCTAAAAAAATGCCAAACTTAATTTTTTTCTTTTTATTAATTATAATTCTATCATACCTTATTGAAACATATGATCAAAGACATGTGGAAAAAATAATTGATCCCTGTGATGTGCATTTTGTGCTGAACCAGTACTCATGAATTGGTCCAGATCACAATCTTCCACACATAGCTTTGTCATTTGTTTAGTATATATTTAGATAGCAAATTACTATACTTTAACTAAAAGAGTTTCAAATATTCTGCAGTAAAATGATAATATAAGTCATGATAATGGAAATATATTAATAATTGTTACTAACCATTTATCAACCTAAACACTAAGTGTTACTTAATGGATAATGTATTGGAAGTGGCATAGTGATATCAAAATGCCTGATTTACTTGCCCATGTTGACAGTGCTTGATAAGTTTCACAAAAGGTGGGAACAGTATCCACTTTTAACACGTTGTAAAGAAATGTACAATTATTGCACTATATTCAGAGGATCAAAGTAGAGCTTTAGTTTCAACAACCTCTAAATATGAAATGAAAATTTAGTTATAATATATGTAAATAAGTAAATAACTCAGATTATATGCAACTGAACAGGAAGTTTCCAAAGAGATATAATATTTGCAATTCTATAACAACTATCCATCATCCCAGAAATCAGACCAACATCTCAGACCATAGATAAATTATATACATACACTTTTTCAAGCAATTCATGTAATGCATATTACAATTCAACTTCATATACACATGATTTCTAGAGAAACTCCAACTTAATTGTTTTTTTCTGTCAAAAAATAAATGATCCCCAAGATGTGCATTTCATGCTGAACAAACACTCGTCAGTTGGCCAAGATCACAATCTCCCACACAAATCTCCATCATTTTATCAGTATATATCTAGATAGTAAATGGCTATAGTTTAATTGATAGATCTTTTAAATTTTCTGCAGTATAACAGTAATATATATCATTATTATAAAAATATATTAATAACTGTTACTAATCATTTATCAAACAAGACATTATTACTATCCCAAATAAGTTTTTTATTTTATTTTAAGTCTTATTTAAATGATAATGTATCTGCAGTGGCATAGAGGTATCAATATCTGATTTCCTTGCCCATGTTGACAACATTTGATAAGTTTCACATTTTTCACACAAGATGAGGACAGTATCTCACTTTTAACAACTTCTAGAGGCAAATGTCTTTGATCAAATATTTCAGTAAGACGAGATAGAATTAAAATTTATAAAAAGAAAAGAAAATTGTTCCGAGTTTCTCTAGAAATAATGTGTATATGAAGTTGAATTGTAGCATGCTATAAGAATTGCTTGAAAAAGTGTGTTTCTAAAATGTATCTACGATCTGAGAGGTTGGTCTGACTTCTGGGCTGATAGATGGTTGTGATAGGATTGCAAATATGATATAACTCATTCTAAAGCTTCAGTTACCTCCTGTTCTGTTATATATAATCTGAGTTATTTACTTATAACTAAATTTTCATTTCGCATTTAATGTTATTAAAAAAAGCTCTGCTTAGATCCTTTAAATATAATGGTTATACATCTCTCTACAAGGTGTTAAAAGTGAATATTGACCTCACTTTGTCTGAAACTTATCAAACACTGTCAACATGGGCAAGGAAATCAACTTTTGATACCTTCACTGCAGATACATTATCCATTAAATAAGACTTAAAAGCATTTAAACTAGCAATAATGTGTAGGTTGATAAATGATTAGTAACACTTATTAATATATTTCCATTGCAGTGCTTTATATTAATGTTGTACTGCAGAAAATTTGAAACCTGTCAATTAAACTATAGCAATGTGCTATCCTTATGTGCATTGAATCAATGATAAAGATATGTAATGGAGCTTGATGAGTGAGCACAAAATGCACACCTTGGGAATCAATTATCCTTTTTACATATCTTTGTCATATGTTTCAGTAAGGTGTAATAGAATTGTAATTAATAAAAAGAAAAAATAAAGTTTGGAGTATCGCTAGAAATCATGTGTACATAAAGTTTAATGGTAATGTGCTATATGAGTTGATTGAAAAAGTGTATGTTTCTAATGCATTTCTAGTGTGAGAGATTGTTTGACATCTAGGTTGCATCTGTAGTCTAAGATTTTAGTCTGACATTTAGGCTGATGGATAGTTGTGATAGGATTTCAAATGTCATATAACTCATTAGAAGTTTCAGCTACTTCCTGATCAGCTACATATAATCTGAGTTATTTACTTATATATATATATATATATATATATATATAAGTAAATAACTCAGATTATATATATATATCTATATATATATATATTATGGGCTGCAGAAAGGAGTTTTCTATTAACTGAAAAAAGACCATTCGATTCCTCTTGGAGGCCTTAAAGAAAATGAGAGGGCAAATTGCTAATGTCCACTCCTTACATTCTTGTCAGTTGCAACTATTATTACTATGTGACTATTCATAACATGAATTAGCCAGAATGGTGAGTCTATTAGCTTTTTACCTCTAAGTTTGAGATCAAAAAACACCGCAGTCATTCTTCTCAATTTCCTGATAAGGCAGAATGAATGTATGTGTAAATGATAAATATTTTTTCAATAGATATATACAATCATGAAAGACAAAAATAAATCATGATCCTTATTCCAATGAGGCTGTAAAGTCACCAACCAAGACAGTGGTTGGTGGCCAAAGGTGGAGGGTGCTAAGAATCCCCTGATTGTGGAACCAGGCTGCCATTTGATGATGACTTTCAAGTGAAGAAATATTGCAAGAATTGTCTCATATTGAATGACTTCATGAAATTAGAAGAAAAGGTGAAGAGACAATTGTTTTTAAAAATGGACATGCACTCTACTAGAAAAGCACAAATATTGAAAATACAAGTGGACTAGTATTTATTATAAATAAAAAGTGGCAGAACAAAATAGTGGAGATTGATGGTGTATCAGACAGAGTGTCAAGATTAGTTAATCAACTTAATAGCAGATACCAAATGCAGATAATTTAGGTTTATGCCCCAACAAGTTCTTACATTGATAAAGTAGTGGAAGATTTGTATATGGATGTAACAAAGGGGTTTTGAGCAGATGAAACATTTTAAAATTGTTATGAAAGTCTGTAATGCTAGAATTGATAAACAAATAAAAGATGAAAGTGCTGTAGATAAATTTGATTATGGTACTAGAAATGAGAGAGGATATAGACTTGTGGAGTGTGCAGAAAAAGAAAAACTTTATATTATGAATTCTTTTTTTTTTTTAGAAAAATGTTAAAAGAGAACAGATATGGAAGCATACAAAGGTACAGCAGAATTGGATTATATTTTGATTAGCATAAAATACATATTTCAAGATTGTAATGTCCTTAATAAACAACACATGAAGTAGTAAGAGACCTACCTGTTAATGCAAACTAGAGAGACAAACATTATTAAGAAAGACCAATATTTACAGTTGATATTTCTAATCTTCAGAAATTTAAATTAGAAAATTGTTTTCAAATATTAGTAGGTTTTGAACATGATTCAGATTTGAATGAAATTAATAGGAAAATAACTGACACACTTTTAGAAACTGCAACAAAGTTAGGTGGTAAAAAAAGCAGCAATTGGCAAATAAAATTTCTACTGATATGAGAGAATTTATGAAGAAAAGAAGGGATATAAAAACATGTAAAAATAATGCATTAAGAAGGATTGAATATCTCAAATTTTGTAATAAGGTGCAAAAAAGAGTTGATAATGATATAAGAAAGTGTGCTTGTGAATTAGGAAGGAAAGCTATAGAAGAGACTAAAAGTTTCAAGAGTGTAAAACAACATTTTGGTATTGGTAAAAAAAAAACTTATATCTGCAATAAAAAAAAGCTGAAACTGTTACTAAAAAGAGAGTTGGCATCATGAAATGGGTAGAATAGATCTATCAAAAATTATATAGTAATTAAGAACAAGTATCTCTTACATTTATTATATCTTCTGCATTAGCCAGGAATTTAAATAAAGAAATGAGACATGCAAGTAAATTTATAAAGAAGAGAAAATCTCCAGCTAATGATGGAATTATAATCAATATATTAAAAGAAGCAGGCGAAGAAAGAAAAATTTTGGAAAAGTTATATATCAAATGTCTAAATGATAAAGATGTATCAGATGATTGGAAAAATGCAGTATTAATATTAATATTTAAAGAAGGTCATAAAAAAAAATTATAAATTTAAAAAAAGTGAAAAAGAAGATATTAGAAATTACAGACCTACTGTTTTTTTGTTTTATACAAAATGTTTACCTAGATAATTAGAACTCGTCTACAGAGAACATTAGATTTCAACCAACCAAAATTACAAGCTGCATTTAAAAGTGGTTTTTGTACAGTAGATCATATCCAAGTATTGAGAGAAGTTTTAGAAAGAACCAATGAATATGAATTGTTATAATGATTGGGATTTGTAGATTATATAGATTATGAAAAGGCATTTGATTCTATAACCATTTCATCAGTGATTAAAACATTGGATCATCAAGGATATTGTCATATTCTGAAAATATTTATAAAAATGCAATATCAACAATTAGATTTTATAATAATACTAGAAAGGTTAACATTGAAAAAAGTATAAGACAGGGTGACTCCATATATCCAAAACTTTTTATAGCAATGCTGCAAAAAGTATTTTGTGGATAAGATAGGAAGTTAAAGGAATAAAAACAAATGGAGAATATTTAAGTCATTTAGATTTTTCAGATGACGTAGTTGCTTTTGAAAATAATGCTTTAAAGCTCAGTAAATGCTGCAAGAATTATCAGATGAAAATAGGACTAAAATTGAATGTTAAAAATACTAAAGTAATGTTCAATGGATTTCTTTTAAAAGATGTATATAACAATGAAAATGATGAACAATAAAAAGTTAACTACAATATCTTGGCTGATTATTACTATAAATGTAAACATATTGGATGAAATTAATCATAGAATTAAACTTGGGTGGAGTGCTTTTGGTAGAAACAACAATGTTAAAAAGAAATATACCTATGTGTTTGAAAAAGAAAGTTTTTAATAAATGAGTTTTATCAGTTTATACTTATGAATCTGAGACTTGGACAATTAATAGAAGTGCAATACAAAGACTTCAGGCCACTCAAATAAGTATGGAGAAATGAATACATGTTAGGAGCAACAAAAGATCAAAAACTAAATACATGATTAAAAAAAGAAACAGGTGTTACTGACATCATTAAAATAATTAAAAGATCGAAGTGAAATTGGGCTGGACATAATGCTAGAAGAGATAATAGATCATAAACTGGATTCTAAAAGACTGAGAAAGAGACCTCATGTGAGATAGATGGACGGCATAAGAAAGTGTGCAGGAGTGATGTGAAGAAGAGCGGTTAAAGATGAGAAAAGATAGACTGAACTTGGAAAGACCTTTATTATGCAATGGATTGATAAGGGTTGATGATAATGATATATTATAATTGAATTTTCATTTCATATTTAGAGGTTGTTAAACTAAAGCTCTACTTTGATCCACTGAATGTAGTACAATGATTATACACCCTTCTACAAGGTATTAAGAGTAGATACTGCCGTCACCTTGTGTGAAAAATGTAAACTTTATCAAATGCTGACAACATGGACAAGGAAATCAGGTGTTGATACCTTTATGCCACTGCAGATACATTATCCATTAAATAAGTATTTTTGTCTAGTGTTGGTGGCCTAGTGGTTAGCATAACTGTCTTCCAAGATGCTGGCCAGGGTTCACTTCCCGGTCAATGCTTTGACCTAAAAAAAAAAGTATTTAAAAAAAACTTATTTGAGCTAGTAATAATGTCTAGGTTGATAAATGATTAATAACAGTTATTAACATATTACCATTACAATGGTGTATATTAATGTTGTATTGCAGAGATTTTGAAACTTATCAATTAAAGTATAGTAATTTGCTCTCTAGATATATACTGAACAAATGATGAAGGTATGATCAAGAGATTGTAATCTAGGCTAACATGAAATGCACATCTTGGGGATCAATTATTATTTTCACATGTCTTTGATCATATGTTTTCATAAGGTGTGATAGAATTGTAATTAATAAAAAAAATTATGTTTGACATTTCTCTAGAAATAATATGCATATAAAATTAAATTGTAATATGTGCTACATGAATTGCTTGAAAAAGGGTATGTTTCTAATGTATCTATGATCTGAGAGATTGGTTTGACTTCTGGGTCAATTGATGGACATGATAGAGTTGTAAATTTGATATAACTCATTGGAAATTACTTCCTGTTCAATGACATATAATCTGAGTTATTTACTTATATATGTAAGTTTATAAACATACAAGCTTGTCTAAATTAGGTCATGTGACATCTGACTTTATTTATTTGTAATATATGTATGTTGTATGTATCTTGTTGAATTTCATTTGAAACATTCTTGAAATGAAAAAAAAATTTTCAACTAGTATTGAATGTTATATGATTTTCTATTTCATTTCTGTTAAATTAATATGTATATATTATTATTGTATATCATTATTATAATTTAAATTTACATATAATATATTTTTAACAGATAACTTGTTATATAATGTTGAAAGAGCTTGCCTTGACAGCAGTTTGAAATTGTTGAATGTTATTGATATTGGGATTGTTTAAGTGTTGACTGAATTTTAATGATATTTATATATTAGATGATGCAATTAAGTTTGCGAACTTGCCAGTATGTGCTTACATTGACAGCATTATACAAAAAACCCAATAGCCTTGATATATCAATGTTTTACAGCTATATTTATATTAAAGTGTTTTGGGTCATGCTAAGCCACATTCATTATAATTATTACATGATTTTATTGTGCCATTATGAAAATGTCAGAGCTTGAATTAAAACAATAAATAAGCATTAAATTTCTTGTTAAACTTGGCAAGAGTAAAATTGTAATCAGGGACATGTTAATTTCAGTTTATGGATATAATGTCATGAAGAACATGGCAGTGTTAAAATGGAATAAACATTTATATAAAGGAAAGGAAAGCATCATTGATGAATCTGAGAATAATTAATGAAAACATTGCAAAAATTGTTGAACAATCCATCCAAACTGTCAGTTATCTGTGAGAAGTATTGCAGGCCACATAGACTGTGATAAAAAAACAAAAAAATCAAACTGAAAAATTTGGCATGAGAAAGATGCTTGCAAAAATGGTCCATCAGGAGCTCACTAATGAACATAAGTAAATGAGAATCAAAATTTTCCAAAACCTTTTGAAGAAGGAAAGTGATTGTTGGGTCATGATATCATTGATGATGAAGCATAAGTATAAAATATGACCCTAAAACAAAGTATGAAAGTGCAGAATAGAAACCAGCAATTCTCCATGGACAAAAAGTCCTTCCATTCAAATCAAGAGTCAAAGTGAAGTTGTTACCTTTTTCTGATATCAAAAGTATTGTTCATCATGCATTTGTATCAACTGCACAAACACTTAACCAAGTTTACTATTTGAAAGTATTGAAAAGGCTGCATAAAAAGTTGGGTATCAAAAAATCTAAAGAATAGCTATCTATTCTTTGCTAATATTTATTGACATAAAGTATTGTTTATTAATGACTTACAGAAAGTGGTTACTTCCATTTAAATGTATGTACTATAATGGTCAGTTTATATATGTTTAATTTATTAAGACACCACCTGACAAAACTTTTAGAAAATATATGTGCACATGTTCTTTATATATCTATTTTAATAGGATTCACAAATACTTTCTTTAATATGCAATAATGATAACTACTACACAACCACTATTTGCAATACCTGACCAAATAACATACAATATGAGCTGCTCCTTATCAAATGATCATAGAATTAATGTGCAATGCAGACAGTACTATATATTGTACAAGTCAAAATATGTTTTCCATCTAACATGAGCTGGAACCCACAAAAATGTACTTCAAACCCAGTCAAGCTTGAGATTTAAATCAGGGACCAACCTGAATTCGAACCCACTCTAAGAGTCCCAGATCACACACCTAATGAACAAACAACATTTAATGATGGTACACAAGAATATGTGCCATGAACTAGCTCAACAGATATGATTACTACTGAGACTAATCCTTGATTTCAAGATAATGAATTATATGAGTATTTACCTATCTTTCTAAATAAGTCAACACATATATATTTGGGTTGCCAAAATACAGTAAACATTAAGATTTACATTAATTAATGAATAATAAATAGTCAACACCAAGTACATTATATATAAAATATTTAATAACAAGCAAATATTATTCAAATGATCATAATGATTAACATAAATTATCTCTAGCTTTAGAAGCAAGACACTACAATGTACAATACGATGGCAATTGTAATCATATGCCAATAATTAATATGTAAGTATTTATGAAACATATCTATTATCTATGCTATGACAAAACAGACATGTGTAATTAAGGGTATGTCTGGCATAGATGCCAAATGACTTACATACATTATTCATTAAGTGTTATTTTATTTGGAAAAAAAAAATGCTTTCAATTTCTTATAAGAGTGAGGTGAAATTTATCTTCCACACATTCATAAAAAATGTTCTTGGATGGCAAGAGTAAATATAAAAGGTATGACTTCAAATACTTAGCAAAGGAAGTTATTTTAATCGTCTATAAATATAAAATGATTTGATTTTAATGGAATCAATTCATCATGACTTACAAAGCAAAGAGTGGCCTTTATTTGAACTAAGAAGTGAAACGATACTAACACATCATGATCAATGAAACACGTATGAAATAAGTGGTTTTGTTGATGTTTTATGATGATTAAGGGTAGCTTATATTCAACAAGTCCTTTTTACCCTATGAAGGATCAAGGGAACATGGGAAAGTCAGGTAGTGACTCAGCCACAAACCTTTGGTGTTCCAATAAAAAGTGATGAACAAATGAGGAATTAATATCTTCCTATATTTTAAAATATCAATAAAATAACTGGAAAGACAAAACCCAAGCAAGTGAAAGGATGTCTCATGTTAGCAACATTCTGAACGGTAATGATATACTAATCATATTTAATTAAAAGCCTATGTTACAAAATATAAGTGCTTAGCGTGATGACCTGATCATATAAGATTGAAACCAAACTTATTATGAGCAAATTTACATAACATAATTATAAAATGATAATAATAATACCCTTTATATCATGTCTTCCCCAAACACAAATGTAGGATATGAGATTTGAATTAGAAAATATCTATTTTCTTTTCCTTATTAATATTCATAAAACATTTATAAATGTAATTCAAGCTAGAAAATAATCTTTTGTAAATTAAATAAATGTTGGGGACCATAGTGGCTAAAAATTAACCTAATAATATTTATTAGCTCTTGGCAAAATAATATCAAACAACTAAATAAATATTCCAACCCAATAATTAGTAGAACCATTATTAATTTAGTTCTAACAGGAAAATTATTAGGCTATAACATTAATATAATACAATTTTCTTAGGGCAAGTTTAAATGAAAGATATTATCAAGTTGGAAGTTTTATTGGCATTTAATATTGCAAATATATATTATTAACAAAATGAACAAGAAATAATTAAAATGAACCACCATAAAAAGGGAAAGAAAATTACTAAGGTATTAGTTTAAGACTAAAGATATAATGAAATAGAGAATTACTGTAACAAAAATTCAAAGCATTTTAACATGAGTGGAAAGCTTAAGGCAATAGTTACCTTTAAATACGAGTTGAGATATAGTTCATAAACAGACCAGAAAGTTGCAGTTTAAAAATATAAATGTTACCAGTTCTTCCATAAATCGCTCAATGATTCATAATGACAGAGTCTGGTTGGATTTAGGAGACCACAAAGTTGTGCACTTAATTCACGTAGACTTCATTTATGGATTAGTTTCCTTCTGGATTTTAAGCAACTTATGATTGGTATTGAAGAGTTCTATTTTAGCAGCAACATTTTTAATGATTTGTTGGAGAACTTCAGGGTCCAGCAATCAGATCCACAAAGTTAGCCACCTGCCATACTGCATTATTAGACTTCAACCCACATAGTTTCCGGTGGCAACTCTTCTTAAATTAATAGAAGTGGCTCCCTTTAGAAACCTTTCCAGGGTTTTTATACTCTTGTCTATGGTTTCCCACGCATTATGATCTATATACCTTAAGGCCAAAGCTTTTACATTGTTACTAAAAAAAGTTTTCTCTAATTGATCTTCAATCCATTACTTCAATAAGACTTTCAAATCCATTAAACAAACGATTTTAATTTAGAACCATCCTTAGAGTTTTAACTTATCACTTTAACTAATTAATAAAAATTCACTATTGTCTTTGGGAAAGGATGATTTGAAAGCTTATTGAAGGAATGTAACTTTTAATCATAAAAATTTGAACAATATTGTAAAATATAAAATAAAACATTCTGATGTAATGAAACTTTATATGCATGTATATTTAACTATTTATATATATATATATATATATATATATATATATATATATATATATATATATATATTGAACCGCCCACCTTCTTTTTAAAACACCTCAACTACTAACTAATAATACCATGACGAAAATGACCACAACTAAAATATCAACTATTACTTTCCTTTGCTTTGCCTTACTAAATTACCCAGTCTTCAAAGGTGTTTAATCCTCAGGTAAAGTGTAAACTATTATCAGTAGTAAACTACCAACAACACCAACACTCGACTACCAAAAAGATACTGACCAAATAAACAACAACTCATATGTTAAATACACTGCCCAAAGCTACTACTACTATTTAAAAATATTATGACAATTAAACGAATCGTCCTAGCTAACAATGAAGAAACGTCCACTCTAATACTTCAATTTTAAAATAAATAATATTGTACTGAAATGCAGAAAACATTTACATCCTTAAACCAACAAATCCTTATTTTAAAATAATATAGTAATTTCCTTATCCTTTTAATTTTAAAATCCGAGAGGTATCGCAGCCGCCATGCAAGCAAGTAGTTGGTTGCAGACGGTTGTGGGTTCGCGTCCCGGCCGATGCTATGACATATGAAAAAAAAAAAAAATTATTTATTATCGATGGTTAGATTTTTCCCCTCCCCATTTTATTAAAAATATATTATTACACTTACCTGCACGTATTAAAATAAACATAAATATTTTAATAAAATAGTTTAAGTATTTTCTTTTATTTAAAATAAATCAATCGTTTTATCCTATAATTAAAACACGCACACTTTCTTTTTAAATTAAAATAAGCATTTTAATACATCTCCATAATAAATAAAATATACACGTTACATTAGTTTTAATCTCACACATACGTGCATGCAATGTCTTTAAATATTATTCACTATAGAAGCTGATATCGTTTATTATTATTATTCCAAAATATTATCTCATGAAATTTAAAGTTTTGTTTTCTTAAAGATTAATTCATAAAGTTTAAAGTTTATTTAATACAGTTTATCTTTTATTTTTAAAAGGAAAATCAGGAATGATAGGATATTAAAGTCAATAATTACCTAGGATTTTATAAGTTCAATACGACATACACAACACAATGGAATTACTTTAAAATCATTTACGATCGGTTAACGACTCCTGCTGGTATCCTGTGATACTGTATGACTTTCTGGCTTGTTTATTGTACACACACTCTGCTACTTATTTAGTTTATTTGAGCATGGTTTCCCTCCGAACTAACTGCAGATATTGATTCATAGAGAGGCTATGGTTGACTGCACGCTGTGATGATTTAACACTGCATCATGTTTGGAAATATAACAGTTTAAATAACTGTTATATTTGTTGCTTCAAGAATTATTTTTAACAAGATTTTTAAACCATTCCAGAATAGCAAAATATTGAGATATTTATACTGTTTTAAACAATGGGAAAACTTTATTAACAGCAGCGTATATTGTCTCGTGAAATTATCAGCTTTTGCTTCTATTTTTCTTTAAAAACTTCACACACACACATATTTAATTGTTTTATTATAAGATAAAACAAATTTTCTTTATTATTTTATTTTAAATTAATCAAAATAATATTAAATCATTTTTATTATAAGACTTTTTCCATAATTATGAGTTTTCATTTGATAAAATAATACAGTAGGTTGGCAATTTTTCTTTGAAATAAAAAAAAAAAATCATGTGGACTTTGTAATGGAAGGAGCCTTTTATCAGCATACCATAACTTTGCAAAGATTAAAGAGATTGTTTAAATGAAAGAACAAATTGAACGTATCTTGCAACGAGAATGTATATTAATGTTGTATCTAAACCAAAAGGAATTCCATATTTTATATAAGCAAACTATTATCATGACAGGTAAGTTATAAATGCACAATATAAATGAGTTATATTAAATAGATTGCAAACATATATATCAGAGTGGGTGTCTAAGTACAACTTCATTATAAAATAATACATATATTCAAAGATGATTATTTTCCAGAATAAGATACTATAAAGTAATGCATATATTTGAATATGGGTATAAAATAAGCAAGATATAATAAATATGAATCCTTAATTATATGCTGTAATGACCTTGGCCAGAGAATAATCAAGTGAAATCAATATAGCTTATAGTGCAATAAGTTTCTAATTTCAAATAAAACATTATAATAAGATTGAAAAGAATTGAAAAAGTTTACAAGATAATAAGACACAGAAGTTTCTACTCCTATCTCCACATAAAAATTGCTTTCTTTTCTTCCATTTGTAAAAATTTGGAGAGATTAAAATAAAATAGCACAAAATAAAAAGAGATTGATTGTTCAGATAAGTTTCCTTTTAGTAGTATATATTATCTTATTCTTCCAAAATAATTAAAAATTAATTAACTTGGCTGTAGAATTCAGCAAGCAAAATAATATTAGTGTGACCAATTTATAATGAGGTGTGCATTATGCTTTGTTCCTTTTATACACATTTAAGAGTAACATGTGATTCTAATTAAGGCAATTAAAAGAAGGGGGGGGTTATGACAATTGATAGGAATCTAGAACATTTGCACTCAAAATAATTTACATGTAAAATAAATACTGAGAAAAGTGATTTTTTTTTATATGTCAAAGCATTGATTGGGGAGCGAACCTGGGTCAGTTGCTTGGAAGGCAGCTATGCTAATCGCTAGGCCACCAACGGTTGAAAGAAAAGTGATTTTAAGTGATTTTTTTTTAAAAAAAAAATACAATTATTTATTAACTAAAACATTTGAAACTAAAATTATCTAAATTTGAATAGTAATAAATAAATTTTCGTTTATTTAATTTTTTCTGCATAGGAGTTTAATAACAGATAAATTTATGAAAGTTAGGCTTAATTTCTCAAAATCAGTGTTTGGGAAAGTAGCAATCCTGGTATTGGCATAGTCTTTTAAAAAAAAAAATGCAAAAAAAAAAAAAAAATAGAGTATTAAGTTATTCCATTAAATCAATAAAGATAACACCAGGCAATCTTTTAGAATTACAATTAAATATATATATACACACACACTAAAATGTACATGTATTTATTTTCTAGGCAAAATATATAATAAAAAATACAATATATTCATGCTGTGAATTACTTTATTTCATATAGATCATTTAGATGTTTACTATTAGGTTAAAAAATAAGTAGGAATTTCTTTACTTTGTTAAATAAAAATCAATCTCTTTCCTTAACTATTCAAGACAATCTTCTTTACAAACAAAGAGAAACAGGAAAAAAGTGATTTCATTTTATTGCTAATGTATTGTCAAATATTGAATTGGGATGTGCAAAAATAGCATTTACTATTGAAAAATGAGACAAAATTTAACATTACATATATAAACATTAAAAGCATAAAGCTAAACTAGTCAATAAATAATCAAAATTACCCAAAATCCAAAACTCAACCAGACTAGCCAAGAAAGTAAAATCTAAAATACAATCAATGGTTTCACTGTTACAAGCAGAATTCTCAAGCGAAAAAACTACAAAACAACGGGAAGTAAATGGAATTGTGGGTAATGTTTAATATAAATATGGTGTTGTTTTGTAGTTTCTTTACACTTGAGAAGTTGGTTTGAAGCAGTGAAACCATTGGTTGTGTTCTAGATTTTACTTTCTTGGCTAGTCTGGTTGAGTTTTCGATTTAGGATAATTTTGATTATATATATTGCAACAGGGCAGTTATAATCAAACCCTGTTGCGATAATTAGACAAATATGTATTCGTATACTTAACGCATTATTAAAAAATATATATCTGATTACTAACGTATTATTAAAAATATTCATTACTCTACTAACAAAATTAATATTTACAGTTTGATGTACAATCAACGGTCATTTGCGTGGTTGTACAGAATTGATTTAGTTATTTTAATTAAAAAGAACTCATAGAAGAGGTATGGGGGGTTATACACTTGCTCTGATTTTTTTCTCTCTTTTGCCAAACCTAGCTATACACGTCGCTATGTATATGTGTGAGTGCGTTTTTGAACCATTAAAAATGAAAAATTCACAAAATAAAAATAAAAAAATATTTTGTTTGATAAACTTTTAAATATATACATATTAAGTCAACAAAAGAACTTTAAATATCAAGATGGAAGACTAATTTTGCAGAACAATGGAAGTAATTATTATAAAAATTGTGGAATGTCTAATACCAATTAAAGATTATTTGGAAAGAAATAGGTGTAAAAAGCTTTTGTGATACATTCCAACAAAGGCATATGGAATGTGAATGGAAATATAATTTAAAAAAAAGTGAAAAGAAAGATAAGTTTGATAATTAAAGAAAAATTAAATTTATTATTCTAGTATAAGTTTGGAGGTAGAAGAAAGCGGACGGTCAACGTGATATACATTTTGATAAAATATGGTCAGGCTGAGGTAGAGGCTTCAACGTGCGGAAGGTCCGAATCCTTTGCCTCCGAATGTATAGCAGCTGCTGATAGCGGAGAAGAAACATCAAGCCCAGAGAATTCGCCTCAATAAGCAACAATATTGAATCACAAGAAGAGAAAGAAAATAAATAAATAAATAAACAGACTTTAGCCATGGAACCTGAACTTCAAAGAAAAAAGAAAAAAACAAAGTTCATTCACCGACAAAGGACCGGAGATTCCATTTTCACCAAGAGGATTCGATCAATTCACCGGGGAAACCAGGTATTTTTTTTCTAATTACATCTATATATGTCACTTTTAGTAAGCTTACTCCACGAATTTGAGAAAACTATTTATTTGACACAATTGTGAACTTAAAATTTATTTTCTTTGCCTAGAGAGGTCAAACTATTTACTACGAACTTTATTAGTATATAAATTAGTCCAATTAAATCTTCGGTGCAAAATACATATAATAGCATAATTGTGTGTGGGAGTTTTGGCAAAAAGAGAAAGGAGCAAACAGAGAAAAAAGAAAACTGATATGAATCTTTGATTTAAAAGAGACACTAGTTTAGCTTAAGTAAATAATATATTTTTTTTATACATACGTAAATATCATAGCTAATAAATGTATATAAAATGAATGATGTTTTTTTTGTTTTGTTTTTATGTTATGAATTTTTTTAAAAAAAAAAAAAAAGAGAGAGAGAGTTAGATCTACTGCCGGTAAATTTTACCACCAGCCTTGAGCAGAGCTATCCCAGAGGCACTTCCATATTGATATTCCAGTTCTCCCAGCATAATTCTTATAGAAATATGGGATTGGCGCTTGAGGTCATAAATTGATGCTCATAAATATGCTGGGGCAATAAAATGGAATAATTTAAGAATAGATATTCTTTTAAACCATTATGCAAATACGTGTATCGTTATATATACATACATGCAATTGTACAAGACTACGTATATGCATAATATATATATGAAAAATGGCAAACCCCATTATAATGGCGACCCAACGAAAGGACATCAAAGAGAAGTAGGTCAATGAGGGAAAGAAAAATATGAAAGAATTTAGCATGATTTTTTTTTTTTGAGAAAGTAAATAAATGTATACATATCGGTTTTGTCAGATCATTATTGTTTTAGCTAATAATGGAAGTTATATTATATTGGCAGAGTTGGATGTAGTTAATATTGAGTTTTATAAGTAAAAAAAAAACTTTTTAGGCTATATGAAAAATACCAACTGAGTGCAGAAGATAAAGGCATTTCATAAAGTAATCAGTTTGGGTTAGACTGGTTTTTTAAAAGAACGTTCAGTTTGTTATGTTTTTTTTTTTGTTTTTTTGTAAATAACGAACGTAAATGTTTTATTGTTCGTGATTGATTTAAAAAAAAAAAAGTAATAGATATTTTTAAAAAAAAAAGTAAACGAGTGTTTTAAGTGGTTAACCTTTATAATTAATCCATTTTAATTAGATACAAAATAATTATTTTAGCTTTCTGTCACTTATTACTATAAGATGTCATAGCCAGATAAAAATAATTTATATATATATATATATTAAATTAATGTCATTTTAAAAGAAATTCGAGAAATGAATTATATTTAATTTACACCCACACAGTGACTATGCTTTTTAATATATTTTCACTTTTGCTTTTATAATCATTCGACAATTTCAAATTTGAAACTAACTTTGAAATGAAGGTTTTGTAATAACAATAGTCTATCTGTACTAGTTTTCAAAATGGGGTTTTATAAAAGTGAAACACAAGAGTAAGTCGAAACAACATAATGAAATATTGATCGGTCCACGGTAAAATTATAAATATATATACTTAAGAAATATTGAAGGCGTAAGAAAGTCCTGGAAGGGGGCAGCACTGTGCTTTGGGAGTTTGGGATTTCAGAACCTAGCATGTAGAAAAAGATATATACATCACATAAAGAGGATGGAGTTGATAAGAATAAAAGTATATGGAGGGAAGAAGGAAGAGATGCCAGTAGAGCACCTTAAGAGTCTGCAAAGATACTTTGTGTGTTATGGAACACCAGACAAATTTAAAACAATAATAGCATCTTACCACCTAAAAGGACAGGCCATGGATTGGTGAAATTCGTTGCTAAACCAACCGCAGACATTTTTAGATTACAAGATAGCCCTAGAGAGAGTTTTCTGGAGTGAAGAAAGGCAGGACAACCTTAGATCCCAATTGATAAGAGAGAAGTTTCAAGAGGATGGACCAGAGGAATATGTTCATTTTTTTAGGCATCAAGTAGCCACACTTAGGACATTAGAAGCATGTAATTTGTCAGAGAAACAGATTGTGAAGACCACCTGCAGAAATCTGCCAATAAGAATAAGTTGATGCTAGAGGAAGGAGGAGATAACCCATCTAAAGAAATAGACAAGATATTGAGTCAAATGGAAATAAGTGCGGAAATGAGATGGATTCGAGAGAAAAAGGAAATAGACCAAAGGAAAGACATAATATTCAGACAGCAACCGAACTCAAAACACATGGGGAACCTAATTTGTTCATGGGAGGACTGCATACCAAGTTATGCATGCCAAACATGTCCAAAAATAAAGATAGCAGCAGGTCAGACCAAAGTAGAAGAGCTTATTGATTCAGGAAGTCAGGTCTCTGTAATAACAGAAAGATTGTATCATAAACTCACCAGAGAACAACTAAATATACCTGTTCTACCATTGAAAGCTGTACAAGAGGCAATGGCCAACAACAGAAAGGCCAAGGTTGAACCCAAACAAATATGGCTTGATGTCAAAATCCATGGAGTAAGTTGCCCCCATGTATTCCTAGTCATGAAAAATTTGATTTGTGATGTTTTATTGGGAACTGACTTTTTATACAAATATAAGTGCAAGTTGAACTACAAAAGTAGACAAGCCACGTGTAATGGGGAGGTGGTTGGATTTATAATGGATAACATGGATAGTTCAATAGGTGCTGTGAAAGTTGTCGAAGAACACAATGATGATTTGATAATGGAAAAAATAGACCAGGTGAAGATAACTGGGGAAGAAGGGAAGGAAATACTAAGAAAGATACTGAAGGAATACAATCAGGTATTTTCAGACAGGCCAGGCGTGATCCCAGGGTTCGAACAAAGGATTCAAGTAAATGAAATACAACCATTTAAGGCAAAATAATAGCCAATTCCTCATTAATATAGGGAGCAGGTGAAGGAGCAGATAGATCAAATGTTGGAATGGGATATTATATTAAAAAGCTCTTCAGCTTATTGTAACCCAATAGTCATTGTCAAGAAAAAGGATAATTCCGTATGGTTATGTATCGATGCGAGGCAGTTGAATAAAATCACGGTCCCAGATTGTAACATACCACCACCCATGCAAGAATTACTTGGGAGATTTAAAGGAAAAAAATTTTTTGCAACATTTGATCTGACAGCAAGCTATTGGCAGATAAAGCTGCATCCAGAAGATCGTAAGTATACTTCCTTTAGATATGACAGCTGCTCATATCAGTTTAACCGTATGCCATTCGGCCTGATTAAAAGTGGGGCTGGTTTACTGTGATGTTTGGATCAGGTATTATCTGCTGAAGTCAAGAAAATAGTTACAATGTATGTGGATGATGTATTGGTGGCATCGGCTACTATGAAAGAACATACCAAAGAGGTGGAAAGGTTTTTAAGGGAATGTTGGAATAAAGGGATCAAGGTAAACCTGAAGGAAAGTGTGCTATTTCAAAAGGAAGTTACATTCTTGGGCCACCTTATAGGATTGCAGGGTGTCTGGCCACACCCAGATAAAATCTCAGCCATTGAAGGTTTCCCAATACCTAGGTCCAAAAAGCAGATATGATCCTTTTTGGGTATGTGTAACTTCTACAACCGTTTTCAGGAGTAGTTCGCTCAACATATGGATCCACTAATTAGATTACTGAAAAAAGATGTAGTGTGGGAGTGGGGTGAAAAGCAAAGCCAGGCATTTGAGAGGGTGAAGCAAGGGTTCATGAAACATGTAATGCTGGCTTTTCCCAATTTTGAGATACCTTTTGTAGTGCAGACTGACAGCAGCGGGTATGGGCTGGGAGCAACAGTATCACAGATTCAAGATGATGGTCAGGTAAAAGTGCTGTATTTCTTAATTAGGTTGCTCAAGGGTCCAGAGCGGCATTACACTGCCACAGAAAAGGAAGCTTTGGCCATTGTTTGGTCATTCCAAAAACTCCGCACATTGTTGTTGGGATCAAAAATAATTGTGGTTACGGATCATAAGAGTTTAGAATTTATTAACCATAGTTATCCGACAAATAGTCAGTTGGTATGGTGGAGCCTATACCTCCAAGAGTATAATTATGTGGTAAAGAATTGTAAGGGGTCAGATAACATTGTAGCTGATGCTCTTAGCCATAACCCAGTGCATTTGCCATCATGTCATCTTAAAGCTGAAAATTTATATGTAGCAGGAATAGACTTAAGGATTAATGAAGGGATAGAGAATGACCTTAAGAGATTAGCCCAGTGTCAGAGGGAGGATGCCCAGTTAAGTCAAATAATTGCACAACTGAAAGGGAATACAAAAAAAAACAATGATGAATCCAGAAGTTGGATCAACCAATACAAACTTGACCAAGCTGTTCTCCAATACAGAACGAAAAAGGGACCAGATAGTTGGAGACCTGTAATACCCCAGAAAATGTGGAATGCAGTGGTGACTCATGTCGACCAAATATATGGACACTATGGGATATGGAAAACCAAAAAGTGGCTCAGTGGTTTTATTGGCCAGGCATGCATTGGACTGTTGTGAGAATGATCAGGCAATGTGAACTTTGCCAGAAAACTAAGCCTGCTAATAGGAATTATACAGGCCCAAAGACCTCCATAATTCCAAAGAAGCCACATGAGATGATTGTGATAGATTATTATGGACCATTGCCTGCCTTTAATAAAAAAAATACTTGTTGGTGGTGTATGATCTATTCAGTAAATTTGTGGCTGCATATCCCATGACTCAAAAAAATACCCGAAGAACCATACGTCTCTTTGAAAAGGTATATTTTACAGTGATAGGAAAACCTCAAAGTATCCTATCGGATCATGGCACACCATTTATCTCTGGAGAATGGAAAGCATGGGTTCAGAAGTCAGGAATCCCACACATACTGACATCAATTAGAAATCCACAATCGAACCTATGTGAGCAGGTGATGCGTGAGTTGGGTAGGTTGTTTAGGACATACATCCCAACTAAACACCGAGGTTGGGTTAAAAAGATTCCAGAAATACTGAACTACATAAATTGGGCAGTTAATGAATCCACAGGGTTCTCTCCCATGCGGCTCCAATTTGGGAAACATGCCCCTAAATTAATCAAGGCCAAAATACCAGGACCAAAAGAAAAGCCAATAAATGTGGAGGAGGACCAAAAGCAGGCATATCATACACTTTTGAAAAGGAGTCAGGAAAGAAACAAACATACACTGGAGAGGCGTCATCAGTTTAAAGTGAGTGACCTAGTCATGGTGAAAACACCACATGTGAGTGAACCGGGGAAATTTACCTGTAAGAAGTTTTGCAGTTTGTATGAGGGACCTTTCCCTATTGTTAAGTGTCAGGGGGATAATGCATTCTGGGTGAATACTGGGCAGGAGGGAAAAGGATCATACAATGCTCGTTCCCTCAAGCCTCATGCCGGTATGAACGGTTCATGATATTTAGGAGCCATTCAAATACATAGACCATATTTGAAAGCTTCCGGGAGGGGAGTATTGCAACAGGGCAGGTATAATCAAACCCTGTTGCGATAATTAGACAAATACGTATTCGTATACTTAACGCATTATTAAAATATATATATATCTTATTACTAATGTATTATTAAAAATATATATTACTTTACTAACAAAATTAATATTTACAGTTTGATGTACAATCAATGGTCATTTGCGTGGTTGTACAGAATTGATTTAGTTATTTTAATTAAAAAGAACTCATAGAAGAGGTATGGGGGGGGTTATACACTTGCTCTGATTTTTTTCTCTTTTGCCAAACCCAGCTATACACATCACTATGTATATGTGTGAGTGCATTTTTGAACTATTAAAAATGAAAAATTCATAAAATAAAAATAAAAAAATATTTTGTTTGATAAACTTTTAAATATATACATATTAAGTCAACAAAAGAACTTTAAATATCAAGATGGAAGACTAATTTTGCAGAACAATGGAAGTAATTATTATAAAAATCGTGGAATGTCTAATACTAATTAAATATTATTTGGAAAGAAATAGGTGTAAAAAGCTTTTGTGGTACATTCCAACAAAGGCATATGGAATGTGAATGGAAATATAATTAAAAAAAAAAGTGAAAAGAAAGATAAGTTTGATAATTAAAGAAAAATTAAATTTATTATTCTAGTATAAGTTTGGAGGTAGAAGAAAGCGGACGGTCAACTTGATATACATTTTGATAAAATATGGTCAGGCTGGGGTAGAGGCTTCAATGTGTGGACGGTCCGAATTCTTTGCCCCCAAATGTACAGCAGCTGCCGATAATGGAGAAGGGACGTCAAGCCTGGAGAATTCACCTCAATAAGCAACAATATTGAATTGCCAGAAGAGAAAGAAAATAAATAAATAAATAAACAGACTTTAGCCATGGAACCCGAACTTCAAAAAAAAAAAAAAAAAGTTTGTTCACCGACAAAGGACCGAAGATTCTATTTTCACCAAGAGGATTCGATCAATTCACCGGGGAAACCAGGTATTTTCTTTCTAATTACATCTATATATGTCACTTTTAGTAAGCTTACACCACGAATTTGAGAAAAGTATTTATTTGACACAATTGTGAACTTAAAATTTATTTTCTTTGCCCAGAGAGGTCAAACTATTTACTACGAACTTTATTAGTGTATAAATTAGTCCAATTAAATCTTCGGTGCAAAATGCATATAATAGCATAATTGTGTGTGTGGGAGTTTTGGCAAAAAGAGAAAGGAGCAAACAAAGAAAAAAAAACTGATATGAATCTTTGATTTAAAAGAGACAATAGTTTAGCTTAAGTAAATAATATATATTTTTTTTATACATACGTAAATATCATAGCTAATAAATGTATATAAAATGAATGATTTTTTTTTTGTTTTGTTTTTATGTTATGAGTTTTTTTTTAAAAAAAAAAAAGAGAGAGAGTTAGATCTACTGCCAGTAAATTTTACCACCAGCCTTGAGCAGAGCTAGTCCAGGGGCATTTCCATATTGGTATTCCAGTTCTCCCAGCATAATTCTTATAGAAATATGGGATTGGTGCTTGAGGTCATAAATTGATGCTCATAAATATGCTGGGGCAATCAAATGGAATAATTTAAGAATAGATATTCTTTTAAACCATTATGCATATACGTGTATCGTTATATATACATACACGCAATTGTACAAGACTACATATATGCGTAATATATATATGGAAAATGGCAAATCCCATTATAATATATAATTGGATTATGGGATTTTTATATGATTATTCTCTCATACAATTAATTACTATAAACTTTAATATTATTTTTTTTGAAGTGACAACTCATATCACTCATTATTCTTATGAAATTTTTTAATGTAACTTGAAACAATTTCCTTATATGTATATTAATGTTGGGTGTTTAACAATTTCCTAAATCAAAGCCCTCAACTGCTAAAGAATTAAAATAAATTGACATGAGTCCATTTATATGCAAAAATAATACCATCTAGATTACTGACATTCAAACTATTGGGTTCAAATGTATCACTCAAAATTATCAAAATTTCTCCATACTGTACTGGTCGGTTATGTCTGTTCATATAAGAAGATCTAGCATCTAGACAAAAGTACCCCAAGTTCAATCATGTGCAAAATACATAAGTCAGGAACATTCGTGAACTCTGCCCTATTTACCTATTTTCCAGATCTATCAACTTAGGGGCAACAATTCCAATGATACTGATCTAATTTATCTCTCTCTGCTGGCATCACAAAGCAGAGATACAAAGAGACTCAAATGAAAATAAGGTAATGGAATCTTTTAGTCTAAAAACAGCATAAGTTTGACACATTTAAAGAATGTGATCTTTCACATTAATTATATGTATATATATATAGGATTAGCAGGAGATCATCTAGGCAGAGCAAGTATAATTTATTAATCAAAATATGTGTTAAATAAAAAAAACAATGATTCTGCAAGTTATTATATATGTATGATTTATAAATTTTAATAAAATACTTATAAGTTATTTGATTATAATTCATTAGTCATCATTGGCCTCTTTACATTTATATAAGAAAAGATTTATCTTTTATTATTTAAGAAATGATAAATATATTCATTAATGTACTATTTTATAGTGGCCTGATTTATATGCCAGTAATTGATAAACTATAATATCTGTAAACACAATCTTTTAATAGCACTATATACAAGTATATACATGAGTATTACATCCACCCCTAGAAAGAAGAACAAAATATAACACTTGACCGAATTTAATTAATAAAGATTATTTTATTATCAAAGTATAATTATCATTAAAAGGATAAAGTTATCTCACCTTATGCTGAGTAAGAAATGTGTGTGGGAGAGTTAGTTTAGAATATATATGATTGCATTGCAAAATGAAGCGCAGATGAAAATATTAATAAATATTATTAAAAAATCTGCTTAGTAGGATCAGAACATTATGTTTTATGGATATTCATAGGTTTTATCTGGAACTGGAGACTAAAAGGGTAGTGCATGCATGGTGGCACATTTACGTGATCCAATCACAGATCCTAGAAAGTGCTTTTAAAATTCATTGAAGAAAAAGACCATTTCTGTCTGAAGACTTTGGCAGAATCATCTATCAAACAAAGAACAGTCTGCTGTGAGTTTCTGTGGGTCGGTTTGTCCCACAGTGATCCCATACAGAGCTAGCTCAAGTGACCAAATAAGTCCCCAGGGAGGGTTAAGAGTCTGGTTTTTAAACTTGGAGATATAAGATGGGGTTTGGCTTTCCGATATGCCTGGGTAGAGTGAATCACAAATATATATATACAAACAAGGAGGCCAAAATGCATGCAGCACTTGGAAGCATATACATATAAACTTTATAAAATAAGATTTAATTTATTAATACCTATATATATATTAGGAATATCCAGCATAATGGTATGATTAGAATACTAAACAATAATGAGAAACTTAAATTCATTAATAAAAATAATGAAATATTCAAAATTGAGAATCCCCCTCCCCTTTATTAAATTACTTTACATCCCCAACCTTTTTCCACTTAAGAGCACATTCTATAATACTGGCCAGGTGGCAGGCACCATTTATTTTTTTCAACCAGATAGCAGGCACCATTTATTTTTTCAATGTAAATTTATAGTTGGATACTGTTAATAATACACATAATATACAAAAAAATATTTATTTAAAAAATAAAATTTTAACATATAATTAACGTTTATATTTTGCCCTACAATTTATTACAATATAATACAATAATCTATAAGAAATTTTAAAAATTAAATTTATTTGTATCAGATAAATATTTTTTTATCATGTTCGGATAGCAGTGGGCACACGTAAAATGGTCTGCGGGCGCCATGGTGCCCATGGGCATAGGGTTGTGGATCCCTGCTTTACATAATAACTTCCCACAAACATTGAAATAAGCATGAATATTTGGTTTTAGATGCTTTTATCCCAGTTACAAAGAATTTCATATATATATAGGAGTTAGGTAGTGGTTATTGATTTCATAGAATAAAACACTGACTTAATTTCACATAAAGATTTGGAACTTTAGAATTAGCACTATGATTTAAATTAAAAAAAAAAAAACATTTCTTAGAAAAACAGATTTCTACTCTAAGTTGTTTTCCCAAATTTGCAAGCGTATACTGTAATTAAAATAAACCGTTTTAATTAAAAGAAACTAAACTGACCTCCCCATGAAAAGAAGGGGTGGGGGTAAAAAAGAGCAAACATTCTTGCAAATTTAGGAAGTTATTGGCATATTATTTAAAATACAAAAATATAAAATATAATAATCAAAATATAAAATATTGTTGTGGCATGAAAATGAAATAAGAAAATAGAATTATTTACTAGAGGCTCAATGATAGGAGAAATATTAAGAGAGTTTATTGAGGGTTGAACATACTTTTAACAGATCAAATAATAGTTTACAAGTTATATTATTTAAAAGATTACATTTAAAGGAATGGTTAGATAAGATATTTATCTTAAAATTAAGATTGTTCATGTAAGTTTAATAATTATAGCAGCAACATGAATTGGTTACCTTGTTCACTATTAACAGTTTCTTGGAATTTTAAGAATTCATCGAAGACAAGATCTAGTTTTTAGTATATTTGGTCAGGCAGGTAGCACTTTTTTATTTAGAATATAGGTACATGATAACAGTTCATGGGAGTCTGGATGCTGGGTGATGATATTGGGAAAGATGGCATTTTGGAATGGCAAGAAAAGTTAAGCTTATCTGCTCACAGTACATTGAATCAGAGGGAAAATGAGCTTGGATTTGGTTTACCATTCTCTTATTAAATTACTTGCTCTTCTGGAGTATTCAAATACAGCTCTATTTATACTATTTTTAAGTTGTTCTGGAAAGCTTTTACCTACTTGATTTAAGGCATTTTATACATTTTAGCGATCTGCATGTTACAGACCGGATGCACATCTTTGTCCCTATAAGTTTTATGACAATGCAATCCTGCTAAGAATTTCTCAAATGATTGTTTTTAAATATAATCTGAGATTTTAAAACAAATTTGAAGTGGACAAAATTTCCACTAATGGATCTTACATTACTTTTATAAAATTATAATGTTTTAATTTGGACTAATGGATTTTTGGTTAATTGACTTAATTACATTTGAGAATATTCAACAGGATTGCATCAGTCTTTCTGACTACCATTACTAAAATAAATAATAAAATTTAACATAATTATTAAAAATACACATTAATATAACATATTTTATGTTATAAATATTTTACAAATAATCTCCCCTCACCTATGATATATATGTATTCATTACACACATATACAAATTATAATAATATAAAATATTTATTCATTTAAAATATTTAGATTAAGATATTTGTACATATCTATGTGTCAATGATTATTTTAATAATTAAGCAAAAAAAGTGTTAATAAATGTGTATATACATGTAAGGATGGAGTTTGAATATGGTTTGGTGGTGAGAGATACTGAGTGGCCTGGGAAGCTCAATCTGAGTATCAGATTGATCACTTCAATACCAAGATCCTTTATAAAAAATTTCATCATCAAAATAAAAAAATAAGGAGGCAATTAAAAATTATTTATAACATTTACATATTATTTGAATAAATTATTTAAATATAATTTTTCAAAAATAATTTATCTTTCTCGTATCACCTATAATTCCATTGCTTACTACCAGTGGCTTGCATACCATAAGTTGAGAATTGCTGAATTATCTGAAATAAAATAAGTTGGTATCTTTCAGTAACATTTTGAGATGATCAAGGCCCCTATATTCATCTTTGTCAGCTAAATGTAGAATCATCAATTAACTCTTATCTCTATGTTACAATGGATGGATGGATGGATGGATGGATAGACAGATAGATAGACAGACAGACAGATAGACAGACAGACAGACAGACAGACAGGTAGGTAGATAGATAGATAGATAGATAGATAGATAGATAGATAGATAGATAGATAGATAGGTAGGTAGGTAGATAGATTAGATAATAGATTAGATAGATTTATTAGATAGATAGATAGATAGATAGATAGATAGATAGATAGATAGATAGATAGATAGATAGATAGATAGATAGATAGATAGATAGATAGATAGATGGATGGATGGATAGATAGATAGATATCATGTGATAATTAGTCAGTTTAAACAAGATCTGGAAATACATAGAATAAAATAAAAAATATACATAAAACATTAAAATTTTAACATCAATTTATTTAATAGTTTCAGCATTGATTAATTATTTATCATATACTCAAATGCAAATTTATACAAGGTTCCTCATGAAAGAGCCACTATTAATAGGCTTATTAAATAGTACCACTAATTTATATATAGAATCTTTTAACATGAAATACATTGTTTTAGTGGGATTTAAGTAAGAATGATATTGCTATGTGGATGAGATTGTCAATTACTTTTATAATGTTTGATAGGATTAGTTGATGTCAGATATGTATGTCATGTAGAAATTAATTTAATTTTTGTTTCATGTGGCAATGTATAGAATATAAAACACTGTACATCATGCACTGATATTTTAACCTAATGTTTTATTACACACATGCAATACAGTATTAATTGTTTTAAAGAACAATTTAAGGTTGCTATTACACATTATACTAAAAAAAAATTAAAATTGATAGATATATAAAAAGACAGATGAATAAATATTATATACAAAAAAATAATTTTACCATGCTATGACTGATTAAAGCTTGTATGTAAAGCTTGTCTACAACATCATCAGGGGGTGAGCGTAGTTGCTTATAATATGCTTGAGGATTAGTGTCTTCACCATAACTTAGCATACTCCCCTAAAATTAAATTACATATAGATGCAAATTAAAACCACTAATACATTTTATATTAAGACTTCTGTAGCATTATCAAATAAAATCAATGAAATAAAACTATATCAACATCAAATAATTTGTAAAATTACATTCAGTCTCATGGTACTAAACAATTTTGTTGGATAACTTCCACATACGAACTGCTTTGGACTAAACTACAAGTAGTTGTAATTGAATTTACATATTCTGATAAATATATTGTTGATTTACAATTATAAAAGATATTCTAAACATACACTTACAAAGAAAGTTGTCTTTACATATTCTGTTAGCAGCATATAAATTAATTCCCAACAAAAAAAATTGAAATTTTAATTTCATCTCAAGATTCCTACAAGTGGTGTATCAAATAAGTGTAATTAATTTAATATTGCTATTTTTTTGTAAATCGAAATATGTCATGACCTCTATAGTATTTGAAATGACAACAATTAACATTTATTTATCGCAATACTTTAAAAATGTTTTTAAAATTTGAAACTGTTTACCTTAGTTTACCAAAAAAATTTGTGTTAGTAGTTTATAAAGTAAAATATCATTTAAAAATTTATTTTTACAATATTTTTGTGATTATAAATAATTTTCACTCATCACCTATCTTGGATTATATTAGAACCAATTGATATTGTTTTATTTGTAATTGAACTTACACACATATTTATAATCAAAATTACTCTAAATTCACAACTCAAACAGACTGGCAATCTATCAAACATTTTCATTTTGCTTTCTGCATCTCTCATATAAAAACTTGACCATCCCATTTCTCCTTGAATGGTCCCCTTTGCCATCCACACTTCTACATCTAATGCATGTCTTCCTACTTCTCTTTGTAATTTTTCTAAATAACCTAATACCCCTTTACTAACACATAATGCATCATTATGACCATATGTTAACCCTGCTACTGCCACTCCCTTCCACATGTTTATTATACAAGAATACTGTTAATTTATTTATCAATCTCTTTCTTTTCTTTGCTTCATTTATCAATTTTTTCTCCCATTTATCCAAGCAATTTCTCTGATTACTTGAAACGATTCCGAAATAATAATATCTATTCATCACACTTAACTTTATATCCCCCATAAAAATTCTTTGTCTTCTCTTTCCCTAATATTAATCATCATTATTTTTAACTTTTCTTCACTAAATTTAATTCCCATCTCTTTACCCACCTTTGCACATGTCCTCAGCATAACTTCCATATCTTCCCTTCTTTCTGCACACAAAAAACATCATACACAAATAAAAGACCTGACAATATATATACTCCCTTGACACCTATTAATAGTATCTCTAACCCTCTTCCTAGTCTTTCCATTGCTCTCTCCATTTCTCTCAAGTACAACAAAAACAAAATAGGTAACAAAAGACATCCTTGTCTTAGTCTCATCCCATTTTTAACTTTAACTGATTCTATATTCTCTAATTGATACATGTAGTAATTATTTTCATATATTTTTTTAATAATATCCACTAAAGCTCCATCCATTCCCAAATTTAATAAACTTATCCATAATCTATTTCTTTTTGCTCTATCATACGCCTTCTCTATATCTATAAAAATTATATATAACTGTCTACATGTATTCCTACAAATAAACTATCTCCTATACACCTATGTGATTGAAAACCTCCTTGCATTTCTCCCACTATATTATTTTCTTCCATCCATTTTGCAACCTTTCCAGCCACCATATACAAGAAAACTTTATATAGCACACTGACATTACTGTTATCAGTCTATAATTGTTTAGCTTTCTATGATCCTTACCCTTCCCTTTAAATAATAGCCTTACTCTTGTATTACTCCAACTGCCTAAAAATTCTCTCTTCTGTATCATCTTATCAAAACATGATAATAGTTTTAATTTTGCATTCTGCTATAAATTGATAACCATCTCTGTTGCCCATCAACCCAAACCTCTTGCCTTTCCACCTTTTAATTTCTTACTTGTATCATTCAGTTCATTTTCTGTAAATCATATATTCCCATTACTATATGCTCTCATTTGCTATCACTGTGTTCTTCACATCTAACATCTTTTCTATATCCATTACATACTTGTTTAAGACTACCTTTAATTCTTCTCTAGAGCTACACTCTATTCCCTCATCATCTAGAAAACTAACTCTCTCTCTCTCCCCTACATTGCTTCTTTTAATTTACTTCCAAATTTTTTTACTCCTATTTCTTCCACTTTTATTAATATCTTCCAGCAGTATATTCAATTTCATTCTCTCTTTATAATTATCTATTTTAGCCAACTTCTTTTTTCCTAAGTACTTTTCCCATTTAATATTAACATCTTTTTCACTTTCTTTGTTCTTAATATGCCATCTAGTGAACTATAATGCAAGTAACAAAATAAAACATCAGTAAAATAAAATAAAACCTAAATTAAACAATTTTCTATATAAAATTTTCTATAAGTTTTCATTCATTTTTAATTACTAATTATTAACTAAATTTATTGAAGTTTTATACATATTCATACACTTATTTAAGTTATGCTTAATGTAAAAGTTTCATATATTTGTCTTCATTTTGAATCTTTAATGCAATTTATTTATTATGTATATTGTAATGTTATATAGTCAATTCTTTGAAGTTATACTGGATCTCTATATGAAGGTTTTATTCTATTTTACAGATGTTTTATTTTGTCATTTTTAATGACTATTTCCATTATCGAATAGTAGATGGTAGTGTACCAGCAATAACTGGTTAATTTTAAAATAGATGCTTAACATTTAAAAAAAATATGAAATAAGATGCAGAAAAAAATAATTTTTGTGTGTAATTATTATTGATACTTATTTATTTATATAGCTGTTACATATGATTTTTATTATTTATGATATTTTATATAAAAGAACAACATAATGATTTTATAAATTTCGACTTTTGATAAATTATATATCTATATATTATATCAGAATGCCATTATTTGAAAGGACAAATTATTATACCGTAATCATTGTGAACATCAAGCCTGAGTTGGTGCTACAAATTATTGTACTAGTAATTGGTATGGAATGGTGGATGACCAGAGTTCACAAGCAGTGAACATGGATGACAGCTGATCATCATCATTCTACAGATAGGTAACCAAATTATTGTAATATGGAATCACAGCAATTATCAAGCAGTTAGTATTATACCATAATCTTAGCATCTAGACAATCTTAGCATCTAAAGACAAATCCCACCTTTATAAGATCAACTGCTGGGTCTTTGAATTACTTTGCCTATTGATGGGAGATTAACTATTAGGCTAGCTCATAGAAAAAAGTCATATACACTATTATTTTGTCCATATTTGCCTTGCTATATGAATAATTTCTGATGATAATACCACTCACATCCTCCTTCAAAGGGATGAAAGAAAAATAGATACTAAATACCCATTCAACCACTACAGATTGTTATATAACATCATATACATATTTCTAAGATCAAGATTCTACATATCATAACTAAAAAAATACTCTCTTCATATTTTTACTGTGGTTCACAATCTATTCTTTATCTGATGATGACTTATGAGCAACATTTTTGAAGAGTTTTGTAATGGATAAATAAACACATATAAGCAGTTTCATTTCAATATCTGATTCATGTTTTATTCCAACATTACAAAATAATGTATACATTCCCAAAACAATTAACATAAAATTAATTATAAAATTATGAAACATTTAATGATTAATAGTAATAAGAAAAAAATGGCAAGCAGCACACATCTTTTTATTATGGTATGTAAATGCTATTTCACCTAGCTAAATAATTTATTTCCTTCTGATATTTATATAATTAATAAACAAAATCAAAAAATACATATACCCATTCACAGCTGTGCCTAATTTCTGCCTTTACTAAATCAATACTAAAAGAAAAAATAAATCTCTCATCTAAATACTATTATCATTTCATACCTGACTTTATCATTTTATTTGAGGCCTGTCAACTACTGCCATACATCTATGTACATACATACATCGTCTAGGGTTTAAACCTTTCCCAAAAAATGTTGACATAAATATTTCAATCAAAAAAAATTACCATCTATTTTAAAATTAACTATATCAAAATACATCAACAAATATGTGTACAAATAAAAATGTATAATACGAATTGATAAAACAATTGAAAATACACCTGGGTCTCATTTTATGCGGTAGATAGGTTCCTCAGAAAATGCACACAAAAGAAATCACACAAAAATAGACTTAACTTACCTTGAAAAATGGGGGATAGGAACTGTAAGTTTCAAAAATTGTATTAAAGCAAAACAACAATGTAAAATTATTTTAAAATCCGCATTAAAAAAAATAAGGAAATAAAATATGACATAAAAAATTTCAAATTTGAAAAAAATTGATACAAGACAAACTTTTTTTCTTTTCTTATTAACTACAGTATTTAATTTTATTCAAAACAATATATTATTATGCATAATTCACAGTATTTTACATTTTTTTCATACATGTCCAATATTTTAATCATTATCACTATTTGATGATATGCAGGTTCATTTGGAAACTGGTAAGACATCAGATTAATCACAAGAGGAAATACAAATAGCACCAACTTCATTTTTTTTAATTGCTCTAATAGTGGACTCACCCAAACTAAAATGTTTTCCAATTGCTATTGATCCTTCCCATTTCACTAAGCAATCTAATTGAAATTTTTGTTTCCAAACAAATTCATTTTTGGGGTGTTTTTTCCTCTCCATTAGGGTAAACTAAAAGTTTAAAATAAAAATAAAAACTTAGACTTATGATAATAAAAAGACACCTACTCACCACTGTTGGACAAAATTTAATTAAAACTAACAATTAAAAATTAAATTCCTATTTTTGTCTTTAATTTTTTAATTTTCAATTCCGTTTAAAAATCAATTTTTTTTTGTTTCACATCACATTAATTTCAGATCATGTTACATAATTTTTAAATTGTTAATTACAATTAAAAATCAGTTTTTAATTTTTAATTGTCAAATTTAATTCTGCCCACTGCTATTACTCACCTTTTAAAAATAAACATGAGGACACTAAATGATGAATTTATTATGTACTCTTTTTTTAAAAAAGCAAAAATAGAATGAGATTTAAAATGTAAAAACAACAACATGCATAGTATAGGCATCTATAACGTTTGAACAGATTTACATTATAATCTTGTAAAATTTAATGTGTGTATATAAAATGGAGAAATCTTGATTTTAAATGAACTATGAAGTTCTTATAAAGCACTGAAAATATACAAATTATTAGATGGAAGTGTAACTCCAATAATGTGCTATTACTTTAAATAAGAGGTGTGAGTGCATAAAGCTCGACTTCTGATCTAATAATTTTTATTACATAAAAGAAAACCACATAAAAAGATATTAAGAAGAAACATGAATCGCGTAACTTCAAAATCACACTAAAAAAATCCACAAAATGAGACCCAGATGTATAGCAAAATAACAAAAAATGAATAAATAAATAATAATGTAATATTTAGTAATAACAAAATCCTTAATTCCTAGGAGCTATCTTAAAATTTGGAGGAGAGAAAGAATTGGAGAAAAAAAATGAAATGTCAAAAGTTAATAAAATTTGGTTGTATATTACCAATTTCATGAGTTTCTGCATTTTGTGAAGTACTGTTAACCAGTTTGTAAACCATGCACTATGGATAAGTATATGTATAGATAACACATTGCTTATCACTTGTGAAATTTCTTGATATTAATCACAGAGAAAAAGAAACATCTTTTAAACACACACTGATTATTACACACAAATTTTCTTCAAGTTAGCCTGGTTACTATTTTCAATATGATTGTTAAGATAATAGAAAATGTATGGTATAGATATAAACTAGTTGATGTTTAAACTTATTCACAGACAATCCTGAATTTGAATCAGAGCAGGCTTTCTTCATGATTTTCCCTTCCTCTGATATTTTCTTTTCCAAATAACATAGAGTTATGAAACATTATAGACACTGAACTCATCATTTCTTATGTGGCCAGCCCTGAATACCTTTCTCTGATCCCCCAATGAGTTGTGCCTGGGCTCTGTTAGAGAGACTTTTGAAGCCCATTGAACAAAGCAATCTAGAGTTCAGTACTGCATATCTTTTAAATTTTCCACAATACAGTGTTTGAGATGAGTTAGTAACAACAGTCCAAAAACCAATAATAATGCTCTTGTTTCAGCTTCTCTCTGGTATTTATTCATTTTGTTTTACTGATGTCACTGGTTCCTTAATTACACTAGCCTTCTGATGTTAATATGTGATTGAAGATATACACTATCCATTTAGGTGGTTTGAAATTTTTTTATCTTGGAACAGTCAACTTTTGATTAATTAGTAGCTGAGTTCAAACTAGTTTGGTGGACAAGAATGATTATTAGCAGTTTCTTTGATTTTACACACAACTATCTCATTCTTTCTTTCTCTCTCCTTTTCTTTCTAGCATATTAAAATACAAAAAACTAGAAATAACAAATAAAAAACTGTGTTAAATAGAATTAAAAACTTGAAATATTAATTAATCTTCTTCACTTGTATGAAGGCATCCAAGTTGGATTGTCAACACAAGCATATAGATCCACACATGTAATTAAAACTTGATTCCTAATATGTAACTAAAATTAACAAAATATTTGACTTCATCCCCAGTTCATTTTTAAATCTGTAGTCTATCAAAAAATTTTCCAATGGAAAAAAATTTACATAGCTGATTAAAACAAACATACACACAAAAAAATTTTCTGTACTTCTTTTTCATTTTTTTCTGGAATAATTGGGTTTTACCTTATAGCTGCCTTTCCTTACAATTAAAAAAACACAACAACCACAAAAAATCCTCTTAATATGGCACTTGGCTACATGAAAACTCCCTCTGATTTCATGCTCATCACAACCTCCATATTTATTTCCCTAAAGCCATTGTGATCTATTCTTACCATGAAGGATGGAATTTCACAAGTGACCTTACCCCTTTTTGATTGGTCTGTCCTCTACTTACTTGTATGCTAAAGACACTATAACCTATATTCTCTCTTTTTAATCTTGGAGTGTTCCTGGATAAGATCTCATTAGCTTCTAAGGACCCTAACATATCTGCTACCTATCCAACAGTGTATCAGTTGGCCACTATAAGAGCCTGTTCAACCTGTCCAGGCAGGCCTTCCCCAACAATCCCTGACAATGTGGCCCTCTAACAAAAGAAAGGCAGCCAGCATCCTCAGTGCTACAGCTTGACTGTAAAAAAACTGGGTGGAGCCATCCCTCATTGGAATCACATTTATCTTTACTGACATACCTGAGGCTCTCCTGCCTGTCCTCACTCCAAATCATTTTTAACAAAAAGAATTTTAATCCCCCATAGGTTTTAGGTTTTTGGAAAAGTGACTGACATCAGCATTGGTAAGTGTTTATTAGCAATCATGAGTTTTCCCTTTCATTCAACTTATTCACTGAGAATAGCTCCTCTAACTCAAATACTGTGTGGGATTCTCCTAATATACATTCCATATATATTACTTATAATACTTCACTCATATACACTTTAATGCAAGTAATTTTCTTAACCTTCTTTATTTTCTTACAGTTTCGACTGTCCAGCAGTCTTCATCAGATCTACAAGTTTGAACAATACAAATAACATAATTATCATTTCAGATATATATGTATAAATCATATATAAATCAAACATATATATATATCTCCATCATTCTATATATATACAAAACATACACATACATATCAAAAAATAGACGTATATCTTCTTCATATATATATATACATATAAATCCATATGACCTCCAGACATATATATATATATATAATCCATACATTCCAAATTACCTTGATCTGTATATACTCGATATACTAGTGTTTCTTCCTTCAGTATTCACATCTCCCATATCTTTTCTACAAATGGAATGGGTTCTTTGAATGGGATAGTTTCTCCATTTTCATCATCTGCCAGTTTATTCTCAAAGCCCACTTCACTACTTCCCTGCTATTCTGTATGATAACTAATATTTTATTATTAAAATCCTGCTCTTTACTTTGTAAATATTTTCTCACTCATTCACTATAGCTTTCTTTTGATTCTTGAGCTTATTATTGAGATCTTGCTCTTTTCACTATTTTCAATCACTTTTACACTTTACTTTATGTTCCCTATCTTTCCTATCAAAGTTGTTGAACATTAACCATCTGATATTACATACTTTCTATTCTGTTATTCCTTTGTGTACTTTTTTTCATTTCATATTCCACTTTGCCATCTTTCACCTATACCTTTGTATTCAGTTTTTCAACCAATTTTGTACACATGCTACGTCTATCTTAATCAACTTCCACTTTTAAGGCTTCTTTGAATCTATCATTGACTTTTCTCTTTTTTCACCTATTTCTCCTAATTTAATATATTCCTCTACTGAGCTTTATACTTTAGTTTCTACTTCTTTGACTTTGTTGTCCTATTGTTCTTGTCTCATCTCAAACTTGTTTGTCTGCTCATTAAATCTGGTATTGCATCTTTCATCAAACACTCTAATTTGGTTCTCAAATCTATTTTAAAATCCTCTAATTGGTTTGTTGGCTTATTTCTTGGTACTGACTGTCTATTTGCTTAAAAATATCACTCAATTCGTGATAGTGCCTATCTATCCTTTCATTCATTTTTTCAGTACTGAATATCCATTTTTTCACTACTCTTTACTAACTATCTATTTTTCTAGTCATTACTTGGCATTGAATATCCATTTTTACACTTATTTCTTTTATTTCCTGATGCTGAATGTCTGTTTTTCACTCATTTCTCTCAAGTGAGCATCAATTCTGTCAGATTGACTATCTATTTTTATATTCACTTCTTGATACTGACTATCTATTTTTTATCTCATTTCTCTCATTCTTGATGCTGACTGTCTAGCGTTTTGATCAACTGGTCCAACATGATGCAGAACACATTTTGTTTACTAACTTCTGATCCAGATATTGTCTCTCACTATGGGAATTCATGGTAACTGTATCAATAAAAACTATACTTCTTTATCCCTAAATTTAAAATTTAATGTTTTTCAGTGATATATTCAATGCAATGTTCTTCAGGCCTAATGATCCCCAGAATCAGCACATCTATACCCCCAAAACACATCCTATACTATCTGCTCTCCCAGATACAACTACCTCAATGTAAAATGAAAATAGAAATGTAACACCCATTTAACATTATTTTACATAACATTTATAATCAAAACAAGGTTCATACCTTAAACTATGTACTCATCAATGCTTACTAGAATCAGACAGGCATTGGGTAGCTAACAAAATAAATAGTGATATGCACTTCTGAAATAGATAAAGAATTCAGCCATCGAACTAAAAAAGGACAATGCACCATGAACACCAAGAGAGCTATCTCAATTTAGACAAAATAAGTTACCACAAACCAGAATAAGAATGCAAGAATCTCTGCAAAGCCTTGCTCTTTTGAGACTTAGAAGATGGAACTATACAGATCCATGCCTTACTCTTTCTCTCGAGTCTTAGAGGTTGGGATCATGGCAGGACTATGTTAATTGCATCATGATAAATAATAGAAAATCTTAAATTGGGTTGGAGCAATTACTGAGCCAGAACATAATCTAGAGTTGAATGAAAACATTGCCACAACCCTCCATCCATCATCAAAACTGAAGATACAGCTACACAAACTCCAACAGTCAAATACCCATCAAATACCCAAATAGATTTTCCATAACTGTTAAGTTAGAACATTGATTTTGTTTCAAAAAATAATAACAGTGAAACCAATCTTTTTTATTACATCAAACAATCTGTGTCTTATTCTTGATACTATGGTAAAAATAAATAACCCACAATTAATTAATTTGTTCAAGTAGTTAAGATTTCACTCCTAAATAAACCACAATATAACTAACTTTATTAATAAAACAAAACATTTAACTGAAGATAAATTTATTTCTGGTTTGAACACTGACATGCTGTGATGCATAGACATTTTTAGAACTAAAATACTAAACTGTTCCATAGCTGTAGTATTTTGCCAATGTTAATCAAGAAATAATAATGAATACTACTACATAAAGTACAAATAAGAATGCAAGACCACAATTAACCATAAGGTAAAAAATTCCTCTCTTTTTTAAAACCTAAAATTTAACCCTTTCTTCTAACATCCTCTCTCCACTTCCAGTATATTATATCTATTGAGGTCTCATTTGTACGCTTAAAATTATTATAGTGCCTTTTTATGCTGATTGTTTGATTAAATATCTCCTTCCCATTTATGTTTACTCTCAATCTCAAGCACATGGTATGCAGTATATCTCATTCCTCAGTTGGAATGACAAATTATTATACTGTATTGCACCATATTGGGTGCCAAACTATTATAGTGGAATGCTCTCAGTTGGCAGATCAAATTATTATACTGGAATGCCCACAGTTGGGAAGCCAAATTATTTTACTGTATCACAATGAAAATTAAGGCTAGGTTGGTGTGGCAAATTATTTTACCAGCAATTGGAATGGTATAGTGGGTGTACAGAGTTCACCCATAGTGAACTTGAGTAATGGCTGATCATCATCATAACCCTATAACTAAGTAGCCAAATTATTGTAATAGTATAAAATCACAGCAAATATGAAGTAGTTGGTGTTGTACTATAATCATTGCATCTAAACACAAATACTTCAACCATTTTTTTGGTAACATCATCTAGTTCCCACTGTTATAAAACTGGCTCATGAGTCTTTGAATTGCTTTGCCTATTGATAGGAGATTAACTTCTAGGCTAGCTCATAGAAAAAAATGTCACATGCCCTGTTATTTTGTGCATATTTGCCCTGCTATATAAATAATTTCTGGTGATAATACCACTCCCATTCTCCTTCAAAGGCACAAATGGAACCTAGATCCTAAACACCCATTCAGTCACTAGGGGGTGTTAAATACACTATATACATAACTCTATGACTAAAATTCTACATATCATAACTAAAACTACCCTTTTCATATTTTTACTGTGGTCCGTAATGTATTCTTTATCTGTGATGACTTATAATCAATATTTATAAACATTTTTGTAATGGATAAAGAAGCACATATAAGCAGTTTAACTTCATCATCTGATTCAAGTTTTATTCCAAAATTACAAAATAATAGGTGCATTTCCGAAACAATTACTTAAGATAAAATTAATTATAGAATTACTAAACATTTAATGATTAATAATAATAAGCAAAAGATAAAAATGGCAAACATCACATATATTTTTATTATGGTATTTAAATAGTATTTCACCTAGCTAAATAATTTAGTCTCTTATGATATTCATATAATTAATAAAGAAAATCAAAAAATGCATATACACACCCCATCTTTTCAGTAATATTGTAATGTAACTATTCCCTAATTAATCTATATCCATTCACAGCTCTGCCTAATTTCTGCCATCATTAAAAAAATAATGAAAGAAAAATAAATCTCTCATCTAGTTACTATTATCATTTCATACCCCCATTTATCTTTTCATTTTAGGCCTATCCACTACTGCCATACCTCTCTGTACATACACACATTATCTAAGGTTTAAATCTTTCCCAAAAATGTTTACATGAATATTTCAGTAAAAAAAATGAATAACTATTTTAAAATGAACTAGATCAAAATGCAAGTAAATATATATAATATGATTGATAAAACAACTGATATATAGCAAAATAAAAGAAAAAAATGAATAATAACTTTATATTTAGTAATAACAAAACCCTTAATTGCCAAGAGTTGCTTAAAATTTAGAGGAGAAAGAGAAAATTAAGGAGAAAAAAAATGTCAAAAGCTAATAAAATTTGGTTATATATTACCAATTTCATGAGTTTCTGCATTTTGTGAAGTATTGTTAACCAGTTAAACACCTGCTATGGATAATTATATGCATAGATGACACATTGATTATTACATGAGAAATTTTTTGATAATAATCAAAGAGAAAAAGAAACATTTTTTAAACACACACTGATTATTGCACACAAATTTTCTTTAAGTTAGCCTGGTTATTATTTTCAATATGATTGTTAAGATGATAGAAAATGTATGGTATAGATATAAACTAGTTGATGTCTTCACTTATTCACAGACAATCTTAAATTTGAATCAGAGCAGGCTTTCTTCATGATTTCCCTTCCTCTGATACATTCTTTAACAAAGAGGATGGAGTTATGGGGGGATTGTAGATACTGTACTCATTATTTCCTATGTGATCAGCCTTGAAAGAAGTTCTTTGGTCTCACCTTTAATTGTGTCTGAGTACAAGCCCTTGAACAAAGAAATCTAGAGTTCAACACTGTATATCTTTTAAATTTTCCAAATAAAATGTTTGAAATGAGTTGGTGACAATAGTCCAAAACAACAATAATTCTCTTGTTTCGGCTTCTTTCTGGTATTTATTCATTTTTTACTGATGTCACTGGTTCCTTAGTTACACTAGGCTCTTGATGTTAATATGTGATTGAAGGTATCTACAATCCACTTGGGTGGTTTGAAATTGTTTCATCTTGGAATTGTCAACTTTTGATGAATTAATAGCTGAGTTCAAATAAGTTTGGTGATCAAAAATGACCATTAGCAGTCTCTTTGATTTTATACAGTTTAGTGGTCAAAAATGACCATTAATAGGCTCTTTGATTTTACACATTTGCTAATGAGCTTCTCTCTTTCTTTCTTTCTTTCTCTCTTTTCCCTTTTCTTTCTAAAATATTAACATACAAAAAAAATAGAAACAACATATAAAAAAACTGTGTTACATAGAATTAAAAACTTGAAATATTAATTAATCTTCTTCACTTGTATGAAGGCATATAAGTTGGATTGCTGACACATGCATTTGGATCCACAAACATAATTAGAAGTTGATTCCTAATATGTAACTAAAATTAGCAAAAATACTTGATTTCTTCCCCCGTTCATTTTTCATTCTGTACTCTATCAATGATTTTCCAATGGAAAAAATGTACATAGCTGATTAAAACAAACACACACAAAAAATTCTCTGTACTTATTTTTCTTTTTTTCTGGAATAATTGGGTCTTACCTTACAACTAAAAAAACACAACCACAAAAAATCCCCTTAATATGAAACTTGGCTACTTGACCCCCCCCCCCCGATCTCATGTTGATCACAACCTACATATTTATTTCCATGAGGCTATTGTGATCTATTCTTAACATGGTGGGTGAGATTCACAAGCAACCTAACTCCTTTTTGATTAGTTTGCCCTCTGCTTACTTATATTCTAGAGACTATTCTTTCTTTTTAATCTTGGAGTGTTCCCAAATAAGCTCTCATTAGCATCTAAGACAACTAACATATCTGCTACCTCTTCAACAGTGTCTGAGTCAGTCACTATAAGAACCTGTTCAACCTGTCCCAACAGGCTTCCCTCAACAATCCTGACATTTTGGCCCACTGTCAAAAGAAAGGCAGACAACATCCTCAGTTCTGTAGCTTAACACTAAAAAAACTGGTGGAACCATCCTCACTGGGAACACATTTTTCTTAAACATGATACCGGAGGCTCCCTGCCTGTTCTCACTCCAAATCACTTTTAAAAGCAAGAATTTGACATCCACATAGGTTTTTGGAAGAGTAACTGCCACTACCATTTAGATTAGCCATGTAAGTGGTTACTAACAATCATGTGTTTTTCTCTTTCATTCAACCTACTCACAGAGAATATCAGCTCTAAGTCACTCAAATACTCTATAGGGTTCTCCTATATTCACCCAAAATAGTTTGATCAGTATATATTTGGCCACATTATTGTTTCCTCTTTCAGTATTCTCATCTCTCATATCTTTTCTAGCAATGGGATGGAGTCTCTGAATGGGATAGTTTCTTCATTTTCATCACCTGCCAGGTTATAATCAAAGTCCACTTCACTACCTCCATGCCTAAATGCAAAACCTTACTCCTGGCAAAAATTATTGACTTTAGTAGCTGTATTTTCTGTTAACCTATTCTGTATGATAACTAATATCTTGCTATTCAACTCTTGCTCTTTACTTTGTAAGTATTCTTTCACTTCTTTCACTGTAGCTTTTTTTTCATTCTTGAGCTTATTACTGAGATCTCCTGGCTCCTTTGACTATTTTCAATCTCTCATTATGTTCCCCATTTTTTCCTGTCTAAGTTGTTCAATATTAACCATCTGAATTTTCGTATGCTCTATTCTTATATTCCTTCTGTACCTTTTTCATTTCATACACCACTTTAACTATCCCTTTGTCTTCAATCTTCAACCGATTTTGCATACCTGCTGCCTGTATCTTAATCAAATTAACTTCCTCTTATAAAGCTTCTTTGAAGCTATCAATGACTTTTCTCTTTTATCACATACTCCAAATTTAATACATTCCTCTACTGAGCTTTCTAAGTTATGTTCTATTTCTTTGACTATGCAGTCCCATTGTTCTTGTCTCATCTCAAACTATTTTGTCAGTTCATTGAATCTGGTATTGCATCTGTCATCAAACTCTCTGATTTTGGAATTTTAAATCTGTTTTGAAATCTTCTAATTGTTCACTTGAAACATTGAACTTATCTTTAAGCTCTAAAAACTTTCCTATCTGTCTATCAAATTTATCATTCAATTCTTTGTACTATCAGTCTGTTGGCTCATTTCTTGGTACTGCCTATTTTTTTACTGATTTGTCTCATTTCTTGACACTGATTATCTATGTTTTCACTCATTTTTTTGCACTGATTATCCATTTTTTCACTACTCTGTACTATCTATTTTCCCACTCATTTCTTGGCATTGAGTATCCATTTTTACACTTCCTTTATCCCCTGATACTGTCTGTTTTTCACTCATTTCTCTCATTTAGCATTTATTCTGTCATATTGAGTATTTATTTTTACATCAATTTCTTGATACTAACTATCTATTTTTTTCTTATTTCTCTCATTTCTTTATGCTGACTGTCTAGCTTTTTGGTCAACAGGTCCAATATGATGCAGATCATATTTTGTTTACAACTTCTGACCCTTGCATTGTTTCTTCACTATCTAAATCCATGGTAACTATATCATTAGGAACTATAATTCTTTACCACTAAATCTAAAATTTGATGTTTTATCAATGATATATTCAATGTTTACCATGTTTTCTTCTATACCCCTAAAAGTACATCCTATAATATCTGTTCTCTCAGATATCTCTACCTCAATGAAAAAAAAAACATAAATGTAATACCCATCTAACATTATTTTACATAATATTTATAATCAAAACAAGGTTCATGCCTTAAACCATGTACTCATTAATGTGTTCTAGAATCAGACAGGCATTGGGTGGCTAACATAATGAATAGTGACTGCACTTCTGAGACAGATAAAGAATTCAGCCATTAAATTATAAGTACACAATGGACCATGAACACCAAAATAGCTATCTCAATTTAGACAAAATAAACTACCACACCCAGAATAAAAATGCAAAAATGTTTTCAAAGCCTTGTTCCTTTGAGACAGAAGTTGGAACTATACAGAACCATGCCTTGCTCCTTCTCTGGATCTTAGAAGCTGAGATCAAGGCAGAACAATGTTAACTGCATTATGAGAAATAATAGAAATCTAAAATTGGGTCGAGCAATTACTGAGACAGAATATAATATAGAGTTGCATGAAAATATTGCATGTTCAAAGAAATGACACAACCCTCCATCCATCATCAAAACTGAAGATACAGCTGCACAAACTCCAACAGTCAAATACCAAAATAGATTTTCCATAATGGTTAAGTTAGAACATTGATTTTGTTTCAAAAAATATTAACAGTGAAACCAATATATTTTTATTACATCAAACAATCTGTGTCTTATTCTTGATACTATGGTAAAAATAAATAACCCAAAATTAATTAATTTGTACAAGTAGTTAAGATTTCACTCCTAAATAAACCACAATATAACTAACTTTATTAATAAAACAAAACATTTAATTGAAGATAAACTTATTGCTGGTTTGATCTCATTTGTAAGCTTAAAATTACTATAGTGTCCTTTTTATGCTGATTGTTTACCTACTTATCTCATTCCCATTTATAGTTATTCCTAATCTCAAACACATCATATGCAGTATCTCATGCTCTCGGTTGGGATGCCAAATTATTATACTGGAATACCACACATTGGGTGCCACATTATTATACTAGAATGCCCATGATGAGAGGCCAAATTATTATATGGGAATGCCCTCAGTTGGTAGCCCAAATTATTATACCATAATCAACATGAACATTAAGCTTGGGTTGGTGTGGCAAATTATTGTACCAGTAATAGATATGGTATGGTGGGTATATAGAATTCACCCACAGTGAACTTGAGTAATGGTTGATCATTATCATCATTCTACAGCTAAGTATTCAAATTATTGTAATTGTATGAAATAATAGCAACTATCAAGCAGTAAATATTTTGCTGTAATCTTTGCATCTAAATGCAAATACCTGGCCCATTACTATGTAGTTATAACTCATTAACTTTTGTTTTGTTATTCAGAATGAGATGATTAATTTCCAATTTTTGGTAACAAGATCTAGTTCCCACCTTTATAAGATTGGCTCCTAGGTCTTTGAGTTACTTTCCATATTGATGGGAGATTAACTACTAGGCTAGCTCATAGAAAAAAATGTCATATGCACTGTTATTTTTTGCATATTTGCCCTGCTATATGAATAATTTGTGGTGATAATACCACTCCCATTCTCCTTCAAAGGCATAAAAAACTAGATTCTAAATACCCATTCAGCCACAATGTGTTGTTATATACACCATATACATAACTCTATGACCAAGATTCTACATATCATAATTAAAATTATCTATCATTTTCATATTTTTATTCTGGTCCATAATACATTCTTTATCTGATGATGACTTATGAGCAACATTTGTAAGGAGTTTTGTAATGGATAAATAAACACATATAAGAAGTTTAACTTCAAGAACTGATTCATGTTTTATTCCAACATTATAAAATAATGTGTACATTCCCAAAACAATTAATTAAGATAAAATTAATTATAGAATTACTAAACATTTAATGATTAATAATAGTAAGAAAAAGAAAAACATGCCAAGCCTCATAATCTTTTTATTATGGTATTTAATCTTTCAATGAAATTTTATGAGATGATTTGAAGCCACTTCAAGTCATTTGAATTCTGTCATTTTTAACGCTATAATGAAGATTTTACCATCATTTGAAAGGTTATAAAAAGTTTCATAAGATGCTGCCCTCTCTTGAATTATTTTACAAGTAAAAATCAATAAATTTGACATTGAAGATCTAACAAAGGAAGAGTGCCACCCATTCTTGAATCTGATTGGGTGGTAAATTTTGACAACAAAGAAAATGGTTGTCAATAACTTTTATTTCTTTTGTTTCATTTCAAAAATGATAAATGAATGTTTTAGATCATTTAAAAAGTGTTTTTTGACAAATTATAAATTATTTTGATAAAATATGCTACAAATAAAATTATTTTAGAAAAATAGTTAAGACTTTAGCAAAAATTATTTACTTATCCGCAATGTAAAATTGGGAAAGAAATCACTGACATCAGCAAAACTTTTTGGTTGGTGAGTAACATTCATTTTAGACTTGCCGCTATCAAATATTTTTATAATTATAAATAAAAATTTATTTTTGAAAAAACTTTCATTCACTTTCATAACCTGACAAATTATTAATATACTTTTTACAAATGAAACGAAAGTGAATATAATATTAAAAGATGAAAATATTTTGACCATTTGACCATTGAGTTTGTGAATTGACCATTTAAAAGTTTAGACTTTTATCTTACATGGCCAATAAAATAATTAGTGCTCAAAAGGTTAAATGCTATTTCACCTAGCTAAATAATTTAGTATTGTGATATTCATATAATTAACAAAATCAAAAAATGTATACACACACCACATCTTTTCAGCAATATTATAATGTAACTATTCCCTAATTAATCTATATTCATTCCTAGCTCTGCCTAATTTGTGTCTTTACTAAATCAATACTAAAAGAAAAAATAAATCTCTCATCCTAGTTACTATTATCATTTTATAACCCTGTTAATCATATTATATTAGGCCTGTCCACTACATCCATGTAAATACACACCTTGTCTAGACTTTAAACCTTTCCCAAAAAATGTTACCATGAATGTTTAAATAAAAAAATGAACATCTATTTTAAAAGGAACTAGATCAAAATATATCAACAAATATGTGTATAAGTAAACATATATATAATACAATTGATAAAACAATTGAAGATATAATATAATAAGAGGAAAAAATAACATAAATAATAACATAATATTTAGTAATAACAAAATCTTTAATCACTAAAACCTATTTTCATATTTGGAGGAGAAAGAGAGAATTGAGAAAAAAAGAAATATCAATAGTTAATAAAATTTGATTATATATTACTGATTTCTTGAGTTTCTGCATTTTGTGAAGTACTGTTAACCAGTTTTAAACATGTACTATGGATAAGTATATATATAGATGACCCACTGATCATCACATGTGAACTTTGTTGATAATAATCACAAAGAACACAAAACATCTTTTAAAGCAGACATTGATTATGGCACACAAAGTTTCTTCAAGTTAGCCTGGTTACTAATTTCAACATGATTATTAAGATGATAGAAAATTTATGGTATAGATATAAACTAGATGATGTCTAAACTTAGTCACAGGCAATCTTGAGTTTGAATTAGAGCAGGTTTTCTTCATAATTTTCCCTTCCTCTGACATCCCCAAATGGATGGAAGTACAAGGCATTGTAGACACTGTACTCATCATTTCTTATGTGGCAAATCCTGGATGCATTTCTCTGGTCTTCCATTCAGATGTGCCTGGGGTCTGGTGGTGTGGCTTCCAAAACCCCTCAAATAAAGCAATCTAGGGTTCAGCACAACATATATTTTTAAATTTTTTACACTAAAATGTTTCAGATTAGTTGGTGACAACATTCCAAAAAACTATAATGCTCTTGCTTCAGCTTCTGTCTGGTATTTATTTATTTTGTGTTACTGATATCACTGGTCCCTTAATTACACTAGCTTCTTCATGGTAATATGTGATTGAAGGTATCTACTATTCACTTGGGTGGTTTAAAATATTTTTATCTTGGAACTGTCAACTTATGATTAATTGGTAGCTCAGTTAAAACTAATTTTGTGGTCAAAAATGATCATTAATAATCTCTTTAATTTTACAAATTTACTAATGAGATTCTTTCTCCTTTTCTTTCTAGAATATTAACATACAAAAAATAGAAATAACATATACAAAAAACGGCATAACATTGAATTAAAAACTTGAAATATTAATTAAACTTCTTCACTTGTATGAAGGCATCTAACTTGGATTGTTGACACATGCATATAGTCCCCCACACACAATTATAGGTTGATTCTTAATATATAGCTAAAATTAACAGAAAATTTTCACTTCATTCCCTGTTCATTTTTAATTCTGTATTCGATCAATGATTTTCCAATGAAAAAATTTATATAGCTGATTAAAACAAACACACACACAAATTATATCTTTTTTTTTCTGGAATAAATGGGTCTTATCTTACAATATATATATATAAAGGGAGTTTGTTATTAACTGAAAGGAGACCCTTTGATTCCTCTTGAAGGCCTTAAAGGAACCGAGCAGGGCAAATTCCTAATGTCCACTCCATACGTTCTTGTCGTTGCAGCTGTTATTACTATGTGTTTATTCATATAGTATATGAACATGGATGGGCTGCTCACCAACATGCATTAGCCAGCATTGTGAGTTTATTGGCTTTTTACCTCTGAGTTTAAGATCAAGAAACACCATGGTCTGTCTTCTCAATGCCTGATAGGGCAGAATGAATGTTTGTGTAAATGATAAATATTTTTCCAATATATATATACAATTATGACAGACAAAAATAAAGCATGGCCCTTATTCCCAGGAGGCTGTAAAGTCACCAACCAAGGCAGCGGTTGGTGGCTGAAGGCGGAGGGTGCTAAGAATCCCCTGATTGTGGACCCAGGCTGCCATTTGATAACAACTTTTTATTTAGGTACTTACAACTGCAGATCACTTTCAAGTGAAGGAAGATTGCAAGAATTAGAAGAACTCTCTTATACTTACAACTGCAGATCACTTTCAAGTGAAGGAAGATTGCAAGAATTAGAAGAACTCTCTTATATTAAATGGGATAATATTGGACTTTGTGAAGTTAGAAGAAAAGGTGAAGAGACAATTGATTTAAAAAGTGGGCATATATTCTATTATAAAGGCACAAATATTGGAAATACAAGTGGAGTAGGATTCATTATAAATAAAAAGTGGAAGAACAATATTGTGGAGATTGATGGTGTATCAGACAGAGTGGCAAGATTAGTTATACAACTTAATAGCAGATACAAAATGCAGATAATTCAGGTTTATGCCCCAACAAGTTCTCATAGTGATGAAGTAGTAGAAGATTTTTATATGGATGTACAAAAGGCTTTTGATCAGAGTAAACAACATTTTAAAATTGTTATGGGAGACTTTAATGCTATAATTGGTAAACAAATGAAAGATGAAAGTGCTGTAGGTAATTTTGGTTATGGTAATAGAAATGGGAGAGGACATAGACTTGTGAAGTTTGCAGAAAAAGAAAAACTTTATATTATGATTTTTTTTTTGAGAAAAATGCTAAAAGAAAATAGACATGGAAGCATCCAAAGAAAGGTAAAGCAGAATTGGATTATATGTTGACTAACAGGAAATACATATTTCAAGATTGTAATGTTCTTAATAGATTTAACACAGGAAGTGATCATCGATTAGTAAGATGCAAGATACATGTTAATGTAAAACTAGAAATACAAAAATTGTTAAGAAAAACAATATTTACAGTTGATATTCCTAATCTTCAGAAACATTCTAATGAATTTAAATTAGAACTTACAAATCGGTTTCAAGTATTAGTAGATTTTGAACATGATTCAGATTTGAATGAAATTAATATGAAAATAACTGATACACTTTTAAAAACTACAAGAAAGATAGCTGGTAGAAAAAAGCATCAATTGACCAATAAAATTTGTACTGAGATTAGAGAATTTATGAAGAAAAAAGAAATATGAAGATATACAAAAATGATGCATTAAAAAGAATTGAATATCTCGAATTTTGTAAAATGGTGTGGAAAAGAGTTGAAAATGATATAAGAAAGTATAACTGTGAACTAGCAAGAAAAGCTGTAGAAGAAAATAAAAGTCTTAAGAATGTAAAACAACATTTTGGTATTAGTAGGAAATTTATATCTGCAATAAGAAAAAAAGATGGAATTATTACTAAAAAAAAGAGATGACATCATGAAATTGGTAGAAAATTTTTATCAAGAATTATACAGTAATAAAGAACAAGTACCTCCTATATCTATTACATCTTCCAAATTGCCCAGAATTTTAAATGAAGAAGTGAGAAATGCAATTAAATGTATGAAGAAAGGAAAGGCTCCAGGTAATGATGAAATTATAATTGATATATTAAAAGAAGCAGGTGAAGAAACATAAAATTTTTTAGCAAAGTTATATACTAAATGTCTAAATGATAAATATGTACCGGATGATTGGAAGAATGCAGTAATAATATTAATATTTTAAAAAGGTGATAAAGAAGATATTAGAAATTACAGACCTATCAGCCTTTTATCAGTTTTATATAAAAATTTTACCAAGATAATTACAACTCGTCTACAGAGAACATTGGATTTCCACCAACCAAGAGAACAAGCTGGATTTAAAAGTGGTTTTAGTACAGTAGATCATATTCAGGTATTGAGAGAAGTTATAGAAAGGACAAATGAATATGAGTTGTCATTATGTTTTGGATTTGTAGATTATGAAAAGGCATTTGATTCTATAAACATTTCTTCAGTGATTAAAGCATTGGATCATCAAGGTATAGATCCAGGATATTGTCATATTTTAAAGAATATTTATAAAAATGCAACAGCAACAATTAGATTACATAATGATACTGGGAAAGTCAACATTGAGAAAGGTGTGAGACAAGGTGACTCCATATCTCCAAAACTTTTTACAGCAGTGCTGCAAGAAGTATTTTGTGGATTAAAATGGGAAACTAAAGGAGTGAAAGTAAATGGAGATTATTTAAGTCATTTAGATTTCGCAGATGATGTAGTTGTTTTTGAAAATAATGCTTCAGAGCTGCAGGAAATGTTGCAGGAGTTATCAGATGAAAGTAGGAAAGTAGGACTAAAGATAAATGTTAAAAAGACTAAAGTAATGTTTAATCGATTTGCTCAAAATATGAAAATAAAGATTGATTATGATGAATTAGAAGAAGTTAACAGTTACAAATACCTTGGTCAGATTATTAATACAGATGGAAACATAATGGAGGAAATTAATCATAGAATTAAACTTGGTTGGAGTGATTTTGGTAGAAATAACTTGATACTAAAAGGAAATATTCCTATGTGTTTGAAAAGGAAGGTTTTTAACAAATGTGTTTTACCAGTTCTTACTTATGGATCTGAGGCTTGGACACTCAATAGAAGAGCAATACAGAGACTTCAGACCACTCAAGGAAGTATGGAGAGATTTATGTTGGGAGTAACAAAAAGAGATCGAAAATGCAATGTATGGGTAAGAGAACAAACAGGTGTTACTGACCTCATTGAAAAAATTAAAAGATTGAAGTGGAGTTGGGCTGGACAAATTGCTAGAAGAGATGATAATAGATGGACAATTGAAATTTTAAACTGGATTCCAAGAGATTGTAGAAGACCCAGAAAGAGACCACATGTGAGATGGATGGATGAAATAAGAAAGTGTGCAGAAGTGATGTGGAGAAGAGAAGCTAAAGATTGAAGAAGATGGATTAAACTTGGAGAGACCTTCATCCTGCAGTGGATTGATAATGGTTGATGATGATGATGATATAATAGCATATATATATATATATATATATATATATATATATATATATATATATATATATATATATAATTTTAACTGCATTACATTGTTTTAGTTTATTCATATATTCTAGACATTATTAGTAAAATGATATTATATTTTACCATGTTTTTATTATTATTTATTGTCACATATGCAAAATGGGTTTTATGTTCACAATTTTGCTATGTATATATTTAATTGTGTAATTACAATTTTTTTTTTCTATAAACTCTATATTTATTTATTTATTCATTATTATCGATATATAATTTCTTACTTACTAGATATTGATTATGAATATTCCTACATGCTGTTTTCTAACTTGTATTTGCCATTTTAAAAAATAATCTATAGCATAAAATATTATAGGAAAATTTGAGAAGACATATTTTCAACTTTACTATAAAAAATGTGATTGCTGAATTGAGGTGGAATTCATGTTTTTTAATAGTCTAAATCCAAAGTTAGACCAATTATTTTAAGTCTAAGTATAGTAATTAAAAGATGTGTCTAATAGTGATATTTAATATTTTTATTCTACAATTAAAATAAGATAGTTTTTAATTATCATATTAAATAAGATAATTAAATCAGCTTGCAATTTAAATAAAAAAAGAAAATTATCCATGATCAAGATCAAATAATAATGTGGATAAAAGAAATCTGGCTGCAAAGAGAAATGCCATTTAAACTTATAATTGTTTCTAACACGCAGTAGAATAGAGGCGGAATTAAATACAGTGGATTGATTCTTAGCTCATACTGTCAATTTGATGCTTAAGCATCACAGAATGTTCATGCAAGTAACCATATAATATATCCCATTGTTTTTTAAATTTTAATTTCAAACATTGAACAATAAATAAATTCCATTTTATTTTATGTCATTTTTGCATTGCAACGAATCTTCCTTAAAATAATCAAGAATATGACAGTGATCACAAATATAAGTTACAAAAGTAAACTTCAATATTTAATTTTTTAATAATTGTTCATTTTTGTTGTTTTTCTTTTATTAATTAACGTTTTAAACAATAGCTTCCTTCTTTAATAATATATTTTATAAGTTGTTTTTATACAAATTTTATATGTTTTTTTCTGGCATTGCATTAACTTTTTTTGTTAAAACTTAGGTTTGGGAGGAATATTTTATTATTACTTTATATTACCTTTATTATCTACTATATATATATATATACTGAATAGTATATATAATATTTTCAATTTTACATATTATTTCTAAGGAGTTATTTAAAAATAACTGAAATCATTCAACAAACATACATATATATATATATATTATACCTACCCAGATTTGAGCTGTATATTGTAGTATATAAAAAAAGGAAATATATTCATTTTATTTAATTTCATTTGACTTGATTTATGGATAATGGCACCCATAATATTAAAACAACACTCTTATTTATTATTAATAATATTATCAAATCATAAATTGGTTGTAGTCAATTTTAAAAAAAAAATAAGTGAATCATAAAATAGATCAATTGGATAAAATTATTATTGCATGTTTCAACTTTTATTACTACATTCATCATAGCAACTTATTTATTACAAACTTGAATATTTCATATATGTTTGTTTATGTATTTTGTTTATTGGAATATATTAAAGATATATGATAAAAATATATTTTTTATTTGGATTTAGACAAAATGTCATGTGAATTCCTTCCTTTTAGTTGAAATAAAGAATAATAATGAAATTGTAAAACAAAATTTTTTAAAATATTAACAAATGTTTTCTAAAAGATTTCATTTTATTTGCTGTAAAAACAATTTTCTTACACCAAAGAATGACAATTGAGTTCAATTGAAGAGTTACTCTAGCAACATTGATTTCAGTAAAAATAAGTTATAAATGAAACTGAAGTATTTTAAGTCACATTATTTTATCTTTTGTCATTGTTTAAAACAGATGCTATTAAATTCATCTTTAGAAATTGTTATTTTACTTTAGAAGTTAGTAATTACTAAAACATAATAGAAAAATAAAACTAAAACAATCTGTCCACTCAGTATGGGGCAATTTGTTGATAAAATTCCAAGAAAAAATGGTAGAATACATTATAAAAGAAGAAAGAAAATCCATCAAAATTCATTTTTATTCCATATGAACTATAAAATATTTAATTATTAAAATTTGGTATTTCATCTATATATTAAAGATGAATACAAACACCATCATATCTATATGGACATCATATTTTTGATTAAGGAATTTTACAAGATGAATTGATCTAATATCTATGCGATATTAAGTAATTGAAATTTCATGTTATTGACTAAAAAAATGCTAGTATTTATTATGCATCTTGATTGCAAATAACTGTGTCAATGAAAGAACATATCTTCATATATCATTATAAACAAAAAAGTGTGCAGATTTTACACCAACCAAGCAACTGTTATTTTTAAAAGATTGGATATATCTATATTTGAAAAAAAAAGTATCAGCATTTAATGAAAAAAAAAGTAATTGAATTCAAATCCTTAAGTAATATTATTCATGCTTGCCTCTTCTCTACTTCAAGAAAGATTGTTTTAGTTTGTGTTTAGATCTTAAACAAGGAAACTAAGAGCTATAATGGAATGTAGTGGGTAAAAAGGAAAAATACAACTTGCAATGTAGGTTATGTGTTATATATAATTTTGTTATTTTTAAATAAAATGTATGTTTTGTTTATCTTTATTTTAAAATATAAAATTTATTTGTGAATAAACAATTTATTTAGGGGTTGATTGATGGGGTATCTACACAATAAAAAAAATGGAGAGATTCGTTTTTTTAAAGTTTAAATTCTTATCCGATGACCAATTAATTCCAGACTCAATATCTTCAAATATTCATTTTTAGGGACGATATCTTGAAATTTCTCCAACAGTTTATATAGTTCATTGTCATACAACATATTTTGTGTTCCATATATATTTATTTATTATTCATTATTAATTTTTATAGATTAATAGAAAAACAAATTTATTATATATTAAAGAAAAATAGGATTTGTACTTCTTAACTAGCTAAAATTTTAGTCAAATGCAAATGTTTTTTTTTTTTTAAATCATCATTATTAATTACTTTTTGTAAATTAATAAATTTAAATTTAATTGAAATCTAATAGACTTGTTTAATTGTTTTATAAGTATGCAAACAAATTTATAACAATAAATTTATAGAAGATAAGATGAACTGTCTATATAAGAAAAACTTCACTTTTCTTTTAATCACTGAATCATAATATAAAAATCAAACTAATATTGGTAAGTGAAGTATGATTATATACATGTATATTTTATTATATGATTATTGTTAAGCCTAATTAGATATAAATTTTATATTGTTTTAAAATAGTTGTTTCCTTTATATGGATTAATATCAGTAATAAAAATTCATGGTTTATTATTAAAAGCTTATCTTGGCCAGTTATATAGATCTTGATAGATTTTATTCCGTCATTAGTCAGAATGATCTGCCTTAATAATTTTAAAACTTTTTGAGGTGGATCATAAATTTAATTAACTATTAAACTTTTAATACTATCTTTAACTCAAATAAAAGGCCAATAATTGTTTTATATAGTATAGTTGTCATAAAACCCATTTTAACAATTGATTTACATGAAATTTAAATAGGTGGATAGGATTCATTAATTGTGATTCAGTAAATATTCAATAGAAACATACGTTATATTTGATACAATATGATTGAATATTAAAAATGCAAGATTATCTAATAGGTCCATTGGTAATATGTTCTTGTTATTCATTTTCATTTTAATATATAATTTAAGTAATAATAATATATTGATGTAAAGTATTATTATTTGTAACATTTTATTAAACTAAATATAAAACTGATTAATGATTTATTTTATTTAAACATTATAGATATTGTAGGCTTAAAAAACATCCTCTAAATGTTATCACAACTTTTTATAAACTGATTTATTTAGTTAGGGAAGATCATTAAATTTTATCATAAATGTACATTACTATATGTAACATTTGATTAGTAAAGTATATCAAAACTTAGTTTATTGATTTGATTTTGGTTTTATTCAATTACAAATTAAATGGACATCTTCAGCATATATCATTGTTTAGGACAATGATATTTGATTTCACTACTTATTGTAGTTTATTTTGTGATAATGATAAGATTTGGTGATATCGGAAGTAATGATCTTGTTTGTTTTCTTTTGTTTTAAATGCTATCTGAATAATTGACATCAGCATTTTAATTCAGTGTAGTAAATGATCAACTAATTATTTCTTGGAAACAATGTTATTGCATAATGACTGAGCTAGATAATTTTATACAGATTATAACAGAGTTACTATTTATTGGTACATAATTTGCTCTGTTATAAATAATATTTAAATCATAAGAGCAATTCTTCATTATTTTTTATTTTATTTTTGTGTCAGTGATAAACTGTTGTCTAAAACATGCAAGACAATTTCTTTTGTTTCATTACAAAAGGTTGACCAAACCAGTAAAGAGATATATAAGACACATTTTGCAGGTTCATCCATGTTAAAAAATTAAATATTTATTATATACTGACATTTCAACTTGATAACACAAGTCATCTACTGGGTGATAAAAAGTAGAAAGATGGTTGTAGAGGCACTACAATCACTGATCTGAAAAAAAAACATTAAAGCTCGACCAATAGCAAAAATGTTAAATTAAGAATGTTTTTTTTAAAAAAATCTTTCCAAATAGGAGGAAGGTTGCATGTATCATCTTACCTATTGATACAATCTGGCCTTTTAAGTATCACAATGGCTTTTCTGATTTTGCACTGGTAGAGATTATCACATCTGGATATGATCGTGGTACTAGAAAAATCAATTTTATGACCTGAATGTTGTTTAACTGCATTAGCATGTTCATCTCTCCTAACACTGATGCAACGATTACTCATACCTATGTAAAAACATTACAATTTTCACATGAGATTTGATAAACACCATGAGATTCAAGAGAGATTGAATCCTTAGGCTTGGTTATTATATTGCTGATCTTTTGATAACTAAAAAATGATGTATTTATATTATAGTTGTTTAATATGTTCAATACTGTCAGTAGTTCCTTTTACATATGAAACATAAATCCTAATAGCTGATTTATCATCTTTTTGTTTCCTATTTTGTCCATTTTGGGCTTGAAATAAGGCTTGTTTAATAAATTTATAATTATAACCATTTGCTAAAAAACACTATTAACATGATTTATTTTGTCTTTCAGGTGTGACTTATCTGAAAGATTAATTGCGATATTTAAAAGAATTTTGGCTACAGAAACTATCTGAGCTGGGTGATAATGAGAATGGAAATGAAAGTATCTGTCTGTATATTTTTCTGTAAATAAAAAAAGAAAAACTATTTGGTGTTCTGGTGACTAGAACATCAAGAAAAGGGAGTTTTCCATCAGACTCTGTCTCCATTGTAAATTTCATATGAGGATGCATATTATTTAAATGTAAGAAAAAATCATCTAATTTGTTTTTTCCATGTTGAAAAAAGTGTTATCTACATATCTGAGCCATTCTAAACCACAAGTTTCTATATTTTCCATGAATAAATCAGCTATTATTCCTGAAATAGGTGAGCTCACAGAAGTACCAAAAACTTGTCTGTAATGCTGTCCATCGTATCAAAATATGTGTTCAAGAGACAATGTTTAATCAAAGTAATAATATGGTTTGGTAAATTGCAGCATTGTGAGATTACATTTAAAGCTTCATCAATTGGAATATTTGTAAACAAAGACATGACATCAAAATTGATCAGAATGTCGTTACGATTAATTTTTAAATTTTTTAAAACAGAAATAAAGTGAAAAAAGTTTTTAATATATGATTTGATAGATGGGATTGTAGGTTTAATGAAATCAAATAAATATCTAGCTAAAATATGAGTTGGAGATCCTATTGTGCTTATTATTGGATGAAGAGGGGTGTCTGGTTTGTGAATTTTTGGGAGTCCATAAAATTTTGGACAGACACATGATTTTTCATGAGGGATTACTTTATTTTTTATAACTGTCTCAATAGGCAATTTATTAATAATGGCTTTTGTTGTTTTTTCCAAATACGAAGTATGATCTCTTTTTAATGGTTTATAAGTTTTATCATTAAGCAGATCTAAAATTTTATTATAGTACATGTCATGATCCATAACAATAGTAACATGACTTTTATCAGCTGAAAGAACAACAATTGATTTGTCTGATTTTATATTATTTAATGCTTGGCTTTCTTTCTTTGAAATATTATTTTTAGGAAGCTTAGCTTTTTAAAAATATTGCAAACCTCAGCTCTAGCCAAATCAGCTGATGAAGAATCTATTTTTTCAAGACCTGATTCAACATTACAAACAATTTTCTCAAAAGATACGGGCAGACATTAATGCAAAATTAAAACCTTTTTCTAATACTAAAAACTCATCTGTAGAGAAGGCTTTCTTAGATAAATTATAAACGGTTTTTTGATTTGGATACATAATGATTGTATTCTAATTAGCATTTGTAATTTTCTCTTTTGCTTTGCAGTTACAAGTTCTGAATCCTTAATGGATCTAAAGTTTGATATATAATCAAAACTAGTCCACAGTAAAGGATGTATTTTATAACTAAGTAATAAATGTAAATCCAGCAATACTTTGTCAATTTTGTCTAGATTTTTCCGAGTTTCTTAATTTCCTTAGAATTTTACTAATACTGTACTTATTGTTATGAAACATAATGTTACAACAAGTGGGTATATATTGAAACAGTCAAATCTGTATATCATCCTGTTTGATCTACTATATGCTATAGTAGTATTTTATTTCTGTACATATATACCCAAATCCTCATATATTAGACTAAATTTTAAAATTAATAATTATAGTTATATATATGTGTGTGTGTGTGTATTATAGCATGAATTGCTGGATGTGCATGTATATGTGTAATAAATCAGTGTATTGACACACATATATATTTTATTTTTATAAATATAAATCTTGCTGTATGTGTAACCAAAACCTACATATATGAAGAAGAAAATATAATGTTATAGACTTAAAGCATTATAGATTTTCTTTTATTTTAAACATTATTGTAAAGTTAATATAAAAATTATAATATTTCTGCATATATAAATAAATTACGCTTAAATGTGTTACATATAGGATAAGATGTTTACCAAGTTTCAGATTTGTTTTTCATAAAAAAGTAATTTCATAAAATTAATCTTTCTCACTATATTTTGACCTATTTAAAAAGTTAAAGTAAAAATAGATTTTAAAGTAAGTTTGAATAAATTAACATGGTCAATATCAGGAACCACCTGTAAAAAATCGAAAACTCAGCAGGATTCTTTGGATTTTCTGGAATATAGCAAACTAAATTAGAAAAACTGATCTGGAACTAAAAACTAGTAAACAAGTTGTGATCAAAAAAGTGAGAGGGGAGGTCAATCAATAAACCTTGCTTCAGCCATTTTGAGGATCTTATTCAATTCTTTTATTATAATTATTGTGAAAGTAATCAAATTGTACAAAATGACATTTATGGGGTAGAAAAGTAATAAACTTGCTTTCTGATTTCGAGAGTGATCTACAAGATGCAGGGACACCTGAAATAACAGCCCAGTAGCAGTAAGACCATGAGTATTCCCAAGATCAATCCTCCATGGCAGACAACAGACTTAAAGCGGTAACCAATTTCTGCAGATTCTAAAATGAACATTTAAACTAAAGCTCATAACTTCTCAAAGCTAGATAAAGTTACTGTAAATGGCCAATATTATTTAAACTATTTTATTTTCAAATTTCTAAATATTAACTTCTAAACTAAAATATAATTTTGTTTTAATATTTAATTTGTAAGTCTTGTCCAATTTGATTTAATTTAATCTGATTTAAACTATTTTAATTTAATTTTATTATAACTAAGCAAAATAAATCCAAATCTTGTCTATAATTTTATATCTTTCTTTTACAGTTAAGTCTATGCTTATATTATTTTCAATTATTTATTGATGTATTTATGCTATGTTTTATTTAGAACAAAGTTTATTAATATTTAAAATAATTAAAGAGAAATGATTAGATGTTCTCACATTTATATAATTTTGCATTTATTAGCACACAAACAAAATTCCCTTCCTAAAATGAGTAAAATATGATATATGTAATTAAGCAGTTATAAATGCTTAAAGATAAATCTGCTATAAATGAGCTATTTGATTAATATTTAGCAGGGGTGATGAAATGGAGCATAAAGTTAGAATTTAATCTTGTAATTACCTCGAAATATATGCTGTAGCCCTCCTTAGATTGATATGAATACCTATATAGATATTTTAATAAATTAGATTCATTATATTTCCTTAGTAGCATAATTATAAATGCTAATTTGTGAACTAATTTATGGTGGTTTCATTGAATAAAACTAATGTTTTGCATCTTAACTTTTATTATATAATGATGTAGTCAGTGGTTCAAATGTGTTCTTAGAAAGGACATACATGCCTATACTCCTTGCTGTATATTTTTATATGAATAGATTTCTGGCTTTAATGGCCTGCCTATCTCCTTAGTTCAGACAAATCTGTTTCCAAAATGGGCTTTAGCTTATAGAGGAATTAAATAAGTTGAATGGCTAGAAATGGACTATTGAAAAAGAACAGGACAATAGGATTAACTATTTAGATTTAATGATCACAAGAGATAACAGTATACTAAATTATAAACTAATAATTAAGCCACTGCAAAAAAGAGGATATATAAATTGTAACTCAAAAGTACCAATGATACATAAGATGGCAAGTTTTAAATCTTTTTTGTTTCGGAATGAAAAATTACGTCATTACCAAAGTGATAAACTAAAAAATATTGAGATATTTGCCAAGGAATTGATTGATGTCAGTTATAAAATGGAACAAATAAACAATACTTTATGTCAATTTAAAAAAAAATTATGATAATTTAAAAGAAATGAAGATTAATAATAAAAAATGGATATCTATTCCATTTATTTCAAATCTACAAGTAAAATTTTTTAAGGATTTATATAAGAATGTGTTTAATGTTTCATTCTACGTTCCAAACAATATTAATAAATTAGTCAATAATTCTAAGAATGTCATACCTGTCAAGCAAAAAAGTAATGTCATATATCAAATTTTTTGTGATTGTATGCTATCATATATAGGTGAATCTAGGTGCAGTATTGAGAAAAGATTGAAGGAACATGAATTATTATATAAGCGTGTAAAAAATAAAAATAATGGTGATTTAATATCTTCTTCAGTTTTCTTTGATCATGAAAAAACATGTAAATATAAATTTAAATTTAATTTTGAAAATGTGAAAATTCTTCATGAAGAGAGAAACCATAGTAAAAGAAAAATTAAAGAGGCAATTTTTATAGACAGGAATAAAATGCATTTAATAAATCGACAAGCTTCTAACATTAAAATACGAGATTCGTGGAATTTGAATTGATGATGTTTGCTTCCGCTTTTGGTTTTTGAATTTAATGGCAGTTGAGGCAGATTAGAAAGTAACCGATAGTACTTCTGCAGATTTTAAGATTGTTTGTAATTGTTTATAAACCATTAAAAATATTATTTCAATTATAATTACAATATTGGATTATATCCTGGATGTGGGGTTCAGATTGACCTTAGGTCAACATGGGTGTGACAATAATCTCAGCCTCAGGGTGGCCTTTGAGCATTCCATCATCAGATTTTCAATTGGATGGACAGTTGAAGAGTTGGAGTGTGGAGTGGATTGAAGCCTGTCCATTAAACTACGAGGATAGTCTATCTTAATATATATCCGAGCACTTATACTATATTTATGTGTAAAGATGATAGTCTGGACCAACTGATGATTGCTGGTTTAGCATGAAATACGTATATTGGTGATTATTTATCTTTTCAGCATATATGTGTTTAGGTGTATCAGTGTTATTAGATAGAGTGGAGAGAGGTGGGTGGTGTGAAAGTCTGTGTTCATATACCCTATATTAAATATTGTTTTTAATTAACAGATATTTTATTTATTTTATATATATATATTGCATGTAATCAGGTAGATTACTTTTAATTAATTTGTAAAATCAGATTAAAAGCATTTTATCTAAAGAATGTGGGTGGTATATTACTCCAATATGGTGTTTGAAATTCCTAAAAAGAAAAAAAATAGGAAAAAGAGAGATTTTGAAACAAAATTTGTAAAAGAATGTACTCAAAATAAAATCATCTGATGCAATACCTTGAATAAGAAGGTAAACAATTGTCACTTGTGGGTGGACTGAGGGATATATATATATAATAAGCGACCTGCAAGGAGTAGTGAATAATTAGATAAGATTATTCTTTTGGCTCATTATGCTGTTTGGTTGCTGAATATTTTTTTAGTCTGAGAGAGTTTGATGGAAAATTTCCAGCTGTTCATGATATGGACTATATTTTTGTTTATGAGACCTGCGGGTATGGAACAGATATAAACTCTTGTTCAATGTTTTTCTTCATGGTTTGTGTAGATATTAATTAAGGCTACCAACCCTCATATGATTTTGAAAATCATCTAATCATACGCAGTTCGATGATAAAAAAAACATTTTGGATTGCTGTTACTAAATGATAAGAAACTAAACAACCAGGGGTATAATTCTAAAATTACCAGAAATGCATTTCTAATAGTTAAAGTGGTAATGGAACCCTGATACGGTAAATATGGTCATACTATCATCAAATCACATTTAAGAAGAAAAATAATAATAAAGGTATAAATCCATTTCATGGAAAATAAGCTTACTGTAGAAGTCACATAAATTGTTAGTTTATATTATATTAAGTTATCCAGTAAAGAAACATCCCTAAAATGATAACCATGTTTCATCTAATTGTCTGAAAAATTATGGAGTAGAATAACCATAGCAGTGCACCCACCCATTCGGTTCTTTAATCATCAAGATGTGTGTTCCATAAATCCAGTGTATCCTTATTGAAAAACTCTACAAGTATGGAAAGGAGTTAAAGTGAATTTCACCATCCTTTCTAGTAGTTTAGTTGGTTTGCCCAGACATTTGAATCCAGAGAGAATGCAGAATAGAGATGAGTAAAACAAAAGACAAGACATGTTATTAGATATATTTTTTCTTTGCAAATATTGTAAAATAATATTGCACATACATAGGTCTCACTTAAATCCACTAAGTATAGGATCTCATTTACTTGTACTTTTTCTCATTTTGTGACTTTAGGTTTTATTGATTTTTTAATCATGGTGGTAACACTTCATGTTAAGTGTCCTGTGGCTGGCCTATATACATTTTTTTAAAAAAAGGAAGTGAGTAAGATATAGCTTTACATACCTAAAGGTAAAGGTGTGTCTAACCCTAAAAGTTTATTTTGGAAATTGAGAAAAGTTCAAATGGTTAGACCTGTGTATAATTTTAAAGTCATTATTTTGTTATATGGTTAGACCTGTGTATAATTTTAAAGTCATTATTTTGTTAGATTTGTGAAATTAAGCATTCGTAGTTTTGCATGAAAAGAAGGGAGTATAGACAACCCCCATTAGCCACCATCATTGACCATTTTATATTTTAGGGTAAAATAAGCCAACTTGCATATGTTAGGAAATGGATTTTTTTTTTTATTTTTAACACAAATGTATATCTCAAATATAAAGTCCAAATACTCCTGCATGATTTATATTATGTGTAGAATACCAAAATTTAAACTAGACAGCTGTATAATGGATTTTTGATTTAATCTTATGTGGTGGGGGGGGCGATATTTAAATAAATAGTATTATTTTACATTTCATTTGCTTATGGTATGTTTTGTTATAATAAAATACCTATTTGTAATATATGTTTACCACGGCTATAAAAAAATTGTAGAAGTAGTTACCCCAAAGAACCTGAGATAGGGAATTATAAATAAGCCAGTCATTGGGATAGTATATCAAGGAGTTGAATTATAATTTATTTTTCACCCAATTTTTCTTTATGAAATAAAATCATTTTTCCAACAATGGTCAATATACCTATTTGCATACTCTCTTGGTAGATAGGGAAAGAAGAACTATTTGACATTTTACTTTCTTTTATTATATCAGAGTGGAACACAAAGGTTGTCCAATTAGCACAATGCTTTCAAAGGTATGTAATGAACAAGAAAAAATGTCTACATGTAGACAAACATAAGGGTGGAAGTATAAATAGTTTAAAAAGGAAAGATTTTGATTTTATTTGAAATTGAATTTCTTTTCTCTAATAATTCTTAAAATACTACTTGTTTGTTATCCTGGGGTATTACTGAAGATTATTATCAATCTTCCAACTATAATGGCTATGTCATTTCATGCTCATGATGTATATAGATATATATTATTTATTTAAAGCCATAAGGCAGTTAGGAGAATCAGACCAATACAAAAAATGGCCCCAATATGAAGGCTGCGAACTAAAATTACAAATAGAATGATGAAAGAATAATAAAATTAATATTAGTGTAAATGAAAATTAACAAAAATAGATGTATATTTTCGCTTGCAAAATGTGAAGCGCAAAGACGTAGGTGGGGCAATATACAGTTTAAATAGCCAGTTCAAACAAAAAAAAGGGAAGAAAAAAAGAGAGGTTTATAAATTTCTTTTGTGTGTGATGTTATTAGTGCAGATCAAATGAGATGTATTAGAATCAGGAAAACATGCTGGAAGAAAGACGACCTAAACAAATGGCAAATGGGACTTAATGAAAGATGTGGTGTACTGCATAGGGTAATACGATATTAAATTTTATATATTTGTAATTTTAAATAGAGAGAATTATGCGATTTTAAGTGTTTTAATACAAATTAAATTTTATATATTCAGGATTTAAGATAATTACGCAAGTCAAAACATTTAATATGAGCATAATAAGAAGAAAAATAAGGTAATATGCATATTCCTGAAATTATAGATAAAAATTCACGAAGTCACAGGATTTCACAATACTAATAAATGTTGACTAGAGCAAAAAAGGAAAAATCAACTGATAGCGAAACAAAGGATCCCATAAACTCAAAAAACACCGGAGGAAGAACAGCCAAAAAAAGAAGACTTGGATGATCAATGAAATGAACCCAAAAAAGAAAATGAAGACCTGAAGTCAATGATGGAGGACTTTCTAAGTCATGTAAAAAGGAGATGGCTAGAATACTGAAAAAATTAGAAGAATGGAGAAAAGAGATGCATGAACAGAGAGCAGCTACAGACAAAAGGATCGAAGAAGTAAAAAGTAAAAGAAATGGATGCAACATTTGAGATGTTAGAAATGGGATATAACAAGCCAAATCAAAGCAGGAGAGACCTTAAATAGATAGAATAGATAGGAAGTTGGACAAGTCAGGACAAGGGGACACAAACAAAAGACTGAATCTAATGATAGAGAAAAGATTATCATTAAAAAGTGTACAAAGGGACAAGACAATAATATGAGGAGTAAAGAAGTAACAGGGCGAAATGAAATTTCAGTTAACATCATGGAGGAAAACAAAATCAACAAATACCTCTGTAAAGTATTAATCATTTTTTTACAATCAAGATATTTGACAGACAGGCAGGGGAAGCTCCTACTGAGTATATTAAGAACTTGGAAAAATATTTCAACATTAACCTAATAGATGAGTTTAGTCAACTGGCAATTGCATGTAATCACCTGCATGGAGACATTCAAGCATGGTGAGAGACTTTGTTCCATAACCCACAAACCTTACAGGAATACAAAGATGCAGTCCTGAGAAAGTGCAGAGCATCAAGCATGTATCAAGTCATGCAGGAGAAATATAAAATTAGTAATGAATGAAAATTTACTCAGTTTTTCCACAGGCAAGTAGCAAGACTGTGAACTTTAAACACATATGATATGTTGAAAGACCAAATCATTAAAATTACCTGGCATAATTTATCCTATCATATTATGCAGATGCTACTAATAACTGGAGCAAAGTCAGTCGAACAAGAAGCTTACTTACTAGACACCATAGATGGGAGACATCAATATGGAATAGTAGGGGAGATGCAAGAAAATAGTAAAGGTATTGTCTAGCATCGAATTGCAGAGTCAGCCATGTAAACACCTCATCGGAAATAAATTGTCAAATTTGATTTGTTCTTGGGAAGATAAAGTACCAGAATATGAACCACAAAGTTGTCCAAAAATACCATTGGAAATTGAAGGGATTGAGGTCACTGTGATATTAGACTCCTGTAGCCAGATATCAGTGATATTATACCAGAGAATTCTACTGGTAAACCCTCAAATAAGAGACCTTGCCTTTAAAAGCTATGCAAATTATTTTTCACAAATAATCGAAAAGCAAACCTTGTCCCTAAGCAAATATGGTTAGAGTTAGTTATAAGTGGGAGGATGATTTGTTATGTATTCTCAATTATGGGTAGTGTAATTCATGAGGTCATATTAGGGTCATATTTCTTGTATAAGAACCAGTGCACTTTGAATTATAAAAAGGAAATAGTGAGATATCAGGGAAATGGTATTAAATTCTTGCCCCCTCATTTACCTAACTTGGGGGAAACTTGTTATATTAATCAATCTATTTTAGATTTGATGGGAGAAAAAAACAAGTGAGACAAAGAGAGCATCTAACAGGGATAGCCAAAGACTCAAAGGAATATTTCAATAATACCACACCATTTTTCAGACAGTCTGGGAAAGATCAGAGAATTCGACTGAAGCTGGCAGAACCTTTTCAAGCAGGGTCATATCCAGTCCCAAAACAATTTAAGAAAAAAGTGGAGAAACAATTAGAGCAGATGCTGAATGGGGGCATAATTAGCAAATGTTCATCTTTTTATTGTAACCCCTTGGTGGTCATGATAAAAAAAGATTGGTCAGTAAGGTTGTGCTAAAATGCCTATCAGCTCAATAAGGTGAGTATACCTGACTGTACAATCCCACCTCCTATACAAAAGTTACTAGGAAAATTTAAAGGGAAATACATCTTTTCTACATTCGATTTAACTTCCAGTTACTAGCAGATAGAACTCCACCTTAATGATCACCAGTATACCACTTTCAGATATGGAAGATATTCATACAAATTCAATTGTATGCCTTTTGGACTTATCAACAGTGGTGTGAGGCTGTTGCAGTGCCTAGACCATGTCCTATCCTCTGATATCAAGAAAATCATTATCATGTATGTGGATGATGTAGTTATAGCCTCTGCATCCATGGAAAAGCATCTCAAGCAGGTGGAACAGTTTTTTAGAGAATGTAAAAAAAAGAATATCAAGATATATTTAGAAAAGAGTAAAACGGCTTCAGATGAAATCGAATTTCTGGGTCATTTGGTAGGCCAGTCACATATCAAGCCTCATCCAGATAAAATAACAGAGATTGTGGACTTCCTTAGACCTCAAATAAAGAAACATATCAAGGCATTCTTGGGACTCTATAATTTTTATAACAGATTTTGTGAGAATTTTGCAGACCAAATGGAACCTTTACTCAGATTGCTAAAAAAAAAAGGACCGATGGAAATGGACTGCAGAACAGGAAGCATTTAACCAAGTAAAACAAAGTTTCTTAAAACAGGTGATGTTAGACTACCCTGATTATGATAAGCCTTTCATACTCTAAACAGATAGCAGTGAATACGAGCTAGGGGTCACTCTTTTCCAAATTCAACCTAATGGGCATGTAGGGGTACTATATTTTATAAACTGCCTACTAAAGGGATCAGAACTCAATTATACCATCATTGAAAAGGAGGCCCTCACCATGGTATGAGCTTTCCAAAAGTTTTGCTTCATGTTGTTAGGCTTTCAAATAGTGGTGATAATTGATCATAAGAGCCTAGAGTTTTTAAACCATAGTTATCTCACTAATAGCTGATTAGTCTGATGGAGCTTATTCCTTCAGGAATATAACTACACTGTGAGATATTGCAAAGAGCCAGAAAATGTGAGCGCTGATATCCTGTCATCATTCTATCTCCACACAAACCCCTCAACAGCTCAGTCTGGAGCAAGCATTCATAGCAAGTATAACAATAAAGGGAAAATGAAACTATGGAAAAAGAATTAAACCAACTAGCTAAGATGAAGCAAGAAGACAGCTATCTAAATTGCATTTTGACAGAATGCCAGGAGAAATCTCAGAAGGAAGTACTGTCTTAAAAGAGAAAAGAAACAGATATAAAGTTGAAGGAAGAATATTATACTCATCAACTTCAAAGAGGCAGAGATGAATGGAAGGTGATAATACCTCCCATAATGAGACAGTCTCTTATCAGCTACATTCACTGATTTTATGGTCATTATGGAACACCAAAATCTGAGTATTGCCTAAAACATTGGTTTTCCTGGCCAGGGATGCACCAGAATATCATCACTATACTGAATCAGTGCAAAATGTGTCAGTGTCTAAAACTACAGAATCAAGCATGTCAGCCTGATGACCCAAAATAAATTACGGTTAAAGATTTTTATGGCCCATTGCCATCATTCAATGAAAAATATCTACTCATCACATATGATTTGTTTTCAAAATGGGTGGCCACTTACTCTCTATCATGCACTAGACACCTTACATTTCTCAAAAATAGAAAAGCCAAAAGCCATCCTTTTGAATCATGGGACTCCTTTCATGTCTAAAAAGTGAAACCGGTGGATGACGAAACAAGGTATCAAGAATCTGTTAACGTCAATCCAAAATCCTCAGAGTAACCCCTGTGAATGAGTCATGCAGACTATTTCATACTTATTTGCGAACAAACCATAGGGGATAGGTTAAAGAATTGCCTCAGACACTCAATTATATTAACTGGTCTCTAAATGAATCCACAAGATTTACTCCAATGCGATTACACTTTGGAAAACACATTCGAAAACTTTTCAAAATAAATTTTCGAGGGAGCCATCGACCAGGATCATGATAAAAGAAAAGCCAGGGCCCAAATGCAATGAATGATCATTAGGCATAAAAAATGGAAAGGAACCCCAAAACATAGATTCCAAATAGAGGAAAAGTCATAGTTAGGATGCCCCATGTAAGTGATCCGGGGAAGTTCAAATTCAAGAAATTTTGTAATCTATATGAAGGCTCTTCCAAAATTGTAGATTGCTGTGGGGATAATGCTTTTTGGATGAGAATTAAACAAGGAATTAAGAGTATGTATAATGCATGGTCTCTAAAACCCTATGGAAATATAACGGTTAATTCAAAATTTGTATAAAAATGTTAAAAATTAATAGTATGTAAATAGATTAAATGAGACATTAAAAAAAGGAAAAAATAATAATTATTCTCCTTTAATAATCTCATCAGGGAGGGGGGTATTGGGCCAGACCATAGAACGTCCCTGCACAAGATGGCTGTATACAATAATGTGGCTCAGCTAACTTTGTTCAATTTATTGAATAAACAATAAGAGTTGGTCTATACTAGATTCACATCTTCTTACATACATAACTAACACATATATTAGTTTATTTTGGAATAATTAATACATACTATAAATGTATATCCTTTGGATAAAATTATTTATAAATTTATATAAAGAAATAAGAGATTTAACATTTGTTTATGTAGTGGAATATTTTATGTATTTATCTCTTTGTGTATAGTTATTAGGATGTGAATTATATTTATTTCAAATGTTACAACACGTATATGTATAAAGATTTCTGTATATTTAATTTTTGTATCTATTTTTTTGATAGTTTTTAAAATGTTATTTTTTTTGTGTGAAAAGAATCTTAAAAGATGGATTTAATCAATCTTTGTCTTTCTATATTGTAACGTTTTCGTATTACTAGGCCCTTATACGCCTCAAATTTATATTTGAGCGTGAGTTGATCAAACTGTATCAACATAAAAAAAATTGTATTTTAATTCTTAACACAGCTATTTTTCCTGATCAACTTCGGACTAGAATGATTACCGGGTACAATCGTGAGCAGAACCAGTTTTTAATTTCTACTTGAGGGCGCCAGGGTCGTTAGACCCACTGAGACTGCGTCAAATATTGTAGCCCGTAAGGTAATAATTATACGATCTAATTTAAATAACTAAAGGTAAAAAAAATTACATAGAATAGTATTAATTTTTGACACGTACAATGAAAGTGAAGTTAATAATAAAGATTTATTATAACTCGTCAAACATTCAATAATTATGATTAAGACAGACATTACAATGTTGGAAAGGATTGTGCATATGAATTCATTAATCTACGTCAAATATTGGAGTATTAATTATTTAGTCTGATTTTCTGTAGCAACATTTTGGTTCATTTCTCAGTTCGTAAATCTTCTGATCCAAGAAAATTTTATGGGATAATATTTCAATTCAATTCATTATTCATAAAGCTTTATGTAAAAAAAATTTATGTACATTTACTTACCGGTAAGTTAACATTAAGTAGGTCATCGATCTTCCCGACGTACAATTCAGTTAGTGAGTAGTCCACAGTAGTTGTTTTTCTTTGTTTTATTTCCGAATCTCCGATCTAATTTAGGTAGCCAGATGACGATCTAGGTGACTTTTTCCGAGAGAAAGTGTCGGCAAACGATATCTTTCTACTCACTCATGGCGAGCGATTTCAGTTTGTATCTAAGTGAACACATTTTTTTAAAGGAATATGAAACACTTCCAAATGCTCAGCACTATTGGAACACCCAGGTAAAAAGATCCCTTTTCAAATCTGTCCGCTCCTTTTATACTCTTCGATTCTGTTTAGAAGCTCTGCGCACGTTCTTTCTTTTTCTTTGTTCCACTTTATAAACTTCTACATTCTTCTTTTTTTTTTTACAAAGTCTGTTTTCCGCTAAGAATTTCGGCCATTTTTAATTACCATCAGAAAATTGTTTCTGATAACAATCTTTCGCCTTTTGAAATTTCCTTTCGCTATTTTAATCAATGATTCAATATGCACTTTCCAACATTGAATTTATTTTAGTTAACTTATTTCTAACAAAAACTAAACTTTCACTGTACGTTTTTTTTTTCTCTTTTCAAAACATTATGCTAAAACAAATAAAGATCCTGTTAGCTTTCTTTCTTTCCTCTCTTTTTTTTTTATAATACCTAATATCAAAAAGTAATTTGTACTTTATATATAAATAAATGGTACAATACCACCGGGGCAGGGGAATGAGAATAAAATATGGGCTTGAACTAATTTTATTCTTAATAAGTCTTTATGGAGTACTTCTAACCCACGTCCTAGTCTTATATGGTTTCAATGACCTAGCGTTATAGGTACCCCTTTCTCCTTCACCATTCTTTAAAGTGAAAGCATTTGGACCATCCTGTCGGCTGATTTGGTAAGGTCCCTCATACAAATTTTGGAACTTCTTAAAAATTTGCTTCCCAGTTTGACTCACAGGGTTCGTTTTTACCCATACTGTATCCCCTGTTTTAAACTTATCAGTCAGGCCTCCTATCCGCTGGGTTCGGAGCTTGGCACAGTGTTCCAATTTTTTTCTTGCTTCTTCATGATCTCTCCCTTTATCAATGTTTTCTGGACCAGCGGGTAACTTGGATTGGTACAACCTAGGTATAGCTTGTCCGAAGTGAAGTCTTACAGGTGCAAATCCGGTAGATTCATTATGAGACCATATGAAATTTAACACCCTTGGGAGTTGTTTCACCCATCCTCTATGGTTGGATGCAGTATATACCCTGAAGAGGCGTCCTAACTCTCTCATCACCCACTCACAAGGGTTTGATTGTGGATTTCGTATGGATGACAATATGTGTTTTACCTTCATCCTCTCTATCCACTGTTGCCAATCATAAGATGTGAACGGCGTACCGTGGTCCGAAAAAATAGCTTTTGGTTTGCCTACCCTTTTAAAATATCGTACCTCAAGGGCTCATATGGCATTCTTGGTATTGGCTTGGGTCACCGGATATGCTGACACCCATTTTGAAAAAAGGTCATATACTACTAGTAGATATTTCATTTTCCCAAAAGCCGGCAATGGTCCATAGAAATCAATAGCCACCAGGTCATTGGGTTCTTTAGGGATGATAGAATTCAATGGACCTTGATACGACTTGTTTGCTGGTTTTGTCTTCTGACACATTTCACATGAGCTTACAATCCTGGTGACCTGTGCTCTCATATTCGGCCAGTGGAACCATGTCCTCAATAAGGCTTCCACTTTATTTACACCATAGTGCCCATACAAATGATGTGTGTAGTCAATAAGTCCTTCCTGTAAACTTTCTGGTATGATCATTTTCCATTGATCCTTTTGAGGATCGGTGATATACCATAGGATCCCTTCTTTCAGGTGGTATCTCTCATCAGTGTTAGCATCTGCTGTCTCTCTCGCTTCCTCTTTGTCTTCTAGTTGATCAATAATTTTCTTGTAGGTCGGGCTTTGCCGTTGTACCTTTCCTAAGTGTCTCAATCCTTCTTCTACTACAGCGTCTGTTTCTACTTCTACACTTGCCAAACAGATATCTTCCATCTGCAAATGGTCCTGGGTATCAGGAACAATATTCCGGCTCAATGTGTCGGCTACCACATTTTCAGTGCCCTTACAATACTGGATGGAATAATTGAACTCCTGGAGAAAAAGGCTCCATCAGATTAGCCTACTATTTGTTAAATAACTGTGATTTAAGAACTCTAGGCTCTTATGATCTGTCCTAACAATCGTTTCCGATCCTATCAAGAATTGGCGGAACTTCTGAAATGCCCACACCACAGCCAAGGCCTCTTTCTCTGTTACACAGTAATTAATCTCTGCACCTCTCAGTGGTCTGCTGACAAAATAAATTACACCCCAGGTACCATCCTCTTGAGCTTGCATAAGAGCAGCACCTAACCCATACCCACTACTATCTACCTGAACAATAAATGGTTTCCTTAAGTCAGGGTAAACCAGCATCACTTGACTAAGGAATTTTTCTTTAATAACCCTAAAATTGGTCTCATGCTCTTCCGTCTATTTCCATGACGTTCCCTTACGTAATAATTGCAGCAGAGGCTCCATGTCTGAAGCAAAGTTTTTGTAAAATTTATTGTAGAAATTACACATCCCCAAAAACGATCTCACCTGTTTTGGTGTTTGAGGGGCTGGAAAATCTCGTATTGCCTGGATTTTGTCCGGGTGGGGTCTAATCCCATTGGCATTAATTAAGTGCCCTAACAATCGTTTCCGATCCTATCAAGAATTGGCGGAACTTCTGAAATGCCCACACCACAGCCAAGGCCTCTTTCTGTTACACAGTAATTAATCTCTGCACCTCTCAGTGGTCTGCTGACAAAATAAATTACACCCCAGGTACCATCCTCTTGAGCTTGCATAAGAGCAGCACCTAACCCATACCCACTACTATCTACCTGAACAATAAACGGTTTCCTTAAGTCAGGGTAAACCAGCATCACTTGACTAAGGAATTTTTCTTTAATAACCCTAAAATTGGTCTCATGCTCTTCCGTCCATTTACATGACGTTCCCTTACGTAATAATTGCAGCAGAGGCTCCATGTCTGAAGCAAAGTTTTTGTAAAATTTATTGTAGAAATTACACATCCCCAAAAACGATCTCACCTGTTTTGGTGTTCGAGGGGCTGGAAAATCTCGTATTGCCTGGATTTTGTCCGGGTGGGGTCTAATCCCATTTACATTAATTAAGTGCCCTAAGAAATTCACTTCTTCCGCTGCTAAACAGCTTTTTTGCAGATTAATGTGAATATCCTTCATATTGCACTCTTGTAGAAACAACTTGAGGTGTTGTAAGTGTTCCTGGGCGTTATTGGATGCAATAATCACATCATCCATGTAAACAGTGATTAACTTTTTTATTTCTGGACACAGCACACGATCGAGACATTTTAGCAGGCCTGCTCCACTATTCTTGAGACCAAAAGGCATTCTGTTAAATTGGTACGATATACCATTATATCGAAATGCTGTGTACTTCCGGTCAGCAGGGTGTAACCTGATCTGCCAATAGCTGGCAGTCAGATCTAACGTGGAAAATATCTTTTTTCCCCGGAATTTATTTACCAACTCATTTATTGGAGGTGGAACATTTTGATCTGGCCATGTAATCTTGTTCAATTGCCTGGCATCCAAACACAGTCGTATGGTTCCATCTTTTTTTTTTTACAACCACCAATGGGTTATTATATGCTGACGAACCCTTAGTGATAATATCCCACTCCTCCATTTTAGCTAATTCTCTCTCTACCTCAGCTCTATAGTGGTGTGGCACTGGGTATGATCTTGCCTGGTATGGTGTACTGTCAGCGATCTTGATCCTGTGCTCATACCCTTTAATAACCCCGGGTTTATCTGAAAAATTCGATTTATATTCATTTAAGACTTCTTTTAGGTCCTCTTTCCATCCTTCCTTCACTCCCTTTATTACTTCATCAATCTGTGCCTCTATTGAAGGCTGTTCTGTCTCAACCTCCATATTACATACGTTTTGATGGTTCATTCTCATCCGCGACCCAAACTCCACTTCTTCCCCATCACAGATAATCTTTTCATCTTTATAATTGATCACACACCCAGTTTTGTGCATAAAATCTGACCCCAATATGGCTTCATGTACCAACCCTTTTAGAATTAATAGCGTGTGGGGCATAATTTTATCCCCTATCTTAATTTGCACCCAAACCTGTTTTGATCCCAATTGTGCCTTTTTGTTATTTGCTAATGTTATTAGCGTGCTTTTCACTGGTAGAGTTGGTATCTCTATGGGTTGGCTCCGCATGCGCTCATACGTTGTTTCTGACATTACCGATATCTGGCTGCCAGAATCCCACAATGTCTCTACTTTGACATCGTTTATTTGCAAAACAACCTTTTGGGCATTCTTGAGATGTGTACTTAATCGATTCGCCATCCCATTCACAAATAAGATTATCTATCCTCTTTTCTTCTGTTGTTCTACTGATCACTTTATTTCTTTTCCTTTTTTTTTTTACTGGTTCTTTTATTTCTTCTTTTAATCCTCTGACCATCTCTGTCATTTCTTTTTTTATTTCTTCTTTGAATTCTGTCATGCATTCGTATAATAGTTTTTTTATTAAGGGTTCCGAGCCCTCTTTTAATTCTTCCGCGCCTTCTGCCATATTTTGTGTATTTTTATTACTTCTCAATTTCATATATGGCCGTGTTGCTTATTTTTGCTACAGTAAACAAAATCTTAACGCTATCAATTTTTACGATATAAATATAATATTTTATTTTGCTTTGCTAATAAATTCGTTCAACGACACCCCTCTCTTTTATCACCCTATAATCTCCCGTCCCCCTCCACCTTTACCGTCATTTCTTACCTTTGATCGGTTTTATTTATTATTTAATAATTTATAAGCTATTATTTTCTTTCAATATAGTCCTTATTTAAAATCCTACTCTAAAAAAAACTTTTGTAATCGTACGCAATAACTTTTTAGACTTGCGCACTATTTGTGGTCATATTTATTTTCCGGCTACGGACATTAAATTCTCAATTTTATGCCGTTTTTAAATTTTCTCAGGTCGTGGTTTTTTTTTTTTCTTTTCGTAAGCCTCGAGTTGGTCGACATTGTAACGTTTTCGTATTACTAGGCCCTTATATGCCTCAAATTTATATTTGAGCGTGAGTTGATCAAACTGTATCAACATAAAAAAAATTGTATTTTAATTCTTAACACAGCTATTTTTCCTGATCAACTTCGGACTAGAATGATTACCGGGTACAATCGTGAGCAGAACCAGTTTTTAATTTCTACTTGAGGGCGCCAGGGTCGTTAGACCCACTGAGACTGCGTCAAATATTGTAGCCCGTAAGGTAATAATTATACGATCTAATTTAAATAACTAAAGGTAAAAAAAAATTACATAGAATAGTATTAATTTTTGACACGTACAATGAAAGTGAAGTTAATAATAAAGATTTATTATAACTCGTCAAACATTCAATAATTATGATTAAGACAGACATTACAACGTTGGAAAGGATTGTGCATATGAATTCATTAATCTACGTCGAATATTGGAGTATTAATTATTTAGTCTGATTTTCTATAGCAACATTTTGGTCCATTTCTCAGTTCGTAAATCTTCTGATCCAAGAAAATTTTATGGGATAATATTTCAATTCAATTCATTATTCATAAAGCTTTATGTAAAAAAAATTTATGTACATTTACTTACCGGTAAGTTAACATTAAGTAGGTCATCGATCTTCCCGACGTACAATTCAGTTAGTGAGTAGTCCACAGTAGTTGTTTTTCTTTTAGTTTTATTTCCGAATCTCCGATCTAATTTAGGTAGCCAGATGACGATCTAGGTGACTTTTTCCGAGAGAAAGTGTCGGCAAATGATATCTTTCTACTCACTCATGGCGAGCGATTTCAGTTTGTATCTAAGTGAACACATTTTTTTAAAGGAATATGAAACACTTCCAAATGCTCAGCACTATTGGAACACCCAGGTAAAAAGATCCCTTTTCAAATCTGTCCGCTCCTTTTATACTCTTCGATTCTTTTTAGAAGCTCTGCGCACGTTCTTTCTTTTTCTTTGTTCCACTTTATAAACTTCTACATTCTTCTCCTTTTCTTTTTTACAAAGTCTGTTTTCCGCTAAGAATTTCGGCCATTTTTAATTACCATCAGAAAATTGTTTCTGATAACAATCTTTCGCCTTTTGAAATTTCCTTTCGCTATTTTAATCAATGATTCAATATGCACTTTCCAACATTGAATTTATTTTAGTTAACTTATTTCTAAAAAAAACTCAACGTTCACTGTACGTTTTTTTTTTCTCTTTTCAAAACATTATGCTAAAACAAATAAAGATCGTGTTAGCTTTCTTTCTTTCCTCTCTTTTTTTTTTTTATAATACCTAATATCAAAAAGTAATTTGTACTTTATATATAAATAAATGGTACAATATATATATATTTGTATGTAGTGTACCAGTCGAAAAAGCACCACCACCTAAACACAAGTCAGATCCAAACTCAGGCAGTTCAAACTGAATTTAAACCTAACTCACCAGCTCAGATCAGCAGAAACCTAAATCGACGGCACAGTGCTATGCGCTAAGAAACTAGCTCAACGGTTGGTGAGAACTAGAGACCCCTGAACTGACACCAATATCGGATAATTCATTAACATAAGATACTTTTAAATCGAATCATATGTATATGTTCAGGTTGCCAACACAGACAGTGAGCCTTAACATTAAATAATTATTGAATAAGAGAATTAAGAACTAAGAAACCAAGTGTGTTTAGAAAATATTTAATAATAATAGTTTGTTTTGTTTGAATTTTAAATAATGATTATATTAATTAATTCTAGTCCTTAAACAAAGTTTATAATTGTAATAAGAGTGGCGGTCCTTATTATATGCCAATGAGTATTGTGCAATATTTTGGAATTCTATGTCTATGCCCTCAACAAAAAAATAAAGGCACATAAAGGTATTCAGTTGTAAAGGAAATTATTATTCTATTTTACAACAGAATGTGAGATTTATTTTCACATTCACAAATCCATTCATGAAGAGCAAGATACATATTTCAGGGCAAAACTTTAATCTTTATTAGAAAACTTATTTACTTTGTGATAACTGAGAATTTGTTCGACTTTAATTGAAATCACTTCATCACGAATTACGAGCATCAGAGCAGGCTTTACTGGAACAAAGAGGCAATGATGCTGATGAATTATGAGCTATAAAATGAAATTGAAAGACAATAGCTGGTCGATGATCTAAGTCCTATGGCAGTTTGCATTTTGCAAGTCTTACTGCCCTTTAAGAAGATGTGATTTAAAAGTAGTATGGTGGCTTGTATTTGACAAGTCTTATGCCCTTTAAGTAAATGTGGAACATGGGTGAGCCAGGCCGAGTCGTAACTATGAGCCTTTGGTGTTCCCAATATAACATGAGCAGGAGAGGAAGTGCTTTCTTCCTCTATAATTAAAATATCAGAAATATTACCACCGACAAGCCTACGAAATGAAAGATAGCTCTACACCAGCAACGTTGAAGATGATGACTTGCTAGTCACCATTTGAAAAATAAAACCCAATTATAGAATACTCTACATGATGATTTGATCAATTTAATTAAAGTCAAATGAGCTTTTATCCAAAATTATTTTAAAGTATTTGTAAATGATATTAATTATGCCCCAAACATTGTGCCCTTCCTGAATCTAAATAGCAAGTAACTGAAATTTGAATTAGAATATATTTGATTCCTTTATCGGCCCTTTTGCAAAAATAAAAACATGTTTAACATTATATGTAAATAAATACACATTAGTGAAATGAGAAAATAGCTTTTTAACATTATGTGGATATATATAAACATTTGTAAATTAGGAGCTGGGACATAGGTGAGAAACGGAACTAATAATTTATTATTAGCCAATTATAAAAATAACAAACATTTAATAATTTCTTTTGACTCGATGATTGATAGAACTGTATAAATCTAGTTCTAATGGGTGAGAATTATTATCAGATTTAATATTATATTATTTGCGTGAGGCAAAGAGAACAAAGGAACTCATCAAGTCGAAGGATTATTGGCATATAATTAAAAATAAACAACATTAATAAATCACACGATAAATATATATAATATAGTAAATGAACCGCCATTGTAAGCAAGGAGAAAGTTAAATTTAAAGACTAGAGATTGAGAGAATTTATATAATTTAAAATAACATAAATAAAAGGGTTTACACAGAGTATTACATTTATAGAATGAAAAGAGCTCTTAAAGGGAGTGTAAAGTAAAGTTTGAAAACTAGCCAGATAATTTAAGGTTCATTATGGAAATATATTACCCATTTCTTCCAGGGCTGGTTTCCTTAGTTTACATGTCCAGGTTGGTAAAACATAGGCACCATTTGGTTGATTACTTGAACAATATTTTAATGAATTTTCACAATTTTAGCAGCATGATTGGTCCGGAAAAGATTCAGCAGCTTCATTGAAGATTTTTAGGGGATTTCAGGAACAATAGGCAGATTCCTGACCTTTAGCCCCTTACCATGATAGGAACACTATTTGAATTCATGATTTAAAATGCATAGAGTTTACTGCACTTCTCTACAACAAAGATGGTTTCTCTCTCCAAACTTTTCAGAGGTATATATATACTGTATATGATGCCTTCGGGCTAGTGCTTCTTTCATTATCAATGTTATAAAATTTACTGGTTGTTTTTAGATACATTCCTTCGATAAGGCTTTCAAACTCATTAACTTGAATTCATTTTCTAATTAGAAAATGAATTCTTAAAATCAAAAAATGATTTTAATTAGGAAATCCTTACATTTTAAATACTTATCTTTTTTTCTAATTAATAAAACTTAACCCATTGTTTTGGAAAGGGAAAATCTGAAAGCTTATCGAAAGAATGTAGCTTTTAATCATTAAAGTTTTAACAAATTATTTAAAATAAAAACAAACATTCCCGACGCAATGAAACTTTTGTAAATATTTAAATATTTACAAATATATACGCACAATCCACACTGTTATAATATATATAAATTCATGAATAATTCTATCATAAATTTATTAATAGAATTAATCAATTTAAACTTTGAACTAGTTAATTTTAATACACCTTTATAAAATGGTTTTTATTTAAGAAAACTAGCGTGGATTGACCATATAAAGCCCCAATTGCATCAGAAATTTAAGGTTAGTACAAAGTAGGCTTATGGCTAGATGTCATGAAGCTAGGATCGAGCTCAGATCCGACTGCTTCAGTAATCAGGTAGAATAGTTTTAATTAATTTGTAAAATCAAATTAAAAGCATTTTATCTAAAGAATGTGGGTGGTCTATTACTTCAATATGGAGTTTGAAATTCCTAACAATAAAAAAAATAGAAAAAAAAGAAAATTTGAAACAAAATTTGTAAAAGAATATATTCAAAATAAAATCATCTGATGCAATATCTCGAATGGGGATGTAAGCAATTGCCTCTTGTGGGTAAACTGAATGATATATACAATAACCAACCTGTGATGAGTAGTGAATAATGAGACAAGATAATTCTTTTGGCTCATTATGCTGTTTGGTTGCTGAATATTTTTTTAGTCTGAGAAAGAGTTTGAAGGAAATTCTCCTGCTGTTCGTGATGTGGCCTATATTTTTGTTTATGAGACCTGCCCATTACAAAATGGATATAAACTTTTGTTAAATGTTTTTCTTCACAGTTTGCATAGATATTAATTAAGTCTACCAGCCCTCATATGATTTTGGAAATCATCTAATCATATATAGTTCGGCGATAATAAAAAAAAGAACATTTGGGATTGCTGTTACTAAAATGATAAAAAATGAAGCACCCAGTAGTATAATTCTAAAATTACCAGAGACAAATTTCTAATAGTTAAAGTGGTAATGGAACCCTGATACGGTAAATTTGATTGTACTATCATCAAATCACATTTAAGAAGAAAGGAAAGAATGAAGGTGTAAATCCATTTCATGGAAAATAAGCTTACCTTGGAAGTCACCATGGATTGGTAGTTTATATTAAGTTGTCCAGTAAAGAAACATCCCTAAAATGATAACCAAATTCCATCTAATTGTCCGGATAAAATTATGGAGTAAAATAACTGTAGCAGTGCACCTGCCCATTCAGGTCTATAATTGCCAAGATGTGTGTTCCATAGATCCAGTGTATCCTGATTGAAGGCCTATATAAGTATGGAAAGGATTTAATGTGAATTTCACCATCCTTTCTAGTAGTTTAGTTGGTCCACCCAGAAGTTTGAACCCAGAGACAATGCAGAATAGAGATAAGTAAAATGAAAGACAAGATGTAGAGATAATTTTTTTTAATTTTTTTTTATTGTTGTATTATTAGATTTAATATAATAAGTTTATACTTCTATTATATTTATTAACACAGTAGATATGATCATATTTTTTCTTTGCATATAATATTGTAAAGTAATATTGCACATACATAGCTCTCACTTAAATCCACTAAGTGTAGAATTCTCATTTACTTGTTCTTTTCCTCATTTTGTGACTTTATGTTTTATTTATTTTTAATTATGGTGGCAACACTTCATGTTGAGTGTTCTATGGCAAGCCTATATACATTTTTTTTAAAAAAAAGAAAATGTACTAAAGTTCAAATGTTTAGACCTGTGTATAATTTTAAAGTCATTATTTTGTTAGATTTGTGAAATTAAGCATTTGTAGTTTTGTTCGGGGAGAAGTAAGTATAGACCACACCCATTGGCCACCATCTTTGACCATTTTATATTTTAGGATAAAATAAGACAACTTGCATATAAGTTAGAAAATGGATTTTTTTTAACACAAATATATATCTCAAATATAAAGTCCAAATACTCCTGTGTGATATGTATTATGTGTAGAATAGCAAAATTTAAACTACAAAGCTGTATAATGGATTTCTGATTTAATCTTATATTATGTGGTGGAGGGAGATGTTTAAATAAATAGTATTATTTTACATTTCATTTGCTTATCGTATGTTTTGTTATAATAAAATACACTCACCTATTTGTAATATATGCTTACCATGGCTATAAAAAAAATTTGTAGAAATACTTACCCCAAAGTACCTGAGATACGGAATTATAAATGAGCTAGTCATTGGGATAGTATATCAGAGAGTTGAATTATAATTTACTTTTCACCCAATTTTCCTTTATCAAATAAAACCATTTTTCCAACAGTGGTCAAAAAAGAAAAGGGAGAACTATTTGACATTTTACTTTCTTTTATTGTATCGGAGGTGGTGTGCAAGCTTGTCCAATTATCACAATACTTTCAAAGGTATGTAAAAAGTGAGACAAAATGTCTACATGTAGATATATATAGGGGTGGAAGTATAAATTGTTTAACAAAAGAAGATTTTGATTTTATTTTAAATTGAATTCCTTTTCTCTAATAATTCTTAAAGTAATACTCATTTGTATTTATCCCATGGTATTAATGAAGATTATTATCGATCTTACAACTAGAATGTCTATGTCATTTCATGCTCATGATGTATAAGGATATATATTATTTTTTTAAACAGATAAGGCAGTTGGGAGGATCGGACCGGTATAATATAGAGAAATGCTACTCGTTAAGTATAGGTATTAATTGTAATTAATAATAATCACTTCTGCAAAGTAACTAAGGCAAATCTAATTCTCAATAGCATAGCATAAATAAGGCACAGATAATCATGAGAGAAAATTGAAATCAATTTCTAATCCTGTAATAATAAATCTCATAAAAATTAAATAACTTGTAACCTACAAAATCATCATCACATGCAAGTGAGTTAAAATATCAAATATTTGAGATAATAGCTTGTAATCTAGAAAATCATCATCACCTGTGAGTGAGATAAAATACCAAATGTTTGAAATAATAGTCTGTAAATGTATAAAGTTATCATAACCTGTGAGTGAGACAATGTTCACATATTTTAATTGTTTATTTTCTTAAATTTGGCTTATATTAAATTTATTTAAAATATAACTTTGCTTAGTGTCTCAATTTTTGCTCATTATTCATTAGTTAATTATTGGTTATTATTTAGTTATTTATGAATCACAATCCAAATTTAGTGATATCTAGGGTTGTGTCATATCTATATAGCTATACTTAATGAACATGCCAGTCTTAAATCATAGTCTCATGTTCCACCGATGTGCTATTGCCAATATGAGTATTAAAGAAATATGTGTAGCCTCATATATGTCATTCGCACGGTGGTAAATCTTTGAGTGTTGGTAAAGTAATTGAGGTGAGATTGGATTCAGGGTTGAGCTCAACAACCTCATTTCAATCAGCCTTGGGACAGTTTACTAAAATTCTAGATTTTGTTGTGCGAATGCACAGATATGACTGTTACAATATATATATATATATATATATAATGGTCAAAAGTAAGACCATCACTATAAGTATATTTCTCTTAAAAATAAATAATAGATAAAACAAGTAAAATTATGTAACAGATGTTTAAAACATAAAAAAACAATATATCTATTGAAAAACATCACATTATTCCTCACATTGGTATGACCAGTGTTACAGTAAATTAATTAATAAGTGAGAAGAGTACTCATGTGATATCCAACAAATTATAAAATCAATATCAAATTTTTATAACTATTCAAATATAATTTTATGAGATTCTAATAGTTATTGTACTGTAAAGACTTCATATCTAGTTTATATGAATTTCATTATTATGTGTAATTATATTTCTATACCAGTAATATTGTTTTTATTATTTTTTAAACTCTATAACATTATTAACTCAATATATCACATAAACATAAATTCATACAATATCACTTAGAACATATAAATCTAAATAAGAATGCAATTTCTAGACAGGGTTTGAAACAATGGCCTAGTATAAATGAAATTGAAACTATGCATATGACATAACTGTCTGCAATAACAGCAACTTTATTATCAACATCAGATTTTCAACAGATCTGTCCATTAAAGTGTAAAGGTTTGCTATCTTAATATAAACCAAACACTGATTATACATATGTGTAGGAGATGATGATCTAAACCAAATGATGGATGCTAGTTCAGCATGCAAATGCATTTTAAAGATTATTTATCTATTTCTCATATGTGTGACCATGTGTATCAATTTTATGATAGAATGGTTGAAGGGAGTTTGAAAGTCTGTATTCAAATCCCCCACATTACAACAGTAACATAACTTGTGATTATATCATATATTCAGTTCTCTATATAAGAGACAAATATAAGATATGCATATAAATTACATAACATCTAAAATATAATCATGAAGATGTAATTTGCATACTGATTATCAGTAAGACATAACAATGATATGTATCTCTTAATAGGTCTATATGCAACTCAAGTACATGTATAAATATACTCTTCAAATATCAGTATGTAATGAATTAATCATTGTACTTCAGGATTTCCATTACAATATACAGAATATAATAATAAAAATAAACAATGGACATGCATATAATTGTTTTTAACATAAAATCAGAAATGCATATCTATGAGAATGCATATCATTACATAAATATAAGTAAACAGGAACTCTACATTTGCTTTGTATACTCAAGGCAGAACAATATACCCATAACAAAAATCTTACTTCAGACTTTTGCCTGTTACTAATATTGATTACATATAAAAAGATCTTAGATACATGCACATCTCTCATCCAACATTTCCATAAATAAACAACAAACAGAAGCCATTTGAATGACTTAAATTTCATTATCATTTTATAAGAAGATTCTATAAAGGTATTGTCAACATTTATTTGTTTAACATGTATAAAATGAAATTCAAAATCATTTAAATTTAAATAATTCACATTGTCCAATGATCCTAATTGTCCTTTCAATCTTGCCCTACATTTATTTATTTTTGCAAATTTATAAAATTCAACATAAAATTGTTTATTGTTTTAAACTTTGATAAATCATTAACTTGATTAGTAAATAATTTACTTTTTAATTGTATTCACTATAAATAAACTTTTGTAAAGTTTTTATTATATTTAACGCCAAATATTTAAAATTATTACTGTAAAATATGCATTACCTATAAAATAATTTAAATATAGAAAATGGCAATAAATTATATCTTTATAATATTTATATCTTAAAAGTTCTTTTATAAATGTTTATATCAAAGTTTACATATAAATTGTGCCAAAACCTTATGCACAAATAAAGATGGAATAGTGTTCAATTTAGATTTAAATTTATGTAATTACAAGTGGTCATAAATATTAATTATTTGTTTAATATTCCAGTTGTTTACTTCAAATCCTTTATTCTTTTATTGATTTTTTAAAATTCTATTTATAATATTTCATAATGATGACCCTTTTGTATGTAATCTTTTATTCTATTTATCAAGTTCCTGTAGAGAATGAGATAATTAATGATATTTAGTTCATAATGTATTCTGAACAATTTTCTTATGAAGTCAATTTACATATCTAGGGAGGATCTCATTCGTTTTAGCCTGCCATTGAAGTTAAACTTATGTTAGACATTTTAATTACAGCCAGATGCTAAAAGTCCTTTCAGATGTAGTTTTTTTTTATTTTAAATTATTATTTTTAAAACAATATCAGTTATAACAATTTTCCAATGTGTATTATATTATTATTAATATATATATATACACACATTCACACACGTATACGTATACATAACATAACGCATGTCTATCTATTAATGTTATGAATTAATTTCTTCCTAAATAGGTTTTTATTATTACATTCACATGGCATTAAGCTTTCTTTGCTTCACCTAGCAAGACTCCAAAGAGCAAATGCCTATGATATACTATATATCCGTTATGTTTGAATATTCTGTATTAACGAATGACTACTATCAGGTGAAATGATAATATCATTTCATTATAATTACCTTTTCAGCTGCTACTATTATTTTATTTTGTTGAGAATGAAGAGCGAGAGAAGTAAAATATTCAATGCATGAATCACTATTGTTGGTTTGAGGTAAGGATGATAAGAGGGCATGAAAATTCTCTGTAGTACTCATCTGAAACAAATAAAAAATACCATTGTAGGAATTCTATAAATATAATAGTTATTAACTATTTTTCTATTATAGTTATTTTTTAAAAAAGGACATCCACTTTTTATAAATTTGATTGAAATAGACAAGGTATGAGCACAGACTTTCACATGACCCACCACTCTCCCCACTATCTCATAACACTGATACACCTGAACACACATATGTCGTCATGTGAAAGTCTGTGCTTATACCCTGTCTATTACATATATAGACCCAGGTATATATAAACCTGTGTATTTCATCTATTAAATTTGATTGAATAGAATATGGATTTTTGGAGTAAAAAAAATAGAATTTATAAAAAGACAATTTATATAATTAAAATTTGAGTACTGATAAAATAATCCTAATAGATAAATTATAAAAAATTCAAACCACATATATCAAATCTATATGTATTGTGTATATATCATTCAATTATATTTTTCTATTCGGAGAAAATGGCAGCATTAATTAATGGGAACAGATTACTAATTAAAGATTCATTATTCTTTTATTTACAAAAAAAAAAAACTAACATGTTATGCTGTTTAAGGTAGATAATGTTGTTATATAATGCATAACAAATGAAACTTCAAGTATAACATTTTATTCAATTATATTATAGATTCAAAATATAGATCTCTAAGATTTGATAATATTTGTTCCCATTGGAGCATATTTAATCTACAATTATGGTCATATATTAAAACAAAATTAGAGAATTGGGCATGGTCACATTAATAAAAAAATAAATGATTTTAAAGTATTTTATTTCAGACTGGCTAATAAAGACTTTTAAATAGGAAACTAAGCAGATAGAGACAGCAAGTATATAGATATATAAATTATCAGAGTTTCTTCTTTCTAAAGTTTAAGAAAATCAGCTGCTTTAATAATTACCAGATAAATCATTTTGTATACATATAAATCTGATCTATCTAAAACACAGTGAAAAAAAATCAACATTGTTATTTATAATATTTCTATAAAGGTAAAAGGTAACTTGAACTCGGTGTAGGAGTAAGGACGAGTCTCCTACAATATCAACCATAATTTTTTTTTATTACAAACAGCATATTAACAATCATCTACTCAATTTATATAATAATAGTCACAATCTTTACTCTGTAGAATATCTAGATATATATTTATATACTAATATCATGGCTAACTAGGTTTTCTATGAACCAGCAATAAAAAAAAATCAGAAATATGCTTTAGACCTAAAAGTTTTTCCAAATCACCTGCCTGGATCTAAATGCCAAATTATATTCACATCATGCAGACGTTTTAACAACTATACAATGTAATGCTTGGCAATACTTATTGTAATAACATTCTAATTTTTTAGGATTTTTAAAACAAAATTTTTATGTTCTCAAACATAAAAAAATCTAAATAAAAACATTTCTGTAAATTCTTTACTTACAAAAAGGCTATTCTAATTTAAACTCATTTGACAATATTTAAAATATAAAATACAAATTAAATAAATTTTTGCAATATAATTAATTAATCTTTAATTACAAAAAACATTGGATATTAAGTAATTTTATAATAATTTGGTAAATATATTTAAATTTTTAATTTAAAATATCCAAAAAGATTACTATAAATGAACACGAATGCTGGATCAGAGTACATATTTCGAAAAAAGTTTATTTTTTAAATAATAGATGGCATGTTGTATTTGCCATTATGCAAATTTTCTTATCCCTAAGTATGTCTTGAAAAGTTAAGCCTGCATCTGTCAAGCAAAAAATATTTAATGCATATTGAAAATTAAGGGTTTCAATACTAAATAGCAATTTAAACTCCAAAATAAACCATGCAAATTATAATCTTATACTTAAAAAAAGTTTCAATAAATCTTTTATCAGTTCTTCCTTATAGTTCTGACACTTTAATATTTAATAAAAAAAATTATAGATATTGAATCACAGAGATAAAATATCAAAATACATACATTGGAATAACAAAAAAAGAATCAAAAACAAAAATATATGAATGAAAAATCAAACTAGATATTACTGAAATTATTGAAGGAATTAAGAGAATAAAACAGAGTTGAGCTAGATATATCACTAGAAAAGATGATAGTAGATAAGCAACTGAAGTTTTAAACTAGATCTCAAAAGATCGTAAAAGGTCTCAAACAAGACTACATGTGAAATAAACGATAAAATAATAAACTTTGCTCAAGAAAAATAAATAAATTTACATTTATTTGCACTGAACAGATTTTAAGTTTCATTTGATTTCAGAAAATGGTATGGTTTAAAATGTAAAACTTTAATTAAACAAAGGAAAAAGTTGGGGCAAAATTAAAACACCCCCTTTTTAAAAAACAAGCAAAATAAAAAAAAAGGTGAAGGGCTAAAGTTATATTTAAAAGAAATAATTGATTTTTTATTATGATAAAAACAATCTATTTGACAATGACAGATGAAAAAAAATAGGAAACAACAGAGCTGTAAAAAACTGATATATATTTTTATGATTCTGAATTTCAGACTAAAAAAAGTTGATAGTAATTGCAAAAAAAGCAAATTCAATGGTCCTTACTAATAATAGTCGGATATCTATTCTAAATTGTAGTATATTGTAATGAACACAGACGTTCGTTACATTGTTTTTTTTTTTATTTATTAAACATGAAAGTAAATTAAAAAGTTCGCATTTAAAAATTTTCTTTTAGAATTAAAAATTGAAATTAAATATCATCTTAAACTCGTATATATTAAATCGCACAGATATAAAAAAATATTAAAATAAAACTGTATTAAAAATAGAAAAGGTATTTTAAAAACAAAAACTTAAAAAGATTTGGAGATAAAATTATATCTTTAAATTTATCTTTAAATATATCTTTGATTTGGAAAACAGGTTAATTAATCAGAAATGGAAATGATTGTTAATTAGTTAAATGTAAACCAGCCTTCGGCATTTAAATGTAAAAACACCGGTCAGATAGGAAAACAATAGAAACTGTTAGCAAATAAGAAGAAATCCCTATGGAATCGGACCGCAGCGAAAGGACCATCGCATCGGTGACGTAATGTAAATTCAATCCTTCACATTAATATAAAAGGAAAATTTGGAAATTATTAATCAGTGAGTTATTATGATTATTACGATGTGACAGATAGATGTTAGTGCGGAGGTGCGGGAGAAGAGATTGAAGGACGCACGTTCAATCCCTTCAGTTTTGCTAGTAAAGAAAGAGAAATGAACTATCGTTTTTCTACATGGAGGACCAGTTAAAACAAAAATCTCCGGATGGATAAATAAATCGGCCTTCAGAATATTAACCTCTTTAGGACGGCGTGGGAATTTACGTTCATGGCAAGCAACGGATAAAGTTGGACGTTTTAAAAATCGTAAGAACAATATTAATTTGAAAACACTAAGAACTTTAAATTTTAAACTTTTCTATATTTAAATGATTGCAATATGATCCTATCTGACCAAACTAAATTCTTTATTAATAGTGTTATTTGATGTATTTTTTTTCTTATTTATGTAAAATCATTTCCATTTATTTATTTTTTATTCTTTAAGTTTTTATCATGATTTTTTTTGTTTTTCGTTAAATTAATTATATAAATGTTAAACTTAAGTCGGGCGTGAATGGCTGTATAGATTTGTAAAGTTATATTAGGGGAGGGTAATCTTAGGTTATTTGTTTCGTGGTTAAATTGGGTCAATGGATTGGATATATTGGTGTGATTAGTAGATGTAATATTGATTCGCTACGGGCAGAATCGCTTCATACGCCGCACACTTCCGTTTGCCTATGGAAGGAATTATAAGTCGGATACCGCAGTTCCTTTCTATGGAGTTTTTTGTTTTATTGCTCTTCTTTGCAGATAGATGTAATATTCCTATCTCATAAGAGGCAATTTCTTCTCTTAACCTTTTGTGCTGCCATATTTTATTACATTGAATACATCGATATATCAGATGGATTGATGCCAGTTTGACTACGAATTTTAGCCTAAGGTTAAATGGGGATAGACTGTTTATTTTCAAAAGCAAATTTATGTGGTCTATTCATACTCGACCCTAAATAAAAATGCATTAAATCTAAGTTGTTTATAGACGCTTGCATGGATTGTTTATTGGTTAACTATGTTTTGCGTTTCCATATTTGATCAAAATATATAGACATTCGATAAATAATGATACCTTACGGTGAGTATCTAAAATGTATTTATTCGGATGTCTTTTAAGTTATTGGTGACAATGCAAGTATCTTATGGTGAATACTATTGGGTTACGTATAAATTTCCCTCCGCAATTGTCAGTAATCAATAATTTTGTATTTTGATCGTTTATGTTTACTTTGAAATGTTTTTGACCGTGAAATCTATGTAACCAATCTATATTCAACATTATAAACAAGCTTTCATAAATTTATCTGTGCGAACTTAATTAAAATGTAAAATTAGAATATAATAGTAATTAAATGTAAATTAAAGTCAAAAATCAAAGTTAAAATAATGTTAAATGTTAAAATGTAAAACTAATACTAAAATAATTTTAGATCTTATATATATGTGCATAAATAAATGTTTGTATGCTAATTACTGGCAGTGGCTTATTTTGTTTATTTTTTAATGTTGAAATCTAATTAGATATGATATTATTAAATCTCTGCTACTCCCTGAGCTAGTGACGTGGGCTAACGACCGGAACCAAAATATAAAAAAAAAAATTTTTTTTTTTTACTTACGTATCTGCCTACTCTATAAATTTTTCTAGGTTCAAATGCCTAGATGGCGCCCTGTAGTGCAGTTTACGTTAAGTCGTATTCTCCGTATCATTACAACTGGCGAACCAACTCGGGCCGATCTTTAATAAACCACAAATACCCTGAGCAAATTTTGTCAAAATGAAATATTTTATCTGGTTACATAAGTCGTATACTTGAAATCTTATAAAAACACTGCCAGAAAGAAATTGCGCATATATATTAAACACAAGAAAGTATAAATAATTTTAAAACTAATTTTTGTTAAAAAAAAAAGTCAAAAGGTTGCGATTGATATGTTTTTGTTGTTGTAATATAAATTATGCTTTAAGGTGTATAGGAGTGCACAGCCACGTAAGTTTATGATCGAAATGTGGTGCAGGGTTAAGAGAAGAAATTGCCTCTTATGAGATAGGAATATTACATCTATCTGCAAATAAGAGCAATAAAACAAAAAACTCCATAGAAAGGAACTGCGGTATCCGACTTATAATTCCTTCCATAGGCAAACGGAAGTGTGCGGCGTATGAAGCGATTCTGCCCGTAGCGAATCAATATTACATCTACTAATCACACCAATATATCCAATCCATTGACCCAATTTAACCACGAAACAAATAACCTAAGATTACCCTCCCCTAATATAACTTTACAAATCTATACAGCCATTCACGCCCGACTTAAGTTTAACATTTATATAATTAATTTAATGAAAAACAAAAAAAATCATGATAAAAACTTAAAGAATAAAAAATAAATAAATGGAAATGATTTTACATAAATAAGAAAAAAAATACATCAAATAACACTATTAATAAAGAATTGTTTGGTCAGATAGGATCATATTGCAATCATTTAAATATAGAAAAGTTTAAAATTTAAAGTTCTTAGTGTTTTCAAATTAATATTGTTCTTACGATTTTTAAAACGTCCAACTTTATCCGTTGCTTGCCATGAACGTAAATTCCCACGCCGTCCTAAAGAGGTTAATATTCTGAAGGCCGATTTATTTATCCATCCGGAGATTTTTGTTTTAACTGGTCCTCCATGTAGAAAAACGATAGTTCATTTCTCTTTCTTTACTAGCAAAATTGAAGGGATTGAACGTGCGTCCTTCAATCTCTTCTCCCGCACCTCCGCACTAACATCTATCTGTCACATCGTAATAATCATAATAACTCACTGATTAATAATTTCCAAATTTTCCTTTTATATTAATGTGAAGGATTGAATTTACATTACGTCACCGATGCGATGGTCCTTTCGCTGCGGTCCGATTCCATAGGGATTTCTTCTTATTTGCTAACAGTTTCTATTGTTTTCCTATCTGACCGGTGTTTTTACATTTAAATGCCGAAGGCTGGTTTACATTTAACTAATTAACAATCATTTCCATTTCTGATTAATTAATCTGTTTTCCAAATCAAAGATATATTTAAAGATAAATTTAAAGATATAATTTTATCTCCAAATCTTTTTAAGTTTTTGTTTTTAAAATATCTTTTCTATTTTTAATACAGTTTTATTTTAATAATTTTTTATATCTGTGCGATTTAATATATATGAGTTTAAGATGATATTTAATTTCAATTTTTAATTCTAAAAGAAAATTTTTAAATGCGAACTTTTTAATTTACTTTCATGTTTAATAAATAAAAAAAAAAACAATGTAACGAACGTCTGTGTTCGTTACAATATAAATTACGTTACTTTTGATAGATTTAGAATTACATCTTGCTTTTTTAATAAAATGATTGATTTACTCTTGACCAAAAATATCATAACTTTAAAAAAAGACATACATAAAGTCCAAAAAAAATGAGAATAAGCCCTGTAACTTTAAAGACACACACACAAACTAAAAAACAATCTAAGATTAATAAACATTGACTTATTATGTCTTGCTTTTGAATCAATTTATTGATTTACTCTTGCAAAAAAAAAAGACACACATAAAATCCAAAAAAAAAAAATTCGAAAAAGCCCCATAACTTTAAAGGCACACACACAAACTCAAAAACAAGATAAGATTAATAAACATTTACTTATTACATCTTGCTTTTAAATAAAATTATTGATTTACTCTTGCAAAAAAAAAAAAAGACCGTAACTTTAAAAAGACACATGTAAAGTCAAAAAAAAAAAAAAAATTAGAAAAACACCGTAACTTTAAAGATACACACACAAACTCAAAAACATTATAAAATTAATAAACATTTACAAAAATGAAAAAACTAACATCATATAATAGTATTAGTTAGTAGAATATTTTATTACAAATCTAAGAAATCAGATCTTTTTATATCAAATCGATCATTTAAGACCGGCCCAAAATCGTTATATGTATATGTTTTTGATTAGCATCAACACCATCCTGTGGCGAACACCAGGGATGAGAAAACAACCAAAAAAAGAATTACAAGTATTAATGAGTTACACAGTAATTTATTAATTAGTCCTAAAATAATTTAATTGTCTACAATAGGTTAATTTTTGCCTTTCAAAATTTAGCATTTTCAGTGTTAATGCATCTTAAATTTTAAAAAAAAAAATGTTATTTATAAACAGAACTTTCCTTCCCCCTTTTATGTTTCATAAAACTAAAACTTATGCCTCAATATTCTGAATTATTCAATTGATACATTTTATTCACAAAATTAAAAACATTTTCATTTGTTATTAAGATCCAAAAGTTGAAAATCATTCACATTACTGTTATTTGATTTTGATTCAATATGAAAATTATTTAATCATTTGTAAATCACACACCAAAAGAACTTTTTTTAAAACCTGGATGCTTCAACTGAAAATTGATAGAGTAACATCAATAACATGCAGTTAAGGAATCACTATATGATAATTATTAAAAAGACTAATATAGCGATGATTAACAGATATTATTTAACTTTTTGTATTGACTTTTTCCTACATTTTTACTGATTTACAAATCCATGTGTTCTTTTATACATAATTTTTTAGTTATAATAAACTGTAAATAACAAATAAAATAAAAGTTTATCAATATACTTAGATACATGTGTCTTTTTTAGGAAAGCTCCTATTACTATTTCACATGATTTTAGAAACAAATATTTACATATCAATAGACTTTTAATTCACATATAAATTTTAAATATATTTTAATATTTTCATATAATAATAAAAGAATTTATTATTAAGTTAAAAAATGTTAAGCAATAGCAACAATCAATCCACAATGTAGCCATATTAGTTTTTTTTAGGATAACATTAGATTATTATAGATACTTTAAACTTTTTTGTATATTAAACAACTTGTTTAATAAAAAATATGCAAAGTACATAATAACACCATTCTTACATTTACTAAAAAGTATATATATATATAATCTAAAAGAAATAAAAAGGATGGATATATTATGATAGATCAAAATACAATCAGAGACTTTTGTAGAATAATAATAATAACAATATGATAAGCTAAGCTCGCTATAACAAAAAAAGCAATAGAGATAAGGATAATAATAATTAAGCATTGTACTTATAAAAATTAGCATTTAATAAATATTAAGAAGAGAATTCTCAACTCACTTACAAACTACAAATGCTCTTAATATTGAAAGCATATACCAAAGAGTAATTAAACTATAATATATTCTCTCTCATAGCATTTTAATACCCTCCTCCAGTATAATAACATATCTAACAATCAACATTCCCAACATTCCATTGCGATGATCTGATCCACAATTAAAAACTCTTTATAGAAGATCATATTTCTTAGATTTTATTTGTGCCACTTTACTTTCAAAATAATTTCTTTTGCCAAAAACAATTCCTTTTGATCACTGATTATAATAGTAAGATCTCAAGGTTCTTTATTAAATATTTTTAATATTAAAATTTTCACTCTTTTATTTTATTTGTGAATTTTTAAACAATGAATGACATTCTAGTGAAAATATGAGAAGACATATTCTTACCCTTAATATAATATCTACCTTATTTACAATAATAATAACAAATTTAGAAGAAAATATGTTAATTAAAATAAAATAAAATAGATAGAAATTTTTAATTTAGAATAAAATAATCTATTAGGATAGCATTCAAATACCAAGAGTGGATAAGGGATTTTGTAACCACTCAGGATATCCTACTAATAATTATCACCAATCTTTTTTATGAATTTAAAAATGAACAATTTTAGCATTTAAATTTAGGATGGATAATCAATTACAATCTTATGAATAAGAAAATAATAATTTTATCACAAAAGAAAATAAATGAATATTTTATTTTTTAGGCACATTCTTAACAACAGCAGACAATTCTAACAAAATGATTATTATCTTCAATTTTATGTGCATGAACTATTAATAACTAACAAAATAAAATTGTATCATTGATTATATAATGTTACCATTTCTAAGTAAGTAATATGTGATTGAGATGTTATTAAAGTTATATACAAATTTAACAGTAAAATATATTTATTTAAACAATAAGGACAATAAAATAAATATCAATTTTAAAAATCTAGAATCTTCAAAGGAAGCTAGCTATTCAAACACTTTGCCATAAACTTTTACTGCACAGGAAAAATACATTTTAGAAGTTTACAGCTTATGATAATAAATATATTTACAAATAAAATGATCATGTACTTTTGTGGATTTATCTGACTGATAAAAGCTTTTTATTAACTGATGGGCATTATCACAACAAGTTCCACATTTTTATATAAAAATCATACTATGAAATAGTTGCAACAATGAACACATTTAAATACTATATATGTTTTATCAATCCAGTGATGAATCAATGCTAGAAGTGATGTATATTACTTATTTAGGCATATAAGTAGAAGTTTACATTTTAAAATAAATAACTATCAGTTTTATGTTCTGCAATACTGGCAAAACACAGCAAGATACACCTACACATTAGAACCATTTCTAACCTACACTCAGATTATTCAAGAGTGCAACCAAAAAAAAGTATGTTCTTCAAAACAAATAACAATATCAATTGCTAAAATAATAATAAAATCATAGTGATACATCATACATGGCTTCATACAAGATATACATAATATAATAAATCTGATAAAAAATGATACATAAAACAATGAATCTAATGATGGCATAAATTCAAAAGAAGCATCTACATTTTGAAGACAAATAAATATGCTAAGATTTTTGTTTCTGAACATATGGAAAAAATGAGAATGAACCACCAAAAATATTAGGAACAATAGGGGTTACCTTAAATAGAGCATTTGTACTAAATATAAAACATGAAAAATATCACTCATGGAAAATACTATAATAAGAAATAGACAAAACTATAACAGCTTTATAAAAATATATGTGCTAGAAAAATAACCACCCACAAAAGAGAAACAAAGTGACCCCCCCTTGGAAAATATAATGGCAAGATAAGCATAAACAATAAAACAAGAAAGACATTAATACTACAATCTCCTAAATAAATATTATAATTATTAACATGTATACTGATAACAAAATTATTTACCAAATCTGGCATAATAAAACATGGCATGAAATAAACAATAAAATAAAAATATACAACATCTTCACTGGTTATGCATAAACATATTCATTTTAGTAAATAAATTTCTCATGATAAGGGACAAAGCAACATTTTTTAAAATGATACAGTATTATAAATAGAAAGTATTCTGCAAACTTCTGGATATTACAGTTGATAAATAATGCATAAAAAACAGACAAAACATATAATATAAATGAATAAAATACATGGTAAATTATAAAATCAGAAATGTTTAATACATCAAGATGTAAATTCAAATAGGGAATCATCTATGCAAGCTTACAATATTTGAAGAATTATAATTTTTGGTGATAAATGAGAAACTACATGTCACTTTTATTATATGACCTATTAAATGTGGCATACCTTCGTTGCCAATATTGTCAAATCAAAAAATTTGGGAGTTCAATCAAGCCTTAAAATCATGACTTATGGATTGTGTTTAAGGAGAAATTTTAAATAATCTTTTACAACTGTTGGGAATGGCTGATATAAAGTTTCACTTATAACTATTAACATTTGATAATCTGGCATACAAAAGAGATATCAAAATGTGCATTATGTATAAAAGGAATATAGAAAATAACTACAAACTAATAAATGCAATTTTATCATATGAAAAATTGACAACTAATCCCAACATCATTGTCTTAATGATAATTATTTTAATCTGTCAAATGTTATTACTTGTAACCAAATCAAAGTTCATTCAAAACAAAGGATATTTACATGAAAAATTAGCATTATTGTTGGAACTTTGATTTGGTTACAAGTAATAACATTTGAAAGATTAAAATAATTATCATTAAAACAATGATGTTGGTAATTAGTTGTCAATCTTTCATATAATAAATTTGCATTTATTAGTTTGTAGTTATTTTCTAGATTCCTTTTATAAATAATGCACGTTCTGATCACTATTTTATATGCAACATTATCAGCCATTCCAAACAGTTGTAAAAGATTATTTACAATTTCTCCTTAAACACAATCCATAATTCATGTAAGGCTCAATTGAACTCTCAAATTTTTTGGTTTGAAAATTTTGGAAAAGAAGGTGTGCCACATTCAATGGGTCATATAATAAAACTGACACTTAGTTTCTCATTTACCACCAAAAATTGTAATTCTTCAAATATTGTAAGCTTGCATAGATAATTCCCTATTTGAATTTACATCTTGATGTATTGAACATAATGAGGCCACAATCTTAATTTCATTATCCCTGACTTTGCTAATTACACTAATACTTTTCTATGATTCGTATAAAGCTGCAATTCTAATAGTTTGTTTGCATCAAGTTGTCAATTTAATCAATAATTGTTTATTAGATGGCTGTACTTGTTGATATTGTTCCATTCCATTCAATCTTGTGTATTGTTACAATATTTAGTGTACACTTTTCATTAGGGCAGAATGTACTTAAAAGCTAATTTTTAGAAAAAAATTTAAATTAGAAGTTTAAATATTAGAATTGTCATAATAATGTTTATAGGGACTTAGAATTTTTTGATATGAATTTATAAGTGATTAAATAATATATAAAAGCTATTCTAAATTTTGTAATTGTAAAATATAAGCATAGTAAATGAATATTGTATGTTAGGATTAAATGGCCATAGTTATAAGTTAAAAATGTATTGAATATTTTGTTGAATAAGCATTAAAAACATTAATTTTAATATAATGTTTAATATTCAAATAAGCTATTAAATTTATTTTCTAAATTATGTTTAAATTATATAAAATTATTTATTAAAGTTTTAATTCTTATTAAATAAAATTATGTATTAAAGTTTTAATTCTTATAATGTCTACATGTTTTAATTTTAGTAATGTTAGAAAATGTCAAAATTTATTATTCCAAGTTTTTATTATTGTATTTAATATTTTTCTTAAATATAATATTTTTTGTAAATAAATATTTTATTTAGTTGTTTGTAGACAGTCAATTCAAAAAATTACTACATTTCTGTCATGTGATGCTAATGTTAGAGGATGCATACATGAATTTAGAGAAAGTTTTTAATTACTTTATAAAATTGTTACTAAAATTGAGGCATTTGTACATGATAAAAATGAATACAGAATGTTATTTAATTAGTTTTTAAAGATTTTTGAAATTAGTAAAAATAAACTGAAGAATGGACACATTTTTTATTAAATGTTTGTTAAATTAGTAAAGAATTATTAAAATGTGTCATTTTAAAATATTTGGTTAGTTTAAATATAATTATAAAATTAATTGAGAAATATTTCCTATATTATTAAATAAAAATGATGATTCATAATTTATTTCTGATTTTTAAAAGCACATAATTGACAAATATGTAAATGAATTTACAATTAGGTGATGTATCAGCCAATCAAAATTGTTTTAAAAAGCAAGTATAAAAACTCTGTGTAATTAAAAATTATTGCTTACTATTGTTATTATCTAGTTAGTCTTATTGTTATTATTCTTATTATTTATTTATTTTAAATAGTATCAGTTTATTAATAGTAATTATTTTAAAATTAAATATAATTTTTAAAAAAGTCTTAAGGATTTTAAAACTATTATTTTGTTTAAATAAAAATAAAGGAATAAACTCCGATTAAATTTCCTACTAGTGGAAAATTCTGAAGCCTAGTTACAGATTTATTGATAAATTATGAAATATAAACCTATAGTTTTATGCGTGGGGAGGTTGGAAGCAAAGGACCAAAGAGTTTGGGGAAGTATAATTTTTCATATGCTATATGAAAACGTTTATATTTATTTATGTAGAGAACATTGGAATCACAGTCCAATATCATCCAGAAGTATGACATATATATTTAATAAGTCTATGTTGATAAAATTTAAAGAGAATATTATTTGAGAAAAATAATTGGAAAAGTTTAAAATGCAGTTGACTTTTAAAAACCTGATAAAAAATATTTGAGATTGAGTTATATAAAATATATTGCTCTCTCATTTTATAATATGGATTTTTATTTAAAAAGATTATGATCTTTTTACAAGAATCAATTATCTTCGAAGCAAGTGATATTTTTAAAAACTTTTTTGGAATTAAAGCATCTTAAAGAGATAGATAGCTGTTATTATGACTATGAATTGCTCATAAAGTTATATTAGAAATACATGAGTATTTTGGAATAATAAAACCTGTTATCTTAATTGTGATAATTGAACTATCTGCTATATTATATGTGCCTAATTGGAATATAATTTCTAAAAAATTAAAAGACATCTGTTTGTGTTAATTTGAGTACTTATTAAAAGTGACCGAAAATGATGCATCTCTCGACAGATGAGAAATTTCACGTGCACGAAAAAAATGGAATTGTCCTAAATTTAGTGTTTTGAATGATATCATATTAATTATTGTATCCAATGAGAAAGTGACAGAAAATAGACTGTTTAAAAAACTTTTGGAAACGGGATAAATAATGATTTTTTTTCAGATATACTTGGATTTTTTAAAAAAGTTGATTTTTATTTGTAAGTTTACACAACTAGGAGAAGAGAGCTAGAAGAAAAAAAAATGGTGTTCATTGCTTAGCAACAATAACTCCTTAGTTTATTAACTGAACTTGTTGTAGGAAGGACAATTATAAAAGGAATGTGTAAAAATTTTATTATCATTAATTTTAAAATATACAAACAATTAGAATTATAATTTAGTTATAAGATGTAGTAAAGGTTACATTTTAGATATTTTTAAAATCCTAACAATATTAATATTTTTAAAAAAAAATCTTTTTAACAATTTTTCTTAAATTTTTTTTTGAAACCATTTTTTATTAAAGTGCATTAGTTTACACTAAATGTGGTATGAACGATATTTTAATTCTTATATTTTATGTAAAACTGGACTGGAAGACATCAAAGATGTGGTTTTGCAAATAGTAATATCACATATGGTAATTTAAATTATTATAAATATTATATGATGTATTTCTTTTTCTTAAAGTTGTTTGGAGTTTTAAAAATATTTATCTTATGTTACATGAATAAATGAACATATGGATATGTGAGTCAATAACGTATATAGATTTTTATTAAGAGATATAAGCTATGTGAAATATGCATATATTTATTTTATTTATTATATTATAAACTTCGTTATAACTTTACAGAATAATCATAATTTTATAGGATTCTTTGCTAGATAAACCATACAATATTTATTCTCAAGATATGAATATTGAACGAGTATTTTCAAATCAAATCTCATTTGTATTTGTAGATAAGATTGTGTGTGAAACCTTTTCTTATATTAGTTATGGTTTGATAAAGTGATATGTAATAGCTGAAATACACAGGCTTATATATACCTGTGTCTATATATGTAATAGACAGGGTATGAGCACAGACTTTCACATGACCCACCACTCTCCACACTATCTCATAAGACTGATACACCTGAACACACATATGATGAAAAGATAAATAATCACCAATATACGTATTTCATGCTAAACCAGCAATCATCAGTTGGTCCAGATTACCATCTCTACACATATATGTTACAAGTGCCCAGATATATATTGAGATAGCAAATCCTCCTACTTTAATGGACAGGCTTCAATCTACTCCACATGCCAACTCTTCAACTGTCCATCCAATTGAAAATCTGATGATGGAACACTCGTATATTGGTGATTATTTATCTTTTCAACATATGTGTGCTTAGGTGTATCAGTCTTATGAGATAGTGTGGAGAATGGTGGGTCATGTGAAAGTCTGTGCTCATACCCTGTCTATTATAAAGTGATATGTAACTTTGTTTATTATTGGGAAATTTGCTTAGTTATTTTACGATGTTAAATATCTGAATCTATTTTGAAATAACAAATGGTAGTGACAGGGAAGTAGAATAATGAAACCATGAATGCATATATAGTAGGATGTGTTAAGATGATAGGATAATTAGCCTATATTATATCTGAGAAGTTATTATGCAAATACAGTTAATGTAGCCCTGTACTTTGTATTTATTTCATGGATAGTATTTTTGATATTTATATTTAATTAGTATGTAAGTGCTCAAAAGAAAGTCTAGACATTATTTTAAAAGGTATTAGATGAAATTGTACCTGTTATTTCTTCACACTGATTTCCATGAAGTTTATTGAATATTTTGTACTATTGAGTCTTTACTGTAGTTATTCCTTAAAGTCCTATGCATTGTATCGCTATCTGAATTTCATTGGCAAAACATTGTGTAGACTAGTATTTTTGAAAGATGAATAATGGATAATTTTAGAAAGAGGTTTTGTTTTAAAGTACAAATGATGTTGAATGCATAATGTTGATGGTGATTATAACAAAGGAATCAAATTTTTCTTAAATATTTTTGAAATATTTTTGATGATAAAAGAATCATAACTATTCCCAACTTATATTTTTCAAATGATTTTGATACTTTCGATTTTCAAAAATCGACAACATTTTTGTAAAGCAATGCATATTTTTACAGTGAAATATCAAATGAAGTATGTTGGTGTATAATGAATGCTTATACTTTATTTCATTTTTTAAAATTTATTGAACACGAAACACACATCATAAAATAGAATGGTGCCAAGCAAAATTATATTATTATTTAGTAGATGAATAAACCTAATAATATGTTTTGGTTTTATAAAATTTATGCTAGATATGTTTGTGTTATGTTTACTGAAAGTAAAAGTAATATTGATTATTCATTGATCTAGACATAAATTTAATATAATATTGTAGGAAGAATAATAGAATGTTTTCAATAATTAATATGTAATATGTATTTCTAAATAAAAAAATTTGTAAGCCGGATGAAGGCTTATACATTAATAATTTTTGAGATTGAAAATCTGTAAATTCAATCTTTATTTTATTTGAATTTTGTATTTTTTTATTATTTTTTATTATTATAATATTTGTCAGTTTTCTTTTAAAAAAATTGTAAATATTTTGTATATAATTGTTTTATAGTATAAAATAAATTTGTTAAAGTTGTTGTTATAAACTTGTTGTCCATGTTATTGTCAATCTACTTATCACCACAGGATTCGATTTTACAGAATTCAGAACTGAACATATTACATGTTTTGCACATTATAATTTTAAATAATTTATTTATTTAAACAATATTAATTATTATTCAGAATATGATACAGCAAAATCATATAAGATTATTTTGGTCCTAGTTTATTATTGAAAATACTGCCATATAATTAAGTATATTTTTGTTGCCACATATTGTTCAGATTATACCATATTTATAATATTCCACATGAGGAATGAGAAGTGAAAAATGAGAGAATAAGAATATTATTGTTATTGGGATCATTATTGTTATCAGTGACCAGATTAACAAGTAGTAAATATTGTACCAAATGTTAGTTAGATTAAGTATAGGAATATTATCTATTATTCTTATTCTTATTGTTGTTATTTAGGTGTAGTTAGGAATGATACAAAATCTCTTATCATATTTGGCTACAAGAGATTATAAATTAATTGGAGATTTTATTTAAAGAAACCGAGATAATTATATTTTAATAACAGAATTTTAGAATTTATTTATTAATATTATATTTGATTATTTATAATATTCTTAAAAGTCTTAAAAATGCTATGGTGTTATACTATTACTTGAAATAAAAAGGGGGATAGTATTGTATCTTTTGGAATATAAAACTCATTGTAGTCCTACTACTTTGACTTTCACCATATGTCTCATGATTATTATTATTATATTATTATTTATTTATTTAAATCGAACCATATTTTTATTGTTATCAATTTGAGCTAGTCTAGTGGTCAAAATTATCATGAGACATTATTTGTACTTGATTTTATTATCTTAAGATTGAAAGTTTTAGCCGGAGCATTTATTTTATTTGTTTATATTTACTCGATGGTGAGGGTACAGTATACTATATATATATTTATAAGGGTAGCTTACAATCCAGTTCAAACCAATCCTTATATGTCCACAGTATTAAACTAAACCCATGAAAAATATAAACTGAGATAATAGATTACACACGTGATATCGTTTATCCATATGTAAACACACATATAAGTACATACACACTTGAAGTTTGTTTTAATAACTACCAAACCAAAATAGTGTTAGAATGAAGTAAATGCTCCTTTTTAATGGGAAACAAAAGCTTAATCATAGAAACCTTTCATATATATATATATATATAATAACTTGTTTGTTAATGTGTAAATGTTATGATCTAAGATAGTAACTTAGTAGATATAGTGATTACCTGATGTCCAGTCAATATCTAAGCAACCAAATGTTAGAAAATGAGAGTAAAATTTTACTACATAATTTTATTATATAATTTCAATAACAACCATTAATTCATGTGACAAAAGGCACCTACAGTGATGGAAAAGGAACTTGAAAATGTGACTTTACTGAACAATGGATATTAAGCCCAGTATAAAAATAAACCCAGTACATTTACATTCACTTTCATATCTTATCATGTGATATGTCAACCACAAGCAGTAAATAGCTTAATATTGAACATTAGAACAAAGGATAAAAAGGGTGATGTGTTTGAAAATACTATCTCTTTTGTATAAAATTTTAACGTGCTAAAAGTTGAAGCAAATCATAATCAACATTTAAAACCACAAAAGTTAATGAACTTTAACAGCATAATAAAAGAACTACAATAATTTTTATATCAATAATTGAAGACAGAAGATGGAGGTAACAATCGAATAAGAAGAAAAAGGAATGTTGTATCACCAGCACATACTGATAAATGATGAAGTAAAACTTGCTTTTGCATAAGATTACTAAATATCAAATAATAAGCTAAAGGAAATCTGTTTTTTTTTTAAATACCAAACAATGTATACTGGTTAAATAAATGTGCCACAGTGCTGTCTTAATTTCACTCATATAAATAATGTCTAAAAAATCCCTAACATCTTATCTGAAGTGTCGAAGTGAATCCCGGAAGAAAGTGATGTCCAAAGTGGAAACAACCTCATCCATGCACATTACCTGAGAATCTGAGGAACGATGGAGGAATTGACTGTATACATGAAAGACATTAATGTTTAAATTATAGACTTCAGGATGATTTGAACAAAATCAAAATTATTGTGTGTTTTTTTTTTTACTTTGTACATTTGTAAAATTCTACTTTTATTACTCTCACACTTGAAAATTTCAATGTGTTTGTAGTTGGAAGAGTCAACTGCATAAGAAGTAACATAGTACAGGGGGGAAGGTTTGTTAAGCTAGAAAATTGTTTTCTTTGTAAATCAAATTGTAAATCAAATTTAGGTTCTTTCCCTCCATAGTGACTTGATATTCACTCATCATCACATAATATGGAATGAGATAAGAATTTTTGATACTCTTCCATATTAATTTACACTCACTAGTACAGGACAGAGTTTGTGTTATTTGTTTATGTTTAACTAATAATCATTACATTTAGTTTATTCGGTTTGAATAATTATTATTCTTGTGTGAGTCTTTTTCTATCCACTTTAGGAAACTTGTACATAGGTAAAGGGGGTCCCCAAAAAAGATGGAACAGCTCTAGCCAAATTTGGATAATGGAGCTTTTTTGTTTTAGCTAATTTTATTGGCTTTGTAAATAGGGAAATGTCTATTAATGCATATCTGCCATGGGTATGGGTAGGAGTAACAAATAATTTTAATCATTGATATGGTAGAGTTGCATATGGGACACGTATAATCACGTTTTTGCTATGTTAATAGAATTTGAATTTTTCCCTGTTATAAATAAAAATTAGTAATGGGTTTTAAATCAAACTAGTCTCTAGTTTATCAAACTTGTTCATACGCTCACTCATTAATTTAATTGACTAAATATATATGCACATACATGTGTATTACTGTAACATATAACACAGCAATAGGATTGGATGTATCTTAAGTCAATGAAGACTTAGTTGCTGCATAAAGTAAATTCACTCTTGAAGAAAGATCAAGGCAACATTCTCCCTGTGTTGAAATAGAGGCATAATAAAATCTGAAAGAGGTGTAAGATATAAATGAACTAGCCTAAATTATATCTAAATTTAATGAGTAAATGAAGAGCTAGCCAATTGGAGGTGGATATAATCATTGGTTAGTTACTTCATCATGTTATTCACAGCATCGTACATAAAGACCCTAAGTCTGATGATAGTTAGATGTGTTCATCCTTTTCTGGTAAAAAAATCTAGGCTATTACATCAGGGAACATCCATCATGGTGCTGCCAACTTTGGGCTCAAAATAGAAGATCTGGAATGTTACATCATGTTTTCTAGGTAGGTCCAGCCAGTGGACTGGTAAATAAAAAAAACTTTTTTTTTGGAATTTGCTCTTCTCTTAAACCTTACATATCTACAACCCTGATGGATTTATGTGAATAGCAATAGATTGACACACCCAACCACTAAAAAGTGGGAGATGATAAACAGAGACCATAAATAATTAATTAATTAATTAATAAAAACCATGTTAAAATAAATGAGATAGGTGAATGAAATGTAGACTAAACAAAAAGTAGGCATTAGAATAATAATATCTATACCAATAGAAGTATGTAATACAGGGATGAGTTAAATAAACACTCAATGGCAAGGGAGCAGCAGTAGATCCTATGACATATATATATATAATAAACAAAACAAGTTATAAATTTCGTAACTTTCTCGTAGCTTGCATTTTAGGATCACTAGATGGAGCTTCACCAATATCCCACTATCAAGCTTTGTTTACATACACACTGAGAGAGATAGAATTCAATATCTCTTTCATTGTATCCGAGCTTTAAACCATGGTTTCGAGCTAATTGGCTCACGTCAGTAAAGGGTAGGAAGACTAGAAACAAGATCTAAACACCAACTCTACAATCAGCATTTATCAAACACATTTCTATCAGCTTGAAAGCATGAATTTTTCAGATATGTAAATATCTTCAAATCCAGTCAAACAAACTAGAGAGCTATATGGGTCTGAATTCATTTCAGTTTTACCATGTAGTAAAAGCCTCTGTAATCGATATCATTGCAAAAAACCTTCAAGGGTACATTTATGATAAACAAAACAAGTTATAACTTTCGTAACTTGCTCATAGCTTGCATTTTATGATCACTAGATGGAGCTTTACCAATAGCCCCCCATCTAGCTTTGTTTACACACACACACGCACACACACACACACATATATATATATATAAACTGTAACCATATATTTTAGTATAAAATATATTAATTGATGTAACTAGTATAAAAATTTCTCTTTCTTCTTTTGGTGATTTGATTGGCTTGAGCTGCACTTTGAACAGATTACTTTCTTATATTATTTTAATAAATTTAAGTTTGCTTCTTCCCATATACTAACTCATATCAAAACGTTTAACTTTTTAAAAAATTTGACAACACATTAAAATTTGGTAAAATAGTATTAAAAATAATACTTAATTTTTATTTGTTTAAAATGATCTTAAAAATTATTTCTATTGAATTAAAAAACCATTTGTTCAATTTAAATTAATTATTAAAAATAAATACAGTAATTACGTATGCGTCTCAATGTAATAAAAGAAAAGAGCGCGAATTTAAGGGAAGATTGTCTGATAGTTTGCTTTTGGAGGGAGAAAGAAAAGAAAATGGTAAAGGCAAATGGTGTAAATTTGATAAGCTTATTTTAAAATAGTTAATAAGTAAACGGATTACCACAAAAAATTTGCTATAAAAGTAAATATAACATAGTGGTAATTAATTATAAGATGAATTGCTAAATTTAAAAGTCTGTTCAAGTCGGCTGGCCAAGTGGATCGAATCACCGGTAATAATTTCCCAATATTACATTTTTAAGATATCGGAGCTTCCCAGTTTAAGTTTGAAAGAATTAAATACAAGATTTTGGTATGTTTTGAAATATTTATTATTCTACAATTTGGAAAAATTAAATAATAATTACAGAAGTTTTATGAATATGAGAATTTGTTTTTTAAAAAGAAGAATTTTAAGTTAAAGTAAAGCGTTAAAGTTATCAAAATATTTTAATATTTCCGTTTTTTAATTCTGATAAAATATAATATTGATTGATATTTAACTTTACAATGCCAGTAATATTTGCTAGTTAATTTGTTTAACATTTGGATAATAAACATTCTTCAAATAATTAATCAAAGCTATTTTATAATTTCATCGTCGGTTTAAAAATGAATAAATTAATTGCTGTAATTAGTATTCCTGGATTAACGCGTGGATAAATAAATACTTGCATGGATGTGATAAACTTGGAACACTTTTAACAGAGAAATGTAGAGATTAATAACTTTATGAAAAACATTTTCATTTAAATTCTGCGTATCATGTTTTGAAATTGTTTCATGTTTATGTAGCCACGTAAAATCGTTAATCTAATAGTGATTATAATAACTAATACGAATGGATAAAATTGCATGTATGGAATTCTACTATAATTATAGCTATTGCTTCGTATGGTTATTGTTTGACACATCGTACATGGATTCCACAGATCACATTAGGAGTTATAAAATGCTATACAATCCAATTTGTGATATACACATCTGCTAAAATTCATGTATTGAACTATAAAATGCTTTACATTTAGTTTTATCACACACACACCATTAAATTTTATATATTTGATGAATAATACATTTATTTAATTTTATCGTTATATGAACTTGCATGTGAAGTTCAAAAGTTATATTTATTAAGTTTAAATTAATAGGGGTTGAATAAAATATTTATTCAAGAGAATAGCGCTCGCGAAAAAAAGCTTAAACAGTACTAAATGAATTCATGAGATATATCAATCTTTGTGAGATGTTTTGTGAGTCTTTCCAGATTTATATTCCTATGCCAATATTACTTATATTATATTACACATGTTTATTTTAAGCAAGATAAGTAGTACATTAGTTGTCCTGATTAGCGTAACATTTTATTAAGCAAGAACCCACATTTGCTAAAGTGTCAGCGTTTTCTGAATAGTCAGAAGAACTGAGGAGGATGATTTTGCACTTTAATGTGAAGTAAATAATAATGTTGTTTTATAATGTTAAAGGGCTTTAATCTGTGCTGGTGGTTAATCTGCAGATTATTTTAATTGCCATTTTTGTATTTTACACACATTCCTGCGCTGGTGGTTAATCCGCGGAATTGTGTGATTATACGTATTATTTTATGATGGTGTTTAAATACACAAAACGTTTAGTATTATTTAATTCCTACGTGTAGATGAATGCATCCACAGGAATATGTTTTGCTTCACAGATATAAGTTGGGCAAAGTATTTTAGTTAATCTGCTAAATCATCTTCTTCATTTGTAAGCATAATTTATCGGTTAGATTATTAAATGGTAACAGGACATTCTATTCAAGTACTTCATAATAATTAACTGTTGGTTGATTATTATTTACCGGAATGTAAGTTTACATTTTCACTTTAATTAATGATTACATTATAGCTAAATCATACAGACATCATATTATTTATTATATTATTATAGGTGTACATTAGGGATTTATTGAATCTGGAAATGACGTTCAATATTTCATGAGTTTGATGCTGAATTTCGTATAATCTCATCAATATTCATTATATTAGATTGAAATAAGGTATGATTAGATTTTAAATACTGTACCTATGAGATGTATTGAAGAAAGTCGATTGAATTATAATTTATTTATTTGATTTGTTTATTTATGTTTTATTTAGAATATTGAAATTAATCACTTATTGTTCATAAATTTGCAAATAAACGTTGATTTATAATTAAACTTACTGTGCCGTTGCTATGTGTCATTCATAACATCAGAAATCATAAGCTTTGGATAGAGCGTACATTGAAGAGCATACATTAAATTACATATTATCATCAACATGATATAAGAGTTTATAAATATTTTTTGTGAGAAAACATTTGGATGCTTTTAGTCTTTGGTAGTTTATGATGTGGGGGGGGGGGTACAATAAAATCCCATTTACCTTTTCCATCATTGTGGCTTTGCGTAGTTGATTCTAGTATAAAATACAAATTAATTATTAAACTTGTGAACAGATTTACCAAATAATGATATGATTAAATATATTTACTTAACGTTTTTAAATTGTCATTTGTCAGTATAATAAGAGTCTCAGTAATATGATAAACTATAAAATCAGAACCCAAGTATTTATGTTTATTTATTGCAAAGCTTTACCTGGACTAGCATTTGTATTAGAAATCGTATAGATGGTTTAAAATTTAATAATCTTATTTAATTCCACAAATTATGCCATCTTGTACATGGTCGGCCATAGGGTCGCATACCATAAAAATCGCAAATTGAGGTTTAAAAGTAATAACATTGCACTTATAATTTGTTTAATGTGTTTTATAATAATACTATGATAGGTCTTCGCGGTATACCCTGGCTGCGATTAAATTAAATTGTAAAAAGTTTATGTTAGATCATTAGTTTGGTCTGTAGTTGTGGTCTTTGGTGCATAAAATAGATAGCATGATATGCTTTTGGATACAGCTCTTAATAGCTGACAATGTACAGCAGGAATTGATTAGTGATCAAAGTTACAATTCCTAGTGCACTTATATTACGTAATTGGGACCGCACAATCAAATGGTTACAATTTTGATGCCGCAACGTGTTCATACACGATAGGTAGTTGAGAGAGCAATGGCCTTCGATGGCTGTTAGCTGGCCATCAGAATTTACGGTTACAATATATATATATATATATCATCAACAATTATCAATCCACTGCAGGATGAAGGTCTCTCCAAGTTTAATACATCTTCTTCAATCTTTAGCTTCTCTTCTCCACATCACTCCAGCATACTTTCTTATTTCATCCATCCATCTCACATGTGGTCTCTTTATGGGTCTTTTACAATCTCTTGGAATCCAGTTTAAAATTTCAATTGTCCACACTTCAATCCTTTATTTTTTTTCAATGAGGTCAGTAACACCTGTTTGTTCTCTTACCCATACATTTCATTTTCGATCTTTCTTGTTACTCCCAACATGCATCCCTCCATACTTCTTTGAGTATTCTGGAGTCTCTGTATTGCTCTTCTATTAAGTGTTCACATCTCAGATCCAGAAGTAAGAACTGGTAAAAGACATTTTTTTAAAAAACTTCCTTTTCAAGCACATACGCATATTTCCTTTTAGTATCAAGTTATTTCTACTAAAAGCACTCCAACCAAGTTTAATTCTATGATTAATTTTCATACATTATGTTTCCATCTGTATTAATAATCTGACCAAGGTATTTGTAACTGTAAACTTCTTCTAATACATCATAATCAATCTTTATTTTCATATTTTGAGCAAATCAATTAAACATTACTTTAGTCTTTTTAACATTTATCTTTAGTCCTACTTTCCTACTTTTATCTGATAACTCTTACAACATTCCCTGCAGCTCTGAATCATTATTTGCAAAAACAACTAAATCATCTGCAAAATCTAAATGACTTAAATAATCTCCATTTACTTTCACTCCTTTAGTTTCGCATTTTAATCCACAACATATTTCTTGCAACACTGCTGTAAAACGTTTTGGAGATATGAAATCACCTTGTCTTACACCTTTCTCAATGTTGACTTTCATTATGTAATCTAATTGTTGCTGTTGCATTTTTATAAATATTCTTTAAAATATGACAATATCGTGGATCTATAACTTGATGATCCAATGCTTTAATCACTGAAGAAATGTTTATAGAATCAAATGCCTTTTCATAATCTACAAATCCAAAATATAATGATAACTCATATTCATTTGTCATTTCTATAACTTCTCTCAATACCTGGATATGAATCTACTGTGCTAAAACCACTTTTAAATCCAGCTTGCTCCTTTGGTTGGTGGAAATCCAATGTTCGTTGTAAACGAGTTGTAATTATCTTGGTAAAAATTTTGTATAAAACTGATAAAAGGCTGATAGATCTGTAATTTCTAATATCTTCTTTATCACCTTTTTAAAATATTAATATTATTACTGCATTCTTCCAATTATCTGGTATATCTTTATCATTTAGACATTTGGAATATAACTTTGCTAAAAAACTTTCTATTTCTTCACCTGCTTCTTTTAATATATCAATTATAATTCTATCATTACCTTTCCTTTCTTCATACATCTAATTGCAGGTTTCACTTCATTTAAAATTCTGGGCAATTCAGAAGATGTAATAGAAGTATGAGGTACTTCTTCTTTATTAATATATAATTCTTGATAAAAGTCTTCTACCCATTTCATAATGTCACCTCTCTTTTTAGTAATAGTTCCATGTTTTTTTCTTATTGCAGATATAAATTTTCTACCAATACCAAAATGTTGCTTTACATTCTTGAGACTTTTATTTTCTTCTACAGTTTTCCTTGCTAGTTCATAGTTATACCTTCTTATATCATTTTCAACTCTTTTCCATACCATTTTACAAAATTCGAGATATTCAATCTTTTTTAATGCATCATTTTTGTGTATCTTCATATTCCTTCTTTTCTTCATAAATTCTCTCGTCTCAGTAAAAATTTTATTGGTCAACTGCTGCTTTTTTCTACCTACCAGATGTCTTTGTTGCAGTTTTTAAAAGTGTATCAATTATTTTCATATTAATTTCATTCAAATCTGAATCATGTTCATATATATATATTATAACAGGACAACTCTATTAACCTTACCTGCCATACCCTGTTGCAACATCAAATATAATGGACAGCCATACACAGATGTCCCGGTCTGAAAATACACTTGGATACCTCTATAAACTGTAACATCTTCATGCCTAATACATTGTGTGCCAGATATAAAAAAAACCCCACCCCAAAGTTAATGCTGCCATATTTACTGGAACCACAATGTACACCATATGATGATACGAATATGACTAAGTAATTGGATAACTTGGATGAAATGTGTCAACCTACTACAACAAGTCATATCATAAATTTGTGATTCGACAACACATTTGGGTGTGTCAGATGTTTCAGAATTAGCAATGACAGGTAATAAAGGGAGTGCATCTCACTACTATCAGATGTGAGCCTTCAAATAGGATGCTACAGATGTCACAATGAAATGCCCAGTTCCAAGTCACATCTACTTTCAATATACTAACTTATCATTTACTTAAAATATTTCAATGTACCTTAGACCAGCACATATTCATTACATCTCTTTTCTAAGCCCCATTACACCACGGAATTCGAACTCAGGGAGTTCTTACAATAAGCTCTCTTCAGGGATGGACATACTCAATTATAAACTAAATCTGCCCATATATATAAGCCTAGATATAGGAAAATACTGCTGATGATCTATTATTTATTGGTATCAATGCACAGTAATGACGGGGTTGACCAAACAGAGATCAGATTGATTTAAACAACTAATTTATTAACAACATATAAAACAATAAATATTTACAAGCAAGAAATACTAAAATAAATTAATATTTAGTTATCAAAAAAAAGATTTCCTTATCATCTTGGTGACTTCATACAAGAAAACAAAACACAATAATTTGACTTATATTATATACAATATTACATTCTGTAATTCATTAAAGATATATAAACATAACACAAAATAAAGAAAATCACAATAAAAGTTCATTAATTATAAAATTACCCCATTAAAATAATTATTACAATATTTATAAGCTAAGGTAAATGTATTATCACTATAACTGTCCCTTCCCATTTATCTATATGTAGGTAAAAGTTATGGTAGAAATTAATGACAACTAAAGACCATTCATTCAGAAGGATTAATTATATATTCAGAATAAATAAAATTACAAGTAAATATTAGTAAAATTGAGTAGTATATTATCTATCTAGTCTCACTGTCTTAAAGTCTTTCCCTCCATATTATATATATAAAAATCTTACTTGAGATAAGGTCATCTGGATGGATTAATGTTGACCTCCAGAGGAATCTACAAATTTACTTTATTTGAAAAAAATATATCTATATACACTAATTGAAAAGGATTCCTTTTTAAATTTACACCAACAAGATATTTCTCCATCCATTGGTTCACTTTTAAGTTGAAGGTGATCGAATTTGGAAAGATACATTTTAAACACACAATAAAAAAAAAAAATAAAAAAAACAATACATAACCTTTCAAATAAAAAATTACAAAAGTAAAATATATATATATAATCATCACGTGAATTAAGTATATAATTTCTCTTGAGTAAAGCAAGCATTCAGTCAATAAAAAAATGTCAATATCCATGGCTAAAACTTCCAGTTCATCAACTCTGTTGTTATTATTTATATATATGAAATCTCTTTCCTGATCGTATGAATCCATGGAAAAATGGTGGTGCACCAGCATTTCCAAAATAGATGTTTTGATGACAAATTTTATAATTTCATAATCAAGCAATGGCATAAAAGCTAGTTAGAAACATCACACAGTATTAAATTTTCTACCCCGAATATGTCATAATGTTTTCTGTATTATAATGTATATTTATAAATTAGCTTGATCATATATATATAAAATAGCTTAAAAAACAGTTACTTTTAGTTTTTAGTAGTTTCATATTTTCTTTGCATTAATATTTCTATAATGAATTTAACTTGTAAAAGAACTTAATTCACTAGTTCATTATTAAAGTTTAACTTCTGGAAATTACAAACATTTTTTTCTTTAGATGCCAAAAAGTTAATTTTTTCTTTTGAAAGAAATAAAAACTTAACTTTCCTTCCCATTTGTTCAATTCCCATCTTGAACCATCGTCTGCTTTTTTTTTCAATTGTAAAAAGAAACACTCTTTCATCATGTGACTGCTAAAAACCATATTATTACAACTTGAAAATAAAAAAATTACATTATAAAATATCATATTTCTTATTCCAAATTTGACCATTTATTAAAAATCTTGACCTCTTATAAATATAATCTTTATGTCTGTTCTATGTCAGTCAATTATTATTTCTTTATTAATAAAATTAAATGAATAAGAAAATAAAAAAAACAATTAATTTCTGCCAATAAACGAACATATTATTTTCTATGCATATGTTTATCTACATATATGTATATATGCACCATGTAAACAAACAATTTATTTACTTACTCACAATAGATAAAAAAAAACATTATTCTCTCAAACATATCAGTCTATAAGTATGTTTATGAAGGTATATATTATATTTACATAATCAAGTATGTAGGATATTTACCTTTCCTATCACTTGGTTTGAATTCAGATATTGAAAAAGACATTGGGTCAGGTTTGTGTAGGCTAGTTGTAAGCCATCTCTTACAATATATATATATATATATATAAATTGTAACCCCTCATCACCGATCACTATCACTAACAAATATCAGGGGTGCCAATTCTATGGATCATAGAATAAACTATCAAACTAACCTTATTTTAAAACTATCAATGAGGCACTTAAATAAAGTTTTACTTTGACCTAGCTCAGTTGAGGGATGCAGAAATCTATGAAGTGTAAAATGAACATTAGATGTGGTAGAAAATATTATAATTAATAGGAAATAAAACATCTATAAAATTCTAAAATAAATAAGAATTAAATTGGTAAAATTCTACCATCTAAAATTAACTAATTATAGTCTATATTTCACCTCCTCCCATCATCAACATGCATTGAACAACCTCTACCATATTAGAAAATTAAATTAATAACTAAATGTAATATTTAATCACTAGACTATGTAGTAAGTTGGAACTAAATATAAAATAAACCTAACATTACTGAACTTTTAATTATACACTAATCCGAACTAGTTAACTGAATTTAATATTTAATCTAAATTAATAATTGAATATCTCAGCGAATTAATTTATTGCATAGCTTAATTTCACATCTACTTCTTAACAACTACAATTTACTATTATGGAAGTAATGATATAAATTAAGCAATAATCCTAACTAAATAATGGCAGTTAGATAATGAAAGAAATCGGGCGCATTTTGATTTTAATTCATCATCTAAACAATTACTAAAAGATAAAACCTTTTTAGAAAATCAGTAATTAATTGACATCTCATAGTGTTTGGATCAAGGAAATCAATATCATCATATCTGGATGTTTATCATTAAATTAAATGAAAAGAAAAATCATATCATATTAGATAAAATAAATGTGTGAGCATGTGTGGAAATATGAAATACAAATGTATGTTAAAGAAGAATTCTGAATACAATTTTGAATAATAAAACATTTCTTAACAAAATTAGAAAATAGTTAAGCAAACATTTAATTTCTTTCTAATTGGTACAAGTACAAGTTCTGGATGTATTTAGCATCAATGGTTAAAATTTACATAAGAATAGATAACACAATATAATTTTCTAATTTCTAATCAGACACATCTCATCTATCAAAGCATCTTGATAGACTTATGGAAACACATTATATTTTTAACACTAACATAATAAACCAAAATAAAATCTTTACATTTTATTGCAAAATGGTTTTCAGTTATCAGTCACTTCTGATAAACATATAGAATTGAAGTAGTATAGCCCTAAACTCCAAACAATAAACTATAAAAATTTCCTTGACATTCGACATCTTATTTTTTTTAGTACTCTCAAATTATCAATTAGTTAATAAGTCTATGATAACTAACATATGATTAAATATTTATATTAAATTATAACATAAAACTATAATTTTTGGCATTTTACTTCAAATGCACATTAACTAAAATAAAGTAAGGGGTTTGAAACCTAAGAATAAGTATAAAATAAGAATAATATCAAACTATATTTTGCAAAATGAAAATAAATAACTCCATTAATTAAATATATTCTGTCCTTGCAAAAATGAAGTAAAGAATTCTATTGATTAACTATGTTTTATTTTGCCAAAACAGAAATAAATAATTCTACTAATGAACTATGTTTTGTCCTCTGGTGCTTACTTACTAAAATGATGATTGAATATTGAAAATTGATGATATGAAACTTAAGTGATAAATACAAAATGATTTGAAATAATAACTAAAATTATGCATTAATGATGGATTTTTTCATATCTTTTAAATTAACACTTTATGCATGGGTCTGTATTATGATCTGTGTCATAAAATAAATAATTAACACTAATCAATCCAATTGGTTTACTTTGAAGTTGTAATACAATCATAATATGGACAAAGACAATGGACAATCAAGCTTTAATCACTAACTTTACTACAGCTGTTTTGTAAGAAAATCAATTTTGCTTTTATTCTTCTTTTTGATAATAAATTATCTGGCACTTGGCTATAAGTATAAGATGGAAAATCATTCCATAGACACATGGGATAAAAGATTTTTACAATTCAAATCATATAAATAACAATACAACAACTCCCAAGTCTAACATCTGAGACTAAATAAACTGGTGGGAATAAATCTCATCACCAAATAATCAGGGAGATAAAATACTTGGCTTCATATACTCTAATTCACAATATCAAATATCAAAACTGGAGGATTCAATCTACTCCTATCAAATACTTCAACAAACAAAAGGGAGAGATTCCTCGATCCCATACAATATTCTAGGCAATCTACCTATGTCAAATATTCAAATACAAAAGAGGGGAGAGATTACTCAATCCCATAAGATACTATAAAATATCAATAACTTTATTCTATTATAGCCACTAAATACTTTTCTATTCAAGCATAATAAAGAACAATAAATTCATACTTAAATAAATTTCTAATATTTCCAAATCAATTGACTCATTCTCTTCCTCTGAAACCAATAGACTTTATACCATTTTTACTTGCAATTTACACATTATTATAGTTGAATTTAATAATAGGCACACATATACAAGCATAATAATACACAGACAATTCAAATCCCAGTAAGCAAAGAACTACTGTAAAAATATCAATTACTAACTGTAAAAGCAATAATGGATAAATATTTCATATCTGATAATATAATATTTATGACTTGGTAACATACTAATGATGGTTGAAAAACAAGGCAATAATTTCTATTGGCAAGGTGAGATAAAATAATTTTTTTTAATAGTGCATTTACATTAGCACAAATCTAAAGCAAAAGTTTGGCTTAGACAAATAACGAATCTTTATATTCTAGGTTAAATAATTATTGAAAATGATTATTTTCTAATCGATTGAAAAATGCAAAGATATCCTATAAAAATTTATATAATGAGCTTTTTTTATAGAAAAGCTGTTAACCCCTTCAGCATTAAATGGACGTCTCCTTTTTACCATGCACATATGTTTATAATAGAACACACGATAAAACTTATCCTAAAATAATAATAAATACCTTGTATAATATTCCCATATTATACATTTAATGAGATGTTCTAGTAGAAGACAATAATAAATATAATAATAACAATCATAAAACACTTCTTAAACTATCTACTAAATACTAAATAATAATAACTAAAGTTCTTTTTCTTCTTCTTTTCCTTGGTTGTAAAAACAAAAAGTTTATTTATAGTTTATAAATGACATCTCTTGGTCATATCTTAAATAATAAAAATTATTAGCACAAAGATAAACACTGATGAATACATAACACAATCCTGCAGGAAAACAAATAACATTATTTGGAATCCAGAATAGTGTATTCAATGCTTTTTTAGCAAGGCTAATGAACCGCTAGTAATATCATACAGAATATTTTTTTATTAATTAAACAGTAAATATATTTTTTTTATCATGACACAAATAAAGTAATAATTCTTATTTCATTCATGGGATATATTTAAGCATTTGTTTTATATTTTTAGAGTCATTCATGAATGTATATAATTATTTAACTGATAATATTTATTTAGATTTATGTGAGTTTGTTGGTAATATTCTATATAGGAAAATTCCACTGTAAATGAGGAGTGCAATTAATAAAGTAAAATCATTTTCAATTTTATCCATTTTATAAATTCATTTCTCACAATAATTGGAAAAAATAGATAAATATTAACAATGCATTCAATTGCACATTTAGTCTTATTATTTTTTTAAATAGGCACAAATAGAAATGATTAAGCAAACATTCCAATAATAATGACAATAAAAATAAATGATTCATAGCATCCCTCTCAATCTTCTCCTTTGATAACTATCACAGATTTATTATTTAGAGTTCTTGATATATTTAATAAAGAGTTCACACATTTTCCAACATCATAAATGTATACAATTGCTCCATTAATACTATACATAAATTTTAAGAAAAATAATTTTGAAAAACAAACATTCTTCTTTCTTCTTTACAATTAGGTTTAAAATTTAAATAAAGCAAATTTAAACTATTATTGCACATTTCCATTCTTTCTTTAATATTGGCAATTAAATTTAAATAATATATAGTATAGACATTTACATGCATTTTAAACAACAGTTGGAGAATCTAAATAGTTAGCATGTACCTCTTAGTGTTGTTTATGCTCTCATATTTGGAAACCAATTAAGATTTTTTTTATACTTTCAACTTGAATTTTAGAAGAATTGGCTTATAATAAACAAAACTATATTATTAAACTTTGTTAATAAAATGAATTTGAAGATGAATCAGTAGTAGGAAATTTGTCAGCAGTCCCCTATAGAATTGTAATTAACCCTTTTATAGATTTTAAAACATGACCTAACATTTATTCTTCCAATATTCCAAGGTTATTTGAAAGCTCAAAGGTCACAAGACAGAGACTTACTCCTCCCATTGCACTGAACTTTTTAATTTATGCAGGTAACTTTCTTGTCTTGAAAAAAATGAAAGTGGAAAAAATATTTTGTCTTTTAAATAAATAAAAAAATATTAAATATTAAATTGAACTAAGAATTAAATATTCTGTACTTCCAAAGCAACAGAATAAAACTAATGACAATTACTTTAACAAATAAAATATTTTATAGTATATTTGTTGTTTAATAATTCACCAGTCCAATAATCTATTAATTCACTTAAAATATAATTAAGCTGGTTTTTAACACTATTATTTATGAAATTAAATATTTGAATATGAGATATGATACTTGATGGTTTAATGAAGCATATGAATGAAAAATGAAATTGAATAATGATACTGACATACATGAATATTTACAAATAATGTACTACAGATACCAAACTGATATGACTAAATGATGATTTTAATGATGATGAGTTAAACATATTGCACTGTTTATGCTATAAATTAAAATATTAAAAGCAAATGAACTAGAGAATCATTCAAACAAATCTTAATACTGTTCTGTAGACAAATAAAACAAATTAGCATTAACTCAAACTAAACTGACTATTTTTGTGACAAGCCACCCCCTATCCTATCATTGATTATACACTAAAGTAAGATACTAAACATCCAATAATTTTTAAATTACATCTACAAGTACTTCTAAGCATAGTTTTAAGTCATTAATAAAAAATTTTAAATATTTTACGTTATTTCATTTTTTTAAAATTAGATAATATCAGATGTTACTGATATAGTATTATACAATTCCAATTAATATTTCAGGTGCCAAACCAGAAGGTCATAATATATATATATATATTGTGCCCTTTTCTATAGGTCAGAATCAGCTCATCACAGTAAATTATTAAAAAAATTTAAATTTAAAATATGTTCTCTTTATGTGTTAGTTATATTATATTAATTATATCTTAAAAGTATAATTTGAAGCTAAATGAAATTATGTAATGCATAAAACTACGATAAATCACTTAAGAACAATTAAGTAAAGCTAAAAATGTCATTCCATATGGTTGTAAAAGCTGGCCATAATAAATAATGCAGCTATAAATATTTAAAAGTATGTTTAAAAGGTCAATTTTAATAGTCTTAAACTTATAGTTAAATAAATGTTATATTTAAATTTATAAATTATATTTAATAATTATAATTAATATCATATATTTTTAAAAGTAAGTTTTATGGTAGTGAAAGTTATATTTAATTCTATATTTTCTAAATTATTCATCCAGATTTTGTATTGTATTTTATTTAATACAACAAGTGTTGCAATTTATTATTATTCCCAGACAGAAAATCTGATAATCTGTCTCGGTTATTAGTTATGTGACTTATATAATATATGGATATACACACTTGCTTGCTAGTATTTAGATTAGTAAAGTTCAAAATATTTTAAAAATTGCATTATAGAATTGGATATAATTATTACCTATCACAAAAGCAAATATTAAATTAGTCATTAAAAATGTTTTAAAATAGTATTATAAAATGGATACAGTTATAAAAGTTAAATATTTTATTTTAAAATAAACTAGATAAATTAAATATTAAAGGTGGGATAAATTTATTAAATATTATTTTATGTCATTTTAAATGTTTAATGAATATTTAGTAAAGTAATAATTGATTAAAAGTAATATTTTAAATAATATTTTAAAGTTATAATATGTCATATTTTTTATTTTGAAATTTAATTGTGTAAGAATGTAACATTATGTAAATTAGGTATCAAATGAAAAGTAAGAATCAACCAATAGAATGAGGTATTTTCTAGGAAATAAATACCATTACAGGCAGGTATCAAGGTTGATCAAATGGTATTAGTAATCATATCAGTAGCTATCGAGGAGATAGTAATTTTAAATTTTATTATTTTAGTCAATTTTTTTAGTGCTCTTGTACAATTTATTTCCAAAGCTAATAGGACATTTATTTAAAAGTATTTGCAAAAAGAGTATAATATAAAAATAGTTTAATAACTTCATTTTAATATGCCTTGCTAATTTTTAAAGTTCTTTGCCAGGAGTATTCATAGGAAACTTAATCTACTTTGCAATAAAAATATGAAAATGCCGATAATTAAATGTATTTAATGGAAATTTTAAAGACAAATATAATAATTATGAAAATAATATTAATAATATTAAATAAGAGAACTATTCCAGTAAATAAATTATTATTGTGGACATTGTATAAGAAGCTTAATAGAAAAGCTATTTGCTGATTAAAAGTAAAATACGCATTATTTTATATAACAGCAAAAATAGTATTGTCCAAGGTTAATAAGTGATATGACAAGTATATTTTATAATAATTTTATGGAAACAATGATATAGAAATAAATGTTATATCCTTTTTGAAGGAAGCAGTTAAAATATTTGCAAGAAATTATTTTTAAGTAAAGACTAATGGAAATATTTATGAAAGTGTATGTTATATAAAACCTGAGGTATAGGGTTATACGCTTATAAAATTGTTTAAAAAAATTGAAATTTAAGATAATAAGAAAACCACTGAAAATAGATAATAAATAGCAATAAATTTTATTAAAGAGGAAACCTACAAAAAAAAAAAGGAATACATGAGTAAATAAAGTATGGAATTATAAAAATATTTTATATTGCACAAATAATTTATCCAGATAGTTCAAGCTAAGCCAAAAGGAAATGATGCATCACCATGTCGACATAGAATATTCTAGAATAGTAGCTTCACTAAATAATTTTTAACTGTTATGATTTATTATGGTTTTAATAATCATTGGTCTGGACAATAGAAACATAAACTATTATTCTATAAACTCTTCCAGGATGGATTGATGATTATTTTATTAAATTTTACAAGGTTTTTAAGACATCCTATTATTTTTTTATTGATTTTTAAATCTGAGATTTTCATACCGAAAGTTCATACAACACTTATCGCCGGAAACATTTTGTCTTGTTCATCATCATAGCAATGGACAAAGTTGTATAATTGCTCTTGAATAGAACATTAAAAAAAAACTCTTGAAAAAATAAAAAGCATTTTGAACTTTATAAAAAAAATTTAGTCTCAGCTGAAGATTAAGTAATATAATTTTAACTCATTTATTTTTTTAAATGTAATTATTTTGGTTTATAAGAGTAGGAACATGAATATTAATTTATTGATAATATTAGAATCTTATAGTAGAATAATTTAAATAAGAACATTTTAAATAAAAGTACAGATGTATTTTTCATGTATGCAATATTGTATCTAATTGATGGAAAACCGAAGACTGCAAAGTGATGACAAGTCAATATCACTTGGTAATAATTGATGAATATTGATATATTTTTATGATGTTTTTTTTCCAGATTGCCCATAAATTATAATGTATGGAAGTTTAAATGTTAAATTATATGCAAACGCATTTATACAACACTTTTAAATTATGAGATTAGGATTTATTTTAGGAATATGCATACTATAATTTTATACTAGTAATATAACACAACATGATGATAAATTTTGTGTGATTCTTTTAAAAACTTTCATATTATTGGATGTTCAAAGGATTCATATGACAAGTTTGTATGTGTTTAGAATATAGAATAAGAAAGTAAAGCAAACTTTTCTTGTGGATTAGTAAGATCGCTCTAATTATAATTGAATTTTGTTTATTATTTTGATTATGCAAGTTCATTTTTGTCGATGTAAGATTTGATAAATCTTTCAGGAAATGATGATAAGGTAGTGACTTGGCTGTAGTATTATGAACATGAACCCCAGAGATGATATTATAGTAGGATGTAATAAGGGAATATGAATAGTATTTTATAATCTTAGTGGATATACAGTACAGTAAACAATGCCCTGTGACTGATATATTTATTTTGGACAATGTCTAATTTCTTTAAGTATTGATGTTTTAATAAAGCTGAAGGAATAGCTTTAACATCATTGATAATATTGGAGGTCTTTAGACAGAATAGGTCATGCCTCTATTTCTTATAGATATACTGTGCCATGGTATTTTCTCTGATATGTGCTATGAGTTATACTCTAGTTTTCCTTCCCTTGCCTAATCATCACTCACTATCTAGATTTCCAATGTAATTACATTGTACAGTATATATTTTAAAAGAAATAATAGATAATTTAGAGTTTAAGATATGCTATGGTCTGAATGAGATAAGTTCATTTACTTGTACGAAAAGTATAATTGGTATAAATTGGAATCAAAAATCCAATGGATCCAAAAAGAAAAAGAATCATAAAATATGTTTAGATTTTATATTTGGAAAATAAAATAAACTTCAGGAATAAAATATGTAAAGCAAAGTTGCTTTTGAAATATTAAATAATTTTTAAATATTTTATTTCATTTTAAAATGAGGGCTACATATTTTTAAAATATGTTATAAAGTAAAACAATATAAACAATAAGCATAGGTACAATTTTGTATTTATTAAATAATAGGGAATATATCAGTAATTACAACTATATAGTATTAGAGTAATATTAAATGGGATATGTATTATATTTAATAGTCATTGTGTAGTGAGCAACGATATCCACACAATTTAGTAATAAATTATCAGTAGATATATTGATATGATATCGTTTAACATTGGGAAATGAAATAGTTTATTTTAAAAAGATCCATACTCATGATTAGTATTCTTATTTTTTTTCCATACTATGTTTCAATAAATGTTTAATAAAAAAAAAGCATATTTAAAAAGATCCATACTCGCGATTAGTATTCTTATTTTGTTTTTCCATACTATGTTTCAATAAATGTTTAATAAAAAAGAAGCATAATTAAATAATAGTTAAAGATATAATATATTTTAAATAAGTATAAATAAATGTAATTTTATCTTAAGATGGTTCATAAAAAGATCAATAAAATTGTATTATTTTATTATTATTATTTTAAGTCAGAATGAAGACTTAAATAAATTCTCGATTGTTTTAATAACTAAGTAATAAAAAATGTAGAATGGTGTAAATTGAGGATATCCAATGTAAATATTGTAAATAAATTGTTATTTTATTTTATTTATTCTAATAAAACTTTGTTAAAATTTGTTTTTTCAAAAATTTGTGTGTTAAGACTGTTTCTTTTCCATTCAAACGCATGATACACCCAGAATAATAGAATCAAACATATAACTTTTGCACAAAAAATAAATAAAGTACTATTTTAAGAATTTGAATATTTTCTTGGAATTTATTTACTTAAGAAATCACATTTTTACATTATCTTATGGTCATAAATTAGTTATCATAAGAGTACATTGAATTATATACTATCCATTGCCACACACCTAAATTTGTCAGATTATAAATGCTACCACATTTTTCTTATATTATTATATTGAGATAAAAGATTATATTATAGTATTTTATTATTTTATTATAGTGATAAAATTGTAGTGAAGAAAAAGATATACAGAATTAGTTCATACAATAAAAATATTATTATTATTTGTTATTATTAGTAGTTAAGTGTAGTAGAGTATGACATAAAAATCCCTTATCATGTTTTACTATCGTGATTTGAGTAACTTAGAATGATTTTATGAACCTGAGATTTTATTGAGCTAAATTATTATAAATAGAAGATTATGATTTAATTATTAGTTTAATCTTAATGAGTAGGATTTATCAAAGTCATAAGAATACTATAAGTTTATTATTTGAAATAGTAATAAGGGGGGATAGTGTTCTTATGCCATTGAGGTTGCATCCTGTGGGATATTGGCTCAATGTAATCTTTCTTGTCACCTGTATTTTCACTTCCAAGTCTCATGAAATAAAAAATATTTATTAATTTATTTTATAAACTGAACCTTATTCTTATTTTTGAATTTGAGCTAGTGGACATTTTAATATTAATGCAGAATATTTTATTTATTAATTATTTCCATTTAACCAAACATAATCATTAACTGGGCTAACCCATTTTTATTTAATATTATATTTCCTGGAAGTTAAATGCACAACAGTAAGGTTAGAATATATATATATAATTTTCCAGTTCTTCTTTACTCAATATTTTTGTCATTCGAATATTCGTTAACGTTAATCAGACTTGAATATTTTTCAAAATAATATAAAAGCTATATTTCATACAGAAGACTATTCCAAAGAGGATCTTCACTAAAATAATGCTATTATCTATTATATATATATATATAAGGAAAAAAGTAACTTCATAATAACTATTGGTAAATTTTTAATGATACTTAGAAGTGGAAGCAGCTATCAAACAAAGAGATGAGACATGTTGAAAAATCACTTAGTGCTGGTGATAATGACATGGAAGATGATGATAATGATGTTGGGGAAAGACCTTTACATCTCCAAACACCTGGGGGTTTATGACCAAAATTGATCACCTTCCACAGGTACAGGATATAAAACAGGTGTTACCTTGAGTATGAGAAACACTTGGTGAGAAATGACTCAAGCACATGAAGCTGGAATAGTACATATTGTGGAAGGTTATGTGACCATGGCACAGATGTTACAGGCAATCATGAGTATAAAAGGAGAAAGGAATAAGATGAACAGTAACATCAGTAGCATTAAAAAAAATGGCCAGCATAAAAGATGAAGTGAGCAGTAATACAAGTAGCCTAAGAAGCGATGTGAACAGTAATATGGAAGCAAAGTAGAGTGATTTGAACAATAACATGAAGTTATGAACAATATTAAGGAAGATATCAAAAATGAAATGAATAATAGCATGATAAACCTGAAAGAAAGGCTAAGAAAAAATATAGACAGTGTTAGGGTGAATGTGAAGACAGAAGTAAAAAATATAAAGAATAGATTATCTGCTGATATGGAACAGCTTTTGATAAATTTGAATATCATACAAAGAGAGAACATGGAGATGAAGCTGGCACTTAGAAACCTAAAGAATGAGATGAAAGAGAAAGACTTAAAATGCCAACAATGATTTGAAGAGTTCAAGACAAGTATCATTGGCCAACTAAATGTCAAATGTGATGAATTACACAAGAGTCAGGAGGTCACCAGAGAAGAGATGCATATTGAACAGGACAAGCTGCAAGACAAAGTTGAAACAGATTTTCAGGAGGGTCACATAAGGATGAACCAACTCTCAATAGTCCAAAGCCTTGAGCCAGAGTCATATGATAGAATATTAGTAACCTTAGATCATCACTTTAAGTAAATTGAGGATAAGGTAACTTCAGTAGAAACAGACTCAATCATAAACAAAGTTACTGTCAAGAAGCTTATAGAAAGTGCCACTGAAATGTGAGATAGGATTGACAGAATTGATGAGACACTCAGTCAAAGATTGAGAGAGATTGAGTCTCATCTGTGTCAGAAGGCACTGATGGCTGAAGTGTAACAAGTGGAATTGACATAAGGACCCAGAATGATAGAGAAGAATGAAATGATAGGAGAAACCACATGGAAGTTTCCTCTAAGATCCACAGAAGATGAGTAACCCTTGTAAAGAACCTACCCTCCCACTGCCCGAGCCAGATTATCCTCTTGAATTTAATTTAGAAAGGTTAGTCCCAAATACTTTTTCAAATAATCCCAAAGACTATATGCTGACTCTACAGATAAATATCCTGGAAAAAAATAAAATGCCTGACCACCCAGCCCAATACAGTGCAATTAATGAATTTGTAAAACTATTTAAGGGAGCCACTAATGAAGCACCCATAGAGCATCTCTGGAGTCTAAATCTTTATTTTTCAATGAACTGAAATCTGTCAGAAGACAAAAAAGTAATCATTTCATATATTCATCTTCAATGAAATGCATTGATATCATCGGAGTCATTATTCGAAGCCCATCTATCTCTGATGACTACTAAATGTTATTAGTAAAGAATTTTTGAAATAGGGAAAGAGAAGAGGCCCTGCAACACCAGATATTCCAAGAGAAGTACATATCAGCTCCAGGAAAGATCTTAACAAATTACTTTTGCTGCCAAGTCACAAAGTAGAGAACACTTAACACATACCACCTGAGCGAAAGCAAAATTACAAGAATTAATTAAAAGAAATTTACCACTTAGTATAGAACAATTACTGATGTGTACTAATGCCAGAAGCATCAAACAGGTGGCTGAGTTGCTAAGTACATATCAGCTCCAGGAGAGACCTTAACAAATTTCTTTTGCTGCCAAGTCACAAAGTAGAGAACACTTAACACATACCACCTGAGCGAAAGCAAAATTACAAGAATTAATTAAAAGAAATTTACCACTTAGTATAGAACAATTACTGATGTGTACTAATGCCAGAAGCATCAAACAGGTGGCTGAGTTGCTAAATAATATTCATATGAATAGCACCAACCTATTGACTAGAACTCCTGAAAAAAGAAGAGGCCACTGTCAATGCCATCTTTTACAAACAAATAGATAATAATGATGCCAGCCAGTGACAAAAAATCACTTCTAAGAAATTCCCCATAAATCTGTTCATCTAAAAAAAATAGGACTAATAGTAACAAGATGGGAACAAGCCCCCTAATATTCCCCAGAAGTAGCCAAAGCCAGGGTGTAGTAATTACACAACCACAATCTTAAAAAAACCAAACTAGAAAAATATTTGAGGCTATGTCCCTTACTCAAGAAACCAAAATGACCCTGAAGAATGTGAACCAACCCACTGATCAAGAAATCATTAATATGATATGTTCATGGGAGGACAAAGTGCCCATCTTCACTTTACAAAACTGCCTATGATAGAAGTTTTGTTTGAGGGATTGCTGGTTAGGGCACTATTAGATTCTGATAACCAAATTTTAGTTGTCACACAAATTCTACCAGACAGACAAGCAAGGTATTAAACATCATCCAATTTTTAAGAATAGAAAAGCCTAAAACCATATTAACAGACCATGGTATGTCTTTCCTATCCAAAGAATGGAAAAAATGGGTGAAAAAATCTCAGCTAAAATGTGTGTTTATATCCATTAGGAATTCACAGTTGAATCCTTGCGAACATGTAATGCAAAAGCTTGGATGTTTGTTTAGAACTTACCTAGAGGATGAGCACAAGGGGTGGGTAAAGCAAATGAAGCATGCAGTCAACTACATCCATTGGAGCATAAATGAATCGACTGGATTTGCATACACCAGACTACACTTCAACCAGCCCATTCTCATATTATTTGACAAATATCAACCCCCAATTATATGTACCAATTTTGACATAGAAAGAAACATATGAAAAGCATATGAGCATCTGACAAACAAATCTGGGAAAAGGAATAAAAACAAAAAAGGAAATGCAACTTCAAGTAGAGGACAAAGTATTCATCAAAACACCTCATATAAGTAAATCACTAGAAAATAAATACCAGAAGTTTTGTAAGCAGTATAAATAATCTTTCACTACTGTGAGACAGTCAAATCTAAATACATTCTGGATAAAGACAGGAGGGGAAGTTAATGCTTGCCTCCTAAAGCCATATCTTAGTCAGTCAAAGTGACCACAGAGATGATATGATTCACTGACAAGTAAATTAAATGATAATCTTGATTTTTGGTTAAAATTAGAAAGGTGAGATAACAAAAAAAAGAGAGAAATGGGTTCATTAATTTATGATGAGTGTATGCCCAGGTAATCACAAAAGCAATTACTAGGATACTTAGAGTCAATCAAGATGTGGGAGTTGATCCAAGCAGAATAATGAACACCCCAATATTTAATTAATCTTTAGAAAAATCCAACAAGCCTAAAAAGAGCAGGATTAAGGCCAATGAATTGACTATGTGCCTTTTATAATAGACACATTCACCAGTTGATCTCATACTATGTAACCATCACAATTATAATAATAATGAAAAAAAGGAGACCCATATATAAATCTGACTTTACTATTTTGCAAGCAATAAACAAGAGATAGTAATAGAATAGAAATATAATAAAGATAACAGCAGTAATTAAAATAAATAAGTTTTATAACCCTCTTTAAAAAACAAAAGAAAAATAAAGAATTTAAGTGATCCAATGCAAAACAAACCTACACATGAGTTCAATATTAAAATTTTATTAATACCATAAAATTTTAATCCTGTAAAGAAAGAAAGTTGTAAGGCTAGCTTACAATTTGAGTTCAAAACAACCCTTATATGTCAATATTATTAAACTAAACTGTTAAAAAACATAATCTGAGATATTAGGTTAGATATATGATATTGTTTGTCTATATGCAAACAGACATATAAGTACACACACACACACACACACTTGAAGTTTGTTTTAATAAGTACCAAACCAAGATAGTGTTAGAATGAAGCAAATACTCTTTTTTATTGGAAAATGAAAGCTTAATCATAGAAACCTTTCATATATATCTAAACCAACAATAACTTGTTTGTCAACGTGTAAACATTATGATCTAAGACAGTAATTTAGAATATATGGTGATGATCTGATGTCAAGTTAATACCTAAGCAACCAAATATTAAAAAATGAGAATAGAATTTTACTATATAATTTTGCTACATTATTTTATTATATAATTTTATTATGCAATTTTAATAACAACCATTAATTTGCACAACAATAGGCACCTACAGTAATAGAAAAAAAAATTGGAAAATGTGAGTTTGCTGAACAATGGATATTAAGCCTAATATAAAAACAAACGCATGTCATTTCCATTCTCTTTCATATCTTATCAAGTGATATTACAACCACAAGCAGTAAGTAACTTAATATCGAACATTAGAACAAAGGATAAAAATTAATTCTTATTCAGCACAATGTCAGCATGCAATACTTAAATAAGGCTAAAACCTTAGCACATGCACCTTGAGTGCTTAATTTATTACAAGAGAGATCTCTACAAATCTAAATGCAAGATTCAACTTTATTAAGATAAGAGTGGCCCACTCCTATCTTCAATGTATTTTTCTATATATTGTGCTTAATAAGAATTAATATTTACAACTTTAAATTGATTCAAAATATTTCTAAATTTAAGATTTGACTATTAATTCATTGTAAATCGAAAGATTTCATGATCATTACAATTTCACAGAAATAGTGGAATTAATCAGTGAAGAATTTATTAGCTCCATGCTCCCAAATCATAATGCTTTAGATTTGCCTATATGTATAAAAAAATAGATTGAAGATAGGAGTGGGCTGCTCTTATCTTTATAAAGTTGAATCTTGCATTTAGATTAGTCGAGGTCTCTCTTGTCATAAATTAAGCACTCAAGGCACATGTGCTAAGATTTTAGCCTTATTTAAACAAAGGATAAAATGGACAGTGCGTTCAAAAACACTATCACTTTTATATAAAATTTTAAAGTGCTAAAAGTTGAAGCAAATCATAATCAACATTTAAAAATGCAAAAGTTAATGAACTTTAGCAGCATAATAAAAGAACTAAAATAATTTTACACCAATATTCGAAGACAGAAGTCTGTGCTATCAATTGAACAAGAAAAAAAGAATGCTGTATTACCAGCACATACTAATAAATGATGAAGTACCAAATAATAAGCTGAAGGAAATATATATTTTTTTTATAAATTACCAAACAATGTATACTGACTAGATAAATGTGCCATAGGGCTGGGGTGCTGTCTTAATTGCCATAAAGGATGATGATTTAATTCATATAAATAATGCCTAGAAAAATGTGTAATATCTTATCTGAAATGTCTGTGTGGATCCCAGAAGAGAGTGACATTCAAAATAGAAATCTCATCCAAGCACATTACTAGAGAACCTGAGGAATGATGGAGGAGTTATCAGAACAGACTGTATCCATGAAAGACTTTAATGTTTAAATTATAGACTTCAAACAGGAAGATTTGAACAAAATCAAAATTATTATATGTTTTTTTTTTACTTTGTACATTTGGAAAATTCTACTTTGATTACTATCACACTTGGAAGTTTCAGCATGTTTGTAGGGAGAAGAGTCCATTGCATAAGAAGTAAAGTAATACAGGGGGGAAGATTTTGTAAGCTAGAAAATCTTTTCTTTGTAAATAAAATTTAGATTGATTCCTTCCATAGTGACTTGACATTCGATCATCATCATTATCACATAATATGGAATAAAATAAGAATTTTTGATACTCTTCCATATTAATTTACACTCACTAGTACAGGACAGAGTTTGTGTTGTTTGTTTAACTAATAATCATTACATTTAGTTTATTCAGTATGAATGATTAATATTCTTCTGTGATAATCTTTTCCTATCCACTTTAGGCAACTTGTACATAGGTAAAGGGGGGAATCCCCAAAGAAGATGGAACCTCTCCAGCTAAAATTGGATAACAAATTTATTTTACATACTGTGATATAACCTTGTAAATAGTTAGTCAGCTTCATGGTTGTCATGACAATGAAATAATTTTTCTTTTATTTTTTGTAGCTGATCTTATTGGTTTTGTAAATAGGGAGTGTCTATTGATGCATATCTACCATGGATATGAGTTGAAATAACAAATAATTTTAGTCATTGATATGGTAGGTTGCATATGGGACACATATAATCACATTTTTTGCTATGCTAATAAAATTTAGATTTTTCTCTGTTATAAATAAAAATTGTTAATGTGTTTTAAATCAAATTGATCTTTAGTTTATCAAACACATTCATACACTCACTCATTAATTTAACTGATTAAATATATGTGCACACACATGTATTATTATAACATATAACACAGCAATAGGAATGAATGTATCTTAATTTAATGAAAACTTAGTTGCTACATAAAGTAAATTCACCCCTGAAAAGAGCCAAAGGCAAGATTCTTTCTGGGTTTAAATACTGAGGTGAAATGGAATTCAAAAGAGGGGTGAGGTATGTATGAATTAGCCTAAATTTTATTTAGATTTAATGAGTAAATTAAGAGCTAGCACATCAGAAGTGGATATGATCATTGGTTAGTTACTTCATCATGTTATTCACAGCATCCTACCCAAAGAACCTAGGTCTGACTGTAATTAGATGTGTTCCCCTCTTCTAGTAGAAAACCTGGACTGTTACAATATTTATATCCATAATCGCACACATTAATTTTAGAGATGCAATTCTTGTTTTTTTTACCATTTTAAATTTAGCTTTTGTAGAGGTTCAGATAAATGGTCATAGCCCCTTTAAACAGCTGTTCCAATATTATATTGATCTCAGATTTTCTTTAGCTTGTCTGTTATTTCTGATATGTATAGATATGCTTCAATATTCAATATTTTTTTCTATTGATTTCTTTTTTATCGTTTATGATTCTCTTAAAGATACATAATAGATAACCATTCTTTATGAGTGTTTATTCTGTTATAGTTTTCTTTTTCAAAGCAACTGGCTTCTGAACAAATGTTAAATGTTTCTAAAAAAATTTAAACTTTATATTTTTGTATATAATTTCAATTGTTAGTGAAAACAACCTCATCAATTAAATTGGCAAAAGTGTTAGAACATGAATAAAAATTGACAATAGTAGATGTTTTTATCTCCAATCTTTCTCATGGTAAAATTAAAACTGTTTACTGAAAAATTCATACCCATACAAGAAAATGGTTAACCAATTAAATGCTCAATATAGTGCAACATAAAATTGCAAGTAAAATGTCACTATAACAAACTATCAAATTATCATATGTACAATACAGTATTACAGATATTAATAAAACATTATGTATTAAAATTCATCACCCCACTATTTTTTCTGAAATCAATCAATGATCATATATGAAGATATTTGTTTAATATTAAACAGATGGAGATAAAATATTAATACTCAAAGTTGAAATGTAAAACTACATTTTTTAAAAATTATATTTATTTTCATCTTTATTAATTTTTATATTTTATCTTCAAAAATTAAAAGGTTCAGATATTTATATAATAAAAAAAAATTAACAGAAATGAGAAGAAAACATTTACAAAATCAAATTTCAACTTATACTTGATGAGAGTAAAATGAATAGTGATGAAAAAAGTATTAATTAAAAACTATTTGAAAAATTTATGCACTGTGTTTTCTTAATTTTTAAAACAAATTTATCTACCCCAGCTCTCAGTGTGTGTGTGTGCATATATACATATTTACATACATGCATTAATACATTTATTTTACCTAAAATTAAAGTAATTTTCTAGAAAGATGGAGAAGAAAGAGACTGAAAACCATCTGAATAGTCTAAACTTTAAAATTATCCAATTATTTCTGAATAGTAAATAATCTATCAGTAAAATAACAATGAACAGATTGTTTATAAAGAAATTTCATTCATGAATAAATAAGCTATTATTTTAACAAAGCTGGAAAATTACAGAAAACTTTTCTGGCAAAGAATTCAAGCATAGATTTGAAACTTTAAATTCTATGAATTTTAATCACTTGGATAATGGCCATCAAATGAAAATTCTGTTTGGTAAAACAACAGGAGCTGAAGTAGGTAAAAATTGGTCTGCTGGAAAATTAAAACAGATTGTAATTAGAGATATACCTAAATTTTGATTTATATTGCAATAATAGAAATTGGCTCTCTGCTAATCTAGTCAATTCACATCAGATGTCATTCTTTCTAATAAGATATTTTAAAAACTTAAATAAATAACTGTTTATTTATTACATTACTTTTTATACTTTTTTTATTTGTATCTGATATATAATGTTATGTAGTATACAGTTTTAGGTAGATGAATTCTACTTCAAATATTAATAAATGCAAAACAAAGTTCATTATACTAATCATAAAATGAGATTATCACTTAAGTTTAAACATGACTCAAAAACTATGTGTTGAGACAGTATGGTTTCATGGCCTATAGCATAGTATGCAGGAATATATATTTAAAGCTCAAAAAAGGAAAAGTAGAAATGAACACTAACAAAACATGTACATATATAATAATTTGAAAATAAAAATTAATTAATATTAATCAATATTGGAATTATTTAAAATCAAATATCAAAATAAAATAAACTTGAATATCTCTATAATATAAATCAGCATCTTCTTTACTGAAATAAAATAAATGTTAAATAATGTAATACTTAGGGGAAAAAAGAATGAAAATGTAAAACTTCTGTCATATTTTGATTTCTGATAAAGTTATCTTGTTTAATGAGCCATAATTAAATGATTAATTATTCAAAAATAGCCAGCTGCAATAAAATTAACCATTGTTTAAAAAATAAGTATTTGTTGTTGGATCTTATTACATCACTAGTTGAAAAAAGTGTTTAAACTGTAATTTCAAAAAAGCAGACTAGATCAATATTTGAAAGAAAGCTGATGCCAATTAAATACACACCAGATAAATCCATGGCAAACAGATAGAAAATCAAGTAAAGAAGAAAAATAAGAAATATCACCATACAAAGAATTTATTAACCACAAAATCATAATAGTATGAAAAAATACACTATGTTAGTGGAAAATTAAAAACAGAGTGCTAGATAATTAGAATATGTACATTGATATATAATATTTTGAATGAATTAAAAGAGCATTTTTTGTCAATCATACATTCTTGCTGATGGTGTGTTAGAAATCCTTGACAAAGCTATGAACCTCTTGTGATTTAATTTGGCTGATGGATCTTTAGCATGCCAAGCATGTGATGCTAAGCAATATCATTACAATTTAGTCAGAAGTTTAATTTCATCAACAGAGTTTAAATCTCTGATATTAAAGTATTTAGATAAAATTCCAATTTAATTTGTTTTCAATATATATATATATATATATCATGAATTGAATACTGTATTAATTTCATTACTTATAATTTTCCAAAATTTTTAAAGTGCACTATACTAAGAATTAAATTTGCTATGCAATATAATTAAAGATATAAATAACAATTAATAAAGATTATTGGTATGGAATATAAATAGGTCAATTAGGGATAATTAGTAGATAATACCCAATCCACTGAAACCCCTGATCTCATTTTCCTTAATTTTTGAACATTATTATATATTGAACTATATAAATTGGTAACACTTATCTGTTCTCTTCATCTGATGATGTTATGGTTGAAAAACTAGAATTGTTCGATGTTTTTATTTTTAATTGTGTCAAATGTTTCGGAAGATACTTCCTCACTGTCATTCATTGCTGGAACCTTTGCTTTTATCTCTTGCTTTTTTTTCTTTTTAGTTGAAGTGTGTTTATGTTTACTTTTGATAGACCACTAGTGAGAATATCCATAATATTTTGCAGTGTTTTATTTAATCTTGTTGCAGGTATTTACAACATTAGAAGTCTTTTGAGTTATGATATCAATAAAATACTCTTTATATTGACTGGTATTAGAGTTGATTGTAGTTGTGTTTGTGTTTACTTTTGATAGACCACTAGTGAGAATATCCATGATATTTTGTGGTGTTTTATTTAATAATCTTGTTGCAGTTATTACAACATTAGAAGTCTTTTGAGTTATGATATCAATAAAATACTCTTTATATTGACTGGTATTAGAGTTGATTGTTTGTGATGTGTTTTAAATGCTTTTATGTAAATTGCAATATCTGTTTATTTGTAAGTTTGTTTGCAAACTATTGTAATCACTTTTATTATTTAAGTTAGAACAAAATTCTGAAATTGAGATATAATAGATTTAAATTCAATAGAATTTAGTTCAAATTTTGTACATAAGAAAAAAATACTAGGCAAAGTAATATGGTACTTTAATATTTTAAATAGATATTCTAGTTTCTTAGATCTTGACCAGCGGGCAGGAAAATTTTAAATATTTTGTTATAAAATTTACAATTCTTTTAGAACTTTAATATGCTTTAAGTAATTCTCATAAGAGGGTGGTATAATGACTTTTTAGTTTCAATTAAAGTTATGGTGACATTTTAAAATTAAAGTTTAATAAATATAAATTCAATATAATTTGTTGAAATTTTCTATAGTTTTTTAAAAATCACTAATAAAAGTGATAAAGCACTATGATTAGTCAAATGTGTGTTCAGCATACTATTTTAATATATTAGTATAATTATTTTAAAGTATTAAACAAGCTTCCTTAATATATCTGTTGTACGTATTACTTATATTGAATTGTATTTTTTTTGGAAAAAGTTTAAATCTCTTGGAATTTCATTATAATATTTTAGGTAAGTGACCTAGTTTCTTATATGAAAACCTGGGTTTGAAAAATTTGATATCAAGTTTAAAAATTGTTCTTAAAACTTCAACATATTTTAAGAAATGTATATGATTTTCTTGATTTCATTTGTAAATTTCATTTAAGTTAGAATAAAGTAAACTTAGTTTACAATATAGTTTTGCTAAGTATTTTTTTAAAAAAAAATTAAAATTAAAAAAAAAAAAGTCAAATACTTTTTAACAAAAGAATGTCTTCATATTTTTAATTAGTTAGTCATTTATTATACACATATATAAATTATGCACACATCCTAAATATGATATATAAATAAGAACTATACATATTAACTCAATGCAAAAATATTTAGTGATACATATTAATCATAAGTATCTAATCAATTAAAAATAGAATCATATATATTGAGTGATGTTCATTTACAATATAGTTTTGTTATTGCAGCTTTAGTTTAAAAATAGCTGTTACAGAGTATTGAAATGGATATATTTTTAACATATGTACATTGAAAATGTATTCACCCCCACCCAAGCAGTTCCAATAGCTTGACAAAGTTAATAATGAAATAAATGACAGATATTTTTAAGTATATCTGTGATATAATTTTCTCTATTCAGATTAACTATAATTAGTGCATATTTATCTAATGTTTTAATTTTTAATTTCTTTTTTGAAATTGTCTTTTCTCATTTCATTTTCAAATTCCACTACTAGGTCTTTCAGGTTTGGGTGCTCAGTAATGTATATGATTATGAACCATAGTTTTTTTCATTGAGTTCATCAAATAACATTTATTTGGAAAATCTCTAGGGAGAACAATGTTTGTTTATGATCATTATTAATGAGCAATCTGTAAAGAATTGCATGAATGATGTAAATAGATCATTCAGTATTAATGCCTTAAATAGTTCCATTATTTTTGTTTGTCTGCCATTGATTCAGGTTTATTGAAGCTCTGTAATGTTAATTTTCATAATATTTCTTACTAAATCTAGTTTTATCAGATTTCTAATGGTTGACTGATGAAATCTAGAAGTTGGGCATATTCTATGTTTCAAATTCATTTTATTTTTCCATTCTGATGAAAAGGTCAATTTTGTTACTTCTACATAATAATTTTTTGCATTATTGCCCTTATGGAAGTGACAACAGATATCTTGACAGGATGGTCATTTTCTATGTTAATATTTATATATAATCATTAAGAATTTCTAGATGTTTTTTTTTTTAATTTTAATACATTGATCTACATATAATATTTGAAATATTTAGTTTATCAAAATATTTCATAAGGATATCATTATTTCACAGGGTTTAGAGTTTTGATTTAAAAATGTTCCAATCACTATACACTATCTGGTCACTATTATTATTATCATTTACATAAAATAGTATCAGGATTCATATCCAGATGTGATAATCTTTACCACTGTAAAATCAGAGAAGCCATTGAGATACTGAAAAAGCCAGATTGTATCAATAAGTAAGATGATACATTCAAACTTCCTCCTATTTGGAAAGATTTTTTTAAAAAACATTCTTCATTTAATATTTTTGCTATTGGTGGAATATTAATGTTTTTATCAAATCAGTGATTGTAGCACTTCTACAACCATCTTTCTATCTTTTATCACCCAGTAGATGACTTGTGTGATCAAGTCGAAATGTCGGTATATAAATATTTAAATTTTTAGCATGGATGAATCTGCAAAATATTTCTTTTATATATGCAACCCGTAAAAATCTTCGTATCAACATATATTTATTGTACCAGTTCAAAAACTAGTCTGAGATTACAAGCTTTTCACTTATAGATTAACATAGGTATATTAAAAAGAAAAAAAAATTAATATAAGCAAAGGTCGGAATCTCTTTTTTTCTAAAAGGTATAAACTATTTCTTTCTTTCATTCTTCTTTATATCAGTAATATATATATATATTTTAATAAGAAAAAATGTATATATATATATATTTTAATTTAATTTGCAATAATAGATGAAAGTACCTGGATATATTTCAATTAATCTTGAATAGCATTTGTATAAAAAAAGTTGTGAGAGATGCCAGCTGTTTTTTTCATTTAATTTTGGTTTAGGAAGAAAATATTGGGAGAAAGTTTCTTGTTTTAAGAAAGATGTAATATCATCATTGTCAAAAGTGTTTTGTTCACTTCATTCAGTAATAACTCTGTGTAACAGTATTCCAGAAATTAAGCTGATTAAAATGACATTTTCAGTTAGTTAAGAAGAGCTAAATTGTGAATTACTAACACTGTTATTATGAAAAACTATGCAATGCCTGCAAATTACATTATGCTGAGGCAAAAAAAATCTAATCAGTGCACTAATGACATAAATTTAAAATTACGTAGCATCCTAAATTGATGCCAATTTTAAAAGTGTCTCATTCCTATATGCACCAACCATTGAAGATCTATTACTAACACTACCTGTTGGCTTTCATAATTTTTGTCCTTTTATTCATGATGAATACATAATCAAATCATATCACCATTTTATCATGCGAGCAACTGAAAAAATTACATCAATAAAACCTTCAACCTTAAAAACTGACTTACAGATCAATTTTTAAAAAAAGTTCAAACCTATATTTTTAATAAAGTATAAAATCAGAATTCTGATACTATGGCAATAAAATGTTTATTTAAAATAAAAGGCCTCTTATAAAAAATAATATTTATAGCAAAAATTAAATTTAATATTCTCTAAATAATTTCAGCATTTTGTTTTCCATTAAATATGTACTTATTTATTTTTTAATTTCTTCTTAAATTAATTTAATAATAATAATATTTATAGCAAAAATTAAATTTAATATTAATATTCTCTAAATAATGTTAGCATTTAGTTTTTCCATTAATATGTATTTATTTATTGTTTAACTACTTCTTAATTTAATTTTTCTCTAACAATAAAGCAAACCCAATTTATAATAAATTTCCTATGCAAATATTAATGTTTATTACAATTTTAATATATCTGTTTATTGATAATTAATTGATATTTTGTCAATCTTTATTTGCATGATCAAAGCAATAGTTAAATAATAATAATTTTATGATTGTAAACATATTAAAAGCTCATAAGTTGAATTCAATCTAATTAAATAAATTTTCTCCAATATAAATACATACTTCCCAATATATAATGCATTGGATTCTTACCTATATATCATATAAAGAGGGTAAATATTGTAAATAAAATTTTGTTTTATTGTATTCATAATATTGTTAAGTCCAGTTTTCTATTTCTTTCTCTCATTGCAAAAGTTCTTAAAAATAGCTGTTGCACACATTCCCTGTGATGCATTGCCACGTTTTTCTTTTGAAGTAGTAGTGGATAAAAAACTAGAAAAAAATTTGAACCCAACTTATAGATGTTTCTCATTTTAGAGATGGTGCCCTAATCTGCAGTTTGATAAATGTGTCAAATTGATAAAAAATATGTATAGTGACAAGACACAGACTCTCTCAGTACTTAGACATATTTTATAGGAATGATTGTTAAGAAAATATAGCTGAAAAGCCAGTGTGGCCATTATTACTTAGGATATTAAGTTTTAAAGATAGTCTGTTTTGTTAAGACCACACCAATGAATTCCAAGGTTTAAATCCTCATAGATTTTTACAACAAATTGTATAAATCTAAAAAGAGTAAAATCACAGACCCATTTCATTTGGCATCCAATGTGTTAGGCAATTTTACATAGTATTGACTTTCATTAAGTAACTTAAAATATAAAAATATTTTTTCAGGTGAAAAATGTTTGATGTCTATATGTTTAACATTTTTTATTTTATTTGAAAAATTGATTTTTAAAAAAATGCTTAATAAAATTATATTGTAAACTAACTTTGTTTTATTCTAATTTAAATCAAGCTTTCAATTGAAACACAAAAAATTGTATACATTATTTAAAACATATTGAAGTTGTAAGAGTGACTTTTAAATTTGACATCAAAATATCTGACATTTCATCTGATCATTTTCCCCAATGGTCCACATTTAAAAAAGGTAGTGTCCTGATCTATCATGTAAACCACTTGATGGCACTATTTCTAGCTAAATTGCTAGAAATATGCCATTTCTGTGGCCACAGCCAAGCAGTTAGCAGTCTTTCTATGATATAACATAGAGAGAGTCTGTTTACTCAGCTGCCATCTACCACTGTGGCTTTTTTCTATGCTAAAAGCAGAAAAAAGGCCTTCATTGGTTGCCATAGTTATTTGTGTTATGCACTTTATAGTAAGGCTGGCTTGTCTATTTTTGCTACAGTATTATACAAGGGTGTGTTAACTACATTGTGTCTAAATAATTTAATTTTTCATTGGTGATGTCTTTTTTTCATGTGAATTGCTGTACTGGTACCTTTTAACAGTTTTAAATGTGTTGTGATTGTTCCATGATAAAGCTGTAAGCCTCCTAAATTAGCTTTTAGGGTGGGGTAGCACAATATTTTGACAATCATGCTGTAAATCACGTTTTAGCAAGTACTTTTCTAAGACAAATAAGATGACTATTTTGAACTATGAAAGATTGAATTTATGGCAATTGCCAGACACAGAATCTGGCACTTGAGTTTGATAAACATCTGTGTCCTTTCATCTGTAAGTCACATTCTTGTCATCAGAAGTGTTCACTTCATAAAGACAGCTGGTTTGAGGGATTCCAATGCCCTTCATAAAATGTTTATGGTTGCTTCATTACTGAAGCCATGATGAGATGAGTGTACAGCACACTGTCAATGATCTTGATAAACTATTGTTTAAATTATTGATTTAAGGGTAAATATGTTTGATACAGATGTTTATTTATAGAAGTAACATTAATTTGTCTCCCATTAATTATCAAAAAATTTTTAAAATAAAGTAATGTAAATATGTATCTAAACATATACAAAAAAACAGGACTCCCATTAATTCTTAGTCAAAATAAACATGGTTGCCCATGAATTATTGTCAAAAAAAGTCAACCAAGAGGTTAGAATTTTTCAGATTTTCTACTAAAAATAAAAAATCATGTAATTTAGTATCATTTTCTAGAAATAATTTATAAACAAAATAAAGTCAATATTTATATAGAATCACTGGCCTGGAAATGTTATATATATATATATGTGTGTGTGTTTTTGTTTAGCATCAACACCATCAAGCAGCTGACATGATAGATCAGAACACTACCTTTAAAACATATTAAAGTTGTAAGAGTGACTTTTAAATATGACATCAAAGTATTTGACTGACCATTTTTTCCAATGGTTCTCATTTAAAAAAGTAGATCAACTATCTAAAAGTGGCAGAGTTTACTTTCAAAAAGAATTTTATTATTGCTATAAAAATTATTACATTTACTCTTTTGATTCATTTTGCATATATGTTTATATTGTGAGTAAAAAAAGATAATATGGTTATATACATATGGGGAACAGGAAGAAGGGAATAGTTGGCCGAGTTTTCTAACTAATGTACCAAATTTCAAACATTTTTGCTGAATTTAAAACTGTTAAATTTTGACTTTATAATATTATTATAACTTTACTCAAGCTTTGAACTGAAACCAAAAAATGTCTACACTATCATCTCATCCACCTTACTTAACACATATTAAAGTTCTAATAGCAATTTTTAAATCTGATACCAGAATATTCAAAATTTCATCCACCCTGTGATTCAGATTTAAGAAACTAAATCAACTAAAATAATATAGTACCATAATCCATTACTAGTGATTTAAAAGACATGTAAAAAATTTCAATAAATTATATTGAATTTAAGCATATTAAAACACAATTTTAAAACTTTATTGTAACCTCAATTAAAAACATTTAATTGTAACAAACAAACAAACAAACATGCAAATATTCTAAGTTAAATAAAAGTGTTTAAAAATATTCTCTTTATTTTACAAAGAAACAAAAATTTATTTCATAATACTTAATTTTCAATCTATGCTTAGTTTCAATAATAATTAATTATACAAAATTGTATTTGAAACAATTATAAATCTTTTAGATATGTTAAAGTTTAATTTTGTGCTGATGAAAAACTCTATTTTGATTTTCTTTCCCCCTCTATATATCACATTAAATATTAATTTTAATTAATATTGCTTTACAACATTTTCATTATTTTTAGTTAATGTTAGCCATAGAAGAAAATGTAATTTAAACCTAGTCAGATGATTCAAGATTTTTGAAAAAAGCTAATGAAATGTTTAAACATTTACTTCATACATATGTCCAACCTTTAATTTAGCTTGAGCCAATTGAGAATTTAAAAATTTTAAATGAGTCACAAATAATTTTTGCACTTTTATTATTTCAATTTTAAATGTATTAATGCATAAATAATAAAAATTTGTAATGTGATAAAAATATGTAATTATATATTCTTATACTGCTATATGTTACAAATGTAAATACAAATTAAATACAGGAAAAACATTTTAATGTGCTAGTTTATTACACACTGGGACATATAATGTAATAGTTATGAAGACATTCAGATATTTGTTATCCTGGATATAAACTTTAATTTTAAAAAAATCTTGTTAAAAAACCATTTTCACAAAGCAGAAGTTTAACCATTGAAATGTTTCATTTAGAATAGAAATTTTTTCTCATCTACTAAAGTCCAAAAATCTGTTTGATATTCTTTTAACTGTAGTTCAGAGTGAAAAATTAATTATTTCAATTTCTAAATTAGAGCTTTTTATTTATCATACCTGCAGTCTATTGTGATATTTCAGAAATATTAGTATCAACAAATGGGTTTAAAATCAATGACACACAATTGCTGAATCTTATGAAATTTAGAAAATCTAATTTCAAAATTATTGTTAAATTCAGTGAGATTTTCAGAATATTTTTTCTCTTTAAATTTTCTTATATTTCTTAATATAGTTCTCTAAATTTGGAAAGTGATTAAAATTACATTCCTTTATTTGAGATATTCACAAATGTAATTTTGATTTAAGTGTTTACATTTCCTATTAATTCAGTAATAGCTTTTTATTTTTCCTGAAGCTCAAGATTGATAATATTATTTTTTGTTGTTATGTCTGTATAAAAAGTTAAAGCAGATAACCAATTTTGATCATTGATTTCTTCATAAATTTTGTTTCTGATTTCTACAAATTGCTTTATCTCTGAAATAAACTCTAAAAATCATTATTGGATTTCTCCCTTGCTAAGCCATTAAACTTCAGAATGTAACACTAAAGCTCCATACTCAGTATTATGTTAATTAGTTAGTATATTGAATAATCTGCTCTGAAGTGATCTGGCATTAATAAAATTTATAATTTTTAAAACTACTTTCATCAAGTGTGTATAATACAGCTCTTCTGTGCATAATGCTTCTTGATGCATGATTCAGTGATAATAAAAAACGTTTGGACACCATTCTTACATAATGGGTTGAAGCCAATATCAAAACCAATCATAGCAGACATGCCATCTATTGTTATGGAGACAAGTTTTTAAAGCAGGGCTTTAATTTCTGTAATGTGATGTTTAATAACATGGTATACGTTCTCTTCATGTGTATTCTCTTTTAATAGCATAACTGACAATATATCTTTTTATAAAAAACATTTAATTGAGCTATATTGCAAATGTTTGTTGATTCATTACAATGTAAATTTAGAATCATGCATTTTTATAAATCATTTTTGCTTGTGCTCTAATACTTTTAGACAGTGCTTCTATTCTGGGTGACTAAATTTCTACATAATTGAACTTCTTGCATAGCTAACATAATTTCATTCTTATATTTAAATTCTTGAAATAATATCTCTAATTTAGCAAGAATTGCTTCTTCAATTATTTTTCTATCCTCAAAAGTTTTTTCTTTTGTGCAATTAAAGTATATATACAACCTTAAATAATACAATTGTAGCAGTTTTCATTTTATTTATTGCCCTGGTAAACATAAATTATTGGACAACTAATGTGGATTTAATTTCTTTTACTTTAGATTGTCTTATATTGCCATTGTAAGAATATTCAATATCATATTATTCATGAACTTTTGTAAAATGTTGTTCTATGTTGCATTTTTTCCCCACAGCAATTGTTGAACCACAAACCAAATAAATGCATTTGTTATTAAAATAAACACATATTTCTCTTTCCATTCCTTGTGTAAAGATAATTGTATATATATATATTTTCTTTTTCTCTGGCTCATAGGCTCATATGCAGACATAATTAGGGTAAAATAATTATTAATATATTAACAATTAGCATACATAGAATAAGCACATAATTTTATATTGGAATGAAATGACTTGTCAATTGGTGTACAACTTTGAAACATCACTTTATATAAAGGAATATTACAAAATAACTCAACTGACTGTCCACAGTTCCATATTATGCTTTAATAATATGAAAAAAGTACTTCTTAGAGCCATTGTGGCATTGAGTTCACATTGTTCAGAGCTACAGGTGGGCATCTCTGCAATACTCATATATAATTTTTTTCGTATATGTATACACATTTCATTTATATATTAACATGTATAAATGCTCAATCATATATGCATATCCATTGTTTTTGAATAATATACATCTGTTAAAGTTGCAGTATTAATTTTACCAAATGTCATTTCTTAACTAAGTAAATTATACAAAAATAATCAATTACTTCTAATGTACACCCATACATCTAATCTTTCATTTTAAATTCCCTATTTAAAAATGATTTATTATTATTATTTCAATCTCTGTGTTTTATTCTCTCTTGGATAAATTGAATAATTTTATGGTTATACAGCATCTGATCATTACTAGCAAAGAAAACTATACACCATTCCTTCCTAAAAACAAAATATACATTTGAATCATTGGTGCTAAAACTTTCATTATTTTTCACCTCTAATTTCAACTTGCTCTTATTAGTAATTTTAACTTGTGTCACTTCAATAGTAAATCATTTATTGTTTTTCAGTTGTTACTTATTTATGGTTTTCTATTCCCCTATTTTGGTTCTTAGTAATACAGTACATCAAACCAGGTGTTTGCAGAATCTTTCATAATTTTCCATATTAGTGAAAAAGTTTCATTCACTTGACACTTAATGTTAAAATGATATCCCTTTATGCATATTTGTTTCATATTATTGACATTTTATATTAACTTATTGCAGTTTTACAGATATTTGTTACCCTATTTATATAACAAGATTCAATGTAGTTTCATGCTAAAAATCTTATCATTGATACCCCATGTCAAATCAGTGAGAGTTTAATGAAAGTTTCATTCTCTCAGATTATTTTCAGTTTTATATCCATAAACATTAGTCTATGCTTAGTTTGTCAAACAATAATAAAAATATAATCATGCACATACCCAGTGCTATATACAATCAATTAGTCATCTGGTGCAAGCAAAAGTGCATAATAAATAACTGAGAAATCATTCACTTGAAGATAGTATATATATATATATATATATATGTAGGATGATAAAAGATAAGACAATGGACTCTATCATTGGTTTCATTATAAAAAAAAAAATCAATGTTCTCTCTCCCTGGAAAATGGGCTCACAGACTCTCAAATTCTGATAATAAATCACAATGGAAACAAATAAATCTTAACATTCTATTTTCTAATAAATATTGAAAAATTTACATATACTTCACATGGTCCATCACTTTTTTCTGACACTACAAATAACAAAAAATTTTCATTCACATCTTTTACCTTGGTACAGTCTTTTAAACATAAGTAATGAGCATGATCTGATAAACAATGTTTCATTCATGCTATATTCAGGTTTCCTACATGCTTGGAATAACAGATAGGTGATATATTTACATGTTACAGTATCTTCTAAGACACTTTGTGAGCTTTAGATTTTAAATGCACAATTTTGCCTTACAATGGCTAAATAAAATATTTTCATATCACAGCCTCTAAATATAGACATTTACTGATACTTTGTATTATTTACCACATTTCATGTTAGGGCATCCTATTACTCAGGATCATCGCCCTTGGTAACCTTTCATTATTTATTTATTTACACTGATATAATTTTAATAGAGTGATTTATCACTTTAAGTTTCAGTTATATTCCATAGGTTTTTTTTTTCATAATTGGAAATGTTCTGGTAATTTTTAATGTTTTTTTTATCACATTAGATAACATCATGGTTATTATCAAAGGGGTTCCATTACAATCAATAATGTCACAGATAGTTAACATAAATGGTGCTTATTGTGAAACAGTCTTGTCCATTATCCATGCTCATAAATCACTGTGCAAACAGTGTTTTAATTTGACTTTAATCTTATCTGTATGTAACAACCTAACAACCTAATATTCATTTTCATTACTAGGAAACTGCAACAATCATTTCCATTTCCACTTTTTAAACTTCTTGTTTTTTAGCTTTTCAAATCTCCTGCTTTTTACTTCTTGACAGTGTAGAATAATTTTATATTTTGTAAAAGTTTTAGATTTCACAGCCTATTTCTACTTTAACTATTCATTCTTGATATTAATTTTAGATTTATTTGTCTAGCTACGTAATGCATACTTATTTCTATTAAACTATATTCTATTTTTGAGATATAATATTAAGTAAAAAGTACACAAATTGTGTGGCAGATACTCTAATAAGTATTTATCATCTTCTAACCAACGATTATTAATGAATAAATGTGATTAATTTCTATTTTTTCCTGAATTTGATACTTAACTTTTGTTAAGATCATATTTGAGACAACTCCCAGAATAATAGTTCTGTCCTTCAACTTTATTATGATTTTCATGCCTTTTTTTCCAAATATTATCTGTGGTACAGATCAAAATAAAATATCATTTTCTATACACCCTACATCATTTTCCACAATGCAGTTCAGTTTCAACTTTACTTTTAGATTCCTGCATGGCCTTTTATATCACAAATAGAATTGTCAACCAACATAACTCAGTTCTACAACTTTGACACTACTTATACTTTTTTCTATAGTATTTATAGATAATCCCACCAATTGCTTTTCATTACCTAATATTGCCTTACCTTAAGTTGTATTTTCTGTAGTATTTGAATCTATATACACATTTTTCTGTTTTTTAACCCTAATTAAATATTCTATTCAATTATTTAATTCGATTGAATACAAATGATTATTTGCTTAAACATTATTATTTTTTTAATTTTTGGTTAACAATGCTAAATGTCATGATGTTTGAATAATTTATTCTAAATGATTTCCTGGCTTCACATTCAATAGAATATCATTATGTACCAGACGAATATGATTTTGGATAAATCCTAATGCTAATGATGATAATAAGCGTATGTAAATAATAATATTTCATGCAGACACACAATGATGGATAATTACAAATATGATGGAAACTAATTACTGGCTTTGCTGGTATCTACTAATTTAAATATAATAAAAAAATGGATTCAATCAACACAATATTGATCATATTTACTGTTATCCAAGATATTCATCTACCGAAAGCTCATCTATTAAAATAAAATAATATATATGTGTGTCTGTGTGCATACAAACAAAAAAAAAACAGAATAATATAGTTATATTTTTATATTGGACTATTTCCATCTTCTAATATGTGTGTTGAACACCATCATCACAAACCTTCAGGAAAAAAAGAATAATATAGTATCTCTAACCAGATTATATTAAAGTTGTATTTAAAAATCAACCCAGGTTTAACCATTAAATGACCCATATGTATAAATCAAAATTGGACCAGGAAACAATCAAGCTAAATAATTGCAGTGGATGTTACCTAACCGCAAGAGCCCATCATAAGTATATTTACCCTAATATCTATGCAAATTGAAGTTAGCCAAGAACATTTTCATAAAAGTTTAATCTACATTAAATCAAGTCACTACATAGATGATCCAAAATACATAAAAAGTGATCACAAAATATTTAATAAATAAGACAGACTTTATTATTCCATTTTTATTAATAGGCCTAAAATAAATATCTAAATAAATAAAACATTACAATTCATTAAAATAAAATAAAATGGTAGTATATTTCTGTAATTAATTTTTTCCCATATATTTTAATAGTGTTTGTCAATTAATATTTTTTTATTCTCATAATAATGTTTTTATTGATATTTTATTAATTTTTTTATTATATCAGGAATTAAATTATTGCATCAAGTAAATATATAATTCTAAAGAACTTATTGCTATCTAGTTCAGATGTAAAGGTATAAATGAATAAACATCAACTAATTAATTGCATTTAGCCAGCTTTCAACAAACCACTGCCAGAATCATAATGCATTGGAATTATATAGTTTTATGAAAACAGTTAATACATTGAGATTTGCAAGTGAATATATTCAGGATTAATCTAATCATTATACTTACATAAATTACTCTGGGAAGTATTGCAATGTGCCAGTTATGGATTAACACAGAGGTTCAACATCAAAGAAGCTAGGGAGGGGTTAAAATATGACAAATAGATGTTCTTTGTTGGCACTGATAATCTGTAATATGACATATTATAATAATATGTAAAATGACAAGGAATAGCCCTTTATTTAAGTGAATCTGTTTTATAAAAATAATAGTCAGAAAATAGCTTTGGATATCCAGTCTAATCATTATAGTTAGTTAGGACATACAATCCAAATATAGTCAAGGTGGTTATTCCTAACACCAATTAACCCCAATGTATAAATCCTTATATATTCTAGTTTATATATATAAAGGGGATAAACTCTGTTCATATATATATATATGTTGTACCGAAGTACATTGATATTTAATTAATTTTATAAATATCACCTTTTAAAAAATATAAAAATTGAAAGAATAAAATGTAAAACTAAAGAATGGGGGGGGGGGATTTATTATTAAATAAAAATAAACCGTAAACTCTTTTAAAAATGATAAGATTTTTTTTTTTTGTTTAAAAAAAAAGGGAAAAGTCTTATAATAGAATGATTTAATATTATTTTGATTAATTTATAATAAAATAATAAAGAAAATTCGTTTTATCTTATAATAAAATAATAAATGTGTGCATGTGTGTGTGAAAGTTTTAAAGAAAATAAAAGCAAAAAAGCTGATAATTTCATGAGACAATAGATGCTGCTGTTAGTAAAGTTTTTCCATTGTTTAAAAACAGTATAAATATCTCAACATTTTGCTATTCAGAACTTCTACTTCTTACTTTTTTAAAAAATAATTCTTGAAGCAACAAATATAGCAGTTATTTAAACTGTTATATTTCCAAACATGATGCAGTGTTAAAACATCGTGGTGTACAATCAACCAGAGCCTCTCTAAGCATCAAGATCTGCAATTAGTTCAGAAGGAAACCATGTTCAAATAAACTAAATAAGTAGCGGAGTGTGTGTATGTTAAACAAGCCAAGAAAGTCATACAGTATCACAGGATCCACGGAGGAGTCGTTAACCAGTCATAAATGATTCTAAAGAAATTGTATTGTGCTGTGTACGTCATATTGAACTCATAAAATCCTAGGTAATTATTAACTTTAACATCCTCTCTTTCCTGATTTTCCTTTTAAAAAAAATAAAAGATAAACTGTATTAAATAAACTTTAAACTTTATGAATAATTCTTTAAGAAAATAAAACTTTAAACTTCATGAGATAATATTTTGGAATAATAATAATAAATCATATCAGCTTCTATACTGAATAATATTTAAAGACATTGCATGCATGTATGTGTGAGTTTAAAACTAATGTAACGTGTAGATTTTATTTATTATGTTGATGTATTAAAATGTTTATTTTAATTTAAAAAGAAAGTATGCATGTTTTTTAAATTATAAGATAAAACGATTGATTTATTTTAAATAAAAGAAAATACTTAAACAATTTTTCTTAAAATATTTATGTTTATGTTTAATGCATGCAGATAAGTATAATAATACATTTTAATAAAGTGGGGAGGGAAAAAAATCTAACCACCGATAATAAATAATTGATTTTAAAGTTAAACGGATAAGGAAATTACAATATTATTTTAAAATAAAGATTTGTTGGTTTAAAGACATAAATGTTTTTTTGCGTTTAATACAATATTATTTATTATTTATTTTGAAAATTGAAGTATTAGAGTGGATGTTTTACATTTAGCTAGGACGATTCGTTTAATTATTATAGTATTTAAAATAGTAGTAGTAGCTTTGGGTGGTGTATTTAACATATGAATTGTTTTCTTAGAGGGTGATTAAAAACCGATTGAGCTAGCAGGAATCTCAGGTACCAAATTGGGCTGATCAGATTGATATGTTAATTACACCATAATTAACCGGCACCTAAAGGGTTTTTCTTCTTTAAAAAAATGTATTTATTTGGTCAGTGTCTGTTTGGTAGTCTTGTGTTGTTATTAATAATTTATTACTGATAATAGTTTACACTTTACCTAAGGATTAAACACCTTCGAAGACTGGGTAATTCAGTAAGGCAAAGTAAAGGAAAGTAATAGTTGATATTTTAATTGTGGTCATTCTCGTTGTGGTATTATTAGTTAGCAGTTGAGGTGTTTAAAAGGGAAGGTGGGTGGTTCAATATATATATATATATATATATATATATATATATATATATATATATTATAATGGACCATCATGGAGTGTTTTGAAAACATGGATCAAATCCAATGATTGCCTGGTCAGAACACAGCTTGTCAAACAACTTACATCAAAGCTATATGTGATGGTGCATCTATTATTTATTGCATCACTGTTGGCTGTGCCCAAAATGTTGTGGACCAATTGGCTGAGACAAGTTATATGTTCAAAGCTTTATTAGATGATAATGAATCAATGATGAGAGGGAAAACAGAAGTCGATCAATGAAATGCCTAACCAAAGATTATGCCTGTCTACATAAGCTAGATCTATTTAACAACCTGGTTGAGACATAATTTAGGTTGGTTGATCCAGCTCCCACTCTTCTTTTGGGTCCTGTCTCACCTTGGTGTTCAAACTCAGTGGATAATTCTACCTTTAACTTCCCTCAAGGATGGACTTAAATAGGATGGCAATAATATAACCGCTATATAGGTTCCAAATGATTTCTCACTTAAATGATTTTACTGTTAGATTCTTATGCATAAATATCATAAATACATATAAAGATGTGTGGGCATGTACTATAGATAGTTTGGTGAGTGAAGTATGAATGATATTTGATAAATTTGAGACCAGAAAAACAAAAAAATTTCTAACTTCAAATAACAATTCTTTTATTAACAATTTAGGTTCAAATATTATGACAAAATATAATAATAATAATAACACTAATATATTTACAATAATACATTCGATATGTGACTCTACTATTATGTAACTAAATACTATCACTATTTTGGATCCACTCATAGTATGGTCACATAACTCAACCTATACAACACATATAATGAATCAAATATAACAATGCATAAAAAAATAAAAATAAATTATTATCAACTAAAACGTAAAAATAATCAGTTACTAATTCAACAATCATCCAAACATATACATATATTTTAAAAAATAGATGTTCTATCTCAGTTGGATGTACTTTACGTTTGTGTCTGTTGATTCCCTACTCAATGATTAATAGAAAAAGTTACCCATAAACTGGTTCGTTATGAAAGCAGGAAAACAATTAAATATAATAAATCATTAGTAAACAAAAAATGAACACCTACAATTCAAGTGTGAAGGTTTAAAAATCTTACCTCTTGTTTCTAAAGTTGTCTCAGTATACAAGATAGGGCTAAATTTTATTTGTACAACAATAATAACAATTATATATACTTTGTGTTGTGTAATTACATTTTCCCCTTTAACATAATTTAAACACAAGAGTTCTCCTTAATTTCATAATTCAAAAACAAAAAAAAAATTTCTCCAAGTGTGTGAAAAAGTGAGAAAATTTAACACAACCTTAAGTACAAAAAATATACAATAAAATTAAAATATACAAAATATTTTATACAGTTAAAATTAAGTGAAAACTTAGACTTCCTTGAACACATTGGTTAGATTCAGAAAGTATGGCATCAGTTTCTTTGGCAGATGGAGTATATCATTTTATTTACACATGTTGGACGATACCTACTTTAACTGCTTGAAATATTTCCCATGATGTAGTCAAAATGAAATGGCTCTCGATTTTGCAGCAGCTTCCCTTTGAATACATGATGGATTACCCTTAGATCCGTTCAACATTTATTTGGACATAAGATGTACAAGTGGCTAAGCTAACATCACAACTCAATGACTGGAAGAAGGCGCTCAGACCCTATGACAGATGGATTAGCAAGATGCATTAAAGTTTATGTATATAAGATAAATATTTCTGTTTGAGATATTTATTAAAATTTAAAAAAGAAATAAAGAACGCTCTTGTTTGCAATTCATATTTATATAGATATACGATGTGTTATATACTAAACTTTTCTTAAATAACGGACACTGTCTTTTTTTTTTCCAATTTTCAAATCATATTTAGTTAGTTTGCATTTTTAAGAGCTTTATTAAAATAAGCAATATTTACTATTCATGATTCTACTATAAGTTTACTTGCTTTTTATCATAATGAAAGTTTGTAATTGTCACTAAATCTTTAAATAAATAATTCATTCCTTTCTTTTATGCCTTACCAAATTGTGTTACTAAACTGTGATTAGTCTTTCTCGTCAGCAATTAAAATAGGTAAAATAGAATAATAAAGAATCAGAATGGCGTTCATCTTTAAAATTTTTCTTTTTTGCTGAACTGCATTATCAAAAAACCACTGTTCTCCAGTTTTCACGTTCTACATAAACAAAACAAAAAAACAATTATTTTTTAATTCCTTTTGCAAAATTTGGTTACTGTGATATACTAGTAGACTATTGTCTGATTATAACCTGACATGAGATACTACTCAGAACAATGGAAGTGCACAAATTGGATGGGACATATTCATTCCCAGTAAGTACATCAGCTAAGGAGGTATTTGGTAACATTATGCACTATTAAAATAATTATTTGTTAGAGATTGGTTGTAATATTAATAGTACTTACAACAATAATAATCACTGGAGTATTCGTTGATGCTAACATAAATTGATTCATAACGATAAGTCTTATTTACTTGCATGTAATGAACTAGGCATACTGGATTACCAATTTGAAGGCTCATGCCAAAAACTATTGACTAGTATTATAAATTAATTGTTAAAGTAGAGCAAACATTATCTAGTTCAGAGCCAGTTAAACATTGTTTAGTTAACAATAATCTAACATTGATTAACCTCGGTAGTTAAACAAACTAATTTGGCACAGTCAAGTACCAAACCTGCAGAAACAAAAGAAAAACATAATACATAATCAACAATGGAGACCATGTTGCAAATGCCAATGGGAAAAATTGATGTCAAGAACCCTACCAACTAACTGGTCACTATACGTCAAACACATAGAAAATTTTTTTCTTGTTAACAATATTAAGGAAAACCAGATAAAGGTGGCCACATTGCTAGGATTTTCCAGACTGAAAGTGCTGGAGATTGTAAACTGTCTATGTAAACTGGCAGAACCTGAAAGTTTTCAATACAATAAAATAGTCCAAAAATTAACAGCACACTTCTGCCCCTTCCTGTCAAAACACATCACAAGATTGCATTTCAGAAATTGATAGGAAATGAAGGTGAAAACTTTCAAAAAATTCAATACAGCTCTCAGAGAGTTAGCAAAAAATTGTGTCTATGGACCATTTCTAGAATAAGCCCTGTTGAGACAGTTATTATGGGGCATATATGATTTCAAAAATAACTATTAGCTGATTCAGAGTTAAATTACAAAGATGCCATTAAAAGAGAGAATTACACAAGTGTGCAGGAGGCTTAAGGATTTTGGAGTGACACTAAATGCTGCCAAATGTATATGGAAGACTAAAAAACTTAAGTTTTTGGGACACATAGTGTCAATGAAAAAGCCCCTGCACTGGACAAAATTATAGCAGTAAAGAATATACACAGACCAAAAAATGCAAAACAAGTTTAAAGGGAAAGCTCATGTGGCTCAACCTCTATATAAACTCTTGAAGAAAAATCAAAACCGGAAATGGTCAACAGACCAAGAGGAGGCATTTGTGAAAACAAAATCCCTATTAACATCAGATAATTTGTTGATTCATTATGACAGTAAATTGGAGATAGTACTGACAACAGTTGCATCAGAGTATGGAATCAGAGCAGTGTTGACTCATCCCACATACAAGAGAAAAAGACCAATAGCATATGCATCATGAAACTTAATTAATGCGGAAAGAAACTATAATCAACTTGAAAAAGAAGCCCTGGCCATAGTTTTTGGAATTAAAAAAATTTCATCAATATGTGAATGGCTGACAATTTACAGTCATAAATGACCACAAACCACTATTGGAATATTAGAAAAGATAAAACCAATCCCAGATCATCTCAGCCCATGCATTCTGTGCTGGATAACACTGCTTTCAGCTTATGACTATGATCTAAATTATAAAGGTGAAAGTTTGATACAATATACTGATGCACTCTCATGGATTCCAGAAACAACTGAAATAAAAATGTAGAGATCAACTGCATAGACAATTACAATTCACAGATAAATAGTAAAAAAGTAGCAGAGTGGACAGATAATGATCCAGGATATCAATTGCTTAAAAAATGGATCAGTAAAGGTTGGCCCAATAAATGACAAAAGAACTTGCCACTGGTTTTCTGGAGGTGCATACTAAATGGAGATGGAAACATAATACCCTCACATGACTAAAACTAGTTGCTCAAAATGCTGCACAATGGTCACTCAGGTGGAGTTCATTCAAAAGCACTTGCCAGAAGCTATGTCTGGTGGCCTAAAATAAATAAGGACATCGAGACCTTCACAAAAACATGCACAGCATGTCATTCAATCAACAATAAAAGAATATAGCTTATGGCTCTGAGCTAAAAATGCATGGGAACATGTCCATATAAACCATGCAGATCCGTTTACAAGATATATCTTCTTGATACTGGTAGTTGCCTATTCCCACTGATAGAATAACAAATCATGAGAAACACTGAAGCAGAAAAGGTCATTCATCATCTAAATGAAATATTCACAACACAAGGCTACCCAGAGAATCTCATCGTAGATAATGGTTCTAAATTTACTTTGGCAAAGTTTGAAGAATACTTAGAAACCACAGGCATTAAACACATGTACTCATCCCCATATCATACAGAGAGCAATGGATTGGCTAAAAATGCAGCAAACCAACTTAAACATGCAATGAAAAAAAAAAGTCAACAAACATGCAGGAAACACTACACCACATATTATTACAACAACACTCCACACCAACAGCAGTGAGTGGAAAGTCTCAAACCAAACTATTGTTGAAATGGAGGTTACATGCAGACTGAAACAGAACATAAAACATTCATAGTGAAAGAAAATGTGTGGATCAGAGATAGTTTACACAAAACATTGATAAAGGGAGTAACTGTCAATTTAACATCCAAATTTATAGCAGTGGTGAGAACAGACGATAATGTAGTATACAAGCAACTCATAAACTACATACATCACTGCAGTTCCTCAAGCTGGGAAAACAATAAATGCTGTGGAAATAAAATCAGCAAACCAACAGAGACAAAATCAGAGATAGATTAACCACAGACTGCACAACCAGATACTGAAGAGGCACAAGTGGTAGATGATCATACACTAAAATAAGAAAAGATACCAACAGAAGTAGCAGGAAAGGAGAAAATTAAAAAAAGATCACCAAGACTTCAGAGAAAAAAACAATCACCCAAATTCTTAAAGGACTATGTCTGTTAAAAGAGGGAAGAAAAAAGAGAGTATGCTATGCTAGACGATATAGAGAAAAATGTATTCATTTTCATGTTTACTCCCAGTTCTGTATAATGGATGTATAATGGAGAGAGAAGTGTGATATATTAGAACAGTGTTCTTCAACCCTTGGTCCACAGCCCAGCACTGGGCCACAGAACTTTTCTGCAGGTCTGCATGCTAGATGGGCAGTAAAAAGTCTGTAATAATAAATAATAAGAGTTAAAATTTTAATTAACATAGCCAATTTTTAGTTATTTTTTCATCTCATTTTTACCCAATTAAAAAAAAAAAACCAGAACAAAAACAAAATCTAATCAATCATTCATAAATTAATTTGTTTTTCTAGTTGTCACAGATGTTTATGGGATTTAAATTTTTTATTACTTTTTTTTTTTTTATAAAATATAGAATTTTATTCAGAAATTTAGTTACAACATATGATAATAGATAAACATAGGATATATTACATGATAATCAGTAGGATGAAAGCTCACTATTGGTATCTTGTTTGACATCAACTAAAAGAACAATATGAAGCATATCAGCAAGGAACAAGTCTGAAATAGTATCCTGTTGATATAGATGACCACGCTTGCATGTCTCATATAGTTCAGCAATAGGTCTAATCCTTTGTCCATGCTCCACATGACCAAATTGACCCTTCATACTGGAGGTTACTTCCATAACAACTCAGGATCTGGGCAATAATCATGCAGAGCAAGGTAAGTTATCACAAAGGGATGCAGGCCATTCAGCCTCAAATTACTCTCCAGGGAAGATTTCTATTTAGGAGTGAAAGGGATCAGCTTTGGGGGCCAGATCAATAACCTCCATGTGGAGTCATAGATGTAAGAGGGGGCCAAATTCTGGTCCCTTTTCTGAATTTTTTCCATTTTGTTAATATAGAGTTCAAGCGGATGCTCTAGTGCATGATTAAAGGTGAGCCAGCACCGTGTGTACCATAGCAAAAACAGTACAAATGTTGTTATTCGTATCTCTGGGATGGATCCACATAGTATATTGTCAATGAGAGTCGACAGGGCAGGCGTATTGTTATTTAACATGGAGGCTATAAGGACTCTGTAGGGGTGAAGGGAAACACAGTGGCAGAGGAGGTGAAGACAAGTTTCATCCTCTCTGAGGCATAGTGAGCAAGTGGACTCTATGTTTGAGAATCCTCGGTGATGCACCAGAAAGTGTTTAGTAGGCAAGGTGTTAATATTTATCTTCATCAGGAAATCAAAATATTTGGGTTCAAGAAACCATCGCTTAAATTTCTTGATTAGCAGATGGTTGTTAAGCCTGAGGATAGTTGATCCTGCAGAAACATCAGGATTAAGGATGTAGTATGCATCCCAGAACTTGATTTTCATTGAGGATGATTTTATAGGAAGCATAGTATGTTTGGAGATAAGACATGCGAGGGCTGCCAGCCAGTCAGTACCAATAGGGGGTGGCTTATCTGTGGGAGTGACCTCTCTGGAATGTGAGTAGTTAGGATATTGCAGACACATTCTGTAGAAAGAATTGTAGGAACGTTGGAATATGAAAGTATCTATGGAATGTAGGGATAATCCATTGAGTTTTGTGTGTTTCGGTAGATTTCTCAAGCTTATGGTTGCACTTTCCCCCCCTCCAATCATAGATTTCTCAAGCTTATGGTTGCAATTCCTGATGAAGACTTTGGTAAAATTGACTACTGGGGTGAAATAGGATATTCTAGGGAATATTAGTATGTTGATGAGGGAGGACTTGGCGAACATGGACATGTAAACTTTGGATAGAGAGGATGTGATTCTCTGTGTGGATTGAAGTAGCTTTCCTTGGATAGATCTCCTCATGGCAGACATGGATTCAAATATAGGGAAGCCCAAGAAGTTCTGAGGCTTTGCTGCAAATGGTCCTGGAATGGTCTTACCCAAAGATATATACCAGGCAGATGACTTGGCCATATTAAATTTGAGGCCGGATTGATCGGAGAATTCTTTAAGTATTGATAAGAGTCTTGGAATTAATTTTTTTGATGGAAGGAAAATGGCCAAGTCATCCATATAGGTGATGTGATGAATTGATGTATTTAAAATTGGGATATGAATGCCAGGAAGAGATCTCTCAATTTGAAGAAGCAGAGGGTTGAGGCACTCAAAGGAGAGCCTTGTAGAATGGAGGATGTGGTGTAGAATGGGGGAGAAAGCTTCCCATTAAGTGAGATGCTCAATTCACGATTGTAAAGGAGGTTTCTAATAATATTTATGATTCCAGTAGAAATGTCATGCTCACCAAGTAAGTTTAAAAGGGTATTGAGTTGAATAGAATCAAAGGCAGCTGCAATGTTGAGCTGCACAACCACTGGTCTAGATTGCCTGGGGGATCTGATGTGGTCAGTAATGATTTTAAAAAGATTGATAGCATTTGTGGTTGAGCTGCCCTTTTTTGCAAATTGATATTGCGAAATAAGGGGAAGAATCTTGTTTTGAATTTTGTCCTTGATGATAGATTCAATGACCTTGACCATCAGTGGAGTCATAGAGATGGGCCGCAGGTTCTCCAGCGGGGATGGAATTATGTTGCACTTTAGAAATGGCACTATTGCTATGGGATAAAGACCACTGATTTCATGGACACCAGAAGAAAGGTGATTAACCAAGTTGTACATGATTGGAACCGAGAATTTAGACAGGTGCAGTAGAAGGAAATGGGGAATTGCATGGAGCCCTGGATGGGTCCTTTCAGGCATCGAGGTTAACTTAGTCAGAACATCTCCCTCCAAGATGCCATGGTCAGAGGGGGAAGAATCCCATATTGAGTCCTGTTTAGAGTCAGGTGCATGAGTGGAAAACTTTTCCCTGAAGAACAAAAAAATTTTTAGAAGCATGTTAGATCCTGAGTAAAGGTTATTTCCAACTGTAATAGATGAAGGGGTGGGTTTCTTGTCTCTATGGCCCAGAGCCCACCTAATGTAGCCCCTGGACCAATTGTGGGGCTGGTTCAAGAAAATTTTTGACTTTTTGATAGAGAGATACTCTGCCAAAATCAACTGTTTATTTTTGTATTGGGATTTCAGGTTGATTATGGATTCTATAGGAATTGTATCAAGGGGAAGATTTTTAAGGGTGTTGTTGAGTGATTCAAGTTCTATCAGGAGTGAAGATGGCCCTTTATTATGTAATGTATAGTTTGAGATTAATGACATTAAAATATGGATGAAGGCAAACCAGGCATCGACTGGTGGCAAAGACAGGATATGAATTTTGTGAAAATATATGTATGCCTCAGAGATGATGGCTTCAGGTGATGTGGACTTGAGAAGGATTCTTGTGGTTGTGCTCAGACCTGGAATATTGGATGACTCAAGATTTAGAGAGTTTAATGGATAATGCCAAGTGGTCAGAAAAGGCTATATAGGTTGGAGTGAGGGGTCATTCACAAAGTGTAGATCAGGAGTATAGCAGATTAGGTCTATGAGAGAGGTATACCTTCTAGTATAGAAGGAAAAGGCATTTGGAGAGAAGAAGCCCTCTCCACTCATGAATCTGGTATTAAGATGATGTATATATTTGGCTGTAAATTCCTGGTAGGAGGTGTTAAAGTCCCCAAGGAAAATCATTGGATAAGGGTTGGAAGCAATTGTGATGTTAATCTGTTGGATTATCTGTTGAATTAGTAATTCATTTCGGTAGAGGTACACATAAATTATATTTAAAGTGAAGGCTTTGTGGAATAAGGTGGCAATAATTATATGTGGGTTTATATAGTTAATTTTAAAAGATTCAAATGGGCTACTATTGGAGATTAAGATTGCCACTCCAGCAGCAGATGAAGGAGAAACTGAGTGATGAAAATATCCCAGATTGCCAAGGAGGCTCAGGATTTTGGCGTTTGAAAATTGGTGCAATTTGGTCTCAGAGAGACATACAATATGCGGAGAGTATTGCTTAAACCATTTGGCCAATGCATCCACTCTATTTAGGGAACTCAGCCCCCTTATATTAAGTCCTGCTATATTGAGCCTCATGAGGCATTATTTTAACAGATAAATATTGTGTATTTATTGGGCAATTGGTGATAAATTTGGAAATGATTAAATGAGTTTTGAATGTGTGATCATGCACTCAGCAACTATTGGTCCTACCAAGAGAACATATCCCAGCTTTTGCTTTTGGTGTTCTGGATTACAAGCCATCCATGTAAGAAACTCCAGTACTAGCTTGTTGCAGATCCACTATCTGGCCAGAGGCTCCCTCCCCAGACTGTTTGTAATGCAAGCCTTCAACAGAGTCTGGTTCAACATTCGATGCCCTGGAGGTCTTAGGTAGCTTTAATTTAATGTCCTTACCTGGAACAGGGGTTTGGCAAGGTTTGCTTGTATCTTTATTGGGTAATTCACAATTTCTTGTTTGACTATCTGCCTTAGGAACAGGCTTGCGTTTTTTCCCAGGTTGCTGGGGGATAAGATATTCGGAGTCTGAGGAGTCCATGCTTTTGTTATTTATTTTTTTCAAGTATAATTTGTTCACTGGATTTAGAATCCATATTTTGTTCATTTGCCTTCCTTTTGTTGGGCAGAGGCAAAAAGGAATTCTCCTCCATGACCGAACATGTTGACTCAAAAGACTCATCCAAAGCACATGTGGAGAGAGCAGGTGAAGGCAAAGAGTCAGGGCCGACCTTATCAACAGGAGATGATAAAGAACATGTGGAGTTTTCTACTGTTTCAGATGCTGAAAGGACCACTGGAGATGTTAGAGAACAAGTGGAGCTTTCCATTGGTTCAGGTGCTACAAAGTCAGGCATGGACATGGGAGTCTCCACAGTCTGCATCACTGGACTAGAGTTACAGAAGTGAGTTTTGCTTTTAATTCTTTTGCAATTGTGGCAAATTCTGGCTGGGCAGTCCCTCACTAAGTGGCCTCTCTGGTGGCAGAAGAAACACTGTGGAGGAATGCCATGGAAGGTAATGACAAGAGGGGAAGTGTCCGCATAGTAGAGAGTGGAAATGTCATTGGGGTTTGATTCCTTATTCAGGGAAAGATCAAAGAAGGCAGTATTCAAATAAACTGGAAGGTCTATGCCCTTAATCAGTTGATATCTAAAGTTTGATACTTTGCCATAGGGCCTGAGTATTTGCTGCAAATCACTCTCCCTGAATTTAAGGTAACAATTCCTTATTTTGCCTGACAAGATTGTAGGACGATTCATATTAATATTACAAATGATTTTTCCATCAAGATACTTGAAGGATTTTTGGAAGATTAATTTCTGAGTGGGATTGTTGAACTCAATTACCAAGTATCGATTATTGGGATGTTGCAAAATTTTATGAATCAGATTCCATAATTTTTTCTTTGTTATCTCATAATATAGTTCATTAATTGGGAATTTAAATAGATCACAAGAAGTGTTGGTGACAGCAAAGATTGAGGTGCTATCACTGTGGAAATTAAGAAATGATTTATGTAATTGGGGAGGAATAGTATTATTGAATCTGTTTACTATTAAGTCAATTTCTTTTTGCTCTAGATTTAGATTGAGTGTGTTGGGATTGCTACAAATATCAGTTAAGTTCTCCTCAATCTCTTCATCAAATAAATTGAATAAATCTTTGTGATTTTTTGAAGCTTCCCATGCCATAATGTTAGGCTCAGTAAGGCCTGCCTGTGTAATGTTAGCATAGGAGGGCTTGCTGTTAATTAATATCTTAGGTTGATTTTGGGAAGGGGAGGCATTTAAATTGGAAGACTTTATGTTAGTTTTGCTATTTTTATCAATTTTTTTGTTAATATTTTGAGAAACTTTTGATTTATTAGAAAAATTAAAAGAAAATTTACCGTTGCTATTTTCCAAGCTTGGGAAATCTGAATTTTTAACGATCTCACTGGAGGCTTCATTTTGAAGGTTATTGGTTTGAAATTTGGACTGTGGATCCTCTGTGGTGAACTTTTGAGAACATGTATTTTTTTTTATTGACAGTAGCATCTGTGGATGGAGTGGTAGGCTGCAAAGAACAAAAACATGTGTTATTTTGCATTTCCAAGATGGCTTTTTCTTTAGCTTGTTCCATTGAAGGTTCTGAAAACAGCTATCAGCTTCTTCAGAATCAAGCAACTTAGCCACTCTTAATTAAGCAGAAAGGTAGGAAGTTCAAATATCAAAGAAAATGATTTTCACAAGGAAAGACCCAGAAAAACACAGAAAAAAAACTAACTTTCTATAAGAGCCCAGGAATCAATGAAGTCAACTCTAAGCTATAGAGGGCGCTTATATTAAATTTTTTATTACTTTTCTAAAAAAATTTAAAAAAAAGTTTTTAATTATATAAACTCCATATATATATAACTTTATCTTATATATTTAACATTAATGTTTTGATCAGTTATAACAATTATGCTTATCTTTAAAAAAATTTATCTATAGACTTCTGCCGGTCTGCAAAATCTTATCCTTATTTTTGCTGGTCCGCGGAACCTTATCCTTATTTTTACTGGTCCAAAGGTGTGAAAAGGTTGAACACCACTATATTAGAAGACTATTGTCTGATTACAACCTGACAAGAGATACTACCCAGAAGAATGGAAATGTGCAGATAGGATGGGACATATTCATTCGCAGTATGTACATTGGCTGAGGAGGTATTTGGTAATGTTATTCACTATTAAAATAATTATCTGCTAGAGATTGGTTGTAATATTATTAGTACTTACAACAATAATAATCACTGGAATATTCATTGTTACTAACAAAATTGATTTGTAATGATGAGTCATAGTTACTTGCACATAAATGAGCTAGGCATACAGGATTACTAACTTAAAGGCTCAAGCAAAAAGCTATTGGCTAGTATTATAAAATAATTGCTGAAGTAGAATGAAGTTCAGAGCCAGTTAGTCATTGTTTAGTTAACAATAATTTAACACTGATTAACACTGGTGGCTAAACAAACAAATTACTAACATGTGATTTGACTTGATGTTAGCTTACTATCCTATTGTTAAGTCATAGTTGTAAATTATTGAATTTTCATGTATTGGAAAAGCCTAAACATTTGTTTAGGTATATATGTGTATATAAAGATATTTTCATTTGTCAAATATTGTCCATTAGAATGATATTTTAAATTCTTTAAAATAAATTCCCTTTCATATGTGTGGATATATATATGTCTAGTAATACTTGAAAATTGTCTGATAATGTGTTTTAGATGTTATCTAGCTAATTAAAGTTTATGCATTTCTAACTTGTTGTTTTAAAACATTTATGAGATAAATCTACAAGGATGTCACATCACCTTACAATATATATAGTTAGATTTAGGGCTGCAGAAAGAAATTTACTATTAACTGAAAGGACATCCTTTGATTCTTCTTGAAAGCCTTGCAGAAACTGAGCTGAGCAAATTCCTAATGTCCACTCCATATGTTCTTGTTATTGCAGCTGTTATTACTACATGATTATTTATATAGTGGACGAACATAGATGGCCTTCTCAACAACAAGCATTAGCCAGAATGGTAAGTTTATTGCTTTTTTACCGTTGAATTTAAGATCAAAAAACACGATGGTCTTCCTTCTCAGTTGCCTGATGATAAATATTTTTCCAATAGATATATAAAATCATGATAGACAAAAATAAATCATGGCCCTTATTCCCAGGAGTCTGTAAAGTCACCAGCCAAGATAGTGGTTGGTGTCCGAAAGCAAAGAGTGCTAAGAATTCCCTGATTGTGGACCCAGGCTGACATTTGAAGACAACTTTTTATTTAAGTACTTACAACTGCAGATCATTTTCAAGTGAAAGAAGATTGGGAGAATTAGAAGAAAAACTGTCTTATATTAACAGAAAAGTGATTTTACTTTGTGATGGTAGAAGAAAAGATGGAGAGATAATTGATTAAAAAAGTGGATATGTACTCTACTATAATGGCACAAACATTGGAAACACAAGTGGAGTAGGATTCATGATAAATAAATGGTGGAAGAACAACATTGTGGAGATTGATGGTGTATTGGACAGAGTAGCAAGATTAGTTATTCAACTTAACAGCAGACACCAAATGCAGATAATTCAGGTTTATGCCCCAACAAGTTCTCATAGTGATGAGGTAGTAGACGATTTTTATGTGGATGTACAAAAGGCTTTTGATCAGAGTAAACAACATGTTAAAATTGTTATGGGAGACATTAATGCTAAAACTGGTAATCAAATGAAAGATGAAAGTGCTGTAGGTAATTTTGATTATAGTAATAAAAATGAGAAAGAACATAGACTTATGGAGTTTGTAGGAAAAAAACCTTTACATTATGAATACTTTTTTGAAAAAAATGGTAAAAGGAAATGGACATGGAAACATCCAAATGAAGGTGCAGCAGAATTCGATTATATTTTGACTAACAAAAATATATATTTCAAGATTGTAATGTTCTTAATAAATTTAACACAGAAAGTGATCATCAATTAGTAATTTAACAAGTGACCCGGTATCCATTTTGTTGTTTTTATATCTAAAGAAAAGTTGGATCTGTTGAACATGTAACGTAGTAAATGCAAAACTATGGCTGTCTAGTTGTCATACCACCTGCAGATAGAATTTGAATACTATCTACTGTATTGGGTTCAAATATGAATCCACTTTTTTAATGAAATCAAAATAAATAAAATTTACAAATCCTATATAAGGATATAAATTAACAAAAAAAAAATCAAATAAAAATCTACCTAGTGGCCATTTTCTCATTAAAAAGATGAACAACAATTTCTTCAGAAAAATCTTATTTATGAGCATCAGTTAATAACTGACCTCCAGTGCCAATCTCACTAACACCATAAAAATCTACCTATTGGCCATTATCTCATTAAAAAGACGAACAACAATTTCTTCGGAAAAAACATATTTATGAGCATCAGTTAATAACTGTCCTCCAGTGCCAATCTCACTAACACCATAAGTATTATTATTTTTCTATCTAAATAATCTTAGAACTATCACTAATTAGGTGTCCGGCCCTCTAACTAGCTCAGATTCCAGGGCTGGGAGGTAACAATATCTATCAGGCTGAAAGGAGGTAAAATGATAAATTTGCATATCTGGAACGACTTTCCCTGATTTCTATGCTTCTCAAATTAGATAGCATGCCATTTAAAATTAGCTACCTTGAACTCCCTACTTCTGAACATTTATTACCTCAATATGTAATCTATTTCCTTATCAAATTTATGGTTTGCAGTTTAAAAGTATGTTAATATAATTGCTTACTTGGAAAAGGATACTCAACTCATTTTGATATATATTGTCATGAAGGAAATTAGGTCAATATAATGATAAATATGTTTATTAATGATAGACAAATAATTTGTTTTAAAGTAAGTATACAATTTTATTACTATTCTATCTAATTAAATATTGAGAAAAGAGAAAAATATATATAATTTACATATCAAATGATAACATAAAAGAAAAAAAATGAAGTTTATTAAATATAATAGATCATATAATTAAACAGCAGGTGTAAGAATGAATTTATATGTTACAGAATAAATTATATAGTTTTAAACAATGATTAAATGTTTAGAGAGTAACGATAGGCAATTTTCAGTTCACTTAAGACAATAAAAATTAGTCATATTTACCTTGGAATACCCGGGATTTTATTTTTATTAGGTATACGTTTATTTCCACGTATCCTTTATTGTCGACGAATGAAAAAAAATTTATGTTAATGACAAAAGTCCAGCAAGACCATCCATTTTGTGGTATTGCTTGGATATAGAAAATAATGATGGCTTATTGGAAGCTTTCTTATTGTATACAGTTGAAGATTCATTCCTTCCTGGATTATTTTAGCAGCATATTGATAGGGTCTCCTTAGGGTTCTTGGATGGACAGGCATTGAACAAGAACAGCTATATATATTTGGAGCTTAGAGTGATCACCTTACATGTATTTCTCCTGCCCCAGCATTACAATTATAGCGATTATATAAGTTGATAATGTTAAATCCATTTTCTTCTCGAGAGAGTTGATTGAAGGACTTTTAATATTTCATTTTTATAATGCCAGTATAGCCGCATCGGTAAACTTAACAAAAAAATATTTATACAATATTTCTCTCCAAAAAACCCTCTTATTCACATTAAAATACTCTGTACAATAAAACCAAAAAAAATTATATGCTTGAAATAAGTAAGAATGCAAAAAAAAAAAAATTAAATATTTGTGTATAACTGCATTCCCACAATCTATTAACACATATTTTTCTGAATGTATTCTAAAACAAACCACTATAACTATATACATCTTTCTCACCTCCCCCCCCTTTTTTTTTTAAATAAAAAAAACCTTTCGAACTTTATCTCTCTTCGACATATATATATAAGATTCTTTATATACATACTCACCTATTGATATCAATTTATGAGCATCATGCTTCTCTAGGCTACTGTTACAATGACTCCCTGTTGGAAAGACTTCAAAATGAGGTATACTTATTTTGAGAGCTAACATAATAAAATATAAAAAAAATTCCCATGATCTCTCCTCTTTTTCCTTTCTTTCATATACACATCTCGGATTCATGCTTACTTCCCACATCTGCATGCTAAATGACCTATCCATTTAAAACCACAACAAAATGAAACATCTGGACAGACAAAGACAAACCCAAACAAAACACCAAAAAATCCACATCTCCCCTTTATTTTAATTCCTCCTACCTCTTAACATTGGTGATGAGGGACGTGACCTTTTCCCTGTTCACCAGATGACCTCGGTAATGCCCGACAGTCTTCCCTTTCATAATATGGATGCTGTAATGTTTCCTTATCTTCACTTTGGTAACCCTTTGTAACCATCTCAGATGTCTATCTTCTTTGCTCATCTTCATTGTTTGAGCATTATCTTTTCTCCTATCCAGCAGGTCTTCATAGTCCTGCGAGCTCATGTCTATGGCATTTAGTAGTTCGGCTACTTTCTCAATGGAGACCTTCCCATTTCTCAGGAACATCTGTTAAATTTTCACTGACAAGTTATGCTTAACTACCCTGATAATGTTGTTTTCAGTCATGTTACACACATCCAATGTGCGCAACTTAGCTACCTGACAATGGAAAAACTGAGAATAACTCTCCTGACTAGTCATCTTATATTTTTCTTGCATTACATAATATTTCACCATTTCTTGTCTTTCTTCAGACCAGACCTTGGCTCTTACCACTTCCCTATACTCCTGATAAGTTTTGGGTGGATGAAACAGTGAATCCCACCATCACTACGCATCTTCCACTAAGTTGCTACAGGCAATGGCCAATTTGCTTTCTTCAGTCATCACATTAATGGTAAAATATTCTAAGCTTTTTAAATGTTCAATTGGTACCTCTCCCATTTGCCTGGTAAACACTCTAATCTTTAGAAACTGGTTTACCTGTGACTGCGATATTGAGAATCTCACTATAGCCTCATCTTTGTTTATTTGCTCATTTTACCTTTACTCCCTCTTTATTTTCTACCTTGGTGTTCATTTGCCCTTCCTCTAGATCATCTCTTTGGGTTGGGTTTTCTTACCTTTGCCTTCCCCTATCTGCTCATAAAGTTTCTTCTCTACTGTTAATATTCAAATCTCATGCTTTTTTGCATTTCTAACAACATATCATGTCTTTGCCTCATTTCCTCAAATCTTAATTCCATTCATTCTTCCATCTCCAGCAACTTTTTCATAATAATATCCATCATACCAGTCTCTCCTGCTTTATCTGTGCTTACCTTTTTCATTTTCTTTTCCTTTCTTTTTCCTGAATGGGTTTTCATCTATTTTATTTCTACTTTTATTCTTATGTTTTATATTTTTACATACATGAATTTTTGTTTCTAACTGAGTGAAATGATGACACAATTTATCTATTTATTATTTTTTCCATACAACATGCTAGGCTCACCACTCCAGCTCACAAAGTACTATGCTGACTGACACTTGCCCTATTGTTGAACCTCTAATTCAATTTGGTGCTTTATTCTTCCCTGTAGTATTAACAAGACAACATAATTACCAACTATAACAGCAACACACACAAAAAAATCTTATCAACCTGCCATTTTCCTATATTCATAGCTGCATTCATTGTGTAGCCATTTTAACAGGTGACCCCGGTATCCATTTTGTTGTTTGTATAAATATCTAAAAAAAAAGATGGATCTGTTGATCATGTAAGGTAGTAAATACAAAACTATGGTTGTCTAGTCACCATACCACCTGCAGATAGAATTTAAATAGTATCTACTATATTGGGTTCAAATAAGAATCCACATTCTTAATGAAATCTTAAGAAATAAAATTTACAAATCCTATATAAGGATATAAGTTATCAAAAAAATATATACCTAGTGGCCAGTATCTCATTAAAAAGACTAACAACAGTTTCTTAGAAAAAAAGATATTTATGAGTGTCAGTTAATAACTGATCTCCAGCGCCAATCTCACTAACAACATAAGAATTATACTTTTCCTATCTAAATAATCTTAGAACTATTGCTAATTAGGTACCTGGTCCTCTAGCTAGCTCAGTTCCCAGGGTTGGGAGGTAACAATACCTATAAGGCTGAATGGAAGTAAATACATAAATTTGCGTATTTGGAATGATCTGTCCCAGATTTCTATGCTTCTCAAATTAGATAGTATGCCATTTAAAATTAGCTACCTTAAACTCACTACTTCTAAACATTCATTACCTCAATACACAATCTATTTCCTTATCAAATTTATGGTTTGGAGTTTAAAAGTACATTAATATATTTGCTTACCTGGAAAAGCATACTCAACTCATTTTGAGATATATACATTGTCATGAAGGGAATTAGGCCAATATAAGTGATAAATATGTTCATTAATGATAGATGAATAATTTGTTTTAAAATAAGTATACAATTTTATTACTATTCTGTCTAATTAAATATTGAGAAGAGAGAAAAAAATATATAATTTACATATCAAATGATAACATAAAAGAAAAAAAACGAAATTTATTAAATATAAAAGACCATATAATTAAACAGCATGTGTAACAATGCATTTATATGTTACAGATAAAATTATATAGTTTTAAACAATGATTAAACTTTTAGAGAGTAATGATAGGCAATTTTCAGGTCACTTAAGACAATAAAAATTAGTCATATTTACCTTGGAGTACCCGAGATTTTATTTTTATTAGGTATACGTTTATTTCCATGTAATCTTGTTTTAATGATCCAAATGAAATCTATATACTTTATTGTCGATGAATGAAAAAAAATTCTGTTAATAATAAAAGTCCGGCATGACCATACATTTTGTGGTATTGCTTGGATATAGAAAATAATGACAGCTTATTGGAAGCTTTCTTACTGTATATAGTTCAAGATTCATTCCTTCCTGGATTATTTTAGTGGTGTATTGATAGGGTCCACAGGGTTAATGGATGGGCAGGCATTAAACAGAAACAGCTATATATATTTAGAGCTTAGGGTGATCACCTTACACATATTTGTTCTACCCCACCATTACAATTATAGTGATTATATAAGTTGATATTGTTAAATCCTTTTCTTCCTGAGAGAGTTGATTGAAGGACTTTTAATATTTCATTTTTGTAATGCAAGTATAACTGCACCAGTAAAATTAACAAAAAAATTATATTAATATATCATTTCTATATGAAAAGCCCTCTTACTCTCATTAAAATACTATGTACGATAAAACCAAAAAATATATACATTTGAAATAAGTAATAATGCAAAAAAAATAATTATATATTTGCATAAAACTGCATTCCCACAATTTATTAACACATATTGTTCTAAATGTATTCTAAAACAAAACCACAATAACTATATACATCTTTCTCTCTCCCTTTTTTTCTAAATAAAAAAAACTTTAGAATTTTATCTCTCTCTTGAACATATATATATATATATATATATATATATATATATATATATATATAAGATTCTTTATATACATACTTGCACATTGAGGCCAATTTACGGGCCTCACACTTCTCTAGGCAGTTGGGAAATATTATGTGACTCCTTGTAACAGTGTTTGAACCCAGCTACAGTTATAGTAAGATGTAAGATATGTGTTAATGCAAAACTAGAAAGACAAAAATTATTAAGAAAAATCAATATCTACAGTTGATATTCCTAATCTTCAGAAACATTCTAATGAACTTAAATTAGAACTTACAAATCGGTTTCAAGTATTAGTAGATTTTGAACACGATTCAGATTTGAATGAAATTAATAAGAAAATAACTGATACACTTTTTAAAACTGAACAAAGATAGCTGGTAGAAAAAAGTAGCAATTGATTAATAAAATTTCTGAGACTAAAGAATTTATGAAGAAAAGAAGGAATATGAAAATATACAAAAATTATTATTCAAAAGGATTGAACACCTCAAATTTCATAAAATGGTGTGGAAAAGACTTGAAAATGATATAAGAAAGTATACATGTGAACTACCAAGGAAAGCTGTAGAAGAGAATAAAAGTCTCAAGAGTGTAAAACAACATTTTGGTATTGGTAGGAAATTTATATCTGCAAAAAGAAAAAAAAATAGAATTATTACTAAACAGAGAGATGACATCATGTAATGGGTAGAAGACTTCTATCAAGAATTATATAGTAATAAAGAACAAGTACCTCCTATATCTATTATATTTTCTGAATTGTCCAGAATTTTAAATGAAAAAGTGAGACATGCAATTAAATTCATGAAAAAAGAAAAAGCTTCAGGAAATGATGGAATTATAATTGATATATTAAAAGAAGCAGGTGAAGAAATAGAATTTTTTTTAGCAAAGTTATATACTCAATGTCTAAATGATAAAGATGTACTAGATGATTGTAAAAATGCAGTATTAATATTAATATTTAAAAAAGGTGATTAAGAAGATATTAGAAATTATGGCTCTATCAGCCTTTTATTAGTTTTATGCAAAATTTTTACCAAGATAATTACAACTCATCTGCAAAGAACATTGGATTTCTACCCAACCAAGAAAACAAGCTGGATTTGAATGTGGTTTTACTTCAGTAGATCATATCCAGGTATTGAGAGAAGTTATAGAAAGAACAAATGAATATGAATTGCCATTATGCTTTGGATTTGTAGATTATGAAAAGGCATTTGATTCTATAAACATTTCTTCAGTGATTAAAGCATTGGATCATCAAGGTATAGATCCAGGATATTGTCATATTTTGAAGAATATTTATAAAAATATAACAGCAACAATTAGATTACATAATGATACTAGGAAAGACAACATTGAGAAGATACAGCAGTGCTGCAAGAAATATTTTGTGGATGAAAATGGAAAGCTAAAAAGTGAAAATAAATGGAAATTATATAAGTCATTTAGATTTTGCAGATAATATAGTTGTTTTTGCAAGTAATGTTTTAGAGCTGCAGGAAATGTTGCAGGAGTTATCAGATGAAAGTAGGAAAGTAGGACTAATTTCTCAAAATATGAAAATAAAGATTGATTATGATAAGTTAGAGAAAGTTAACAGCTACAAATACCTTGGTCAGATTATACAAATACCTTGGTCAGATTATTAATACAGATGGAAATGTAATAGATGAAATTAATCATAAAATTAAATTTTGTTGGAGTGCTTTTGGTAGAAATAACTTGATACTAAAAGGAAACATGCCTATGTGTTTGAAAAGGAAATCTTTTAATAAATGTATTTTACCTGTTCTTACGTATGGATCTGAGACTTGAACATGTAATAGAAAAGCAATACAAAGACTTCAGACCACTCAAAGAAGTATGGAGAGATGCATGTTAGGAGTAAAATGCAATATATGGGTAAGAGAATAAACAGGTGTTACTGACCTCATTGAAAAATTAAAAAACTGAAGTGGTGTTGGACTGGAAATATTGCTAGAAGAGATGATAATAGATTGAAAATTGAAATCTTAAACCGAATTCCAAGAGATTGTAAACGTCCCAGAAAAAGCCCACATGTGAGATGGATGGATGAAATAAGAAACTGTGCAGGAGTAATATGGAGAAGAGAAGCTAGAGATTGTAAAAGATGGATTGAACTCAGAGAGACCTTTATCCTGCAGTGGATTGATAATGGTTGATGAAGAATTATATTTATGAAATTATAAAGTTTAATTTAAAATAAAGTTCAATAAAAATATAATAGAAATCTGTAAAATTACTATTTAATAACTCTTAAAAATTATCATTATATCTAACTTTTATGATTTAAAATAATTAACCACAATTATTAGGAGCTATGAAATCAACAACAATTTTTTGTATTCATATAAATAGTAATTCCCCAAAATAACCAATAAACCATTTGATATTTCAGTCTGTTCAAAGGCACATTTGTTATTATGTTGGAATTAATCATTGTAGTTATTGACTGATTTGTTTTAATTACTGATTATTATACATTTTTCTAATGAATTAGATCATCGTGGTATAATCAAATTAGGACAATTTCAATAAAGTCATTTGTCCTTCAAATGAGAGTAAGATTGACATGATTTATTTACCTTTTCTATAGAATTCTCAAAAATTGTCACCAATACCATAGTTCAAAAGCATCAAGACTTTTCCCTGCCTTTCTTCAATAGTATCAAAGTTTCTCATCAATAAAGAATTATTGCTAATTAGCTAGGATAATTCTCACTTCTGCCTTTAAAAATATATTTATGATTTCTTCAAGTTACTAACTCAAAAAAGATATTGATTTCTAGCCAAAAATTTAACACATAAATACAAAAATAATATTAAATTACATTTTTAACTTATCTAATATACTAGTATACAACCTTAATTCTAATACATACTATTCGTAAAACAACAACAACAACAACAAAAATCCATAAATTAATCAAGTTATATTAAAGTGAATTTTATAAATAAGAAAAATTATTTTTTCTGAAATCAAAATACATATTGGCAATAATATATTTCACCAGTATATATAAATTGAGAAAACAATTTCACCCCTAATCAATTAAAAAATAATTAATTTAATATTTACTGAAAATCTTTTTGATAAATCTGACCAGTTTTTTAAAAAAAGTATTTGCATTTAAAAAATATTTCTTTATTAATGAATGTTTTTTTTATTACTTGTTATAGTATTCCACCTGTTCTTTCACAAATCTGCATTTAATATCAAATGCAAAATTAAATAACATACACCACTTTTCAATTTTATTAAACAATGTCAAATCAAAATTTGAAAATCTAATAAATTATATATTTCATAACAATCAAAAAATTAAAAAAAATAATAATGTAATAATGCAATAAAAGAAAAATGCAAAAAATATATTCCTTCATCAAATTATATAAAACAAGACAAGCAAATAAATGATTTTAAAAAAAAAAAGAAACAGAAATAGAAAAATATCAATATGGCAGAAAATATTAAATATAAGCAAATAAATGATTTTAAAAAAAAAGAAACAGAAATAGAAAAATATCAATATGGCAGAAAATATTAAATAATTATTTTTACAAAGCAAATAGTAACAAACTAATGAAAGTAAATATACCACACTAACTTGATCAAAATTAATCATTAATGTAATAAACACACATAAACTAATATAATCTTCACAGATGCACACAAAATGTAAAATAAGAAGCTTGAATTAAAAATGTCATCTAACAGATGGCATCATAAGGAAATACAGAAGCATATAACCAAACAATGTCATATATTTATTCATAGCATACATGATGTTGCATGTTAATTTCTCTTATTAAAGACAAACGAATATAACTAACTAATAGTATATTACCATTAAGTATACTACACTTAACTAACAAGTCATACTCTAAGTTACTGGTAGAGTTTTATACCATGTCATTCTCTTTAACACAGTTTATTCTAATATTTCAATATTAGTTAGAACTCTTTACAAAAACAGTTAAAAAACATTAATACAATAAAATATAGTGTTTTTCTGAAAGTTTGTGATGATGGTATTTTAGTTGTATTTATATATTGGGCTATTTCCATTATTTATCTAATATAAGCATTAAATGTCTTTAGAAAAATTTAACTTTATTTAAATATTTCAAATACATTCAATTGTTAATCATTTAACAATTATACATATGTTACTCTGCATCTGATCCTATTAAAATTTGCTTGATGTATAACTACAATTCTTTATAAGATATAATATAAAGATACTTTTTAGGAGCATGTATATTTTATTTTAAAAAAATTTGTATTCTTTTTTATTTTTAAATGATTTTCACAGTATAAGTAAATATAAATCTCAAACGTGTTTACTTGTTTATGTTATAAAAAAATTTAAAGTATTATTTATTTCTTATTTGAATAATTGTCCCTAAAAATAAGTAACCCTTTTTATTCCTTGAGTAAATGTAATTCAAAATTATTAACAAACACATTATTTATAAATGCTATTTAGGCTATCTTAAAAATCTTTTTTTTTTGGCCTTTATAATAAATATTCGTATAGAAAAAACCCCTCGCCCCAATCTATCATTATAATCATCAACCATTATCAATCTACTGCAGGATGACGGTCACTCCAAGTTTAATCCATATTCTCTGATCTTCAGCTTCTTACTCCACATCACTCCTGCACACTTTCTTACATGTGGTCTCTTTCTGGGTCTTTTACAATCTCTTCAAATGCAGTTTAAGATTTCAATTGGCCATCTATTATCATCTCTTCTAGCAATATATCCAGCCAAACTCAACTTCAGTCTTTTAATTTTTTCAATGACGTCAGTAACACCTGTTTGTTCTCTTACCCATAAATTGTGTTTTCAATCTATTCTTGTTACTCCCAACATGCATCTTTCCATATTTTTTTCAGTGGTCTGAAGTCTCTATATTACTCTTCTATTAAGTGTCCAAGTTTCAGATCCATAAGTAAAAACTGATAAAACACATTTATTAAAAACCTTCTTTTTCAAACACATAGACATATTTACTTTAATATCAAGTTATTTCTACCAAAAGCACTCCAACCAAGTTTAATTCCATAATTAATTTCATCCATTATATATCTGACGAAGATATTTGTAACAGTTAACTTCTTCTAACTCATCATAATCAATCTTTATTTTCATATTTTGAGAAATTCCATTAAACATTACTTTAGTCTTTTTAACATTTATCTTTAGTCCTATTTTCCTACTTTCATCTGATAACTCCTGCAACATTTCCTGCAGCTCTAAAGCATTATTTGCAAAAACAACTACATCATCTGCAAAATCTAAATGACTTAAATAATCTCCATTTACTTTCACACCTTTAGCTTCCCATTTTAATCCACAATATACTTCTTGCAGCACTGCTGTAAAAAGTTTTGGAGATATGGAGTCACGCTATCTCTTACACCCTTCTCAATGTTGAGTTTCCCAATATCATTATATAATCTAATTGTTGCTGTTGCATTTTTATAAATATTCTTTAATATATGACAATATCTGGGATCTATACTTTGAAGATCCAATGCTTTAAAAACTTTTCATAATCTACAAATCCAAAGCATAATGACAACTCATATTTATTTGTTTTCTATAACTTCTCCTAATACCTGGATATGATCTACTGTACTAAAACCACTTTTAAATCCAGCTTTTCTTGGTTGGTGGAAATCCAATGTTCTCTGTAGATGAGTTGTAATTATCTTGGTAAAAAATTTATATAAAATTGATAAAAGGCTGATAGGTCTGTAATTTCTAATATCTTCTTAATCATCCTTTTTAAAGATTAGTATTAATACTGCATTCTTCCAATCATCTGGTATATCTTTATTGTTTAAACATTTGGTATACAACTTTGCTAAAAAAAATATATATTTTTTACCTGCTTCTTTTAATATATCAATTATAATTCCATTATTACCTGTAACCTTTCCTTTCTTCATACATTTATTGCATGTCAAACTTCTTCAGTTAAAATTCTGGGTAATTTGGAAGATGTAATAGATATAGGAGATACTTATTCTTTATTACTATATAATTCTTGATAAAAGTCTTCTACCCATTTCATGATGTCATCTCTCTTTTTAGTAATAATTCCATATTTTTTTCTTATTGCAGATATAAATTTCTTACCCATAATAAAATAGTGTTTTATACTCTTGAGACTTATTCTCTTCTATAGCTTTCCTTGCTAGTTCACAGTTATATTTTGTTATATCATTTTCAACCCTTTTCCATGGCATTTTACAAATTCAATATAATCCTTTTTAATGCATCGTTTTTGCATATTTTCATATTCCTTTTCTTCATAAAATCTCTAGACTCAGTAGAAATTTTATTGGTCAATTGCTACTTTTTTCTACCAGCTATCTTTATCTTATGTAAAAGATTTTCATAAAACAAGATTAAAATATTAATAAAAAATTAATGCATCAGATATTTAAGAAATAATTAAATCTAAGTAACTTTTAAACATTATTTAAATTACAATTCGTGAAAAAAAAAAAAGAAAATACAAGGAAATTCTTTAATTTCAAAAAAACTTCACATGCTTGGCAATATTATCTTCAATATTTTAACAACTAACAGAATTTTATTTATATAAAAATGTATCAATTAATTATCTTGTGTAGAAAGTGTGAAAGATAACATTCACGTTTTCTATATATATGGTTTAATATATAGATGATATCATCATCATCATCATCATCATTATTATTATTATGTTTCAAAAAAGGGAAATTCATTGATCAGAAAAATACAGAGCTTGTTGCTTATCTATAAAACTACTGCCACTGCCACTACTATTATTATTATTATTGTTCCAAACTATTTAATGCATTTATATATGAGTGTTCAATAGATTTGAATAATATTGTCATGTATCTTTTAAAAAGTATTTATGTCACTGGTTGTGCAATATAGATTAATTTTATTTATTTATATTTATTTTTGAAAATTGTATTTCTTATCTTTTGCTACTTTTGACTTTGTTGTTTTGTTTTTTTTCTTTTTAATTTATTAATTTTTACATGCAAGCTCTTTGCACAAGATTTTTTTTTCGTTTGGTGTTTTTAAGTAATTGTAATATACTTAATGTATACTACATACAATAAATTGAACTGAAATTATTATTATTATTATTATTATTATTATTATTATTATTATTATTATTATTATTATTATTATTATTATTATTATTATTATTATAATAATAATAATAATAATAATAATAATAATAATAATAATAATAATAATAATAATAATAATAATAATAATAATAATAATAATAATAATAATAATAACAGGTAACAACTAAATGTAATTTATGTTGATTTAAGAAAAACATTTGACTGTGTAGATTAATGAAACTTGATTGGTAAGTTGCATATTATTGGTGTTTAGTTGTGAACTTCTGCAGTGGATTGTATTTTTTTTCTTAAATAGACCTCATTTTATTTTGTTTTTTTTGGATCTACAAAATTAATATATATATATATTAGTAATGCTGGAGTGCCTCAAAGAAGTATATTTGGACCATTACACTTTTCAGTTTATTGTTTGGATATAAAGTAGTGTATATAGTTGGTTCTAATATTCTTTGCTTTATACATATTATATTTTATAAAACTATTAATAATTTTGATGATTAGAAAATTTACAGACTGATATCAAATCATTTTAAGATTAATGTGAATAAAACTAAATGTAAATTAACATGGAAAAATGTTGTGTTCTATCATTTTCTAAAAAATCATCTACAAGTATGGTCAATTATGTCTTGCATTGGTGGTCAAGAGGTCAGCGCGACTGCCTTGCACTTGCAGGCAGTTGCCCGGGTTGTGGGTTCGCATCCTGGTCAATCTATGACACTTAAGAAAAAAAAAGTATGTTCAATTATATACTAAATTCAAAAAGTATTTCAAGAAAAGAATATCATAAACATTTACATATTATTTTTAATAATAATGGAAGATTAAATAACAATATTTAATATATTATTGCAAAAAGACATAAAATAATGGGTTTGATTCTCAGAAACTGTTAAATGTTTAAGAGAAATACATACATGCATTGGTTTATATTGGTTTTACCTATTTTGAATTATGGATCTGTGATCTGGAACTGTTGTAAATTAAATAATAGATTAGCACTGGAAAAAGTTTATAAAAAAATTCTAAAATATATTAAGTATGAAATAATAGATGATGACAATGCATTCTATAAAAGACAAATCCATTCTGATATGAAATACTTGAAAAATTTGCATCAGTTATAACAAATGTGAGACATTGCCAAACAACATTATCATTTAAAATGAAGAAAAGGATACAATATTGTATAACATTCCAAAGTTTAAAAGTGAAGTATTAAAAAATTCAGCATGAGTAAAAGTACCTAGATAGTATAATAAATACTTTAGTGCTGCTAATATATTGCAAACAAATACAAAAATTACTGCAAATGTTTTGTGAATTAGATTAGCTTGCTATTTTTATTTGGTTGTAAAATCTGTTAAATGTACTACATTCTCCTTCTCCTTATTCTTCTTCCTCCTCCTACTTTTCCTCTTCTTCATTTTCCTTCTCTTTCTTCCTCTTTTCCTTCTCCTCCTCCTGCTCCTTCTCCTCCTCCTGCTTCTTCTCCTTCTTCCTCTTCTTATCATGATAGTGATGTTTCAAATCAAACTTCATTGTTCAAGAAAAATTGTTAACAATACATGGTTGAGAACTACATTACTTCAAAACAAACAAATAGATATTATTAATACAGTTCAAATAAATTTTTAGGCAGGTGTCTAATAAATGTAAACTTGTAAACTGTATATTTTCCTATGATTATGTTTTCATTGTCTGAGGGTTTACATCATCTGTTTAAAAATACTTTTCACTAAATTAAATATATCTTCTGGACTATTCAATACACAGATGGAGTGTTTAAAAAATTGTTAAAAATGAGGTAGGTGACAAAAACAATTCTTCTTGTTATAGCAAATGTCATTTGGTTGTTTGAGCTTATGGTCTGGCTCAGCTTTTTAACAGTGACTATATAGCAGCAAAAATATCTGGGTATGCAATTTTATCTCTGGCCTTCAGTTGTTTGAGCTTATTAGAAAATATGGCTTGGTGCCTTCTGGTGTTATTTCCAAGGCAGAAAGTACATCTTGTGTCCCACAAAGTATATAACAAAAAGTTGTTGCAGATACTGCTAAAAGTGAGCATATGCTGAGTGTTTCTATTAGGTTATCAAGTATATGTGATTATCATAAACTCAGATATTTGTGAGAGCTGTGCAGGTGTGGAATAGGCACTTATGTTTCTTCTTCCCTGTGGCATCCGGCACAAAAAGCATCAATTTTGGTGTAACATCTGCAGTATTTAAGAAAATAAGAGATACTTAGGGCATGAACATTTAGTCTTAAAAGAAAGTAAAAAAAAATGAGTTCCAATGACAAATTTCTTGAATCACTGCATCAAATGACTATTGCTAATATTTAGCATTGGGGACTATGGTTCAGTAGTTAAGTCTGGGTACAGCCTATTATAAAAGCTCCAATAGGTGTATCTACCAACACCCAAAAAGATACCAGATCATAAATTCTTTGGAGTTGGTTCATGAGCAAAGACAAATATCCATGTGAACATGGTGGTCAGTCTGTGGGTGCTATTTGAAGGATGCATTTGAGAGCCAGAAAACTTCTTATCAGTGCAGCCAGGAGATTAATGCTTTTTATGTATGAAAAAGTGAGTAAATGAATGAAGTGAAAGATTTAGTAAAGTTTGAGATTGGTGAGTAATAAATTATTTTTTGTTACAAGCTGATTGAAAAGGCATATTTTCGCATATAACAAGAGAGTTTTGAAGAGAGAGTTGAATGTGTTCTGCAATTTCTTTCAGTTTTTTCTGAATCTTTTGTCTCATTCCACAGGACTTTAGGTAGAAAGGAAATCTGAGGAAATTAGTTGGTTTACCATGATAAATTTGTCTATATATGATAAGCCAGTGTAAAGAAACCAAGCTGATGTTTTATTATTGTAGATCTTGAGTTTAAGGTATATTCATTAAATATTTTTTCCACAATAGGTAGTCATTTTTTTTGAAGTAACAAAAACAGTAAGATCATCCACATAAGCAATACATGGCATATATAATCCAGTGCATGGAATTTGAACTCCTTGTAATTTTTGGTGCATTTTGTTTATGAGACTGTTAATGTAGAAAATGAATAATAAAGAATTGAATGGAGATCCTTGAGGTATGAATTGGTGAGAAGAGAATGAAGGTGATGACCTACTCTAATTATAATATGGATGTCATGGCTAAAGAGGTATGAAATAATTTGGTTTCTGCAAATGTCGGAATAAAAATTATAATAAGAAACAAGTCAAAAGCAGCCTCAATGTCAATTTGAACAGCCATTGGAGCATAATTTTTCTGCTCTTGAACTGAATTTACAATAGTTTTGAAAATGAGGGCAGTTTGGCCTGTTGAACAGCCTTTTTTGCATGTTGTATAGGTGATAATAGAGGGATGAGATATGGTTTGATTTTATCTTTTAGAACCTTTTCCAGGATATGAATACCAAGAGATACCATGGAGATTGGTCACAGATTAGATAGATTGAATATTGAAGCTTGTTTTTTGTTGAATGAAACTAAAAAGATTGGATATAGATTTTTTTTATGTTAAACAGCTATTATGATAGATAATTTGCTAAATCACATAGATATGTAGTAGTAAACCAGATATGAAAATACAAATTTAGGGATTCCACATGACCCTGGATGAAAAGAGTTTGGTATTGTGGTTAGTTTAAGCATGAAATCAGTAGCATTGAGTGGTTTATCTAACTCTAGTTGGCCAAAGAGATCTTCAGGTGATTTGAGGCACAATGAGAATGCAGCTTTTGTTTGAAACATTTGTATATTGGTTCTACCATATGTCCAGCTTTGGTGATGCCATTGGTTTCAAGTGGTCGTGGAACTCTGACAATGGAAAGATTCCTAGAGCCCATCTAATGTACTCTCATGTCTAAGTGTGTTGATTTGTTAGAGAGTTTTTTTCTTCTTTTTAATGGCAAGCGATTCTTTTAGTGTGTTTCAGGCATCATTATGTATTTTTTAAGTATTTTTATATGTGTATATGTATCTGGTGTACATTTATACATGGTGATCCTTTCATGTAACTCAAAAGCCCAAGTTAGGAGCCTTGAGAGTGGCGGGATGGTTCTGGTAATATGATTTATATTGAATGACAGAATATTTTTTATTCAATGATGAACTTTATTCATCTAATAAAAAGATTAGATGCATTATAATTTGCAACTTAGGTGACAAGATAAAAATCAATAGAATTGATATTAGAGACACCTGAAAAAAATTTGTAAGAAACATATAATTATTATGAAAAAAGGGTTTTACAAATTTGTTGTAAATAGTTGACAAACAGGAATATTTAGTATCTCCCATGTATCCTTTTGGAGTTTAATGTAGGAAATTTTGCAGTCCCTTACTTTCAATATCTTAATAATACCCGACAAATCACTAAGTAGATTCCCTGAATTTCTACCGAATGTGACATTGCACCTAAGGATCCACAGTGAATAGTTCAGCGTGATAGAGAGTGTAAAACACCAGCCTCAATACAGTCTTGAATATTGAAAATTCTGTCCTTAAATGATATCGTCCAACAGCTGATTACCGATCTATACTGCTGTAGAATTTTCCACCCAGATAGAAAGTGCCACAGTGTTTCACTTTCCCCACTGCACATATGACATTCAGTATGGATTTTGTCAAACCTTTTACTCACTAAGAATTCATTAGTTGATAAATAGTGTACATTTATTTTTAAAATAAAGTCTAAATATTTACCCCCAAGCTTCTATAGTTTGATGTGTTTAATGATGTATTCATTTTTAACCTTGAGAGCAGTAAAGATCATGACAAGGGACTGATAGAATAGTTGATGAATGTTTCAATATTTGAGCTTATTCAAATTGCTCCCACAACAATTCCAGCACTAGTAACCAAGTTGACAACAATATTGGTCCAGAATGTTGATAAAGAAAATGTACCATTGAACAGAATGAAGTTGCATAGTGCTAAGCTTAAATAAAATAATGTATATTTCAGAGTACAAAAATTCAGAAGTGTGTGCAAGAAGAATTATTCTTATTGTTTTATGAAGTTGAATTGTTGATGTTTGCATTGTATTTAGATTGAGTTCAAGCATTTAACTAGAGTGATCAGAAAAGAGTGACAGATTAAGTGTTACCTTAATTAAATGATGAAACATGGGTGAATAAAAGCCCAGGTCAATAAGTGAGGTGTGACAATATTTGTAGAATAAGATGAAGCTGGGTGGTAAGAAACTTACAGGACTCATGAGGGCTAATGCAAGCTGACATAGCCACTTTGAAACAAAGGGGTGATAAATCATGTAAAAGACACCCAGTAAAACAACTAGGTAACAGGTTGATAATAGTAATGAGTTGATGGTAAATAGTAATTTTGAGATCACAGCTGGTTCAGGAGATATGTAAACAAAAATTATGTTGGCCGCAACAGGACAGTGGTGAAAAGTGACTATAAGTAGGTTTGAATCAATATGTATATGATTTTAAAAAGATAAAAATTGGCAGTGCTGATCAGACCAGTACCACCTGAAGGTGATGATGAATCTCAGGAATAGGTGCAAAAGACTTGGGTCCTTAAATACATCATGGAGTTAATATGAGAACCACTATATATTTTTGTTTCCAGAAGATCAGGATGTGTGGCTATGTAAATTGAATCCATTTACTTAGCTGGAGGTTTTTTTGAATTGAGTTTAGATCTTGAACATTGAAAGCTCCTATCCTTATTTTCATGTTGAAAGTAAATGAATAGAAAAAATAGTTAGAGTATATGTTTTGAGAATCAGCTGTTTTATATTGACTGGACTGAGAATTCCAGTTGTTGACTTGTTTTGGAAAAAGTATTGTATGAACATTAATGGCCAGCTATGATTCAAAATTAAAGTTTTCAGGGCTGGCATCTAGGGCATCAAGATATTTGAGTTGTTTTGTTTGCATCACTTTTTTAAGCAGGAAAGGTTTAATTTCTGTTGGTATATTGTATTTTTTGTTCAGGGTTTGTTTTTTATTCATTGTTTGAGATTGGGCTTTTGGTAAGTGAATGATGAAAAAATTTTGGACTCAGAGCTTTCTGTTTTTGTTGACAGTCTGTTAATTTGGGGTCTTCAGGATTCTAGGTTACAAATGGCATTATTAATGGAGCATGTTAGATTAATTTTGTTATCAAGTGTTTTTATTTTTTATTACCATGATCTTTTTGTTGTTGCCCAGGTTTCCATTTAGAAGTACACTCTGTGTCACAGCTTTCAACTATTGGTAATGATAATGTCAGTGTAACCATGACATCTATGCTGGTCTTGTTTATTGTAGGTGAAAATTGGTTAGTATTGTCATTGGGAATTATTGGCTGTGGTACCTTAGCTATATGAATTGAAACTAACTATTTACACAGTTTGACTGATGAGGTGAGAGTTGATTATCATCACCCTGAAAAGTTTTGTTGCTGATGTTAATAGGTGTGCTGAATATTTGATTTGTCTGCTTGGTGGAGAGGTCATTTGTGAAGCATCTTCATTTGAGCAAAAATTCATGTGTGTATTAGGTGTTTTGTCAATATTATCTTGGTTTTGATTAGAAATGCTTCTAGGTGTATGGTTATTCACCTTATTGCATTGTAAGCATCGAGTAGTTATGAAGTTGCTTGCTAATGACCATGCTGGTGATAAGAGAAACATTGTGGCTTTAATCCTCTTATGTAAAGGCAAAGCATCATCTCTTAGCCTATAATCTGAGTAGATATAGTGGTTGGATCAATGTTTTTGTTTAGTTTGACTTTAAACTCATGGTTTTGCTGTATATTAGAACTGGAGTGTCCTTTATGTAAACTGGTTGGAATGAGACAACCTTCACACAAGACTCCATTAGTTTTTAAAAATCCTGTGTGGATTGGCCTAGATATGTATTTTTTAATATGCCAGTTATGAATCTCCATTTGTTTTCATCTATAGCAATTAAAGCAAAATGTGCCAGTGTTTTGATCTTCAATTTAAATCTATTTTTCTGGTTTTGATCATGGAATTCTATGATCAGATATTTTTGATTGGGATGATCAATTAAGCAAATAACACTGTCACATAGATTGTGCAAAATGAGTGCTTAATATAGTAAAGTTGTGGAACATCTCAGAAATGCATATTACAGGAGGGCTTTGTCTTTCTTCACTATTCTGATTTTGAAAATCTAAATTTTCAATATTGCTGGTTGTAGATTTTCTGAATCTTTGCCAAAGAGGGATTAAAATTCATGTTTGTAATTAGTGTTGTGGTATCAAGTTTTTTTTTCCAATATCAGTAAATGTTTTTTTATTAATTAAAGTAACATTATTTCTTAGGTTTGTTTTTGCACAGGCATTATGTAATAATGAAGGCATGGCAGTGTTTTATGTTATCTTTAGTAATTCTGTGAACTAAGTGAATGTTTTTTTCCTCCACAGACTCACCTGCAATTATTTGCAAATTTTTACAATATGACTAATTTTGTTCTTGTTTTATAAAAATAATTTAGAATTATCTTTTATGTTGGAGTTACAAACAATTTAATATTAGAAATAGCAGAAGACTTTTAACTTACTACCACTACCACTACCAATACAATGACTACCTCCCACACTACCACCACTACTACCACTAGCCACCACCCCTACCACTACCACCACCACTACTACTACCACAGCTACTATTACTACCACTACTACTACTATTACTACCACTATTACTACTACCACTACCAACACAATGACTACCTTCCACACTACCACCACTACTACCACTAGCCACCACCCCTACCACCACCACTACTACTACCACAGCTACTATTACTACCACTACTACTACTATTACTACCACTACTACTACTACTACTACCCACTACTACTAATACCCCACTCTACTACTACCCCACTACTACTATTACCCCACTACTACTACTACTAACCACTACTACTACTACCCACTACTACTACTACTACCCACTACTACTACCCACTACAACTACTAATACCCCACTACTACTACTATCCACTACTACTGCTGCTACTGCTACTATTACTACCCACTACTACCACTACTACCCACTACTACAACTACCACCCCAATACTACCCCACTACTACTACTACCCCACTACTACTACTACTACTAGCCCACTATTACTACTACTACCCCACTACTACTACTACCCACTACTACTACCCCATTACTACTACTACTACCCCACTACTCCTACTACTACTAGGCCACTACTACTACTACTGCTACCCCATTACTACTACTACTACCACCACCCCCAACCCCATATCCACCACCACCACAACTACCACTACTACTATTACTACTACAATTATTATTATTATTATTATTATTATTATTATTATTATTATTATTATTATTATTATTATTATTATTATTATTATTATTATTATTATTATTATTATTATTATTATTATTATTATGTTTTAAAAAGGGAACTTTATTCAATCTAGAAAACAGGTTACATTAATAATTTTTCATATACATGCATTTACATTGATATTTCTGAGGATTATATATATTGTGTTTAAGTTCTTTCCAAGTTCTTACATATAAATACAGGGTGAGCAATGGATTTTTTATCCTAAGATATCGTTTATTGATTCATGGAATTTTTGCTGTCCATTTTCTTGCTCTCTTTTTGAGTCTATTACTGAGGAAAGGCAGAACTATTAGAGATTTGAGCATTGTTTTACAAGTGACCAAGTAGCCATGAAAATGTCTGGGTGTGCTATTTTATTGTCTCTGTTATTTAATTATGCTAACTTGTTATTATTATTATTTTGCTGCTATACTATGAGATGCACATCAAGTGCTTTATGCAGTGTTCTTATATTTGGTCAACAGCCAGAATTAGATGTATTAAATGTAATAATAGGTTTCTTGAATCATGTGTAAAATCTAATGGGACAATATTGTATAACAATGAAGTAGAAATGGAGTCTTATATTTGTAACAAATGTGATCATAAATTGATAACACAATGGGAGTCAATGAAAACAAAATGGAGGATATTGTGTCAGAGGTAAATGATTCCCAATAATTGGAAATTTTTGATGGACAAAATTTATTGGAAACTGAAGGTAATGATATTTGTAAATTCATTGGAAAATGAAGGTAATGACATTTGTAAATTAATGGAAATTAATGCTATATGTAAGGAAGATTTACAAAGTGTAAGCAATCATAATTTTGATAAAGGAAAAGAAAATCTAACTAAAATGGTTACTAATTGGGTGCAAATTTAGTACACGATCTCTGCCATTTTGAATTTCCAAAATAGCCAAAAACATTCTCTGACACATCTAAGTGATAAAAATTATGCGAAAACAGAAAAAATTTAGAACTTGGGTCACGTGACTTGGAAAAACCCGCCAAAACGCACAGTTAAAAAAAAATGCCAAAACACGAAAAATTAACATTTTCTCATTTTAAATTATAAATAAAATAATTTATATATAGAGAGAGAGCAAGATTACTATATTTAAATCTTAATCAATAAATGCTAGTTATCATTGCCTAAAAAAGTACTTGGTAGCATTTTGATGTGGCTGATATGTCATATCTAAGGCACCCCTCCCCCCTTATACAAATTAAAGTAATCAAGTACGAGTTCACACAAATAAAATTATGAATGCGTAAAATAAACAAATAAATGAAATATGATAAATAAATAAATGGCTAGTATTTTTGAAGGAATACCTTCATTATCAAAGCTGTGGCTAAATTAATTGTGAAGTTAAACTGTTGCTATAAGAAATGCAAAGTGTATGCAAATTTAGCACACAGCTTTGATAATGAAGGTTATGCCATTATTTTTATTACAATACTCTTTGCTCTTTACTTACTCACACCTACTAGTCGACCATTTGGTTTCCTGCTTTTTGTTTTATTTTACATTTGACACCTTTGAACATCCAAAGGTGTTTGGCTGTAGCTATTTTCAAGATTGCCTTTGTGGATAAAGATGCACCACACTTATATTTCTTCCCCTCTCCCATTGTCTACTTTTACATTCTTATTTAATGGTTTTCAGTTTTTATATATGTTTCTTTTAACTGTAAAATGCTTAACTTAAATAATTTAGATTCTAGCATTAGAAATATGCCATAATATTATATATACACACACGCGCCTATTACAAATGTGTGTGGATTTTAATATTACATTTTATACACCATGGGAGATAGTTCGGGTTTAAAAAAAATGAAGCAAGTATATCTGCATACAGATGATATTCACCACTTCAATATATAAAATCATACCTCAACAAATAATTTAAAAAATGTTTAGAAAAATATGCAAACCACTCTATAATATATTTTGTATACAAATTCTGAGAATTAAAAAGTAACGTGCTTGATGGTCACTATTAAAGTTAGTTATATACAGCTTACTTGTACACAATCATATATACGCGTTAAAATATAAGAAGATAAAACTCATTAAAGTCTTCATTTGCATTTCATCTATCAGATCTACTCTTGATTATGTCACTATAATCTGTATATCTATTAACATTGAAATAAGTTTTACTACCAACAAAGGAAAACAAAAACATATTTTAAATAAATGTAAATATTTTTTTTTTTAAATATTTATTTTAATTAATAATCGCTTTGTGTCTGTGTTTGTAAAGAGTAATATATATTAGATTTATATTTCACACAAATAAAATTATGAGTGTGTAAAGAAAACAAATAAATGAAATATGATAAATAAATAAATGGCTATTGGGTTTATTTACCTTCATTATCAAAGCTGTGTGCTAAATGAATTGCTGTGTGCTAAATTTGCATACACTGTGCATTTCTTATAGCAACAGTTTTACTTCGCAATTCATTTAGCCACAGCTTTGATAATGAAGGTATTCCTTCAAAAATACTTGCCATTTATTTATTTATCGTATTTCATTTATTTGTTTATTTTACGCACCATAATTTTATTTGTGTGAAATATATATATATCGCATATATATATATTACTCTAATTTGTATAAGGGGGGAGGGGGTGCCTTAGATATCACATATCAGCCACATCAAAATGCTATCAAGTACTTTTTTAGGCAATGATAACTAGCATTTATTGATTAAGATTTAAATATAGTAATCTTGCTCTCTCTATATATAAATTATTTGATTTATAATTTAAAATGAGAAAATGTTAATTTTTCGTGTTTTGGCTTTTCTTTTCTAACTGTGCATTTTGGCGGGTTTTTCAAAGTCACATGACCCAAGTTCTAAATTTTTTCTGTTTTCGCATAGTTTTTTATCACTTAGATGTGTCAGATGATGTTTTTGGCTATGTTTGAAATTCAAAATGGCAGAGATCGCCTACTAAATTTGTACCACTAATTGTTTATCTTGTAAAAAAAAATAGTTTTTTTTATTGAATAGAATTTTAAATATTGTTACAAACTTATCAAGTGAAATGAAATTATTGAAAAAAAAATAATATGATGAAAAAGATGTTATTAAATATATCAGTTAATAATTTGGATACAAATCAAAATAATGATTGTGGAAGCGCAATTGTTGATAGAAATTTTGTTGTTTTAAACAAAGAAAGTCAAGTTGGTGAATTTGTTATTGCTGATTCAGATTTCCCCCCATTATTTAAGATGAACAGGAATTCTGGTGAAAGAATAGATGAATTACAAAAACAAGAATATATTAGTGTCACTGATACTAAATCTAATTTTAAATTGAATGAACAAAAGAATAAAGTAATTAAAATGAAAGTTGGTCAATCAGATAAAAAAATAAATGAAATATCACATGATCATGATTTATGACCTACCTACTCTATTGGATTTAATGAATCATTTCAGATTTCTAATAAAGATAAAATATCTAAAAAGTCATAGGCCTTTTGTTTGAAAGATTGTGCAGATAAAGAAAAGGAAAGTTATAAAACTAGAAATAATAAACAAAAAAAAATATTAAAATTGCAAACATAATTACGTTAATCATGTATTGAAAGCTATTAAAACAAGAATAAAATTTAAAGAATGTTGTCTGACTAGAATGGATAATGATACTTTTTCTGAAAATGTGATTATACATTTGAAAAAATATTTCAAATATAAATAGTGTGTTATAAACTTAACATTAGGTCTAAAAATATTCATTTTATTTATTTAAACAAGAATATAAATCTGATAAAGTTAATGCTAGTGATATTTGGTCTATGGGGTTATGGTATTGCCTTTCCATGATAATTTAAAAGATTTAACCTCTTCATGTTTATGGCTGCACAATGCAGGCAATGATTTTCAAATTATAAACATCCAGGTTGAGGTTAAGATTAACAGAAATCTACACAGGCTATGCATGCACTTTTTAAATCTTCATTTGCAGTTTTCTCACTAGTTTTCAGAAAGGTAAATTTTATTTTTCTATGATAAAAATAAAAATTTTATGATAATTTTTGTGATCAAGTAGATTGAATTTTTTTGTCTTTCTCTCATTTTTTTGATAATTACTGGAGAAAGAGTTCAGTGTAAAAAATATATTGGTAAAAAGTTTTATTTTTTCCATTGTATTTTAAAGAAAATGGTAAGTATTTTTATTTTTCTATATTTTTTTAATTATTATTTTATTGTATGTTTTTTAATTATTATTTTATTATATATTTTTAATTATTGTTTTATATATATATATATTGTAACAGTCAAGTTTGTACATTCACGTAACAGAATTCAGAATCCAAGCAAAAGAGACCGAAGCTGACCAGACTAGGACTGTGAAATCCCAAGTCCGACCACACTTCAACTCGTAAGCCAGTACTCCAAGACTCAAGACCCTACGAATGACCACCTTGAAATTACACATAGCATACTCCTTTATTCGCGGCCGACATAAGTCAGGGAGAAACAATGAGACTCATAATTAAATTACAAATTGGTCATATCTAACGAATAGCTAACTTAATGGAGACCTTTAATAATGCATATTCTATAACATAATAATAATGAGAATTGGATTGAATAATGAAACTGAGAGTGGACTAGGTTAATTTACTAAAGCTTAATTTCTTCAATAATAAGTTTGATCTAATATATATATATATATATTACAAATTTTACACATGTAAAAATGCACGCAGGCATTTAATGGCTGAAGAGTTTGGACAGATTCTTTGGTAAGATTAATAAATAAATTTACATTTTAAGTAAGATGAATGCAGCAGTTATTCATCTTACAATTTGTATACAATTATTTTACGAATTTACATATAATAAATGCACGCAGGCATTTAAATAAATAGCTTATCACTACGCCATATCTATCGTGTAACATATGCAGATCCTCTTGATGTGTGGCTGAATACTAATAATTTAACTAAACCTTGGTCAACACTTATGGTAGACATTTCTCATTTGTTTATATTTATTTAGTGAGCCTAAATAGGGCTGCAATAACTTAGATTGACCGGACTTTTAAAAGCAAGTGAATCATTTTTAAAACAATAAAAGAAAAGCTTTAACATTAAAATATACTGAGTGGTTAGTTAGCTAACTAGAATTTAAAAAGGTAGTTTGAAATTATACATAAAATGTACAGAAAATAGATAGAGCTCTGCAGTTTAAAGTGATTTACCGGGATTATTAGGTGCTTGGGCTGGAGCTTGGTGAGTTTCCTAGGAGGCTTGTGGCATGCTCTTCTTTTACAGGGGATCTGTAAATATTATAGCAGCATTCTTCTTTTTTAAGATAGATGGTAGATATTATAGCAGCATTCTTCTTCTTTTCAGTTAGGTTGTAGATGTTATAGCGGCATTCTTGCTTATAAATGGTGTCGGATGGAAACAAACCCGTCGCCTCCTTAGGGAGTGACAGCTAAGACAGCCAAACTAGCCAGACATCTCAGTTCAAAACTAGATTTGATTTTTTAAATATAAAATGTGCTTCAAAATGGAGTCTCCTCTCAATATTGAAACAGTAAGATTCGTATTCGAATCATAAGTTTCACCTTTTTCTGTCGTCTCTCACTGACCGGTCTATCCCGCCCAAATTTAAACTTTTTGATATCGAATTGTGTGTGTAACAATATTAAAAATGTATAATTCAGCATAAACATGCACACATTTCGATCTCAAATTAAACGCAATAAATAGGGATAAAATAATATAATTTAGATTTCTTTTAGTTATATAATTTTGTATAATTTTAATCATTTACTTTGGATTATAAAGTTCGTATTTATTGCTTTGTTTAAATTTCATTTAATAATAATTCTAAAAATATCTGATGTAATATTTAAGTAAAAGTTAAAATAATCTTATGTTCCCTTTTTGTTTTTGAAATTTAAAAGCATCGGTCAGTGATAGATAATAGATTAATTAAAGAAAAATTCCCAAAATATAATTAGAAATGTAAAATGTAAACAATAGAACGGCAGCTTTCTGTAATAAAAAAACCAACTAAATGCATTGATTATCCTCAGGGCAGATTAAATAGAACCTAAAAATATCTTTACAAAAATGTGAAAAATCAAGATAAAAAAAGAGGCCATCTTAGACTTGCTGGAGACACTCACTTAAACTTTAGCTTTGCTCTCGATCACTGAGAGTCTCCAAAAATATAAAAATAATTTGTTCCTGCCAAGATATGACCGAGTAAAGCACCTAGATTATTCTCCATCGGGAGATGGCCTATCGGATGCTGAACTTTCCATTGCCCGTCATAAATTCACCATGAAGATCTGCTGCCTGAAATAAATGAAAAGCTGCTGCTGCTGTGAAATGAAATATCTAAATACAAGAAAGAATTGCCACTCGTGAACTTTTGCTACTAAACTAATGGAATCAGAAAACTTCTTATAAAACAGGTACCTGTCTGTGTTCAAACTCTAGAGTACTCTAATAACATGCTATAGCTCTTCTTCATATTACTTATCTAAATTGTAAAATGTAAAAACTACCATTTGTATAACTAAATCGAATAATTAATGTAATGTGTAAATTTATCTAATAATCTAGCTTATCTCACTCTATCTTTCTTGGGTGTGTATTTCTATAATCTACATTTCTATCTATAGTTATTATTTAATTATTGCATGCTCATAATTATTTCAATTTTCAAAGTTTAAATCTAGGATCGCTTAAAACAATGAATGAGTGTCAAATTTTCATTAATATTTACTTTCTTTAATAACTTTACTTTCATATAAATTGACACGCATTCAGTGCATCATTATTGTAATGCAGGGTCTACTACTTCGCAAATGGCTGGCATATTAGTTGTGATAACTCCCAGTTTATGTATATTTTGTATTTATTAAATTTAATGAATAATTCTAGAAAATCCCATTTCTTTGAGAGTCGCCAGAGTTCTTGAGTAAATGTTGGTAATGTAGGGCCAAGTCAGAAATCTATTTAAATCTCATCATAACCGTTTATACAGTATAGATGTGTTACATTTTAGAGACGCGATGACCCATTCCGCCGTGAAATTTCCGGATTCTTCAGGGTTGAAATTAACCCCAGTCGTCCTACACAAGTGGGCATAATGGGTGCTCCCGTAGGACTTGACAATGTCATGCATCGGGCCGGCAAAACTGTGACACGGACTGCTTGTCCCTGGTTATGCTTATGTGACACCTTACTTTGTCGGGCCGATGGCAGAGACCAGCCCGACATCCTTATAAACTCATTCACGGCATTGCAGTTTCGATATACTGCCATTCCATATCGCCTTTCTAAAGCGTACCACGTGTTCCTTTACTTCATTTTATTATTCTATATATATCACTCCGCCTCTGCATTATCTTCATAATTCACTCTCAAATAAATGTTTGCCCTTAGTTATAAATAAATATTTTAATTAAATAAATATATGTCTGCCATTACTCTTATAACCCATACTTTAGACTCTTGCATTGCAAAGGTATAAATTCCCCAAGGCATGCATTAGAAATACTTACTCGAGAATATTAGGTAGCTAGATTACGCCTTCAAATAAATATATTCCTTTTGTAAACATTACAGTATCGGAAATACCGCTACTGAAATCCTCAATATAAAATAATGTTTAAATAAATAAATGTATTCTTTAAAATATAATCATGTCGCAAATCCCGCTACTGAAATCCTCAATATAAAATAATGTTTTAATAAATAAATGTATTCTTTAAAATATAATCATGTCGCAAATCCCGCTACTGAAGCTTTAAATCCACAAAATATTGTTAGTAAATGATCTTATTAAAATGTATTAATAAATAATTTTAAACTATACGTCTGCAGTTACGTTTCATTTATTCGATACCCATTCTATCTAATATTTCCTCGATTATGTAAATATGAATGTTTAATTAATATTAGTTTGATTATTGGCTAACTCAAGAATAAAATCATGAATCTCTTGCATATCCCTGACCACCGTGCCTAAGGAAATATTTACTAATGTCGCATCAGATGCGTTGTTTCGTGGATTGTATTGTGGAACCGATAAACTATGTTCGAACTCAGAACCACAGGTGGCTTCGCTACTCGATGGTGCTGCTGTTCTGTATGGTGGTCGAATTCTGCACTATGTTTACGAGTCACACGTTTTCTGATCATTACAATATATAGATCTCTGTCAGTCTATCAGTATTATAGATCTCAGCCAATCTATCTTCCCGCTCAAAATATGGCCCATTTATATCTTTTTCTTCTCAGCTTAACACCTTTGGGAATTTTTCTTTGCTTCATGATTACATTTTTTAATTAATTTTGTTAACATACAATCTGATTTCAAATATGCTGATAAATTTCTGAGGTGTTATAACTTTGACTTAATTCCATTTTAATTAAATTCTAAAAAAACATGTAATTTTGATCTTAAATACTTGATAAACTATTAAAGTATTTCAGTTATAACTTTTATGGTTATTTTGTAAAACTATTTTGCCATAAACAATTTTAATCCAAAAATAACTTAAATGTTTATATCTGACACAATTTCGATTAGCCAGATTTTAAAATGACTTTTTAATTTGACCAAAGGTAGGTGCGGTCATTAATTAAATACTTGTTTATGACAGAATCTGTTTCTAACCAACTTTTAATTCTAAGAAGAAAAAAATCTTAATTTTTAAAGAAGACTTCTTGGTACATTTGAAAGAAAACCTTTTTAACATTTTTAAATAAACATTTTAAAATATTTTCATCTTTTACCATTTTATTATATATAACAGATTTTAATGTTTTAAATCATGCCACCCCTATATACATTACAAATATAGGTTGGATTATATATCCACATACCAATTAAAATAATAAATTTATTAATAAATTGAACCTTTTTTTTTTTATAAATGTTTTTTTTTATAAATTGAACCTTATCATTATTTAACATAATAAAAGTATTTTTTTTTTAAAGTAAACGCGATATTAATAATAATACGCTATAATTCTATCAAACCTATCTAATTATAGCGTTCTTTCGTATGTAAATATATAATGCTGTTCAGACAGCCATGACAGCAAATTGTAGTTTTATTTTACAGATTATAGTTTAAATGAGATTCGAATCTAACACAGACGAGTGGGCTACTAGATTGATGATGAAACGGCAAGGGATAGGAGGTTCCCGTTTCAATATATATATGCTAAACAAAAAATGACTATTGAAACTAACATAAAACAAAAAGATTGTGTATATTTTTCTATAATGTAAGCTTGGGTGGATGGAGTATTTGAATTAATTGATATGAGATAAAAATATATTTTGGAAATATAGTGATCTGATTTAGATTTTTCTATAATTTTTTTGTCTGCATTTTAATAATAGTAAAAAATACACAAATGCTAAAAGTAACGATTTTGACAATACATAAACTTAGGCCGATTATAGACTATTGCAATATAAATTTCAAAGCTGCATATTTTTTAATTATTATTTTATTCATATATATACATTTGATAATAAGTAAATAAAAAAAAATACTATTGAAACTAACATAAAAAATAGCTCATGACTGTGTACATTTATATCATGAATTATCTGCATTTTTTGATATGATGTGAATTTGGGTAAATATTTGAATTAATTGATATGAGACAAAGATGAACATACTTTGGAAATATAATGACCTCATTTACATTTTTCTATAATTTTTATCTGCATTTTAATAATTAATAAAAAATAGGCAAATGCTAAAAGTAATGGTTTTGACAGTATATATATATATATAAACTACAAACAAATGTACCTCAAGCTTAACTCTATAATAAATTTAATACTTCATTCACTTTTTATTTTATTTTATTATTTTATTTTGTATATATAGTGCCTAGTTTAGTAGTACTTTTTAATAAATTACAAACTGTATTGAAGTTCCTTATTATAATATTCAAATTATACTAAATATTGATCAATGTTAACTACTTGCTATAAGGGATGTTACTAGGAATGACTTATACATTGCAAACCCTTGTATGGAAATACATTTTGAATGGCTACTGAGAAAATTGATAGGTACTAATGTCTTTATTCTATGAAATTTTCAAGTGATGGATTACCTTAGGTAAGTGTTATTATATACTAATTTTTTAGAAATTTAATGAGGAATCCAACTAACCTACTAAAAAAAATATAATTTTAAGTTCTATGCATGATAATTTAGGATTTGTGAAATAATATGAAAATAATTATTAGAAATATTAACTTTTTTTTTATTACTTTGAATATCAATGACTATATTTTTTCAGTTTAATTACACTCTTTGGTGTTTAATTTTTAAAAAAATATTTATTATGTCATTTTTATTAATAAAACAAAGTTATGATAAAATTTGTGGCTTAGCATAATTTTTTTAAATATTCAATATGGCTGATTGAAAGTGAAAAGGTTATGAAATCTTAATGCTGATGTAATTAATAGTACACAGGATGATACTATACTAAATGTTAATAAGACTATTGAAGAAGAGACTGAAAATATTATATTGACTGATAGTGTTGATGAATGTAGTGCAAGATATAAATGTGCAAAATGACCTGTGTAATAAATAGCAATTCATGAATTGTTATTATCAAAATGTACATGGTCTTAGAACTAAGACAATTGATTTTAAATATGAATTATTATTAAATGAATATAATATTATCTTTTTAGCAGACATGGTTAAAAGAAGAAATTGATAATATTAGTATATTTGATGATAGGTATTGTGTGTATAGATGTGATAGAAATTACAATAATGAAACAATGTAAAACTTAATATGCTTGAAGCATATAGTGAAATTAAAATTCTTTTAACTGAAATAATTGTTCATCATGGTTTAGTGCTTTCAGAGATTCTCCATAATCATAGACTTTAAGTGTTATAATTTATGTAAATTTATGAAATTATATTCAGATAGTCCATCATTTTGAAATAGAAAAGCATGTAACTTTTCTGTTTATTGCATTTACATCTCTCACTATAAACCATGCCTCCAAAATCTTTCTTTTTACATCACTCCTTTCAGTAGAGATTATAGCAGCATTTGTAGGTTCAAGTTCATGATTAGATACCTTCTGGTGGTCTACGAACACTGAGCTGCCTTCATTCTTGCTCAATATTCTTTTGTACAAATATTTGTGTTGAACAATTCTATTCATTATAGTAGCTGGAGTTTCTCCATAATATACAGCTTTACAGTCTTCCTTAGGGCATGTCATCCTATATACCACATGTGGTGTTGATTGTGAGTCTATCTTGTCCATGGAATTGTTAATCATTCTGTTGGAGTTGGGAGGGGTTCGAAATTCTACATAAATTCACCCAGTAATTTCTTGATTAATTCTTTTGTGACATTAGGTATATACGACAGACATATATGTTGTTTCTTATCATTATTTTGTTTGTTTACATTTTCATAGAATGTTCTAATTCTTTTATTGATAGTTATGTGACCATAACCAATATTTATTAAATCATTTATGTACTGGTTGATATTTCTTCTTCTCTCTTCTTTATATTTGCAAAATGGTAAATCCAGAATAAAAAGGCAGACAGCCCTGCCAAGCTTTAGATTTGGAGAGAGGATCTCTGAAAGTGCTAAGCCATGATGAAGAATAATTTCAATTAAAAAAAAATTAATTTCACTACATGTGTCAGGCGTATTAAGTTTTACATAGTTATTAACTGAAAGAAATTTGAAATTACAATAACAAAATAAGAGGAGGTGGTACTTTGATTGGTATTAAAAAAGACATAAAGCATAGACAGATATTTATTAATGACAATAATATTGAATCCTGTTTGATTGAAGTTGGTTTAAAAAATAAAAATAAAATATTGTTAGATACTATATATCTTCAACATGCTTTGCCAATGAATAATTTAGATTCATATTTGATTAAGGTTGAGAATATATTAATGAAATATAAATATATTATTATAGTTGGGTTTTTAATGAAGTTTATCATACTATATAGCAATAAGACTGTTGTTAATAATAAACTACTTTATAGATTAAAATTTTTGTCAAGTTGGTTAACTTAATTCAACTTAATAATATTATTAATTTTAGGGTGGTATATTACATTTATTGTTTAGCACTAAGAATGATTTGAAGTACAAAGAGGCCGATCAAGCTCTTTTGCCTCCTGATCCTTATCACCCACCTTTGGAATTTGTAATAGATGGTTCTCATGAACTTATAAGGTCTATAGTAAATAATAATAGCGATTACAAACATGGTGACTATTATAGTTTTTATAAAGCTTTTGAAGATATTGATTGGAATGTAATAATTTTGATGGAAAATGATCCAAATATAGCTGCAAATAAGTTTATTAGCATGGTTCAAAATTGGCTACATCAATATATTCATGTTAGGCATTATTTGAATACTAATAATAAATATCCTTAATGGTTTTCTAAGGAAATGTATAAGGTTTAAATAGAAAGAATAAATATCATACATTATATAAATTAACTAATGATAAAGAATTGTATAAGAGATTTAGTTGTTTGTATGCTTATACTAAAACTATTATGGAAAAAAAAAACTATAATAATAATTTAAAAGGATTGAAGAAAATTTTAGTAATAATCCACAAATGTTTTGGAATTATGTTAAGGACTTTAATATTATTGGAAATAAAAGTTATAGATATAATGTAATTCAACTTTCCATGAATTAATCATTTTACAAATATGTATTAAGATATTTTTGATAATGATATGGCTGATATTAAATTTAATAAAGAGAGTTTTTGGAATATAGATGTTAAAAAAAATGCAATTCCAGAAGTGTTTAATGCAATTTCTAAACTTAAACCAAAATCTTCTATGGGACATGATAATATTCCTAATTTTATTATCAAGGATTGTGCTGAATGTTTGGTAGCACTACTACATTATATCATTAATTTATCAATTGAGAAATCTTTTATTCATGACATGTTTAAGATAGCTAAGATTATATCAATTTATAAGAAAGGGTATAGATCTGATCCTGGTTATTATAGGCCTATTTCAATACTGTCATGTCTCACTAGGGTTTATGAAAGATGTATTTACAGTAGTATTGTATATATGATTAAGGTGTTGCCTAATTATCAGCATATTTTTCTACCTGGTACATCTGTTAAAAGTAATTTAATGGTGATATCTGATCATATTACTCATGCCTTATCTGATCAGAAACAATTAGATGTTGTATATTTTGATATGACTCAGGTATTTGGTAAAGTTTCACATACTAGACTTATATATAAACATAAAATGTTGGGAGTTAATCTTCATTTAATTAAGTGCTTTAGCAATTATGTGAGGGATCATAAATCCTATGTGTATATGGATAGACTCAATTCTCATTTTTTTAATAATATGGTAGGTGTTCCTCAGGGTGGATTATTAGCACCATTACTTTTTAATGTCTTTATGTGTGATGTTGATCAAAACATAAAAAAATAGTATGATACTTACTTATGCTGATGATTGTAAGTTATTTATAAGAATTATTATGTATAATGATCATATTGAGGTTCAAAAAGATATAGATTGTATTAAAATTTGGTGTAGGTATAAAAATATGGAGATTAATATTAATAAAACATGCAGTTTCCTATACTAATAAAACTGAAAAATCTGTTTATCAATATAAAATTGAGAATGGGGTTATTACATATAAAGAGATTGTATCTGATTTAGGAATAATATTTTATAGTAATTTTATTTTTAATGCACATACTAAGTATATTATTAATAAAGCATACAGAAAAATGGGATGTATTTTGAGATATGGGAGAGATTTATCTACTTCCATATAAAATAGGTTATTTTTTCATCTTGTTGTTACACTTTTAGAATACGGTTCTTGTACATGGAATTTCAATTTGATTTATATTCAGTCTAGAATATATATTGTTGAATAAAAGATTTAATAAATTAATAATAGGAGAATGTCAAAATGTTAAAACAGTATTGAAAGAAAGAAGAATACTGAAAGATATGATATTAGTGAAAAAGTTAATTGATGGGAAAATTGATGTCAGTAACTGTATATTGAAAATAGAATTGAAAGTACCTAGTCCTCTGTTCAGAAAAATGCATACTTTCAAGATTAATAAATGTAAAAATACTTTCTTTGGCAAGTCAGTTATTAAAAGACTGCAAATAGTACATAATTTAACTTTTAATAATATTGATATTTTTTGTGATCGGTTTATTATGAATGTTAAAAAACAACTAAATGTATAATTATGAATATATGGGTATATATAATCTTATGTATGTAATTTGTATTGCTTATTGTTTTTTTTTTTGTTTATTGTATATTTCTGTTAATGTGTAAATGTTGAAATGCACATAAATAGATATTGAATTATTATTATTATTATCATCATCATCATTATCATTATCATTATCATTATTATGATTATTTTATATATATATTAGTATGTAAAATTAAGAGTGTGCTAATAACTCTAAACAAGCTTTTTTATTTTATTTATGATAAATGCTACTACAAGAGAAGGCATTCAAATCATTTTTATCTTGGATTGTCCCCATCCCCAGACCGGTTTCGACCTATGGGTCTCTTCAGTGAGGAGTTGGGACATTAGATCTAAAAAACCAACTCAAGCAAAGCATTTATCTAAAAGATAATTGTTAGAAGAAGATCTGAAACTTTTAGACATCTACATGTCTTTAAAGTCAGCTCTCCAACTGAAAAAATCATATGGGCCTGAACTTAATTCAGATACTCCATATATTAGTAGGCTAAGCTCTTTAATTTAGCTAAAGCCACAACAGCAAAATAATAATAGTAATAATAACAAGTCAGATGTCACATGACTTATATATAGCTTGCACTTACAAATATGTAAAATTAAGACATGTAGATGTCTAAAAGTTTCAGATCTTCTTCTAACAATTATCTTTTAGATAAATGCTTTGCTTGAGTTGGTTTTTTAGATCTAATGTCCCAACTCCTCACTGAAGAGACCCATAGGTCGAAACCGGTCTGGGGATGGGGACAATCCAAGATAAAAATGATTTGAATGCCTTCTCTTGTAGTAGCATTTATCATAAATAAAAAAAAAAAGCTTGTTTAGAGTTATTAGCACACTCTTAATTTTACATATTTGTAAGTGCAAGCTATATATAAGTCATGTGACATCTGACTTGTTATTATTACTATTATTATTTTGCTGTTGTGGCTTTAGCTAAATTAAAGAGCTTAGCCTACTAATATATGGAGTATCTGAATTAAGTTCAGGCCCATATGATTTTTTCAGTTGGAGAGCTGACTTTAAAGACATGTAGATGTCTAAAAGTTTCAGATCTTCTTCTAACAATTATCTTTTAGATAAATGCTTTGCTTGAGTTGGTTTTTTAGATCTAATGTCCCAACTCCTCACTGAAGAGACCCATAGGTCGAAACCGGTCTGGGGATGGGGACAATCCAAGATAAAAATGATTTGAATGCCTTCTCTTGTAGTAGCATTTATCATAAATAAAAAAAAAAAGCTTGTTTAGAGTTATTAGCACACTCTTAATTTTACATATTTGTAAGTGCAAGCTATATATAAGTCATGTGACATCTGACTTGTTATTATTACTATTATTATTTTGCTGTTGTGGCTTTAGCTAAATTAAAGAGCTTAGCCTACTAATATATGGAGTATCTGAATTAAGTTCAGGCCCATATGATTTTTTCAGTTGGAGAGCTGACTTTAAAGACATGTAGATGTCTAAAAGTTTCAGATCTTCTTCTAACAATTATCTTTTAGATAAATGCTTTGCTTGAGTTGGTTTTTTAGATCTAATGTCCCAACTCCTCACTGAAGAGACCCATAGGTCGAAACCGGTCTGGGGATGGGGACAATCCAAGATAAAAATGATTTGAATGCCTTCTCTTGTAGTAGCATTTATCATAAATAAAAAAAAAAAAGCTTGTTTAGAGTTATTAGCACACTCTTAATTTTACATATTTGTAAGTGCAAGCTATATATAAGTCATGTGACATCTGACTTGTTATTATATATATTAGTATATATATTTAATTTGGCACTAAAACATCTGTTTTTCCTGATTGTTGGAAAATTGCAAAAATAAGTCCAATTTATAAAATTGGGAAAAAAATCAGATTTATCTAATTTTAGGTCAATTTCTTTGTTACCAATGTGATAAAATATTGGCAAAATCAATTTATAATAAAATTATACATCAATTAAAAATATTATTCCTTCATGTATACATGGTTTTTTACCAGGAAGATCTATATAAACAAATTTGTTGCTCATATCAGATCCTATAACACAAGTTATTGATTTTCAAAGTCAACTTGATGTTATTCACTTTGATTTATCTAAAGCTTTTGATAAGATAGATCATAATATTTTACTAAAGAAAGCAGATAAAATAGGATTATCAATTAATCTTTTAAAATTTTTAAAATCATTTCTTATTAGTACAATGAACTATGTGTATATTAATGGAGAATCTTCTTCTATGGTTACTTATGAGCATTGTCAAATTCTAGAAAGAGTAGAGGTATATCACATGTACTTACTTTAGGTTGTTAAGCAAAAAGTAATATTCTATTCAGGTAGATAGGGAACAAAAAAGAATTCGTGATTTATGTTTAGTTATGACAAAAAATAGTTCACCATTATCTGATGAATTCCTGACCCTAGATAATTTTCATTATAGGCAAAATAAAAAGTCTAATGATCTTGTGCTATGAATAGCTATAATTAAGAACAATTTTTTGACATAAAATTTACAGAAAGCTAATTGGAGTTGGTATACTCAATATCTTCAACAAAATATTAATAGAATCTCTTTAAATGATTTGCATTTTTATATTGGACTATTTCCATAATCTAATATGCATATTGAATGGCTTTATAAAAAAATTAATTTTATTTAAATATTCCAAATACATTAATCTAATATTAATAACACATCGAACAGGTTAGTATATGCACAATGTTTCCAGAGGTATTATTCTCCCCTCTTCTTCAGGTGTTGTTGGCCTGACCAGTGATCGTACTAACATGGGATTTGAACATAGACTCTAGATTCTTGAGTATTGAATTTTAAGGTAAAGCTCTAACCAACTGAGCCATCCTGCCAAAGGCAAAAGTCTATAGAAATTTCTTATACTTATCTAAGATGTTCCTGTTAATTTCTCTACTTCTTCCTAAGAGCAAAGTTGATTAGTGGTTTCCATACATTATGTATAGTCAGACTAGTTTGGCTTATGGGATTTTTTGCAATTGTCATGTGAGCAGCTTCTTTAAATTTTCTTTTTTGTATCTTCTCTATCCAATATTTTTGTATTTTCCCAAATGAACATATGTTCATTGGCACATACATGGTCTGCTACTTTAGACACATGTTTTCTCTCTTCTAATCATCAGTTTGTGTTCTTGCAAATGCTTTTCAATGGGATGACTAGTCTCACCAATATAGATTCTTCCACATTCACAGGGTAATTCATAGATGCAGTTTTTTCTTTTCAGAATTTGTAATTTAGGCTTAGATGTTAGAATTCCTTGTAGTGTGATATGGCTCTAGAAAGCTATTCTGATGTTATACTGATGAATGATTTTTCTTAATTTGTCTGCTATTTTTGGAATGTATGAATACACTACAGTACCAATAACTGTCTTTTATCTTGACAGTTCTTTTTTTTGTCTATTTACTGTTTTCTTAATAACAGCTGATGGATACCAATTTCCATAAGAGTTTGTTCCATATAGATCTTTTCTTGTTCCAAATCACTGGTTTCTGAACAAACTTCTTTTACTCTCTTCCATAGTGATAGTATAACACCATGTTTTGTGTTTCTGGTGTGATTGGATATGTATGCTATGTATTTTCCTCTATATGTAGGTTTTTGGTAAACTGTAGTTTTGATTTTGCCATGAATCTTGTCACAAGAACATCTAAAATGTCAATTTTATTGTTGTTTTGATTCTATTGTGAATTAAATTGAAGGGGATATGTTGTTGATGTGTTACCAGAAAGTTTATTGCAGTGCTTCATCATGCAGCCATACAACAAATGCATCATCCATATCCAAACAATAAGTGAATATAGAGTAGTTTTTATCATTAAGGTTTCAAGTTCTTCCATGTAATCAGGGGAGACAATGTTGCCCCCATAGCCATACATTGATTTTTTGGAAGAATTCTGTGTTATATTAAAAGTAGGTTGTTTTTGTGCAGAATGTTAATAGGTTCATTATACTATCAAAAGCAAGAGCTGTCCTGGTGTGTAAATTATTACCACCATTTAAACTTTTCCTTACAATAGACAATGCTTCTTCACATGGTACATTTGTGAATAAACTTTCCACCTCAGAGCTTACCAGTAAATCAGTTTTTTCAATTTTCATCTTCTTGGTTAATTCTACAAAGTGTCTAGAATCCCTAACAAAGGAGTGGTCTTGTATGCCAAAGTACTTAGACCTTTGAAAAAAATCTTGCCAAATTTTGATAAGGTGAATCACTAGATCTAACAAAAGGTCTTAATGGAATATGATCCTTATGGATTTTAGGTAGACTATAAAGATGAGAAATTTTTCTGAAATATGATGTTAATTTACTATTTTTTGCATCAGTGGAAAAAGTACTTGTGATGATTTCTGAATAATGATTGTAACTTTTTTTCCATACTTGGTATTGTATTTTTTGCCACTTTTCTATATTGGCCTGCTGTAAAGAGTTCTTGTGTTTTGTTGTCATAATCAGTTACATCCATTTCAACTGTTGTACTGCCTGTGTTAGCAAGGAGAATAATTATAGTTTTATCTACTTTGAGAGATTTAATTGCTTTCCTCTCATCATAGGCTATGTTTGACTTCAATTTTTGTTGCTTGTCAAGAGTTCTTTTTATTCTTCAGTGTAATTTTGCTGCTTATTCTAAAGGCAATTTTTGAGTGACTTCCTTGGTAGCTGCCATTATATTTAATAAAAGATATTAGACAGTGTTATGGCAAAGTTTAATCCACTTTCAAGAACAGAAATTTCAATATCTGTTAGATGTTTAGAACTGAGATTTTTAACAGATGAAGTTGGTACATTGCTTGGTACTGTAACGGAAATGGTTATTTGGATGGTTTGATTTCATTATTTTTTATTCTATTATTTTATTTTATCTTATTTATTATACTTTTATTCTTTTTTCAACTTTGATTCTTCTTTTCATTTATTTGTTTTCTTATTTGTTTACTATCAGTTTTGCTAACCGAAATATCCCAGCTTAGCCTCCACCTGTAATGGATATTGTTTATTTATTTATTTAACCAACGCCATTACAATACAAGCAGAGAGCTAATACAGATACAAATTTAACTTCATATCCATACCATTGACCAAACCCCAAGGCAATACGTACATATTATCTTGGCATTATTTTTCCCGATCAAGAACCCTCGGCTGCTGAACAAAGCAAACTATTTTGAGAAATTTAACGAATTTCCAGCACTTGCTATTTATTTTTTATAATTGGGAAATTCTCACGAACAAGCAGCACACGAATACCTTTATAAAATCAGCCTTACCCTTTAATCACTAAATTACAGTTCTCCCCCCTGTCGTAGCTTGGTGATGGGAGAATAAAGCAAGTATACGCAATTTACGAATAAATATGTTTAATAATACTCACTTTTATATAAAAAAAATACATGATAACAATAATAAAAAAATACACACACTTATATAAATACATGGCTATAATAAAACATAGCAAAACAGATCAAATATTAAAGTTATTTTGAAGTCCTTTTGGGTAGAGTTCTAAATTTATCAAGATTGTTCCTTGTTTATTTATTTACGAACATTAAAAATTAAAATGCATGCATGCTTTTTACCTAGATTTTCCTTGTAGTTGTTTCCATGGGTATTTCTTTCAAGAGCTTTTTACCATCCAGTGGGAGACCATCCCTTTTTTTGTAGAGATGGTATGTCCTTCACTGTCGGCTGGATTGATTTTCTCTCTCAGTTTGTGAGGTTATTTCTCATTCCAGTTTTTTACTTCTTGTCGATTCTTTAGGTAGATTTTTAAGTTGTCAGTCACAGAAGCAGTGGTCTCTCTAGCAGGTCAGGCATAGATCTTACATTGTGAGTCAGTGGTGAGATGGATTGAATACGAACCCACGTCCCTTTAACGCCACTAGCCACGCACTTCTTTCATTTTCTTTTAGCTGTTGCTTCCTCAAAATCTCTCCTCATACTGAATCAGATAATAATTGTCACTCTGGTCTTACTCTCTTTCTTTTGTTCATTGTTTTAAAATTTTTAATTAATGTTTTAGATTTCTGACAAACTCTTATCAACTTATTTGTTTAATTAGTGGCTGGAATGTAGGTTTTAATTAATTTAGCTGTAATTATAAGCTTTTCCATGTTATACATTTTTCTCTGTCCGAGGAATTTAATTAGTCCAACAAACTTTAACGCCTTTAATTTATCCGGCCATATTGTTTTTATATTTCATATTACATTTAATTTTTATTTAAAAGTTTACAATTCATTTTCAAATTTATGTGTATAGTTTATTTTAACTTGTTCCCATATAGTTTTTAACAAGAGAGAAAAAACGCATTTCTTTATGCATCCCCTTCCTCTCTCCCACAATAAATAGAAATAACTTTCAAGCATTTGACTTACTTGTTTTTTTTTTAAAAGAGAGAAAGAGATGCATTTCTTTATGCACCCCCTCCCCTTCTCTTACTATTACAAAAATCCAAAGTAATTTCGACATTTGAATTTCAACTTTTTTCTTTTCTTTCTTTTTTTTTTAAATTTAGTAGCTAATCCATTTACCTTTATTACTTTCTAGTAGCTAATTTATCTAATTTTATTAATAAATATATATGTGTGATGATGACTTTACGTGGTCGTGACATTACACTTCGCCTGTTTTTGAGAATTAAAATCGGGTTGAATCTTAGTCTGAGATGAGAGCTTATTTTAATTCTTTGCTTTCAACCCTTACTTCTGCTTTTATTACATACTTTTCCACTCTATCATGATGAGTGATGATGATGACTGCAGAGAGACAGCTAGGTAAAACAATACAATTCATTCTGATGGATTTTGGCTAATCAACCAATTTAATCTCTACACATAAAAGACCATAGTATGACTTAACTCTATCAAAAACATAAAAGGGTTTAAAGTGTGTGAACAGCAGGATATTTCATCTTGCGCAAACAACAAATTCTTATTTCTTTATTTATTTATTTTATTTATTTTGAGACACTAATTCTTATTATATAATGAGTCCAGGATTCTTACTGGCACTTCATTTAAAAGTTTACCACCGTAAGCCATGAGAATCTACAGTTAGCAAAGAGACGGCTGAATCAAGCTCAAAATATGACCCAAACATAATGCATACCCACACACATATATGCCTCAATCTGCAACCTCATACACCTATCAGTGATATCTATCATTTAAGTATTATCACTATTGTTCATTTATTTTATTTTTATTAATTATTAACTGGCTCTTGAATGAGCCTAAATTATTCTTATTTCTAATTTTACTTTTATTTATTTGTTAATTATATCTGCATTTATAATTGACAGATTGTTATATGAATAAATTATTTATAGATTTCTTTTCCTTTTTTGTTTTTGTTATTACTTTTATTTACATTTGTCTTGCTGTGCTTGACTGCACATAAACACACATTAAGTTTATCATTGATTTCACTCCGTGAACAGTACTTTTTTTTTCTTATTATAGTAATTTTAATTATTTGTCATGAGATGATTTTCCCCACCTGTCATATGTAAAAAAAAAAAAAAATTAACTTTATTTCTCGTGATCCCATGATGTTATTGTTTGATCAAACCGACATATCTGTCCGTTTATTTTCTTTAAGCTTAGTTTTTATCTGGAGGCTTCTTATCATTCTTTCTACTATTTTCATATCCACTTGTGCTTGAAACTGGAGCACTGTTTCGATCTCCACTAGAGTAGGCTTGCTCATCTGGGTAATTTATATTTGAACCTCTTCCGGTCTGTTCGGACATTTTGGCGCTTTCTGATCTATCAGGAAATGCCTGGTTTCCTTCCCAATAATTGTGATGAGGATTGTATTACATTCTTCCTATGTGTGGATCATTGGGCTGGGGTTTAAATCCCTGATCCTCCACCTTGTAATTAGGCCTAGTGCAGACAAACACATTCAGCAACTTGGCAACCTGCTCGACAGTCTTCCTTTCAGTGCCTATAAACATCTGTTCTACATTATGAAGGAAATTGTGCCTTGTTATTCGAATGATTTGTCACTCCAACAAAGGATGGGCTGTTAGCACCTGTAACTTCACCACCTGGCAATGGAAAAATGGGGTGAATGGCTCCCCAGGCCTCCATTTGTCTTGTGTTGTCCGATGTAGAATAATTTCCTGATGATCTTCACTCCAGTAGCTGGCGAGCAAAACCTCCTTGTACTCCATAAATGTATTTGGTTTGTTAAATAACAAATCCAACCAAGATTGTGGGGCACCTTGTAGATGACTACATGCAATGGTGATTATGGCCTCATCACTCAGCTGGTTTACCACAAAATACCTCTCTAGGCTGCCAAGATGCTCTACTGGGCTATCCCCAACATAACCAGAAAAGACCCGAATTTTTAAAAACTGGTTCACTGTAGCAGGATTCATAGGGTTACTTCCACTGCCTGTGTACATGCATTCGCTCATGCCTCTCTGTTCTTTATTATTAGTCTTGGCTAATTCTGTCTTATTCTCCCTTTCCCATACCTTTACTTCTATCTTCTCAACTGTTCCTGCTAACTGATTGATGCCTATCTTCATATTCTCTATGATTTTCTCATTTTTATCCGCTATAGTCTCTAATTTCTCATCTTGTTCCGTTTTCAAGTTTTCTACTTCTTGACCTAATGTTTCCAGCTTATCCTTCACATACTCCATCTCATCATTCACTTTCAAATCAACACCATGTTTTACTTTAACCCACTCTCCCAGAAGGCGCTGCTCTATTTTCCCCGGTAGTTCCTCCTGGTGATTCAACCTTTCATTCACAACCGTCACCTGGTATGAGGTCTGTTCACATTTTTCATTTACTTCTTCAACTTTTTGGCTAAAATTCTTACTTAGTCGTTCAACTTTTTCTCTTCCCTTTCCCTCATTTCCATAACCAACCGTTGCTGGCCTTCCATTATTTTCGTGAACATATCCATTATATTATAGCTTTCTATTTTATTTTTATCATCAACCATTGTCTCCATTCTCTTTCTAATTTCTATATCTCCTTCACTAGCTATTTCTCTGGACAGTTCCATTTGTTCTTCGGAGGTTTTTTCTATTTTGCCCACTAGAGCATCCATTTTTGTTTTTGATCTCATGTGCATCAAATCTGTCTAACCCACTCACACACACTAATCACTTATATTTTATTCTATGGCTTTACGATTCTAACGCTATCCTTATAGGATTATCTTTATTTATTTATATCTTACTGACACTAGGTATGTTTGTTCGACTCTCCCCATCCCACTCACTAATCATCACTCACCCACACCTGCCTTCAAGACCCCTCCGCAACTCTCTCCAATTTACAACCTAACTTCCCAAAATATATCACGTTCTCTTTCTCTCCTTCTACCCTCTATTATTTTATTTTATTTCTTGCTTTTGTCCACCACCAAGCTATTTTTTGATTTGTTTATTAATTATTGCATAAACTATTAATTTTGTTATACTCAAATTCAAATGGGCTGAACTTGTAAACATGAAAATATCCCGGACGTGGCCCCCAATTGTAATGGAAATGGTTATTTGGATGGTTTGATTTCATTATTTTTTATTCTATTATTTTATTTTATCTTATTTATTATACTTTTATTCTTTTTTCAACTTTGATTTTTCCTTTCATTTATTTGTTTTCTTATTTGTTTACTATCAGTTTTGCTAACCAAAATATCCCGGCTTAGCCTCCAACTGAAATGGATATTGTTTATTTATTTATTTAACCAACACCGTTACAATGCACGCAGACAGCTAATACAGATACAAATTTAACTTCATATCCATACCCTTGACTGAACCCCAAGGCAATATGTCCATATTATCTTGGCGTTATTTTTCCCGATCAAGAACCCTCAGCTGCTGAACAAAGCAAACTATTTTGAGAAATTTAACGAATGTCCAGGGCTTGCTATTTATTTTTTATAATTGGGAAATTCTCACGAACAAGCAGCACACGAATACCTTTATAAAATCAGCCTTACCCTTTAATCACTAAATTACAGTTCTCCCCCCTGTCGTAGCTTGGTGATATGAGAATAAAGCAAGTATACGCAATTTACAAATAAATATGTTTAATAACACTCACTTTTATATAAAAATATACATGATAACAATCATAAAAAACACACACACTTATATAAATGTGTGGCTATAATAAAACATAGTAAAACAGATCAAATATTAAAGATATTTTGAAGTCCTATTAGGTAGAGTTCTAAATTTATCAAGATTGTTCGTTGTTTATTTATTTACGAACATTAAAAATTAAAATGCATGCATGCATTTTACCTAGGTTTTCCTTGTAGTTGTTTCCATGGGTATTTCTTTCGAGAGCTCTTTACTGTCCAGTGGGAGATCATCCCTTTTTTTGTAGAGACGGTATGTCCTTCACTGTCGGCTGGATTGATTTTCTCTCTCAGTTTGTGGGGTTATTTCTTGTTCCAGTTTTTTACTTCCTGTCAAATCTTTGGGTAGATTTTTAAGTTGTCAGTCACAGAAGTGGCAGTCTCTCTAGCAGGTCAGGCATAGATCTTACATTGTGAGTCAGTGGTGAGATGGATTGAATACGAACCCACGTCCCTTTAATGCCACTAGCTGCGCACTTCTTTCATTTTCTTTTAGCTGTTGCTTCGTCAAAATCTCTCCTCATACTGAATCAGATAATAATTGTCACTCTGGTCTTACTGTCTTTCTTTTGTTCATTGTTTTTGTAAATTTTTAATTAATGTTTTAGATTTCTGATGTACTCTTATCAACTTATTTGTTTAATTAGTGGCTGGAATATAGGTTTTAATTAATTTAGCTGTAATTATAAGCTTTTCCTTGTTATACATTTTTCTTTGTCTGAGGAATTTAATTAGTCCAACAGACTTTAACACCTTTAATTTATCCGGCCATATTGCTTTTATATTTCATATTACATTTAATTTTTACTTAAAAGTTTACAATTCATTTTCAAATTTATGTTTATAGTTTATTTTAACTTGTTACAATATAGTTTCTAACAAGAGAGAAAAATTGCATTTCTTTATGCATCCCCTTCCCCTCTCCCACAATAATTAGAAATAACTTTCAAACATTTGACTTACTCATTTTTTTTAAAAGAGAGAAAGAGACGCATTTCTTTATGCACCCCTCCCCTTCTCTTACTATTACAAAAATCCAAAGTAATTTCGACATTTGAATTTCAACTTTTTTCTTTTCCTTCTTTTTTTTAAAATTTAGTAGCTAATTTATTTACCTTTATTACTTTCTAGTAGCTAATTTATCTAATTTTATTAAGAAATATATACATGTGATGACGACTTTACGTGGTCATCACAGTACATTATGATTATTTGTATGCCCGTGAAGGTTAGCAAGTTTCTTCTCTTGGCATTCTTTTATTTTTCCATGCAATGTATAATACAATTTTCTTACTGCTTGAAAAGCTCTCATATAGTCTTCATCAGTAAGTTTATTTTTAAGAAAACATTCTACATTATTAGTGGATTGCGTTGCTTGATATTTATAAAATCTTTGAGCATTTATGCTTTCTCTTAACAGAGCTTCACTTGTTCTCTAAGTAAATTTCTCAGCTCTGTGAGAGTGAATTGGAGATTTTATATGCAAGCATTCAGGAATTATTCCTTCAGATTTACATTTACATAAGAAAGTTAAATGATTTTCTACTTTGGCCAGCTTTAGATATAATTTTTCATAATTTCAAAAGTTTGATATAGTATTGGGTCCATACCAAATACTTAGCATTTTCCAGAAGGTTTGCAATGATTGGGTTCTAGTTGTATTTTTATATTGGACTATTTCCATAATCTAATATGAATATTGGATGTCTTTAGACACATCAAACAGTTTAGTATATGCACAACATTTTGAGAGGTATTATTCTTCCCTCTTCTTCAGATATTCCAACCTGACCAGTGATAGTATTAGCATGGATTCAAACCTGGAACCTTAAATTCTTGGGTAATGAATTTTAAGGTAATGCTCTAAACAACTGAGTCATACTGCCAAAGGCAACAGTCTGCAAAAATTTCATACATATATCTAAGAGTTTCCTACTCATTTCTTCATTTTGTCCTAAAAGAAAAGTTGACTTGTGCTGTCCATTCATTATGTATAATCACACTAGTTTGGCTTATGGGATTTTTTGCCATTGTCATATGATCCAGGTTCTTTAAATTTTTTTCTTTGTACCTTTCTTCTCTATCCAATATTTTTGTATTTTCCCAATTGAACATATGTTCATTGGCACATTCATGATCTGCTGCTTTAGACACATCTGTTTTCTTTCTTCTAATCATCAGTTTGTGTTCTTGCAAGCATTTTTCAATGGGAAGACTGGTCTCACCAATATATGCCCTTCCACATTCACACAATATTTCATATGTGCAGTTTTTTTCTTTTCAGCATTTCAAGTTTATGATTTATAGATGTTAGATTACCTCATAGTGTGGTGTGGCTCTGGAAAGATTTTTTAAATTTGTCTGCTATTTTTGGAATGTATAAGTACACTACAGTACAATAATTGTCATTTCTCTTGATGGTTCTTTTTGTTGTCTATTTAATTTTTTCTTAATAACAGCTGATGGATAACCATTTTTCATAAAAGTTTGTTCTATATAGATATTTTCTTATTTCACATCACTGGTTTCTGAATAAACTTCTTTTGCTCTGGTCCATAGTGATAGTATAACACAATGTTTTATGTTTCTGGTGTGATTGGATGTATAGGCTAGGTATTTTCTTGTATGTGTAGGTTTTCAATAAAGTGTAGTTTTGATTTTGCCATGAGGGTGTCTTGTCACAAGAACACTTAAGATGCCAATTTTTGTTTTCATTCTGATTCTATTGTGAATTTAATTGAAGAGGATATATTGTTGGTGTGTTTCCAGAAAGCATGTGACCATACAACAAAATGTGTCATCTACATAGTAAATTGAAACTTTTGGTGGATATGGAGTATTTTTTATGCTAAGATTTCAAGAACAAAAATTGACATTCTTAGATGTTCTTGTGACAAGACTCCCTCATGGCAAAATCAAAACTACAGTTTATTGAAAACCTACACATACAGTAAAACACCTAGCCTATACATCCAATCATACCAGAAACACAAAACATGGCATTATACTTTAATCATGGAAGAGAGCCAAAGAAGATTGTTAAGAAAACAGGGCTTTGGAAAAAGAAAAGATCTATATAGAACAAACTCTTATGAAAAATGGTCATCCATCAACTGTTATTAAGAAAATGTTAAATAGACAACAAAAAGAACCATCAAGAGAGAAGACAATTATTGGTACTGAAGTGTATCCATACATTCCAAAAATAGCAGAAAAATTATGAAAAATCTGCAATCACTATAACATCAGAATAGCTTTCCAGAGCCATATCACACTATGAGGAATTCTAACACCTACAAAGCTTAAACTTGAAATGGTGAAAAGAAAAAACTACATCTATGAAATACCATGTAAATATGGAAAAAAACATACATTGATGAGACCAGTTGTGCCATTTAAAAGCACTGTCAAGAATTCAAACTGATGATTAGAACAGAGAAAACAAATGTGCCTAAGGTAGGAAACCATCTATGTGCCAATGAACATATGGTCAATTGCGAAAATACAAAAATATTGGATAGAGAAGAAAATGTACAAAGAAGAAAATTGAAAGCTGCTGCTCATATGACAATGGCAAAAATCCCATAAGCCAACCTAGTGTGACTATACATAATGTATGGAAACCACTAATCAATCTTGCTCTTTGGAAAAAGTGGAGAAATTAGCAGGAACCTCTTAGATAAATACACCTGGGTCTCATTTTATGTGGATTATTTTAATGCGATTTTGAAGTTATGTGATTCATGTTTCTTCTTAATATCCTTCATATTTCACTATATTTATTAGATATCAAAAAAATTAAATTATTAATAACTTATTTTGACTTGAAATACTTTTTTTTTTCAAAAATATAATGTTATATTAGCAGCTTATGTGAATATGGCCTGAAGCTGTATTTAGAATCTTAGCTTCTATGTAAATAACCTACTTATACTAATGAGTAAATAATAATAATAGATTTATACATATATATAAAAATAATGCAATAAATATTCAAAAATTTTAAACTTTTAAAATGTATTTTGTTAGATATTAACATAAAGAAATATTTTTTTAGATTTTTAAAATAAATAATAACGAAGATTTTATTGATTTTATAAACTGAAAATAATCTTTCTAATGATAATCTTTTGTTTTGATTGTGATCTCATTTTTTTAATATAGAAATAGCACAAGTCTGGAAGTGGCACTAGTTGTACATCATGTCATGAATCTGATTTCTTACTAGTTCACAAATGAACCCATATTGTAAAATAGTGGTAATAATTAAAATATGTATGAAAAAAATGTAAAATTAAATACTGTAGTCAATAAAAAAAGTAAAAAAGTTTATCTTATATTATTTTTTTTCATATATTTGAAATTTTTATTAGTCATACTTTATTTCCTTATTTTTTTTAATGTGAATTTTAAAGTAATTTTTTCTTGTTTTTTTGTTTTTATGCCAATTTCTGAAAATTACAGGAACCTATCTTTCATTTTTCAAGGTAAGTTATATTTATTTTTGTGTGATTTCTTTTGTGCACATTTTCTGAGGAACCTATCTACTGCATAAAATGAGAGACAAGTGTATATGAAATTTCTACAAACTGTGCCTTTGGCAGGATGGCTCAGTTGGTTAGAGCATTACCTTAAAATTCAATATTTAAGAATCTAAGGTTCCACCTTAAAATTCAATACAAGTATCTAGAGACCAGGTTCGAATTCCATGCTAGTATTGTCACTGGTCAGACCAGCAACACCTGAAGAAAAGGAGAGAATAGTACCTATTGAAACATTGTGCATATAGCAACTTGTTTGATGTGCTATTACTAACAGTTAAATATATTTGGAATATTTAAATAAAGTTATTTTTTTCTAGACATTCAATATGCATATTGGATGATGGAAATAGTCCAATATAAAAATACAACTAGAACACTATCACCACAACCCTTCAGGAAATCTGTAAATCATTCTTGCTATGATAGACTTAACAAATTATTAATAACAGCATTCAGAGAATCCATTCCTTGTGAAAATCTTAAGCAATTCATTCAATATTGAAATAAAACTAACAGTGGTTTTTATAATCAATTTTTGTCTATCAAAAATCAGAAATTTTTAAAAGCTTATAAAATCATAGGAGAGACACTATGAGGAAACAAAACTTTACAAAAGCTAGTCATAGGGCAGAAACTTTTATGAAACCTTGATGAACATAAAAGTATTTCTAAGAGTCACTACTGCCACTGTTAATCAAATTCCCAATCTTATACATTAGATTTCTAAACTCAAGATTGATAGACTGAGGAAAAACATTATTACAGCAGAATTGTAAGAATGATTTTAACAATGTTCCTATATTAGAATTCTGATAATAGCTGTAGATGTTGGTGAAATTGAACTGCCCATTGATTATCTTAAATTAGAAAAAGCAATATGAGCTGATAATTTCCAGAGTTTCTAAAAAATTTAGCACTTATTGTCAAAGCATAGTTAACAGAATTATTTAATAACATTATTCATATAGAAAATATTTCAATAATTTGACATACAAGCAAGTACATTAGTCTTAAAATCAAACAAAGTCATTGATGATCAAAAAATTATCCAATATTATTATTATATGTTCCTCAAAAGCTTTTTGAAAAAATAATTTTATAAGAATTTCACCAATCTATATAGCAGGCTGATTTTAGGCCAAATCTTTTAGCAATTAATTTTAAAAAAGGTTTTCAAAATAAATTAAAAATTGATGCTACTACTATTTATCTACCTATTAATTCATTCTGGTCTGCATTATAGCCATTTTGACATTTATCGATTTGGTTTTTATACAGTTTATTATCTTGATAAGGACTTAAGTCAAAAGCACTAGGCATTTATGTTATATTTATTTCTTAATATTATATATTATTGTCCCATGTTTTTCATCAATCTAATAAAGACAGCATATTTAATTTTTAATCTAAACAACAGGGGATCATTTCATAATTTGAATATATTTTTTTCCATAGTAGTCTAAAATATGATTCTACTCCTTACTGTTTACAACTATACCTTGGATCATATCTGAACTTATTTTCTTTATTTTCATTATTTTTCTAAGATTAAATCAAAATTAATTCCTATGAATAACCTCCTTGTAAAACTGATTGACACTATTTAGGTTGTGATGCATATGTTTTATAAACAGATAGATCCCTTAGCAGTAGAATTTTCTACTGGTAAATATTGTACCCTAGTTTGGAGTAAGAGTTCTCACACTAAATATTACCATGAGAAATATTACTTGCACAATTAATGCTACTACAGTGGCTTCCATCTTCTTTCACATATTCCTCCACCAGATATAAGAAAAGAAAGTACCTCTCAGAAAATATATAAAACAAAAGCAGATGAGACATGCCAATAACTGAAGATATACTTTCATTATCTAAGACTCTCAATTCAAATAAAGATCCCCATTATGGATGTTTAATCAACAATCTGTAATCAAAGAATTATGGCATAACAATTAAAGTTTTTAGAACCAGGTGGATTTAACATTACTAAAAACAACTAAAATCATATTAACAGAATGAAGACATCTCATTGTTGTTATCTTTATCTCCTTCATCACTGGAATTTATCAGCCATTGATCTTTGTAAATGTGGTCAAACTATGAACCACATCAGAATCAAGGTTACAGGGACAAAATTTAGACTTAATAAAGTCACTAGCCATTCTATCTCCTGGTTGAAATTTCTATATGTTTCTTTATGATATCTTATTAATACTTAAGTTGTCTAAAACATATGCCAAATATATTGTACTTTCAAATTTTTAATTCTTATTTAAAAATAGATTTTATCATAGTGTTAAATACAAAGTCTATATTGGCAAAACTTTATTTCCTTCTTTCTCTAATTTGATAATGACAAAAGAATGTTCCAACACAGAAATCATTCAATAATGCAAATATTTTGGCATTTGATTGCAATCATTCCACTAAAGTCTTGGAAATGAACTTTTCCTTATTTCTGATACTTTTAATAACTCATGGAAAATTAGTTTATTTAACATATCATAGACTAATATAAATGTTTAAATCAGTTTTCATTTTATAGATAAATAAAACAAATTTTATTATATTCTGTAAAGATTACCAAATGAAATTATAAAAAGACATATTAAAATTATGTTAAAGAAAAAAAAACCTAAAACAACTTTTAAAAAAAATTTTTTTAAATTAATAATAATAAATCCAATTTTATATTTTCATAATGTTACAAAAAAAAAAAAACAAGAAAAAATTAAAATCCATTTTTATTTTTATTTTTAAAGAACGCATAATAATAAATATAAATATTCCATTTCTTATTTTAATAATTAAAAATTTAACATCGTTATTTACATATATAAGATTCCTTTTCTACTAGATTTATTCCATGAAATTTCTATCTGAAATAAACTGTAAATAATTCACTGCAAGCAGAATCAGTGTACATTATTACATTAATTTTTTGCACATATAATTCCATAAAAATAATTTTATAAATATGGGTAATTACTGCAATTTTATTTAAAATAAGAACTTACGTAAGGTGATTTAAATACTGATAAAGAATAATATACAGTAATTAAAATGTGAAATGAATGTTAAGAGAAGCATAAATTTCCCTTAGTGAGGGTCAAAGTTCAAATAAATTGTAGCTAATACTCAAATTTAGTGAATACTGCTGCAAGTAATCTGCTGGAAGCAGCTGTTGTATCAAGAAGAACACATTAATTATCTAAGAGTCAAAGCTGCCTCAGGCTTCTTAAACAATAGCAAACTCTAATTTCCAAAAGTCATCCAACAAATTTCTAAGTCAATAATTAAACTAGACATAAACAAATCTATTTGTAAATCAAAAAATCTGAGAGAAAAACTGAATTTAGTAATATAAAATTAAACAAACTTATAGAAGTATAAGTTTTCTTAATTGCCACTTTTTAAAGAAAAAATTACAAAATCAACGAAAGATTCTCACATTTATCTTATTCTATCTTAATAAAAGTAATAGAAAAAAAATGAAATGGCTTCAATAATGCTTCCTGCTCTAATTTATTGAATGAATAGAATAGAAGACATTTTAAAAATGGTTTTTACAAGTTCATACTTGATAAATATTAAGAATTATAATATAAACATTTAAAAATATAAAAACTGAAATGAAAATACCTCCCACTCTCTCTTATGCTAAGTTAAAATAAAACTTTAAAAAAAAGTCAACTATACTTAAAGGGGAAATAGATGCAAATAAATAGTTTTAAATTAATATTATAAAAGTCACCATTTATTTAAAAAACATATTGCCAAATGTTAAAAATAAAATGTATAAGCAACACACCTGTTTACTATTTGCTATTTGTTTTTATGAACGAACTGAAAAACAAATCACATATTTTATTAATGATAGTTTCTAAAATGATATTAAATAAAATTAAAAAACGACAACATATGTATGTACAATCAATACAAATAATTTATCATTTAAAAATAATGACATAGATTAATCTAAGAAAATTAAATACAATAGTTTTAAGATAAATAGTTATAAAACTGAAATCTATCAATAAATTTTTTTTTGAAAAAGTTTTATATTTTTCTAGCTTATATAAATATTTTAGCTGCAATACAATATTTTGATTCATTTTTATCATACCTTCTATCCATCCTGAGCTGATTAGTGCAATATAGAATGGGAAAATCTAAGAGTTACAATCAAGGATAAATTCCCAGTTGAGTAAAGTAAAAGAGACAAATACTGTATGTGTATTGAAGGCATCGTGATGAAACTGTCACTTTAGTTACAGACTTCCGAAATAACAGATCATATGACTATTTATTACCTTTTTATGATATCAGTACAAATTTAGTACTCTAAAAGTGTTCTCATATAGTACTCTATAATAGTAGAGCAATAAAGATAATTAAAAATATCTTAATACTGTGCAGTATATTTTTAGTTTAAATAAAATATCAATAAATTTGACTGAAATCTTATATAAAAATGAGTTAAGTATAAAACTAAAAAATTATTATAAAAAACAAAAAACAAATTTAATAATAATATTAAAAATTTATAATTGATAAACTGTAAAAAAATGAAAATATTGACTTGCACTCTTTTTTTGATAAGTTGTATTTATGATATCATCTATATATATATTCTTTCAATTATATAAATACATGCTATGATTTTTACCCATATGCAAATAAGAAAACTTTTATAAGAATATTCAGAGACTTACTGATAGCAACAATTAAGCTTTTGCATTAAAAGTTTCAACCATAATTTAAAATTCTATATGGGTAATTATGCTTATAAAAAAAAAAACAAGAGGAAACAAAATGAATTTTTCAGAAAATATTTTTCTAACTTATAATTCTTTTCTTAAATAAATATATAAAAATTAAATAGTGACCAAAGAAAACACATTTAATTTTATCTAACAAATAACTTATTGCTTAAGACATAAAAATGTCTAACAATATTAATATTTTTTATTTTAAAATGGAATAGTTTAAAGATCTAAAAAGATTTTTCTACATTTAGAGATTTTAAAAATTTTATTGGCTTTTTTCAAATTCACAAATAGATTCACAATTCTAAAGAGTTGATGAATAATAAAATAAATCATTTGAATTATTGAGCTGAATCATCATATTATGAAAGATAAAAGTTTAATTGCTGAAAAAAAAGTATATATTATTTTTCAAAACTATTAAAAACTTTTTAAAGTTATGATAAATAATTGAATGATCAGTTGCTGGAAAAACAATGCAAAATTTGAGTATTAGAAGATATAAATTGAGCTTCAAACACAAATGATTTACAATCTATCACATGCAAAATCACACCAGGCAAACTTACAATGGAATATCAAAAATTATTAAAAGATAAACAAGATTTAAAATAATATTAAACATTCATTTCTTTATTCATAACTTATCCCAAAGAATCATTGAACAAAAAATATTTAAAAAAGATTATGCAAACTCAAACTCTAAACATCTAAATACATATTTTAATTTTAAAAAAAGTTTAAATAAAACTAATATCCCTATTAATGAAATATTATACAAAAAGCCCACTTAGTTCTCCTTTTATATAAAAATATACTTTTTTTTAATAAATTGGTTAAGGAAATAATGACGTCAGTGAATCCTAGATATACAAAGAAATGGACAATACAATGTCATTGTAAAACAAAATACAAAAATGATTACAGTGACTATGCTACATTGTTAAAGATAGTTTGTTCATAACATTAAAAAATCAATAATATTAACAACCAAAAGATTATATAAAAAAGATGCCTAATATTTAAACACAAGCATAGGATATATACTTTAAACTAAATATTAATATTAGAGAGCATTTGAAGCCAGGCATTCAAGCTCCCATCAGCCACCCATTCCACTCCTATACAACCAATACACATGACCACATACATGTGAAAAAATAAATGATCTTCAATATAAGTATTTCTTGCTGAACCAGAACCTATCAGTTGGTCCTAATATCAACTGAGCACAGATTATATATGTATGTGGGAGATGATGATCCAGAACAATTGATGAGTACTGATTCAGCATAAAATATGTATATTGGAGATCATTTATCTTTTTCACATGAATGTGGTCATATGTATTGGCCATATAGGATGGAGTGGATGACTGAAGGGAACTTGAAAGTCTGGGTTCAAGTCTCCTCTAATTAAAAAAGATGATCTGAAAAATTTTAACAATTATAGACCTATTATCTTGCTTTCAATTTTACAAATTTTATTATTAAAATTTATGCAGAAAATTACTGATGGAAGATGGATTTCATCTAAACAGTTTATTTTTAAAAAAATGGCAAAATAAAACTGTCTTATTATGAAACAATGAAATTCATCAGAAAAATATTATACAGATAGAATACTACTAATTCAAAACACTCAGTTCAAAGTTGATTTAGGATTCAGATAATTTTTGGAGATGCTCTGATCAAGCACAAAATGTTTAAAAATTGAAGTAATATAGCAGCATAATCTAAATGTAAATTTATTAATGAATATTCCTGAAAAAATAAATTTCTAAAAAAGAAAATAAATAAGTTTAAATTTATTACTTATATTTCCAATTGAATGAAATAAAAATTGCATCATTTATAAACATTGTAAAATGATGACTTAAACATGTTTAAAATTTGCTTTATTTATTAGTAAATGCCTTTAAAAAAATTAATTAAATAAAATATATGTAAATCTATTACTTACTTACATTTACTTGAAATTTGGCACTACTAAATGGTCAAAAAATTATAATGAAAGGTTAAGTTTCTTAAAACCCTTAAAAAAATCAGTGTAATATAAAAATGACTGCTTTGTGAAAATTCATTTTCTATTTACATTTTGAAGATTAATATTAAGCATAAAATTATGACTTTTTGGTTTTATATTTCATATAGAATTGAGAATAGCTAATGAATAAACAATATGGCTATCTAACAATTCAAATTTTTCATAATAAGAAACTATATTTTGAAAATATGTTTTGACATTGAAATTGAGTTATACATTCTTGTGAAGACATTAAAACCATCAGCATGTTTTACCCATTTTCTTTTTAATAATGAACTTTTAGTTTAGAATCAAAATTTTTTTTGATTTTTGCTGTCATATAGAATTGCAAATAATTACAAATTATACAGTTTATAGATAATTACTTCCTTATAAAAATGTACCATGCATAAATTCTGATTTACTGTATTAACTTACATCAAATAGCTAATGTAACCATGCTTGGACATTAAAAATATCACTATTTTATTTCCCATTTTTGTTTTTGAATAAAATTTTAGCATAGAATCACAAATGCTTTGATTCTGACAGTCACACAGAATTCTTACAGCTTTGAATAAATTAAACTTCTTTATAAAAATGTGTAACATGGATACAATACTGATTTACTATGATATATCATCAAGTAGATGACAGAATTGTATTTGGTTTAAAACTTTTACTACTTCTTTCTTGATTTTTTTTAAAAAATAATCTTTTAATATACAATTGCAAATGATCTGATTCCATTTGTCATAAATCAACATTCATACAGCTTGCAATGTTTTTAATTTCTTTCTTTTTTTTTATTATAAACATAGAATATTTTATTCCAAAATTTGGTTACAGCTTATGATAAAATTAGACATAGAATACATTAAGTGGTATTCAGAGAGGTAGAAGTTCAATATTGACACATCTTGCATGACACAGCCCATATGAACTAATATGATGCATAGAGGCAAAGAAATGAGCCTGGGATTTAATGTCTTGGTAGCAGGTGACTAAGCTTGCATGTCTCAAAATGTACAAAGATAGTTCTAAACTTTTGTACATGCAGCTGAATCTATTCTAGGTATCTCTCTCTGAATTCAACAGTCCAAATGGCAAGGGGCCACTTTTAGTCTACCTGCCTGAAATTGGAATGCCAGCTGGAGAAAAAATTAATGAGTGATGATCACAGATCTGCACTGTCCCAAAAACAATCCATCAAGGGGGCGCAGCAGCCCATCAGAGCGGAAACAACACTGAAAACTTTGACCCAGTACCTTCCCAGCAGGTTTTCTAGGTAGAGGCAATAATTGTCAAAGCTTGCATCCATAAATTAGACCCCCAATGACCACCACCATCAACCCCTGAGGAAGAATTGAGGAATGCAGCACCATACCTGCAAATATTACAACAAAACTCTATTAATGTTACAAAGATGATATTTCTAGCTGGAGTGTCTAGCGTCCAGCGTGCCAAATGAATGTCTCTGATTATGTTCTTGATAAAAGAATTGTTCGCTTTTATTCCTTAAATTTCTAAATCCTTATTAAAAGTTATTCATGGAGTGATTTTGGTAAAACAGTTGATTGTTTGTCTTTCTCATTGGTTAAATCCAATATATTATCATAAGGCTCTTGCATTATGTTATTTACCTCATACTTCTATTCCCTCCAGTTTTTACTGCATTTGTGTAGATTTTCATTTTTGATTGTAATGCCTCTTCATACTTGAATTCTTTGTTATTAACATTAAATAATTTGTTTACTTCTCTCATTATTTTGAAATTTAGCATTTTATTGTTTTGTTCTTCTTAATCGGTTTCGCTTTTTAGATAACGTTTTCAATTTTAAACTTTTCGAAGCCTTCAACAACATTCACTTCTTCTTTCTCTTGTGATATTTTGGGTGACATATAGTCCAAATCACCTGAGCTCTTTGTTAACTGGATTCTCTTCCTCTGTCAGTTGTTTATTTATACTGCTGTTTTCTTGACTCGCATTTCCCCCTCTATTTTGCACTTGACTTAAAATGTTCTCTGCTATCTTTGTTTTCACAAAGATTTCAGTTAAAACCTTTTTGCTGTTAAGAAACTAAAAGTTTTCTTCATTTTGATAACAACACTTAAAGATAATGAACTTACCCTCAGTTTGGCTTCAAAATATTACAGAGAAGCTTTGTTATCCTTTTTAATTCCACCTAATATAGGGGACTTGAAACTAACATTGTATTTCTAGAGCCACTAGGTGGTGCAGACTTTTAATGTTTTTAATTTCCTTTAAGGTTACATAATATTGACTGACATGAAAGTTTATTCTGTCTTTTATTTTGAAATTTTTAGCATAGAATTGCAAAATTGTTTTGATTTTATATGTTGTACATGTATAATATATTTAATAGATATTGTAGGTATTCACATATCAGACACATAAATACATTATAATCTGATGTTACAACTATTCAACAATTTCAACTTATGATAATTGTAATAAAATGAATACAACCAGAAATAGTAAGATGCTCTCTATCATCATAATACAATATATACAACTAAAGGATCTAAGCAAACAAACCATTATTAGATAATTCTAGAGAAATATAGCATTTATAAGATTATTAAATTAAGATATTGACATTTATTCCACCTAATGAATTTTCCATAAGTATATTTTTCATATGTTATAGAAAATGAGAAAAAGCTTTTAATTCAATATATAAGTAACAGATAAATCAATTTTCAAATAGTCCACTATAAAGTAATGATATTTTCAACAAAAAATTGTATAAAAATAATGAAAAATAAGCCAATATTTACCAGGGCATTCAAAGACTGAATTGTGAGGGTTACATTTCTCATTTTATGCTTTAACCTAACAATATATAAATATCCATTAATTAATAATTAGATATCTAGTTGTGTTTCGAGACTGAATATCTAGAAAAAATATAGTTTAGTAAAAGCTAAAAAAAAAAAAAAATCCAAATGTCACCTAGATTTAAAAACTGGATCATAATCCTACCAGACAGGTACAAACTAGTTTGCCATACATACATATATAAATTTTATACATGTACGTATGGTAAAGTAAGGATTATCAGAAAATAAATAAAAATATTAATTTTATTATAATTAAAAATAGAAATATTGATTAAATTAACTTAAAAATTAAATTCTATTATAACAACTACTATCAGTATGCACTATCCTAATGATAATTTTTTTTCTCTATTAGTTTGTATTGCTTTAATCAACAGATATACCTATGTATGCTAAAACATATTGCTTCAATTTTTGTATAATATGAACATCCAATTAAATAGCATATCAATTTTTTTAGATATACTTAAAACTAATCACACACAAATTCTTGATTATATAAATAAAAATAAATCATCCCCAAGATGCATTTCATGTCAGCATTTTTCGTTTAACCCAGATCACCCAATCTCTTATACATATCTTTATCATTGTCAACTATTTATTAATATCAAAATATTAATTCTGATTTACAAGTACCAAATTTTCTGCACTCACATTCTTGATGATATCTACTTTAGACAAATTTGTTACTGATTATTACTGATCATTTATTAGGTTAGATATTATTATATCAATTCTAGCTGAGATATAAGCTTTAATTTCAGTTAAAAATTAATATATTTGTTTTTATTATTACATATAATCACATGATAGCATTCATCCAAACTTTCTCCTAATTTTTCTATGATTATTTTTTTTTCTTTTAGCTATATTTAAAACTTCCATTCAAACCAAAAAATCTTGAAATATATAAAGATATCTAAAAAAGGTAAACTATACCAAGATTCATTTCATACTGAATCAGCATTGTTTAATTGCATTAGGTCACAATTTTCTACAAATGTTTTCATCATTTGTTTAATATTTACTATCAAATTACTAAAATTTAATCTATAATGTTAAAACTGCTGCTCTTACATTCTTGACATCATCTGCTTTAGATAAATAATGATCACTATTAAACATATATTAGGCTAAAGAATTTCATATTCCTAACCCAGATATAAAATTTACACTTAGTTCAAAATTAATATATTTATTTTTTACTATTAAGCATAACCACTTGGTATCATTAATTTACTTTCATCTGCCCTCAGATGTATATTACATTTTTTAGATATATAAAAAAATTCAGCTCAATCATACATGAATAAATTCATCTGAAAAAGTTTTAAATGATCTCAAGATACATTTCATAGATAATATAACAATTTTTTTGTATCCTTGATAATCAAGTGACAAAGTCATTAAATTACAATTTGCATATACATTCTAATTAATAACAATCAACCATTAAGTTATCAACAATTTCACCCTGTAATCGAGGTACTTCAATTTTATTAAATTGTATAAAAATTTTAAAATCTATCATATTAAAGCTACTTAGATAAGAAAAGATATAAAGTGAGAAAATTCTATTGCTCAACATGGAAATCCAGAATTTGATTAGAAGATATATCATTTTTATAGTTTATGCAATGTTTTTTTTTTTCAAAAATAATTTATATATTAATTCATGTTGATATTAGTAATATTAATCAGCAGTTCCAAAATGTTAATATGACTTGAAAACAAAGACAGAGATTCTTCTCAATAATGAAGTAATATATAACAAATTTGGTTACTAAAAAATGAACTTCTACACTCATAAAATTCAATTAATAACTATTTGTTACTAAATAAAATCATAAGTTTATCTATTATTTTACTATATGTGACAAAAATATTTTGAATATTTTTATCTTGGCAGTAATAATAGACCCAATGTGTCAATCATATTACTTTTTAAAATTAATATTTAATTATGTATTCAAATAATTTTAATAATGGTTTTTAAAAATATAGTAATAAGAATAATAATGTTTATGGAAATATAAATTAGAAAGGCACCCATCTTAAGTCAGACTGACTAGGATCATTTTAATAAACTGATAAATATTGCTCCTCTCAAATCAACACAAATCTACCAATCAGGTAAAATATTACCATTAAGGGTATTATTTACAAATTTATTTAAATGATTCTAGTAAAGCCAACTTAATCATATATGTAAAATATTTTTTATGCAATGAATTCTCCAAGCATTGTCTATATTAAATTTCATTTACCATCCTACAATATAAAGTCTAACTGTCTACAAAACAGATGAAAATAAATCCATTCTCAAGTATGATCCATAAAATGATAATGGAAACAAATTAAGACAATATTAATTAATGACATCTAGTCTCTAAAGATATTAAAACAACCTTATTTAAATTGGTCTTAAATCATATTCCCAAATCAGAATTAATAAATTTCTTTTTAAACAATGAAAATCTTGTAAACAATGAAAATGATTGTAAATATGAATATAAGAAATAAACAATGTTAAATAATAAATGATATAAACTCTCTTTGCTCTAGATTAATGTGGAAGGGTAAAACTGTTGCTATTAGCTTAAGAAGAGTGCAGAGACCAACAAGACTTAATGGCTTGTCACTGCATTCACTTCATGTTCTTTGTCTACAGAAATCAAATAACCTCATTACAAGACTTAATGGTATTTTTCCTGATGACTCACCTTTTCTATCTATTCATCCTACAGATACTCCACCTCCAATTAATGATGGTTGGCTGACACAAATCTTAATTGACATTGCAAAAATTCTCACACCTTTAACTCAAATAAAACCAACGAAACTTCATTATTGGGATGCCTATCTTCTTTTTTTCTCTCACCTGTACAAACTTTGCCATTATAAAGAAATATAAAAGATGTAATCTAGAGCCAAAATATTTGGACTTTCTTCTAAAGCTAAATCTCAATGCCCTTCCAACAAGCCACTTTCTTGTGATATATAGAGGTTTTTCATCTTTGGACCCTGTTTGCTCACTCTGCCATAGGGATGATACCATATTTCACATTTTCAATGATTGTTCCTCTCTTCAGGGCTGTAGAATATTGATTAATAAAATTTATACACCAAAACATCCAATTATCAACACACTCATAAAAGGTTTTGCTTATGGGGATTTTGCAATTATAAGAAGTGCAACTTTCATCACTTTCTGTCTATGGTTTGTCAGATGCTTCCTAATCTTCAAGTCTGTTATACCTCATCCAACATTAATTTTTTTACAAAAATTAAAAGATATCAAAGAAAGAGATTTGAAGTTAGCTCCTCACCTAATAGCAAATTCCACATGGAATATTATTAATATTGGACATTAAGTAATTTAATGGTTTATAAATGTATTGCCAAATTTAATGTTATTTTATAATTTTTTCTTTATTGTAAACATAGTTGAATAAACCTGTTTTTGATATTAAGAAAAAAAAATAATAATAATAAATGATATTTTTGAGTGAAGAATTCTCCAAGTACCATCTATATTAAATTTATTTCAATGTTTCATAAGAAAAATATCTATGTACAAAGCAAACAAAAACGAAACCACTCTAGACTGAAATAAATTTAATATAAATGATTTTTGAAGCATTCATACTCTCTTGTTTAGAGATTCTTATTATAAGAAACTCTGCATAAAATAGTGCAGTAACAAATTCAAAAATAAAAGATTCCTGGGTCAATTCCCACTTTAGTTAATTTAATGAAACTCGTGACTTAATTAATATTTCATCTTTTGAGAATTATTTATTCTTGTTTTCTCACTAAATTTTAATAAAATATTATTGTTGTATTTAGTTTTTAAGTTTATAAATTATTAAATAATTAAGTTTATTTGAAATGGGTGATAAGTTTACTTCTTATTTCAAAAGTAAAAAGTATAAAGTTTATATTTTCATTACAAGTAGATACTGAGCTTTTTTTTTCTGTTAATGCACTTGTATATTTAAAATTATTATTATTAAAAAAAAATTACTTCAAGGTTATTTGTAACTAGAATATTCTTAAAATAAATAAGATCAATATCTAAAAAGTGCAAAAAATAAAGAATAAATCCGTTAATAAGTTTCACTAATGATCAAATAAATTAATGGTTTTCTAACATTCTGAGTAATTTAGCTTTACAAAAATTTAATAATATTAAATTGTAATTGATATCATTTTATGATTTTCAATTTTAATAAATTATGAGTTATAATAAAAATACAAGGTCTTTAAATGACTTATTCCGGTAAAAAATTTCCATTAACAAGTAAATACCTTGATTACAACATTAGCAGACTCGTTTTTCATCAATCATATTTAGCAGCTTTTATTAATTTAAGATTTAATTTTCTTTCAGTCCCTTTCCTATTTTTCACCTTTTTTTTAATACAGTTTTCTTTGAATTTCACTTTGACAGTTGGCAAACTAATACTATTTAAATCTTTTTTTTTAAATTAATATATTTATTATTTGTTAACTCTAAAAAAAAACACCCTGTTTTAAATTTGAAAACTTCTTTAAATTAAACATGTTATAGTAATTAACAGACCATACAAATTAAATAAAATTTCTTTCAAATATTTATTAATTTATCATTTCCAGTAGGCATTAAATTTACCTGCAACAACTATTCTTTTGGACTTTATACTGATAAGAAGCTTTATAATATTTACTTTCTTATCCTGATATAGACATAAGTATACTGGAACTTAATTTTAATTGAATAAAACTGAGTTAACTTTCTTTGACGAGACGTTTTTAAAAATTATTTGATAAACTGAACTAATAATTTTCTTATAAGTCTTATAAGATTTTCAATACTTCCTGGACAGATTGTAAATGAATCATGTTTTTAAATGGCATAAAATTCAGAATATCACTTTGTCATTAATATTTTTTTATTTTCAGTAATCAAAATTTTAAAAATTCATTCAAGTTTATTTAATGTTTCAATTCACATTTATATCATGAAAAGGCTGAAATATTGAAACTTGATAGCACTGTATATTATCGATATGTTGATGATGTTTTTGTATGTGGCAAATCAAATACAATTAATGAGTTGTTTAAAGAATTTAATGATTTAAAAGGCCTAAAATGAATAAAAACAGATGAAAATTTAATGTGAGATCAGTTTCTTGATCTTAAAATAACTAAAAATGAATGTATGCTGGATTACTAAATGACCATTAAACTAATAGTAAAAAGGTTATATTTCATATAAATTAAGAGTGCCAATGTCACACAAAATGGCAGGTTTGAAACCCTTCTTATTTAGAAATAATAGTCTTTGCAAATATTCATGGGATAAAGGCAAAAATATTGAAATATATTTGAATGATGTGTTAAATGTTGGCTACAATTATAATCATATATATAATGTTATTAGAGATTTTAATACAAAATATAAGAATAACAATTTTAATAATAATATTGATTCTCTGTTATTCAAAAAATATAAAAATCAATACAATATATATTTCGAATGATCAAGTAAATTTTATAATGAAAATTTATAAAGATATATGTGATATTGCATTTTACACACCTCCTACATTAAACAAATTAATAAATAACTCTAAAGATAAAACTCATTTATAAATAAAAATTGTGTCATTCAAAAATGGATATGTAGGTATGATAGTGGAAATATAGGTGAATCAAGATGTACATTAGAAAAAAGAACTAAAGAGCAGTTGATGTTATTAAAATGTGTTCAGAAATAAATTGAAACAAAAATATAAAGTAGATAATATTTCAGCATCTGTTTTTTAATGACCATAATAAGTCATGTAGTTTTGACTTCAATTTTAATAATGTAAAAATATTGCAAATTGAAAAAAATAACAATAAAATAAAAATAAAAGAAGCTATGCTAATATACAGATACAACATGACTTAATTAACAGGCAGGCAGCTAATGTTAAGATCATGGAATTGTGGGAAGGTTAGCCTTTCAAAGTGTTAGTTGACAAAGATTACTAGAATAATCGAATGTGCTCCTAAGTGGATAAAATTTTTAATTATCTAATTACTGTATTTATAATTATATAATTACATATACTGCTTTAAAAAAATACAGACATCGAATAATAATATTATTACATATATATATATATTGTAACTGAATAAGATCCAACCCCATTCTTCATTGGTTTTATTTCCTGATGAGCATATTGCAAGAAGAAACCATCAATTGGCATTCTCTAATGCAGACATGACCCCACATACAACAATATTTCCTGCTCATCAGAGGATGTAGCACCATAGAGACTAGAAGCATCTAGAAATTTATGTGTTTAGTTTCCCAAATGGTGCCACTAGAGTTACATCTCATTACAACCTTATTTACCATCAATTGGTTATGCTGAACATCAGGTTATCCAAGCAAAAACCCCATTTTTTTGTTCACATGATCAGAAGAAGCCTAAAAATATTTCCTGTAGGTTATCCAAGCAAAAACCCATTTTCTTAGTTCACATGATGGGACGAAGTCTAAAGACACATTTCAGGTAGATATTGTAACAGTCAGAATTGTATGTTCATTTAACAAGGTTTAGAATCTAAGCAAAAGTATCCTAAATCCACTCATGCCCAAGATACACAGGTCAGGAGCAATCATGGATTCTGCCCTATTTGCTCTTCTCTAAAACTATAACATTATGAACAACACTTCTGATAATAACAGAAGAAATTTTATTCATTCCGGTCCCAGAGACACAGTGGAGAAACACGAGATCTACAGGGTAATTAATATAAATAAAGAATATCAAATCTTGGCTCAATCAAATACCTTATGTGACGGGAAAATCTATAAATTTAAATGAATTGCAAACAGCTAGTATTACAAAAGAAACATGAAATTATAATATAGTATACATTCAGAATGAGCAAGAACAGAACAACCCAGAGATAAATGTCCATTTAAAGTAATCCATTATTACTTCTAAATAATATTAATATTATTATAAGGATTAAATGAGATTCATGGGAGAATCAGTAAGACACAACACATAAGTAATTATAAACACATAATAATTTAATGAACATAAACAATTTTAATTTACATCAGAAACACAGCACAGATTTAATGCGGTCAATAATTTTCACATAGGCAAATGTCTTAGTATGCTAATGAGCTGCAAATAATAATATATTAATGTTACTAATGCTATGATCTATACTTTAAAGTAATGATGAAAAGACATTTATAAATTCACCTCCAAAGAGAGGTTTACTCTTGACATGACAGTTAAACACTTATTGTTCATAAGCACATTTAGGTCTGTACAAATGAGGAAGAGATTATCTTAAATAAGCCTTACTGTGACAATTATTAAGTGAATGGTTTAAAAACATCACTACGCCATGTCTTATAGATAATATGAAACTACAAATAAGACAGAGAACTCGCAGTGCTGACTAAAATGATAGCATTAGAAATGGAGTACATGTCCATCTTTGGACTGGAAGGATTTATCATATAAAAAAATCTGCTTGTATTTATAACAAGGCAGTATTCGAAGAGATGAGTGATAAGGTTTCCATGGTACATTTGCCGATGTTATCCAATGCAGAGCCTTAACAATCTAATGTCTGTCCTGAGCTTGGTGCTACCAAACTCATTCTTAGACAAGTTACATAAAGAAAATCCAGGATTTCTGGAGGAATAAGTATGATAAAGCAAAATACAAATTCTTAAAAATGCTATCGTAAGTAAGCAATGTGAATATGGCTTAAATCTTAAACGACTAATGCATTAATTTAAGCTTAAATAAAGTAACAATATCACATGTAATGCCATGACAAAATATTAACTCACTCAGCAATGTACATATAATCTTAGCAAATTAAAATGTCAAATATAGAAGAAGGGAAATATTATTTTTCCTTATTTAATAAGCCCAAGTATTCCTAAATGATAAAATATTATAAGTAAGTTAACCCTCAATGGCATGAAAGCAATGAATAATTATTAAAATAGATTAATAATCAGATTAATTTAGAAAACATAAAATGCATTAAAATCAATAGCATCAACAACAGGAAGTTTATCTTATTCCATAATATGACATTTTAAACAATCCACCATTAAGCATATATTTCAAAATATTCAATCAAGTGAACTGTGTTCAATAGTTGAATTTTACATTTAACTATTCCCAAAAATATCGGGAAAATGATTGAAAAGATATAAGTTTGCTAGATTGAAACATTAGCATACTAAAATTAATTCAATAAATACATATTTAAAATAAGTTTTGCTGCATAAAATAAGATAACTAAAGCGTGAAACTTTAAAACTAAAGACAGATTTAAAATACATAATTCTGTGCTAGTGTTTTATAGAAGGAGATTTTAAACTCTAGAAAGAAGATCATAAATTTAACAATGATGATAACTGAGCTTATAGTCAGTTACCAGATAAGTAAAAGACTACATTACGAATATAATTAGAATTTAGGAATGAAATGAGGAATATAAAAAGTTCATTCTTCGGCAAAATGGATTACCTTTAGAAGTTATGGCGGTCATTTAGAATAACATATACGAAGTTTAGATGCAAAGGCACAATCAATAAAATACAATATTAACAAAATAATGATAGGCATCCTCCAATAGTTCTTTCACAGTTAAACAGAACAGTTCTCAAGTAACGATGGCATGGTGGAAAAGCATGACAAAGGCGATATAAGATCAGGGAGGCAAATTCCTTCTACTCAAAATTCATTTTGTTTTCACTCTCTAATCGAACACAAGATGATGAGTGATCTGAACTCTTTTTGCACATGCCTAGAACTTTTACTCCTCCTATACTTGAAATTTGGAAATATTGGAAGATGTAAACAAAAACATTCCAGAAAGCATTATTTAAATATATTTTCTTAAACTTGGAAATACCTTCAAGAATATGATTTTTGTTAGTTTGACTTAAAATAGTTAAATGAGACTGACATCTTTAAATTGTAATAATACCTTCTAGAACTTTCTGGCATTGCTTTAGCTTTACATTAATCGTATTTATTTTCATATCTGTAATACATATACACACATACACAGTTATCTAAGTAAAGGAAATTTACAAGCATGGAAATAAAATATATTTAAGTTAAAATAATAACACAACTGGTTAAACATAACCATTTGGAATAAACAGGGTGGAAGTTATACATGTATATGGGTGTGCTTAACATTCCTGGATGACCAAATGAACATATAAACTGGTTCAAACCCTACTTTAAAGGTCTGTAATGTCATCAGGCAGTGAAGCTAAATATGTACTACAGATTTACCACTTCACATTCCTCTAATTAGAGGAACAAACAAAAAAAATACTAAAAAAAAGATTTTACTTATACCTTTTAAAAATTGTTATTCCAAGTGGCAAAGAAACACATGGTCAACCATATAATAATAAACTAATCTGTCTATTCCCCATTACTCTTATGTTTATACTTCACTTTTTGAAATTCTAATCATAATGTACTAATTGGGATCTCCCTATTCTCTTAAGTCTTTTTGAAAATCAATGGTCTGTTCTGATGCGTTATGCCATCCTATCAATCTCAAAAAACCTTTTACTATTCTTTCCCTGGGTTGGGTGGTATAAACAACTTTAATTGGGATGTAACATTACTATACTTGAAAACCTTAAGCCACACCTGATCTCCTACATAAAATTTATGATGAGGGATATGTCTCTTCCTTACCCTAATTTTTACCATGTTGGATAATTTTAATCGAGCATGTTGATGGTCATATTTTTGATGGATACAAATACTCTCATCTGGAAAGGATTTAAAATTCTCTGTATTACTATAATTAATATTTCTAAAAATTTTAGGTTTATCTAATATTAGGTTTGTATTCATCTCCATATCAAAAGCATTATTACTACTGTTAAAGATGATATTCTTACTAGTTGCAGGATCAATATGTTCAGCATTAAATAAATTCATTTCATGAATGTGTACATCTTCAAATTTTTCAATAGTATAAATAAATGCATGAGCATCTTCTTTATCTATAGCAGTTTTGATAGATTTAGTAACAAAAATTTAAACATTTTCTTTATCATGAATAATCTTAGCTTTGATTGCCTTATTAACAGTAATCTGAACATTTTCTTCATCAGGAACAATTTTTTGAAAACACTGTCCTATAGAAACTTTATCAATACAATCTGCTATTTCCACACCAATATCTTGGGCTTTGGAAAAACAATCTGACTCAGAAACTTTATCATTTTTAATCACAAATGGAATTGTCTATTTATTTATAAATTTCTTTTCAAAATTATTAGTAACTATAATATCCATCTCTTTAGTGCTTAGTAATGTCAACCTCGAATCCAAAGAGAATGAATTGTTAACATAATTTTCTGTTTTGATTGTAGATGCTACATCCCAACTAGAATTTATATTCTTAGAATGGAGTTCTCTAATATTTGAAACTAGATTTTTCTCAGTCCTTCCAGAATGACAATTCACTTCAATTTGCTTTTCAACTGTATCACCCAAATTAAGAGAATGAGAATTTATTTCTATATCATTTCTATTTACTTCATCTGGAGAATCTACTTCAATAGTATTTCCATTGTCATGCACCAAATAATTCAAGTCCATCTGCATTTCATTAGCATCAACTACATTAGGCAAACAAGTGGTCACTTCCATATCACCTTTGTCTAAAGTATCACTAAAATTCATCTTGTTCTGAGAATCCACTTCAGTAATATTCACAAGTGAATCCTTTTCCCGATTATGAGTAATATAATTCAATTTAGTTTGCCTTTCACCACCAATTCTGTTAGACATGCAAGAAGCAAATTCCATATCATTTCTGACTGAAGGATTATCTAATTTATAAAAAGTACTAGTTTTCTCTGATATCAATTGACAATGTTGAATGTTAACAGAGTTTGGAGGAACCTTGTCATTTTCTTTATCAGAGATGATAGTTTTCTGCAGAAATTTCTTGCCAGTTTTAATATTATTTACACCAGTTGTCATTTTCATATTATTAGTTATTGAAATATTTATGTTCCCATTTAAATAAGTTGCTATTTTTATATCATCTGTTATGCTATTTATCTTGTTACACTCTTTTTGCTTAGAATTATGAACAGTAAAAAAAAATTACCATTTGGCATGAGTTTTCTTTTCCCACAACCTATACATTGCTTTTCAGAAAATGTTTGTTTTGATAAGCAATCATGTGTTTATTCAAACATATTTTTATTCAAAGACTCTTTATTAGGACTTTCAAAAGTTTTTAAAGCACATTCGATAAAAGAACACCAGATTCAATTTTATCTATTAAAGAATCACTTTTGTGAAAAGGTAGCTCTTCATTCCTGTTGTCTAATGCTTGAAATTTACAATTACTTTTATCAAACTGCCTATCAGTCAATTCATTTTTACAAAATTTATTTAACAATGCATTATTAAAATATGGAATATCATTAGAACTATCTTCAAACTTGTTTTCACAATCATTTTTCCAGCAACTCTATTTTTAACACAAAATTTAGGCTGTCTCTTCATTAATTGATAAATCTTCAAGCAAATCCACTGCAGAGTCCAAATACTTTATTGACTTACCATTGTTGAAAGAATTCAAAACAAATGGCTGAATTTGGTTTTCAACAGGTACTGTGTTAAAACCAAATGAAATTTCTTCTTGATAAATCTGACTAACTGTAACAGATTTATTGATGGAAGTATTAATCAAAGTTTCATAACTTGACTGATTATCTGGATTATAGAGTGGATCTATAAACTTTTCAAAATTTCTAGATTGATATTCCTATAAAGAATCTCTTCAGACTTCTGTTTGAACATACAATTTAGATGATTCCATCCTGTTTGTTTCTATTGCCTTCAAAAGTTAACTGGGATCAAACTTTTCATCAGATAAAAGGAAATCCTGAGTGGAAATATTTTCATCACATCAAGTTATATCCATAGGTAATGTTTCAACATTAGTAACATTTCTATCAATTTCTTTAATCACATTTTCCTGATGGTTCAAATTGGTTTCACATTTTTGTGTCATAAGACAATCCAGACCTTTCAGATTTACAACATTCTTTTCAAAGTCTTTAAAGTCCAGATGTATTTTTGTCTGAGTTTCTTGAAGCATGCCATTAATCTCCTTTTTAGACATTTTATACTCATATTTAGCTGTATTATCTAGCTCGTAATGATGATAGTTAATTTCTCTTTGGACTACTTGGAAATTTCCTAATTGTACCTCATGCTTTATCATGTCCTGTTGTGGATATTCTACTATCATCTCTTTGATAGCAAGTGACCCTTTTACATGAGCCTGCTCCATCCATTCTTCCATCTTTTGCTGTCTTTCAGCTTGTTTTTCTAATAGACCCTGCATCATCTTCTGGGATTCTTCAGCTTCTTTCTTCCAGGATTCTTCAGCTTTTTTCTTCCATTCTTCAGCCTGTTCTTTTAATAGATCTTGCATCATTATAAATAACTGGTAGCTACTGTCAATGACCCCTGGTCCCTTATTCATGTTTCCCAGTAAATGTTCTGGCTTCTTGAACATAATTTCTGGGCTTAGAATATCCATTGAATTGGCATCCCCTAAAAAGTCTTGTTCCAACTCCCCATTACTGCTTCCATTCTCATCTTCTAATTTGTTACTCTCTTCTGAATCTCTGTGTCTGTATTCTTCATTACTTATTTTACATTTCTCTATTTTGTTGATATTGCTAATTCTGTAACTCATTATTTGCTATGGGTTATTTGTCTACCCCTTTTCCTCAATTGCCCCTATACTACCATTGTGCTACCATACCTACCACTTTCTTTCTGCCCTGCTTAACTTATATGATGCCTAACATATATTGTATCAATATTGTAGTGCTACTGATATATAATTTTTGGCTAAAAATTATAAATATAAAATTCTCATAAACAATGTGAAAGTTTTAATAAATAAATAAATAATATGCAAGTCAGAATAAAAACTTTAAAAAGTTTTTTTTATTAAAAAAAATCATCCCTTAAAAAAAATAATTATAAAAATTACTATTAATTAATTAGAAGGGGGAGAAGGTTTAACTTGATAAAAGTTTAAGAACTAAATCGTTTTACAAAATTAAAGATACCATCTCTCTCTTCATTTAAAACTATTTAAAGAAAAGGAAAAAGGTAATCTTAAAAACAAAAAACTTGATTTTAGAAATATATATGTGTGTAAATGCCAAGGTGATTTTAAACATAGCAAAATGAGTGCTTGTTGATAAAATAAATATGTGTGTGTAAAATATTAAAAAACGACATAGAAGTTAAAATGTAAAAACAAAATGTGCAATGGCTACTAAATTAAACAAAATCCACAAAACAACAAGTTTGTACTGACCACAGATTAAAAGATCTCAAACAACAGGATTAAAAGCTTATCTAAGGAATTTCAATAACAAATATATCTGGCAGACACCAAAATGACAACAGGACATCCTAATAAATAATCCAGTTTTTTCATCAGACAATCAGTTCAGATTACAATGAGTTGAGTTCAATCTATCAGTCTTCAATCAGATTAAATCAGTCAATCGATCAGTTGACAATGCAGTGTTAAAAGCCTCAGTATGACTTTGCTCAAGCCTGAGTTCGATAAAACAGCCAATCTGCCCAAGAAAAGTAATGCCTGCCTAACAACCTGAAAATCCACTGTCAATATCTAACTGCCTTAAAGAATAATGCCAAAAAATACTAAGTGTAAAACCTTGAATCCAGCTGGCTGGAAATAATTTCATGTGAAGTAACAACTAGCAAAAAGACAAAGTGCTATTGAGAATAAAGTTCACAGCAAACAGCAAGAAGTATCCATGTTCTAAAGTCCTAGGTAACAACATTTTCTTATTTCCATTTAAAGTAGCCATTGCAATAGTTTGAAGCCTCCCAGAGTCAAATAATAATAAACTCTATAGCATGCATAAGGAACTATTGATGTGCTTGTTTTGAAATGTCGAGTATGTAAATACTCTTTGTTATATTATATTGATTCATGTATGTATTCAAATGCCTTGTACATTTGATGCTTCATGTTGTCTTATATTTTATGAATTAAAAATGCGTGTGGTCATTATAGATAATTATCACTGTCTAAATTAATTAAGTTCTTATAAAAGTACTTAAGAATTACAATAATAAATATCTAGTTAAATAAATTATCTTTAAGCTTAATTTTGTCGGTCAATTATTTTTACCACTAATTCAAGCAACAATTTGTTATTCTATTACAATTGACTGAGCTAATCATGGGTCGAGCGCTGGATTATGGACCCACTGTCCAAACCTGTTAGTTCTAGTAGCTAGCTGGTGCTTGAGGTTTACCTGAAAACAAATAAGGGTCTTGGAAGGTAGGGGTTTGAATCTAGCATTCGAGGATGGCCACAGTCTGGAAATGTGATCGTGGTATGTGGTCTGACTGTGGGTATCAGTAGCTCTACTATCAACAGTATTCTCCCCTCTGCTTAAAGAGCCAATTCGTTCACGTAATGTTTATAATATGAAATTATAAATTTATGATAGATAAGGTTTAAACTCAGTTAAACTGAGCAAATACTGTACTCCAAATATTCTTCTGAATGGATCTGGCACAATATATATATATTATCAACAACAATTATCAATCCACTGCAGGATGAAAGTCTCTCCAAGTTCAATCCATCTTTTCCTATCCTTAGCTTCCCTTCTCCACATCACCCCTGCACATTATCTTATTTCATCCATTCAGTCACATGTGGTCTCTTTCTGGATCTTTTACAAACTCTTGGAATCCAGTTTCAAATTTCAATTGTCTATCTGTTACCATCTCTTCTAACAATATGTCCAGCCCAACTCCACTTCAGTCTTTTAATTTTTTCAATGAGGTCAGAAACACCTGTTTGTTCTTTTACCCATAAATTGCATTTTGGATCTCTTCTTGTTACTCCCAACATGCATCTCTCCATACTTCTTTGAGTGGTCTGAAGTCTGTATTGCTCTTCTATTAAGTTTCCAAGTCTCAGATCCATAAGTAAGAAGTGGCAAAACACATTTATTAAAAACCTTCCTTTTCAAACACATAGGCATATTTCCTTTTAGTATCAAGTTATTTCTACCAAAAGCACTCCAACCAAGTTTAATTTCATCCATTATATTTCCATCTGTATTAATAATCTGACCAAGGTATTTGTAACTGTTAACTTCTTCTAACTTATCATAATCAATCTCTATTTTCATATTTTGAAAAAATCTATTGAACATTACTTTAGTCTTTTTAACATTTATCTTTAGTCCTACTTTCATCTGATAACTCCTGCAACATTTCCTGTAGCTCTAAAGCATTATTTGCAAAAACATCATCTGCAAAATCTAAATGATTTAAATAATCTCCATTTACTTTCACTCCTTTAGCTTCCCATTTTATTCACAAAATACTTCTTGCAGCACTGCTGTAAAAAGTTTTGGAGATATGGAGTCACCCTGTCTTACACCCTTTTCAATGTTGATTTTCCTACTATCATTATGTAATCTAATTGTTGCTGTTGCATTTGTATAAATATTCTTCAAAATATGACAATATCTTGGATCTACACCTTGATGATCCAATGCTTTAATCACTGAAGAAATGTTTATAGAATCAAATGCCTTTTCATAGTCGACAAATCCTAAGCATAATGGCAACTCATATTCGTCTTTTCTATAATTTCTCTCAATACCTTGATATGATTTACTGTACTAAAACCACTTTTAAATCCAGCTTGTTTTCTTGGTTGGTGGAAATCCAGTGTTTTCTGTAGACAAGCTGTAATTATCTTAGTAAAAATTTTGTATAAAACTGATAAAAGACTGATAGGTCTGTAAATTCTAATATCTTCTTTATCACCTTTTTTAAATACTAATATTAATACTGCATTCTTCCAATCATCTGGTACATCTTTATCATTTAGACATTTGGTATATAACTTTGCTAAAAAAATTTCTATTTCTTCACCTGCTTCTTTTAATATATCAATTATAATTCCATCATTACCTGGAGCCTTCCCTTTCTTTATAAATTTAATTGCATGTCTCACTTCCTCATTCAAAATTCTGGGCAATTCAGAAGATATAATATGTATAGAAGGCACTTGTTCTTTATTACTATATAATTCTTGATAGAAGTCTTTTACACATTTTATGATGTCATCTCTTTTTTTAGTAATAATACCATCTTTTTTTCTTATTGCAGATATAAATTTCCTACCAATACCAAAATGTTGTTTTACACTCTTTAGACTTTTATTCTCTTCTACAGCTTTCCTTGCTAGTTCGCAATTATACTTTCTTATACCATTTTCAACTCTTTTCCACACCATTTCACAAAATTCGAGATATTCAATCTTTTTTAATGCATCATTGTTGTATATCCTCATATTCCTTCTTTTCTTCATAAATTCTCTAGTCTCAGTAAAAATTTTATTGGTCAATTGCTGCTTTTTTCCACCAGCTATCTTTGTTGCAGTTTTTAAAAGTGTATCGCTTATTTTCCTGTTAATGTCATTTAAATCTGAATCATGTTCAAAATCTACTAATACCTGAAACTGATTTGTAAATTCTAATTTAAATTCATTACAATGTTTCTGAAGATTAGGAATTTCAACTGTAAATATTGTTTTTCTTAATAATTTTTGTCTCTCTAGTTTTGCATTAACGTGTGTCTTACATCTTACTAATCAGTGATCACTTCCTGTGTTAAATTTATTAAGCACATTACATTCTTGAAATATGTATTTTCGGTTAATCAAAATATAATCCAATTCTGCTGTACCTTCATTTTGATGCTTCCATGTCCATTTCCATTTAACATTTTTCTCAAAAAAAGAATTCATAATATAAAGTTTTTCTTTTTCTGCAAACTCCACAAGTCTATTTCCTCTCTCATTTCTATTACCACAACCAAAACTACCTACAGCATTTTCATCTTTCATTTATTTACCAATTCTAGCATTAAAGTCTTCCATAACAATTTTAAAATGTTGTTTACTCTGATCAAAAACCTTTTGTACATCCATATAAAAATCTTCTATAACTTCATCACTATGAGAACTTGTTGGGGCATAAACCTGAATTATCTGCATTTGGTATCTGCTATTAAGTTGTAAAACTAATCTTGCCACTCTGTCTGATGCACCATCAATCTCCACAATGTTATTCTTCCATTTTTTATTTATAATAAATCCTACTCCACTTGTATTTCCAATATTTGTGCCTTTATAATAGAGTATTTGTCCACTTTTTAAATCAATTGTTTCTTCTAACTTCACAAAGTCCAATAATATCCCATTTAATATAAGACAGTTCTTCTAACTCTTGCAATTTTCCTTCAGTTGCAAGTGATCTGCAGTTGTAAGTACCTAAATAAAAAGTTGTCATCAAATGGCAGCCTGAGTCCACAATCATTAGCACCCTCTGCCATTCTGAATTTCTAACAATGTTAGCAAGTGAAAACTTATTAATACCACAAGCTTAAAGAATAGGTGAGCTCATTCTATACTTTATTATTTGAAAATGCAGAAAAAGTTATCTGCTAATATCTCATGAGAAAGTTTACTGCTGTTTAGATTATATATATATATATATATATATATATATATATATATCTATCCTGCATGGTTGATGATATATATATATATATATATATATATATATATCATCAACCATTATCAATTCACTGCAGGATGAAAGTCTCTCCAAGTTTAATCCATCTTCTCTGGTCTTTAGCTTCACTATTCCACATCACCCCTGCACACTTTTTATTTCATCCATCCATCTTACATGTGGTCTCATTATGGATCTTTTACAATCTCTCAATCCAGCTTAAGATTTCAATTGTCCATCTATTATCATCTCTTCTAGCAATATGACCAGCCCAACTATATTTCAATCTTTTAATTTTTTCAATGAGGTCAGTAACACCTGTTTGTTCTCTTACCCATATATCGGGTTTTCGATCTCTTCTTTTTACTCCCAACATGCATCTCTGCATACAAATCATGGCCCTTATATATATATATATATATATATATATATATATATAATGAATGTTAATAAAATTGTATTTTTTCATTGAAAATTAAATACTAGCATAAATTATCATTCAGAGTGATAAGTAGTTTATAAAAAATTGTAGTACGTTACATACATAATTACAGTTTGAAAATATGTTAATTTATAAAAAAGTTATTAGTGATCATATCAACAATTATTGGAATATTATATATGCAATCACTTTTTTCCTTGTTGCAAATTTATATGCTGTATCTTATGAAGTCTCAGGAATTTGTATTATTTTTGATTGAATATGACAAACATTCAGATATAATTTGAATTATGCACTTATTCCTTCACCATATTTTTTAAAGACATAAACCATTGCAAATCTCATTAAACATAGTGACATTACTAAATAAAAAATACAAAATGTGTTTATGAAAATGAATATTTTGACTTTATAAAAAACTTCTACAAATGTTAAAAAAGAAATTTATTGTTTAAAAAACAGAAATTATCATTGAATTCTTTCCAGACATTCATTTTTCCACAATAAACATTAAATAATTTATGAAATCCAAATAATGCATCATATGAACATTTTAACTTAAATTTAAAATATGCATTATCAGCAATTATCCAAACACTATCTGATTCTAGACTACTATCTATGCAAACATGAATAATTACATGACACCAATAGACCCATAGTTCCACAATAAATAAATGTAATTACTGATTTTTATGAAAAAAAGCTACACTAGAAACTAGTTTTAAAATCAGTTTGGCATTGCTACATGCTGATTATGAATATGATTTATTTTAATAAATTATGAATTATAACTATGAGCTTTCAATTTTTTTAAGTAAAAGAATATCATTTAAAACACATTCACTGACAAAATTAAAATGTCACATATTCTAACATTTCATTTCAACTTGTCAATGGTGAATTGTCTCAAAAATTTCAATATTAATTTAAAATTAAAAAATAACAATACATAAAATTATAAAATCATTGTGACATTGAAAAATTACACATTTATTTACAGAAATAACAATTAAAAAGTAGTACCCTAACTATTTAAGATATTTTATGATTAAACTACTGAATATTTCAATTTTTTAAAAAGTGAACCATTTATTTGATGAAAAATTCTATATGTGGTATTTATTTATTTATGAATGTTTTCATAGAAAGAGATATAATTTTGATCATTTATCTAAACTATTTTGAATTTGCACTTCTAAGATGGCCCTGCTTATGTAGCCTTTAATTTACTTTTTCAAAGTTAGATTTGCTTATTTCAAATTTATGAATATTATAATAATAGTTTCATTGATTTATTCATTTAAAAATAAATAATTTCAATTGAGTGTTCAATTGAGTGTTAAAACTATAACTATATGATTTATTTATTTTTAACTATATGATTCAAATTATTTTTAGGTCTTTTGTTTTTGGTTTTCAAAGAATAAACAGGACCATGCAAATCAAAAATTATAATATGAAATTGTAGCAAATAAAATTGTTTGATGGATCTTCTTAAATGCAATAAATTCTATGAATCTAAACATATTAGAGACTAACCTTAACAGAGATTAGTAACCTTATTTTATACTTAAACCATCAGTAAATAATTTTCTTTTCCAACTGCTTAAGTACAAAATGATCATTTTAAAGCAACAATAAATGAGTTTGAATGGTGAATAACTATTATAAATTGAATTTCAGATAAAATTGTTATCTCACTTTGATCAATAAAAGATTTAACCAATTAGACTTTGACAATACTCATGTTAATACTCAAAAATAATTACATTAAAACTGAAATGAAACTTTGTTTTAAAGTAAAACTGCCTTAATACACAAGTTGCTGATGCTAGTGTTAAAAATTCTCAATTCCTAACTGAAAAATATTACCATGTTCATTTTGATGCTTAATAAGGGATTCGAACAACTGATATATATATATATATAATACAAAAAATTGATAAAATTATAATATAAAATTAAATTCAATGTCTGAAAAGTATAGAATTAAAAAAAACTATGCTATTTAAGAAGCATGCTTTTATTTTTTAAAAGTTATTATTATTAGTAATAACGAATTTAAAACAAAGTATGTCTATTGTGATTCTAATGCATGAACCCCAAATATGTCCATTTATATCACATAGTGAATCTTTAATCTATTTACCTGCTATCTTATGATACTGTCATTTCAGTCTTTTTGCAATGAACTTCATTTTTGAAAAGTTTAAACACCTCATCTAATTGTTTTCTATCAGCATCACTATCAACATAATAAAAGCAATCACTATCACATTTCTTTAAAGGGCGTTTGATATCTTTATAGCAAAAATAAAGTTGCTATAAAAATCATACTTAAATTCATTATAAAATATCTTTTATAAAAAGTCTGTTACTGTTGATTCATTCCAAAAGAGATGTCCTCTTACAATGATTAGAATTACTTCACTGCAGTAGCAACTTTGAAACAATTCTCAAAAAACATTTTACTGAATGTGAAAATATGCACTTAAAAATAAACATAAAGGTGTTTTAAATCTGACTTTCCCTTATTCTCCATGCATCTAAAAATTTGTACAATACTTTAATATTTCAATTTGCTAAGTGTTACATGTTTCTGCTATAAACAAACTATGACCGATAATGATAATGAACAGACACACACATTTCATTTACCAACTATATAATCAGTAATTATTATATAAAATAAAAACTATTTCAATGCATTTACTAAAATAGTTATGAGTTGAAAAATTTTCGTAATTAACTTTACAAAAAAAAAGTAAATATAAATTATGACAGTATTATTACTTTATTTTTTACTAAAAAAAAAAAATTAAAGAGACGTGAAGATTTAAAAAAAAAAGTAATTGCAAAATATTTTTCACTTTTAATTCATAAATAAATCTACTTTTTAATTTCTTAATGGGTTACTAATTGGAAAGAGTAGTTGTTTGCCTCCAGATGTGTTACACAGTAAACACATACAACCATAAAAAAAAGATAGGGCAGATTAATATTATGCTTTTTATTAATTTAATAAAAATTCTTAATAGGACATAATAAATTTATATACAAATAGATAATTTTATTACATTAATAAAAATCCTTAATAAGATTTAATCAATTTATATAGAAATAGATAGTGAAATTATAAAATTGTAAAAAATAAATTAGCCAGCCATCTTGATAATATTTAAGTTTTTTATGATATTCTTTTTAATATTATAATCAACTTTCATTTTTGTCCTAATATTTAATTGGTTAAACATTTTGTGTATTATAATTATGTATTATATTCAAATATTAAATGGTTGTATAAAATGAGATGAATGACAAAAATTCACTATTTATACATATATCTGGCGATATATATATATATATTGTAACGGGCTGGTGGATTCCATAAGAGATAAGGGGAGTGCATCTTACTATGATCGTTCTTTGGGTCTTCGGATAGGATGCAAGTGATTACACAATGAAATACATAACCTATGATTGTACCTACTTCCAATAGACTAGCTCTACCTATTTTTATTAACCTAGATACAATTTGGATCAGTTCATCCAATTCTCCCCCCTTTCTAGCCACGTTATACCACAGTATTCAAACTCAGGGACTAATTGCCTGACCTCTCTTATCAGGGAAGAAGATCACACCAATAGTAGTTATTGCACCTCTATATAGGTGATAATTAATTACCAAAAAATCAATTAAGCATAAGATATATAAAAAAATATGTATGTGCAGTATAATAATATATGTATTAACAATTATAATAAATGACTTAAATATGTATATGTATATCATTGTAATAATATTAATAGGTGTAAATTTAAATAAGATAATAATGTTTATAATGGGTATGTGAATAATGAAGAGCTATAAAGCTGATGGTGGATATTGAAATAATGATGAGTTAGAGACCAGATTAAAATAACGAATTATATAAACATTTATTGATTAACAAAAAATATATAAAATATGAATAACAATTAAATCTGATGCACGTAATTTACTTTGTCAAGGATGAATCTCTACCATATCAATATCTATAATATTAATAAAAATAAAACCTTTGCTCTAAACCCAATGGTAGAAGTTCATGTACTTGACTAATTATTTACAACAACGAATATGTAAAATTATAATATGTATATGTGATTTTGATTTTAGCTGGCTAATTTAAAATATGTATACAAACATAACAACAACAACAAAAATCTTTGTTGTCCAGATAAATCAATGCTTATAAACCATTGATTTATAAAAGCAATATAAAAATAAGCTTAATTAATAATAAAAAAAATAAAACTCTATCATTGTGTTTTGCTTACTGTAAGATATTAAAATTTCTTATCTTTCAATTTCCTATATGTTGTCAAAAGTCAGTCAGATGGGAAGGTCAAAACTAGTAATTTTTTTTATTCTTTATACAATTAAAGATGATAAATATATATATATAAATCTAATATTTCCCCCCTTATTACTCTCATACAGAATTTCTCCAACATTATACACATTAACTTCCAATTGTAGAAACAAAAAAAATACATAAAATTTACAATAGACAAAATAATAAAACAAAAATCACAATTTTTATCCCATTATGTTAATTAAAGTTTGATGAGTCTGCTGGAAATTGTTCATTTGCTAAATAAATTCCTAGGAATGGAGATGAAGTTCTATTCCCACGACGAATAGCAATTTCTTGTCTGAATCAAGAAATAATAGTGTTCTCCAATTATCCTGTCTTGGATTTGGTTAGGCATTTTATTTAAAGCAAAGATGGTTTTTAAGTTTCTCCTAAATGGGTAGGTAAAATCTTTAAACTTTCATGGCTTTATTGATGATGTATTATTACCCCATGGTACAAACTTTTCAGCAAGCAATCTTGATATAAAAATAATATATATTTATTGATTCATTTGCTTCTCAAGATTTCAATGATGATATTATTATATATCAAAACAATTAATTATTGAATATTACTGCAATGCGTAAATTTAACTAAACTTTGTCTAATTAGCAAATAATTTAAATCTTCTTACTTTCAAATTATTTCTTTCCCTTCAAACGATTGCTTTAAAATTTCAGCTTTTGATCATTTTGATTAATATTTTAAAAAATATTTATATATTTAAATTCAAACATTCACATCCATTTTGTATTTGAATTTATTTTTAAGCAGAAAAAAATAATAATATTCTATCTTTGAATGAAGAAGACAATTATAACAATTAATACTGCGTTGTAGGTCGCATGAAGTTTTTTTAAGTATTTTAACCTTGACATTTACTATTGTTTAACAGACATAATATAAATAAATGGCATTATAAATAAAAATAATAATTTATAAATATTTTAAATTTCATTTCCACAAATGGTTTCTATGTGTTTACATTTTAATTCAGTCATTGTTTTTATTTATTTTATTTTTTTTAAGTTTATGTGTAAGTTTTTTTTTTATAGTCATCCCCAATTAACATATAATACATTTTATTCCAGTGTTAATATACCTATCTGTTTCCCTATTAATTTATTGGCTTTTATTACTTCTTTAGAAATAAAAAGATGTTTATACACATGTATATGTTGGAAAGAAAAAAAATATTAATATGCCAATTTGCTTGGCAATTTATTGGTTAAGCAAATATGTTATGTGGCTCCAATTGATAGTGTGTTTTAAATAACTGGATGGTGTGGCAGGTTGTAGCTCATCACTACAACCCCCTTCTCTTACAGGGTTAAAATTCTAACTTATGGAAAGAATTTTATCACTAACATATAAGTACGTGTTTGTTTAATGCTGGATTGAGTTAGGTTTCAATGAAAAGTTTAAAAATTTTACTCCAATGTTGCTTAATTTTATCAGCTAATCTTTCAAAATTACTTTACACTTTCTTTTTATGGTTAAATCATATATCATTTAAAGTGTGATTTGAACTTAGGGTTTTTTTTCTTTTTTTCCTATTGATGGTTATGTGGACCAAACAATTAACAGATAATGTGTCTCTATTTAGATGGCACATAAATTTATTTGTTAGCCTTTACCGGCTAACTAAATATTAGAGCATCCATCACACTGTATGGATTGATTCTTCTATCTCGGTTAATGTCAAGATAACCCAATGCTTTTAAAACATTAACCTCCGCATCAACAAAAAAAACATATAAATATAATATCCCTATCTATACTTTTTTTTTAAAATCACCTAGATATAAATATAGATACTTTCCCTGATATTGATTTTATTACCTCTTACTATGTTTTAACTATCACTTCTAGTTATTATTTCAGCTGGTTTGTGCAATCTATAAAGCAACTGTATGTTCACATGGAGATTCCAAGATATGGTTTTAAGATACGGCATTATATGTTCCTCGTACCTCTCCTCCAATATCAATCCAATATGCATTATGACCAGATTGTTTTACTATTGTAAATGGTCCTTCATATTGATTAAAAAACTTATGGTACATATTATCTTGTGGTTTACTTACATGTGGGGTTTTTATCAAGACTTTGTACCCTACTTTAAAATTATGATATACCTTTCCATTTTTATTTTTATTTCTTTGGTCAGCCATTTTCTTCAGCCTTTCATATGCTTGTAATCTTTCCTGTCCCACATTTATTTCTGTGGGATATACTGGGGGTTGATATGCAGTAAATAACATAGGTGTGAGTTGGTGTAAATGTAGTCTAATGGGCACGAATCCTGTTGATTCATTTATGCTCCAGTTAATATAATCGACTACATGCTTCGTTTGCTTTACCCACCCCTTATGCTCATTTCCCAAATAGGTCCTGAACAAACATCCGAGCTCCTGCATTACACATTCACAAGGGTTCGACTGTGGGTTCCTAATGGATGTAAGCACATGTTTGATCTGTGATTTTTCCACCCATTTTTTCCATTCCTTTGATAGAAAAGGGGTGCCATGATCTGTTAAGATGGTCCTAGGCTTCCCTATCAATAGAAATTGGAGAGTGTCTAATACCTTGATTGTATGTCTGGTGTTAGCTTGGGGTATTGGATAAGAAGACACATATTTAGAAAAGAGATCATAGGTGACTAACAAGTATTTTTGCTTGCTGAATGGGGGTAATGGCCCATAATAGTCTATCGCTAGGATCTCGTTCGGTCTTTCTGGTATGATTTATCTTAATGAACTGCTGTATTTTTGGTTTACTGGCTTAGCTTTTAAACAATTCAGACAGTCCCGAAGTATGCTGAGGACATCACGATACATTTTTAGCCAGTAAAACCAATTTTTAATAGTATGCTCAGTTTATGAGCACCAAAATGTCCATATAAACTATGTATATGTCTTATGAGTGGGATTCATATAGATTTAGGTATTACTACCCTCCACTCATCCGTATGTGAATTTATATTATATAATAAGACCTGTTTTTCTATCTTGTATGATGTGAGATCTTTTGGCACATGCAGAACTTTCTCCCCCTTTAAAGCTTTAATTATGGGGTTTAAGTCAATATCTTTTGACTGTATGTCTTGTAAGTTTTCTAAATAGTTCTCTACATTTTTATCAATAATTAAATTGATGTTAGTAATGTAGGCATTATCTACTGACAGATTATACTGTTCTGACCTACATGGGATTTGACTGAGCACATCTGCTACAACATTCTCGGATCCTTTGCAATATTGGATGGTATAATTGAATTCCTGTAATAACAAGCTCCGCCGGATTAAAGGACTGTTAGTCAAGTAGCTGTGATTCAGGAATTCGAGGCTTTTGTGATCAGTGACCACTATCACCTCTGATCCATGAAGCATTTGTCGAAACTTTTGGAAGGCCCACCCTATTGCTAGTGCTTCCTTCTCAGTGACTGTATAAATTAATTCTGGACCTTTCAAGAGGCGGCTGATGAAATAGAGACACCAGGCTGATGAAATAAAGAACACCAGGTTGACCATCTTCCTAGATCTGGGATAATGTTACCCCTAATCCAAAATCACTGCTGTCCGTTTGAACAATAAATGGTTTGTTAAAATCAAGGAAGGCTAAGATGGTTTGCTCTAAAAACCCTGTTTTAATCTTTGCAAACACCTCATCTTGTTCACTAGTCCAATTCCAACTTTCATCCTTTCTAAGGCGTTTTAGTAATGGTTCCATGTGGTCAGAGAACTTTCGATAAAAACAATTGTAGAAATTACATAGTCCCAAGAATGATTTATTTTTTTATTAATGGGCTTTGGAAAGTTCTGTATGGCACTGATCTTGTCTGGATAGGTCTTATCCCATTGCAACCAATGATGTGACCTAAAAAGACTACCTCATTACAAACTAAAGTACTCTTCTTGAAGTTGACCTTTATCCCTTTTTTAAACACTCTTTAAAGAATATAGTTAGGTGTTGAAGGTGTTCTTCAATTGTAGTAGATGCTATTATTATATCATCCACATAAAAGATTGTGATCTGTTTAACCTCAGGTGATAAGGTTTTATCCAGGCACCTTATTAGGCCAGAACCACTATTGATCAATACAAAAAGCATCCTATTAAACTGATAGGTGAAACCCTCATATTGGAAGGCAGTATATTGGCGATCATCAGAATGAAGTTCGATTTGCCAATAACTGGAGGTTAAATCAAAGGTAAAGAAAACCTTCTTATTTCCAAATTTCACAAATAATTTGTAGATGGGTGGTGGAATGTTCCTATCAGGAACTGTAATTTTGTGCAGTTGACAAGCAGCCAAACAAATCTCATTGACCCATCTTTTTTCTTCACAGTTACAATTGGATTACAAACAGGTGAAGAACATTTGGAAATAATTCCCCAATCTAGCATCTTGTTGATTTGCTTAGTTATCTCTTCACGATACTGATATGGAATAGGATACGATCTGGATTGGAATGGTTGGTCATGAATGAGTCTTATTCTCTGCTGGAAACCCTCTATTATCCCAGGTATTTATGAGAAAAATGGGCTAAACTGATTTATAACTGATCGCAATTCCTTTGTACTATTGCTTCCAATCAAGTTGGATTGTGCAATTTTTTGTTCCATGAGTGCTTCTGGGATGGTAGATATTATGCAGTCAACTTCAGGTAGGTCATATCTTGGAAGCAATGTCATTTCCAAGATCTCATCACAAACCCTAACTGTCTTATCAGAGAAATCAGTAAAACAATGGTTTTTATGCAGGAAATCTGCCCCTAGAATGACATCATGTATTAAGCCTTTCAGTATTAAAAACACATGATAGAAAATTGTTTGGCAAATGTTCAAATGAATCCAGATTTGTTTTTGTGATAGTTTAGACTTTCTATTGTTTGCCATGATGACTTGTACTGATTTCAGCGGTAGGGTCATAATGATTGGATTTTTAATCAGAATCTTATGATAAAAATTGTCTGATATAACAGAAATTTGGCTATCTGAGTCTAATAAAGCTTTTACTAGCAAACCCTCAAACAAAATCTCTATCATGGGGCAGCTTTGCAAAACAAAATTGGTTGCCTTGTCATACCATGAGCACATAAGATTAGTGATTTCTCCTACTATGGTTTGGCTAGCATTCCTCATTGTATTTTCGGTTTCTTGAGGTGAGGAACATGGCCTCAAATACCATTCTAGTTTGGTTTTGGCAAGATAGTAGGTACATGGTTACTGCACCCTGGCTTTGGGTTATTCCCTGGGCTATTGTGGGGATTTGTTTTGTTTTCCCCCCTATTAACTTGGGTTCTATCAGGGGTCCATATGTAGGGAGAGGATTTCATGGATTTTCCCTTCCAATGATATGGGTCATTATTATTTTTTCTTTTTTTTGTAGTAAATGGTATTGATGGCCATTTCTTCTTTTCATTTTTCAGGTGTCCTATTTGAAACATTAGATGTATTTAAGTCAATGCCATTTAACAATTCAGCTACTTGCTCAATGTTTCTAGCATTGGTGCATAATAGTGCTTGCTCAATTTTTAAAGGCAAATTCCTTTTGATAATTCTTATCATGTCACTGTCACTCATATGGTAAGTATTCAATGTTTTAAGTTTTGTTACTTGGCAGTGGAAAAATTTGGTAAAAGTTTCTCCTGGTGTTTGCCGATAATTTTTCTTGAAATAGCTGATAAAAAAAGCTTCTTGTTTAGCCATCAAATGTGGATGGAGTTTGTAACAATGATTCCCACCACATTAGTGTGTCGCTGTGTAAGTGTCTATAAGCAATAATAAGTTTCTCTGCCTCAGACAAATTGTGATTAACCGAGAAGTATAGATTAAGGCTTCTAAGGTGTTCCATAGGGGCCTCATTAGCTAAACCTTTAAAGTTGTTCAACTTCACAAATTGGATAATTGCACTAATTTCAGCTGTGCAGTTATTCACATTAGTCATCTCCATTGAGTTAATTGGCTGAATAGGTACTTGTGTATTTTGATTCATCTGGTAGTTATTTGGTACTATTCCCTCTAAGTTAAAATTATAAGGAGAAGCTTCTATCTCCAGTGGTATTTGATGTGCCCAAGTAGGTCCCAAATAAGGATCAACATCCTTGCTACTGTCTTTGAAAACTACTTCTAAATCATTTCCTAACTTATCTCCATTCTCATAATTGGTTTGTGTTGACCTATCAATTTCAGTAGGCTGCATTCCCATTCTATATGCCTTTTGATGTAAATGAATTTCAATTGCTTCAAATCTTTGATTAATGGCTTTGTCCATATGGTCCAACAGGTCCTGAATTCCTTTTATGCCTTCAATTAGTGTTCCTAATTTTACATCATTTGGAAGAGTCTCCAATTCACCAGAAGGTATCTTTTCCTTCAAATGCTTTACATTTTGACTCATGACTTCAAAAGATTTGTTATTCCCTTCCACTTCATTATTTAATTGGGAGTGCAATTGCTCAATTTTGGTGTTAATGATATTAAATTCTTCCTGAATTTTGTTTTGATGCCTATCCTGTTCAGCAGATACTTATTCCTTAAAATGTATATGATTTTGTTGTACTTCTTCATATTTAGTATCTAGTTGGCTGGTGATAGTGTGCTTGAATATTTCTAACCTCTGTTGATGCCTTACATCTTTCTCATCTACCTCTTTCCTCATTTCAGACATAGCCTGTTACAATTCTTTATTATCTTCTTGGACACTATTTAAACCAAGAGATAATTGTTTCACATCTGCAGATAGTTTACTTTCAAATTCATTCATTTTTATATCCATATTAATGTTTAAATTACTGAAACTAGCCGTCATTTCTTCTCTTAAACTACTGTTATTGGTTGCCATTTCTTCCTTTAAACTATTGTTATTGGCTGCCATTTCTTCCTTTAAACTACTGATATTGGCTGCCATTTTTTCCTTTAAACTACTGATATTACTATCCATTTTTGCTTCTAAGTTGCATATACTTACTTTCATCTCTTTCATCATTGTCTGTAACATTAGTTGCATGGACATCATATTCTTGGTAGTTTGTGTTATTTCAACTCTGGGTATACAAGTAAATTCATTAGTATGGGTTTCTTGAGTTTGAAAAACTATCTGGCTTTTTTCCTGCATCTGTTGGAAATGTTCAGTTTCGGTTGTAGATCCCCCCAGATGCTTGGCTATACTTAGCTTCTTTCTCAACAACAGTGGTAGTCATTTCTATTTCACTATTACTACTACTATCTGATTCTGGTAAATGCTTAGGATCCATATTTAATAAATATTTTTTACTTCTGGTTAACATAAAAATTTTATTTATAAATTTAAAATATATTATTTGGTTTTATTAATACAAGTGATATATATATATATACCATAGGTTTTTATATGCCATTTTTTTGCCATTTGCATTTAGTTTAGATTTCCCTTATGTATGTAACTTTTATTTCCCATTTTAAAAAAAAACCTTATCTTTTATTTTTCCTGACTCATCTATTTTAATTACAGTTTAATCAACAATTATTTATTTAATAGTTAGTTGGTCTCGGCTCATTTCATTATCTATATCCCTCCTTTTTCACTTACCATTCTAAATAATAGTTTTTATTTGATAAAACTATTTATAATAAAAAAAAATTAAATACATTTTTCAAAGCTGTATTTATTTGAATCAATTATGTGTTAGATGTGTAAGTTTATAGAGGTGATATATATGCAAAAATGATTTAAGACAAAAAAAATTACGAACTAAAAAAATTATTATAATTTTTTTTTATGAGTTCAATAGCTAGATCTCCTTGGAAACTTGATATTCATGCCCTACATTGGGCACCAGATGTAACGGGCTGGTGGATTCCATAAGACATAGGGGAGAGCATCTTACTATGATCATACTTTGGGTCTTTGGATAGGATGCAAGTGATTACGCAATGAAATACATAACCTATGATTGTACCTACTTCCAATGGACTAGCTCTACCTATTTTTATTAACCTAGATACAATTTGGGTCAGTTCATCCAATGCTCACCCCTTTCTAGCCATGTTATACCACAGTATTCAAACTCAAAGAGTAATTACCTGAGCTCTCTTATCAGGGAAGGATATCACACCAATAGTAGTTATTGCACCTCTATATAGGTGATAATTACCAAAAAATCAATTAAGCATAAGATATATAAAAATATGTATGCGCAGTATAATTATACATGTATTAACAATTATAATAAATGACTTAAATATGTATATGTATTTCCTCTATCATTGTAATAATATTAATAGGTGTAAATTTAAATAAGATAATAATGTTTATAATGGGTATGTGAATAATGAAGAACTATAAAGCTGATGGTGGATATTAAAATAATGATGAGTTAGAGACCAGATTAAAATAATGAATTATATAAACATTTATTGATTAACAAAAAAAATATAAAATATGAATAACAATTAAATCTGATACACATAATTTATTTTGTCAAGGATGAATCTCTACCATATCGATATCTATAATGATATTAATAAAAATAAAACCCTTGCCCCAAACCCAATGGTAGAAGTTCATGTACTTGACTAATTATTTACAACAACGAATATGTAAAATTATAATATGTATATGTGATTTCGATTTTAAATGGCTAATTTAAAATATGTATTGTGACGGTCAGATGATGTATGTTGGCTTAACCCAGTTCGAATACTAGGCGAAGGTACCTCGGGGCCACTCATACGCGAGATATTAAATCAAGAATACTATGACCCCTGCCCTCTTCATATATTCTCGAGACTAACCCACGAACCAACAACACTATCTGAGACACGCATAGATATTTTCTTCCCGAGCCACGAGCTTAGCATCAGCGGGATACATGGACAAAACCACCTGCGGAGCTTAAATAGTTAAATTGCAAAAATACTTAGAAATATGTGTTCTGCATGCCTGGATCATTTGAAAGTAAAACAAAGCATTAAAAGATAACTAGCAAACGCAAGCTTTTTAGTGAAATAAATATCTTTAATAAATGACATTTGAAATATTATTAATAATTTAATGGCCTTCGCTATTCCCCAAAATTTCTGAATAACTAATGAGACAATGAAAACCCGATTAATATACTTGCGGTCTAAATCTTTCCTTCCCAGTTTTATTACACATTGTCACTCGAATCTGCTCGATAAAGTGCTATAATAAGAATCTTTCGCAAAGCAGTTTCTAATTGCTTTGCACTAAAACAGAGTTTAAAATCATTTAAGATGTATATCACTAAATCTGACATAAGTAAGAAGCTAATGGCGGACAAAAGAAGCGTTATCGAGGAGATCAAATTGGCAAACAAAAAAAAGAAAAAAAAAACTTACTCGTACTAAATTTTACAAGTATGAATAAAACAGTTGGTAAGGGATTTTTATATGAACAATTAACTAATAAACTTAACCACAATGAAATTAAAATATTTACACATGGGGAGTAATGAAGAATAGTGAAGAAAAAGGGGTTAAATATCTAGGTAGATGATCACATATACATATATCTAACTAGTCTAATAAAAATAGTTACATTATAAATATCATTAAGCAAACATTTCATAAATATTCAAGAAAGCAATTATAAAAAGTATGGACAAAAAGGGTAGCATAATGAATAGTTCATGAGGAGAGATATGATTACCATCCTTATTCCTTGGTCATGTTCCAACGACGGGCGTAGCTTGATCCGTCTGATGCGATGTGTTTGATCGGACAAGGAAAGTGGAAATCGGTAGCATGGTTTCACAAAAAGTCCTCCAGACACGGTCAGATGACGATTGAATAAATACTACGGCATTTTTCTGGTATTGAGGAACCCCGGCGATAGGCAAAGCTATTTATTTGCCTAGCCGAGCATATTAGAATCCATCATACTTATACGATTTTTAGCTTGAGCAGGTTCAAACTTCTTCATGATTTGTAGACGATAATTGTAGACTTTTTGGAATAAAATCACAAACAAAATCTGACAGAGTTCTCCTAAGAGAAATCTGAATGCACCTTGCAATAGCAGATCTGAATGAAACTTGCAATAGCAAAATCTGAATGCCTTGCAATAGCAAAATCTTGAATCAACCTTGCAATAGCAAAATCTGATATCACTCTTCCAATAGCAAAATCTGAAATCCAATCTCCTCTTTTGTTCTCTCCCTTTTATAACTTTTTTTCTTAGCTACCTTCTATTGTTTGTATGATCTGAGATCTTGATAAGCCTCCCCATGCTCCTTTGTTTCAAAGCAACATTTTCTAAAAATAACTTTTACTTTTTTACTCTAAATTTCTTTCTTTAAAGTTTGAATTCTATTAACTAAAAAGAAAGAAAGAGAAGGCCATCTTTAATTTGACTTGAATGGGCTTAACTAATTAAAATATACATTCTTTTAGAAATGTTGGTGGGCTTATCTCAAAATCAAATCATACTAAATATTTTAACAAAATTTTAACAACAATATATTATTATTTTTTTATAGTAGAATAAGCATTTTATTTCAGCAGAATTTTGCATTAACTCATATATATACGCTAGATGTATATATATGTTTGACTAATAGGTTAAGCAATTTTTATTAATAGAATGAAATTTATTTAAAACAAAATATTTAAATGTAATACACATTTGATAAGCATAATTATTTTTAACTCTAATGCAAAACCCTGCTGATATTGAACTATAAACTTAATTCAGGTCTACAATACTAATTAAGTTTATAGGAAGATGTGAAGCATGAATCGGGCTTCAGATCCATTGCTTCAGTATACAAACATAACAACAACAACAACAAAAATCTTTGTTGTCTAGATAAATCAATGCTTATAAATCATTGATTTATAAAAGCAATATAAAAATAAGCTTAATTAATAATAAAGAATTAAAACTCTATCATTGTGTTTTGCTAACTGTAGGATATTAAAAATTCTTACCTTTCAATTTCCTATATGTTGTCAAAAGTCAGTCAGATGGGAAGGTCAAAACTAGTAATTTTTTTTTATTCTTTATACAATTAAAGATGATAAATATATATATATAAATCTAATATTTCCCCCCTTATTACTCTCATACAGAATTTCTCCAAAACTATACACATTAACTTCCATTTGTAGAAACAAAAAAAAATACATAAAATTTACAATAGACAAAATAATAAAACAAAAATCACAATTTTTATCCCATTATGTTAATTAAAGTTTGATGAGTCTGCTGGAAATTGTTCATTTGCTAAATAAATTCCTAGGAATGGAGATGAAGTTCTATTCCCACGATGAATAGCAATTTCTTGTGTGAGTCAAGAAATAATAGTGTTCTCCAATTATCCTGTCCTGGATTTGGTTAAGCATTTTATTTAAAGCAAAGATGGTTTTTATGTTTCTTCTAAATGGGCAGGTAAAATCTTTAAACTTTCATGGCTTTATTGATGGCGTATTATTACCCCATGGTACAAACTTTTCAGCAAGAAATCGTTATATAAAAATAATATATATTTATTGATTCATTTGCTTCTCAAGATTTCAATGATGATATTATTATATATCAAAACAATTAATTATTGAATATTACTGCAACATGTAAATTTAACTAAACTTTGTCTAATTAGCAAATAATTTAAATCTTCTTACTTTCAAATTATTTCTTTCCCTTCAAATGATTGCTTTAAAATTTCAGCTTTTGATCATTTTGATTAATATTTTAAAAAATATTTATATATTTAAATTCTAACATTCACATCCATTTTGTATTTGAATTTATTTTTAAGCAGAAAAAAATAATAATGTTCTATCCTCGAATGAAGAAGACAATTATAACAATTAATACTGCATTGTAGGTCGCGTGAAGTTTTTTTTAAGCAATTTAACCTTGACATTTCTTATTGTTTAACAGACATAATATAAATAAATGGGATTATAAATAAAAATAATAATTTATACATATTTTAAATTTCATTTCCACAAATGGTTTCTATGTGTTTACATTTTAATTCAGTCATTGTTTTTTTTTTTAAGTTTATGTGTAAGTTTTTTTTTTTTATAGTCATCCCCAATTATTAACATATAATATGTTTTATTCCAGTGTTAATATATCTATCTGTTTCCCTATTAATTTATTGCTTTTTATTACTTCTTTAAAAATAAAAAAATATTTATACACATGTATACATTGGAAAGAAAAAAAAATGTTAATATGCCAATTTGTTTGGCAATTTATTGGTTAAGCAAATATGTTATGTGGCTCCAATTGATAGAGTGTCTTAAATAACTGGATGGTGTGGCAGGTTTTGTAGCTCATCACTACAATATATACATATATAACTAAATGTTATATTAAAAGTAAATCAACATACATTATAAATATAAAAGAAAATATATACACAATCATTATCATTCCATTAAAGAATAAAAATCTCTCCAAGTGTAATTCATTTTCTGTTATCCATAACTTTACTTCACATCACTCCAATAAACTTATTTTATCCATCCATCTCAAATGTTGACTCTTTCAAGGACTTTATAATTTTTGAGAATCCAGTTAAGACTTGGTATATCTACTATGATCTCTTAGTAATAAATGTCCAGCTCAGCTCCATTTCAGCTTATTGTTCCTTTCAATTATATCAATAATATTCATTTATTCCTTCATCTCTGTACTTTACTTTCAACATCTCGTTGTTACTCCAACATACATTTTATCACACTTCATTAATTAATCTGAAATTTGTATGCTTTTCTATTAAACATCTATATTTTAAAGCCATACATAAAAAATATTAAAGACATGGTTAAAACCTTTTTCAAACACATAGGCATTTTTTTTTAATTTAAGATATTTCTAACAGAAGTACTTTATATCAAATTAATTCTATGATTATTATTATTCATTATGTTACTATGGTATTAAAATGTATTAATTATTAACTTCTTATCATTTCTAATTAAAAAATGTTGTTTTCTCCTTTTGCAATAAGCAATTGAGTGATTTTCAAACCTTTTTAGCATTTATCTTCAGTCCAACTTTTTCATTTCAATTTAATAATTCTTGCAGTATTTCATGAAGCATCATGTATAAATTATAAAACCAAAAACATCAGCTACAAAATCTAGATGACATATGAAATTAAAATTTAATTATTCAATTAAGCATATCAATCTTAAATATGGAAATATGTAATCAATCAGTCATAAATCCATAACAATATTAATTCTCTTATCATTTTGAAAAATATTTTTGATGTTCCAAAACTCTAACTATTACCAAAGAACTAATGATATATGTGAATTACAGACAATATCCCAAAGAATAATCATTCAAAAAGCACTAAAATAAATACTTATCATCTAAAATCCAAGAATTTTGTTTAAAAATAAACACAATTATGGAAAAAAAAATTTTTTTTACAAAACATCCAAATAGTCAAAAAATATAAATCTGTTCAACCATAAATCAAGTCACAAAAATTAATCTATGTTATTTATTAATAATTGAACATGGCTTAGAGATTATGAGAATAATTCCTCTATCTTCTCAACCACCAATGATGAAACCGACAACATATCACTATTATATATGTTTTTAGTCAGGAAATTAATTCTCATATGACCAATACAAATTAATATGGATCCTCTTATCGAGATTATATTAGCTACACATTCTTTTACTGATTAATACTGAATATTAAGTAATTTGGCTAAGAGTCTGCTAAATGAAAAAAATATATAAGCTGAAAAATTTTTCAGTGTTTATCTAAATCAAATTTGAATTCTAGATCATTGACATGGTAAATAGATATACTAATTTATATGTCATGCGATCCTCAACTTTAATTAAAAAATTTAAAAAAAAATTATACAAATATTTCTTCACATCCAGAAATGAATATACCAATTTTATTTGGTATAAAAAAGTATAATGAAGTGACAGTAGTAAAATATATACTGAGTTGGAAATTGAGCATTTAGTCTTAAAATCATTTGAGATCATCAAGCAGAACAAACTACTAATGTCACATTCTCTGAAGAACTGATTTATTGCTACATATTTACCAAGTACTTTACAGAAATTCCAACTAAATTTTTTTATCTATAATTGATGCCACAATGTTAACAATAAATCAAACACAGAAATTAATAAAAACAGTAAATCTAGAAATACTTATCCTAGGTAATAAAAAAAAATCTTCAGACTTTTTTTTCACATAAACAGAAGAGAATACATTCACTAGTAATTTTAAGTATATTCATATGTAATAGAGAATGTAAATTTATAATCTTTATTAGTTGTTCTAAAATTCACATTAATAACAAAATCACCAATGTGTTAGTTATAAGGTAGTTAGTTGGGAGAAACATTTCTGAGCTTGCTCGACAATCTACTTATCTGAAAAAATTTCTAAATTCAGCAATATTTGAATTCCAGGTCATGGATACAGAACAATATATGCATACTACTACACCTCAGGCCATTTGGATATATATATATATATCATTTAAAAAAAATCATTAAAAATACACAAAAAATTCTGAATAATAGGTCATGATTACAATAATATTTATTGAAAAAGATTTACTTTAAAAAATAATGACTTAATTACTTTTAAAAACAAAAATAATTTGAAACAGTAGAAAAAGTTATAATTATCCTTCACTGGTATATCATTTGCTTGTTGATTTTTAAAATTTTGCCTCAACAAAAGATCAAAGTACATGATTATTTTTATAATTAACTAAATTTTTCAAAGATGTAAAATTCAGTTCTAATGCTTACCAAAATAAAATAATAAATTGTTATAATTTATTGACAAGAAGTTCTTAGAAATACTGTAATAAAATAAGTGTATCCCATTTCAGTACTTGAGTATTAACTAAGCTTTGACGTATTACACCGAAAGCATACTATTCTAATCTTATGATCTTTAAGATAACATCTCCTAGTGATTTGCGAACAAACTTAATCAATAAACTTTGCCCGCAGATCACGTGGAGAAGTCACCTTGAAGATCGCAAGATTAGAATAGTATGCCATCGGGGTAATATGTCATAAAATAGTTAATAGGGAAGGAGACATCCAACGTGGCCATGTTGGTCATTGCAAAATAATAAACTAATAATTAACTACGATAAAAAATTATCAAAAATGAAATATTATAAACAATCATTACAATTTTTAACGATATTTAAATAATCATTTGACCATGAAAACAATAAAAAGTTATCAAAAATGGAATATTATAAATAATCATCTACAATTTTTCATGATATTTAAGTAATCATTTGACCATGAAAACGATAAAAAGTTATCAGAAATGGAATATTATAAATAATCATCTATAATATTTTAGGGATATTTAAGTAATCATTCTCCCCCCCCCCCAAACAAACCAATGAACTAATCATATATATTTTTTCAGACTAGAAGCCATTGCAAAATAATAACTGATAATTTACTACGATAAAAAATTATCAAAAATGAATATTATAAATAATCATTAACAATTTTTTAACGCTATTTAGAAACTAATCATTTGACCCTGAAAATAATAAAAAATGATCAAAAATGAATATATTACAAATAATCATTACAATTTTTTGTGGAATATTTAAGTAATCGTTCGACCCCGAAACAAAGAAATGATTTTCTAATTTTCAGTCCAAAAATGAGACGCATTTATTGTTCAAGAACAGCAGTAATAATTTACTCCAATAATAAATGGACTAATAAGTAATATTTTATTACAATAAAATATTATCAAAAATAAGTATTATAAATAATTTTTATAATTTTTAATGGTATTTAACTAATTATTTACATTTTTTTTTAAAAAAAAAAAAACCAAATTGTTCTCAATTATGAACTACAAATAACTGGCTTTATGAGATAGTGCGATACTGAAACTCAATCACTTCTTCTAAATGGTAAGTCCCTTTTCTTGGTTTTTGCACAGACATTTTGGTTAATTACTCATAATGGTCATTAGTAATACAATTAGATAAATTAATAATAAAATTTGATAAATTAAAAATACAATTTGATAAATTAGTAATAAAATTTCATAAAATTAGTAAATAAAATCAGCAATACTTCAATGATCAAAATATAAAATAAGCAATCAAAAAATATTAAATTCTTACAATGGCGGATCAGACACTGTAAAAAAAATGTGTCTCACTTGGTCAACACAAGCAGGTAAAAGACAGATATTTACCCAGAATTCACCCAAGTATTTTAAAATCTCATAGGTGGCCACAAAAACACCTTGACTGCTTCTATCGATTAGTCATGCCAATGTTTCAGTTGCCATGGCATTGTTTTGGTTCTTTGACAATATCTACTGGCGGCTTGTGTAGCATGTCATAGCTTAGTTAATACTCAAATACCTACATTTCTTTCAATAAAAGTGGGTATAAAATCACCTTCAAGTAGAAATATATATATAAAAGAGAATTTAATAATTTTATTTAAATTAATATATATAATGCACAGATAGCAAACTAATTATATAATTCTTTAAAGTTTAAAATCTAAAAACAAGATTGTCTTAATATAGAATAATAATAATAAAAGTTGTTAATTAGTTATTTTTAATCTTAGAATGTTTTTCTATATTGACGTAATTGCAAACAGGCCCTTGGGCATAAAGTCAGATAAGAGGTAAATTAAAAAAATACTAGTGATAAAATTTTGAGTTCCTACTCTATAGAAAGTTGACCAATAACAATAGAAAGAAGCACACAGTTCACAGAGAAAAGTCAAGCCAGGCAAGATCAATCCTGGAATTTGATGATAAGAATTCACAAAAATATTAAAAAAAAGTTTTGAAGTTGAGATTTAGATTTGGATTGCTCTTGCTGATTGTGTGTTATTTAATATATTTATAAGTGTATTGCAGATCTCAAAAATGTAGGGGTCAGCAATAAATTATGTTTCCCACATTTGCTTCCACTAAGGCATCCTCCAGAGTATGATAGTTCCAGGAAAATTGGCCAGCAACGGACTTGTCTCCACCTAGAACAATATTAAATGGAAAAAACTTTTAATTGTGTGATGTATCAAGGAGTGCCAAGATGGACTTCAATAAACCTACAGCATTGGAAAGTATAACCTTTTGCTTTAAATGAACTTTAATTATATAATACAAACTTTTCCAAGTAGTAATTTTAAACGTCACTTTTTTTTAAAAAAAAAAAAACTTTAATCTGACTAAAATTTTTAATTATTTATTATATTTTTATATAGATGTTTGATATCATTTCCATTCTCATAAATTTGTTTAAAATTAATAATTTAAAAATAAGCGTATATGGCTGTATATATTCATAAGATTATGTTAGTTTAAGGTGTGTTAATTTTGGGCTAATTGTTTCGTAGTTAAGTCGGTGCTGGTGGATAGATGTACAGATGTTTTATGTCAATGTAATTTAAGTAAGTGCATTGGATACTCATTTCCTTGTACTGCATTAGCAAACAGGGCATAATACACACCTGAACATATGGCCCAACAGTATAGTCATCGTGTTTTAATGGTCGTAGACATATTTCCTATACTATTGATTTTCTTACTCTGGTTGGGACAGTAAGCCAGCAAAGACCGCTATCCCCATTTACAAAGCATCTCGTATATATATTTCAAATAATTTCATTTTTTTGTATCACCAATTGGCAGTGGATCATTCCTGTCAGTTGGTAAAATTTATTAATGGTCATGGGGAAGATGCTCATTCCTTCCCACCATGATTCTTTATTTCTCAAATGATATCATGCTATAGAGGTAAATTCCTGTTAGCATGATTGTGTTATGCTTATAATCTCATTTTGCATTAGTCACATTGGTATATCAGTACACTAGCATTGGTTTAAATGTAAGATTTGAGCCTAAGGTTAAAAAAGAGTGGGTTGGTTATATGCATAATCTATGTAGCATATTCATGCTTAGTAAAATGTTGAAATTATAAAATCTATTAAATGCTTCCATCTGTGCATATAATTCAAATCAAATATATTTACTACTTAATTTAATTTTGAGAATTTTCTTTTTAATGTGTGTGTGCATAGTAATAAAATGTTTCGTTTAATTAAATCTTGGCAGTAATTTATTTTATTAATATTTAAATTAAAAATTAATTTGAATATATAGTGTGCTATTTTAAGCTCAATTTCCTCCTGAGCTAGTGATTGGGACTTTTGATTTGATAAAAGAGTAACCTTTCCTGTGCATAACTGCCTACTATATAAAATTTCTAGGTTCCAATGGCCTAGTGGCACCCTGGTATGGCAGATTGGGTTAGGAAGGTTCTGTTGACTATAGTACATATGGATATTTGTCTGTAAAACGTTTTTCATAATAGTAATCCATCATCACTGTCATCATTGGTATAATGACTGCAGAATGAAAATTTATCCTAGATTCAGTTTCTTCCTTCCATAACCTTTATTCTCTATATCATATTAGTAAGCTTCCTTATTTCATTCATACACCCCATATTTATCTTTTTTCTATGTCTTTTACAATACCTTCATATTCAGTCTAAGGCTCTACATGTTCAACTATTATCATTACACAAAATGTCCATCATATCATGATTTCATCTCAATTCTTTCAATAATGGCTATAGTGATTATTAGTTTTTTTATATATATAGACTATTTACTAACAAAAAAAGCACAATTTCTTTAGCAAATATATTGTAATGCTATGGAAAAATATGGAGTCATATCTGGGGTATTAGTCACCAGTATGTGAACATAAACTGTCCTAAATTGGTAAGCCATTAGTAACTCTACAAAAAATTGGGGGTTAATCCATGAGTGACGTGTGGAATTGTATTTTTATCCTCAAGTTAAAAAAATAAAATTTAATCTCATAAGAGAAGAGCATGATGAATCAATCTGAAAGATCAGCATAGCTAACTATAAGCTCACTAGCAGTATAAGGAATACTAAAAAAATAACCATTGATCATAATGAATGGTCAACCAAAATAAATCAATCAACAGGCCATCATGTGTCTGGATTAGAACAATAAAAAATATAAATCAACAGTCAATCTGGTGACTGGATTAGAAATGGGTTTTTTGTAGACCTGGCTAACTATTGAGCCTTTTCCAGCTTGGGCAATTATTTAAACATAATTTGGGTGCACCATCTTAAGTGATAATCGATTAGAATACATGCAAATCAGAACAATAACGGTGGATATTAAACATGATGATAATCATCACTGTTCTACCCACATATATTGGCTAACTATAAACCAAATTTCTAATAGAGACCAAACTAAATAAAATGTAGTGCATGGACATTGAAAAAATATCCTGTTTGTGCCAACCCAGGAATCATCCTCATCATCATTTGGATGCCCATACACTAAATACAAATCCCTTATCCCATATTACTGTTATGCACAAATCTAGCTCAGAAAACAAGATCTCCATAATTTATTATTGTGAGCAAGAGGGAATAAATAAATAAATTAGCTTATTATAAATAATCTTAAGAAATTCATGGGCTTCCCCTATTTATAAATAACTAGTTTATTTGGATCATCAAGAAAAAAAACTAAATCTTAGGAATATAAGCTATCATGATATAAGGTTACACACACAACACTTCACAAAGCAGGAATTGGATAGAATAAGACCAGAAATAATATTTTTGAAAACAATTATTTAATATCCAATTAATAAAAAAATGACATGATAGTAGATAACTTCAAAGATCCATTTCATCATAAAAAATAAATAAATATATAGTTTGATAAAATTATATTAACCTATCAATTAATTTTTATCCATAGATTACCATGAAGTTTTTCTATTAAAAATAACTTAAGAGTTTAAACATTTTCAAAAAAATCAAAGCTATCAATTAATTTTTATCCATAGATTACCATGAAGTTTTTCTATTAAAAATAACTTAAGAGTTTAAACATTTTCAAAAAAATCAAAGATAGCAATCTTTGATTGTACCCAGAAAGCCAATTGAGAAAAAACTACTACATTTATGAAACAACAAAAAACAGATTTTCTATAAATAAAAAAAATAGTGTGCATACATGATAAAAAATACCTATAGCTATGGCTCTCTTGTCTATAAAAGCCTTTCCAATAACAATTTCAGTTTTTCCTAATAGATTTTCTTCTTGAATGCTTCTAAATATGGACCTGGTTAAATTTGTCCTTTCCGGAGTCCGTAGCAATTTCAGATAAATGAAAATAGCAATTTTTATCCATTTAGTTTTCCTCTTGGATTTCCAGTGAGACAAATGTACAAAGAGAATCATTGCTCCTGGTTGAATGCAAGGTTGCAGAATGCTTAAAGGAGGTTTTACATTCCCTACATTTTCTTCCAGTGAAGGTAGGTTACAGACAAGAAAGTGATGTCTAGCTTTTAGCTGATCTTGGCACATGGTTTTTATTGTACAACTTATTTAGTGCTAACCTCATAGTATACTAAAAACTTGATACAAAAAAACTTATTTTATTCAATAGCTTGGTGTCAGATGGATTAAGCTTGGTCTGCTATCTATTCAACAGCTATGTTATGAATAATTTCTACTATTATCCTTTTCAGCAGAGAATTAACATTTTACAGCTTTCTTCAACAATTAAGTTAGCAATAACCTCTCTCCAGACATTTGGGTATAGTTACTAATTCACACTCCCACATATATTTTTTAGAACAATCTTACACTACCCTTTTCATGACAACCTAATAAAATTTCATAACTACAATTATTCAGCTAATTATCTCCTTAATCACAGATTAAAAACAAGTTAAGAACAAGAATTTAACAACATAAAATTCTTGACATTTCTTTATAATTAAAAATCAAATCTTGCAAAAAACAAATAAGATAATCTGTTAATTGCATTGATTTGATTTTTTCATTTCATTAAATAAAAGTAAAAAAAGGAAAAAAAATCTGATAAATTAACATATTAAAATCCTATTTTTGCTCTTCCTTTTCTTTTATTTATTTATTTTTTTTAAAAAAAATACACTTAAATATATTTAATGTTTGAGAATTTTCATACTATCATGTGAAGATTTTACAAACATTTAGTTAAATAAAGACCCATAAAAATATGTATTGAATAATTAAATATTATTTTCCCCAATTAATTAATTTTTTTTATTTTCAAACCTTAGGAATCTGCTGCCAACTATCTAATTATTTTTTTTCTAGTGCAGCTATGTAACCAACAGGCTGCATTACCCTAGTACTATATGGAAAATGAAATTGAGTTGAACCCCTTTCTTGATATTTTAGTTTGATTCAGCCAATTTCATTTCACTACAACAAAAATTTGTGTTAGTTATGCTTTACTGTACATTAACATTTACACAAAATTACAAACTGAAGTACAATTTATGTAGCTTTGCTGGGCTATTTTTAAAAGCAATTGTCTCATTTATTACATCTCTTGTTAGTCACACTTTGCTGTACTTTTACATTTACTCGGTCTTACAAACTGGGATATAGTTTTTTTTAAGTAAGTCATGTTAGGCTATTCGGCCACTGGAAACAAACTCATTTTTTTATTTCTGAAGACAGTGACTATTGGTCTACCTGGTCTAGTATATGCATGCCTGCCTCCAGGACCATGATGAACAGAAAATATCATTACAGAATACAAGTTTGCAATCTCAGTTTAAGCACAAACACAACTTATTACCGAGAGGGCACATTGAGAGAAAAAATAAACAAAGAAATGTTTGGCCATATGGATTACCTTGCTGAATTTACTTTATAAGTCTTGTAGGCTCCATATCCATGACACAATTTGGTGCCTGATAGACAATTCAGTACTCACCTGAGTGGCTTATTTGCAAAAAAATTTAAACTTTAGGTAGGTGTAGTGCAGAGATAAAACATTGGAGAATCTTGAGGACATTGCATCCCTATTCCCATAAGAATATCACTATCCACTATCAGAACTGAAGGCAAACCTATAAAAGCCTGGAGTAATATGGCATATTATATTTCTTCTGAAAAAGATCTTAACAACTGAGCATTATATATTCCCATTTATTTTCCTCCCTCTGCCAGTACAAAAGCATTATTACCATACTGCTTTACTATTTGTAATGGTCCTTCATATAGGTTTGAAATTTTTGTAAATATTTTTTTCTGTATGCCTTACAAAATTAGCTCGGATCATTACTTGATCCCCTACTTGGAATTTATGATAAGAGCCCTGAGATTTCAGTTTCCTCATTTCACTCTTTCTGGTTATCAGTTGTAATGCTTTAATTTTATCCTTTTTCTTATCTATTGCATCTGGAAATATTGGAAGCCTTGTCTTATATAGAATGTGTAAATGTTTCCTATAATGCAGTTGAATAAGAAAGAACAAGTGAATTCATTAATTGTTCCAATTTATATAATTTAAAACTTGTTTAACTTGATTTACCCAACCCCAATGCTTGGTATTAATATAGACCCTGAACAGGCAACCTAGCTAAAGCATCACCCACTCACTTAGATTGGACTGAGGGTTACAAATAGATGTCAAGATATGATTAATTTCATGATCCATTTTTGCCATTGAGTTGATAAGAATGGAATCTATGGTCTAAAATAATGGTCCTTGGCTTTCCCATAATGCCAAAGTGTTGCATTGCCAATTTTCAAGCATTTACCTGGGGTACTGGATAAGCAGTTACCCATTTGAAAATATATCATATCCTACTACCAGGTATTTCATCTTTCTGAATGATGGCAATAAACCATAAAAATCCATCACCAAAGTTCATTTGGCCCTTCTAATATTATGAAACTTAGCAGTCCTATATATGATTTATTAAGAGGCTTAGTTCTTTGGAATATGCCACATGTATTAAAAACTGACAAGACATTTTGATATTGTTTCCTTAGTCAGAAGTATAAATGCATCCTGCTTTAGGAGACTGAAAAGCATGATCAGTTCTCTGATAATAACATTCTGTGTTATGAGGTGATATACTTATGGTTTGTCCAATTATTGGTGTTCTGTCATGGGATAAAGAACAACATTCTTGATGAGTATTTCCTTCATGAATGTTTGATCCACTTCTAGATCTCTTAATTATTCAGGTTCTGGAAGGACTATTTATGACACCAGTTAAACTTTTCCACCATGATGGTATCTTGATTTTTTTCTTCCCATATGGAATGGCATTCATGTGTGGATTAACCATAAAAATCCACCACCAAAATTCATTTGGCCCTTCTAATATTATGGAATTTAGCAGTCCTATATATGATTTATTAAGAGGCTTGGTTATTTGGCATATGCCACATGTATTAAGAACTGACAAGACATTTTGATATTGTTTTCTTAGTCAGAAGTATAACTGCATCCTGCTTTAAAAGACTGAAAAGCATGATCAGTTCTCTGATAATAACTCTGTGTTATGAGGTGATATACTTCTGGTTTGTCCAATTATTGGTGTTCTGTCATGGGATAAAGAACAACATTCTTGATGAGGGTTTCCTTCATGAATGTTTGATCCACTTCTAGATCTCTTAATTATTCAGGTTCTGGTAGGACTATTTATGACACTAGTTAAACTTTTCCTCTTCCATGGTGGTACTTCATGTCTTCTGTTAGACCATGATGGTGTCTTGATTATTTTCTTCCCATATTGAATGGCATCAGGTGTGGATTATTATCTCTTCTGTATGTCAATATAATTGGTTTAAAAACCCCATGCTTTTCAGCATATGCAGGATTGCTACTGTCAAATGCATTTAGCAGTTCAGCCACCTGCTCAATTGTATCACTGTTAGTTTCAATCAATGTCCTTTCAATATGGTTTGGAAAGCTATGTTTTAATATTCTTACTATTTGTAATTCTGAGAGAGGATCTTCAATGAGTGTTCTCAATTTCCCTACTTGCTTTCTAGAAACTGGCGTGTAGAGTTCACCAGTAGGACACTTCTCATAGGACTTTATGTTTAATCCCTTTCTAGTAATCCTCACTCAAGTAGTACTTCATGATTACCGGATTGAACTCGATAATGCACCTTGAAGATGGGTATAAGCTATCACTATCTTTGTATCTTCAGTTACAGCATTAATGCTGAAATATCTTTCCAGATGATTGAAAAATTCAATAGGTGTCTTACCAGCATTTTCCTGAAAAAGTTCTTATTTTATGGAGCTGGTTTACAATTCCAGGAATTTTGTTTGTATATTGACTCTCTATTTTTATTTCCTCTATCTTTGTATTTTCAATTTCTTTTTTTAATGTGTACATGATGGTTTGGCTTTTGGTTTCACCATCTTGTCTATGGTCATCCAATTGTTTTAATATTTCTTGGATTCTATCATCATCTCTGACCTGCAACAATTTTATTTGATTAGCCAGGTCCCCTATATGGAATTCTACCAATTCCATACTTTGCTGACTTGCTAATTTTATTATCCATTACTTCTTGTATATCTTTTATTTTCATATTCTGTTCTTCTTTGTTTTGTCTCACTTCACTCAAAACTTTTTCTTTAATCTGTTTGATTCAGTCTGCTACTTCATTAGCCATATTTTTACTATTTTCATCAATTTTCTTTAGCATATCTTTTATTTCTTTTGAAATTTCTTCTGTTATTTTTCTATTTTCTGCTTCTCTTTGTTGGTTCTTTATATTATGCTTTCTTCTTTGTTTGTCTCTGTTTTTATTATCTTCTTCTCTTTGTTTATTATCATCTTCTCTTTGTTTGTCTCTCTTTTTATTCTCTTATTCTCTTTGTTTATTATAATGTTTACTATCTTCTTTAAACATTTCTAATAATTGGGATAAAATGGAAGCCTCCTCTATTCTCTGAATGCTTTCCATTGGCTGCTGATCATCTTTTGGATTATTTTCTTCCATCTTTTTTGCTTTTCCTCTTGTCAGCATATTGTACCAGTCAAAACATGTTGATCCATCCTAACATAAGCTGGAACTTAATAATATGTACATCAAACCCAATCAAGCCTGACATTTAGATCAGGGACCAACCTGAATTCGAACCCACTCCATAAGCCCCAGATCAAACACCTAATGAATAACATATAATAATAGCACATGAGAATTTATTCTTAAGTCCAGCCCACTAGCAGAGTAAAAAGGCAATGAGATATCTATTAACTATAACTTAACTAAATAGTATTTAATTTTATAAAGCCCAAACAGTATTTGAAATCAAACTGAGAGACTGTAAACCTCTCACACTTATTAGCCAATCAGGTGTTATTAATAGCGATTAAATCGTAAATTCAAGACAGAGAATTTAATAAGAAGAGGGTGACCACCCTCATCTTTACTTGTCTTTCTATATATCCAAGCCAGTCTGAAATACTTAGATTTGAAAGCGTGAATTAAATGTGAATATGTTTGAAGATTCACGCTTTCAAATCTAAATACTTCAGACTGGCTTGGATATATAGAAAGACAAATAAAGAGGAGGGTGGATGCCCTCTTCTTGTTAAATTCTCTGTCTTGTATTTATGATATGATCACTATTAATAACACCTGATTGGCTAATACGTACGAGAGGTTTGCATTCTCTCAGTTTAATAACTTAACTAAAATATGCATACACATGATTGTATGTGTGGAAGTAACTTAACTAAAATATGCATACACATGATTGTATGTGTGGAAGTAGAGAAAAAGGAATTTAAAATACTCAAACAAGTTAAGCAATAAAAAAATTAGTTTAATACAATGACAAATTATTTATATACATTTACGAATTAATTGCATACATTAGTATGTGCATAAATGAGCAAGTGGTCTACCAAACGGTATATAATTACATAGTGAAATTCATGCTAAGGGTTCTCATATGCTCTTTTATTAAATAGTATATATATATAATCACAAACCTTTGGTGGGTACAGTATTAAGATGCCAATCAATTATTAAAAAGATTACCTAAAATTACCATTAATGCTTTGATTTACGGTTCTGAAATATGGTGACTAACATATTATTTCCAGGAGCATTCCAGGATTCATTACAGATATAATATAAACTGTTTTCACACCATCATGGTCAGAAAATAAGTAAAACACATTTGAAAATTACATTTAGTTATATGACAAAATATTTATTGAAAATTCTTTTAATTAACAATAGTAAGAAGAATGCTTTATTTATCTAAGGCATATGCATTTAAATACAGAACTAACAAATTATGATAGTGGGATTGTATAAGATTAAAATAACATTATTAATAAGCTAGTGGTATTTGACACACACACACATACACACACATATATACATATATATATATATATTGAGCAGAACCCTATTTTAGTATTAGAGCATTGAAACTGGGTTATGAAGCAAAAGAAATAATAATATGATAAAGTTTGTGGTACTGACATTGTGGCAAAGAAATAATAGGAAAAGATCATGCTTCTGGATAAAACAAAATCTAGGACCCCCTTCTTGGGCAGTGCTTAGAGAAAAGTGAATAGGCATGCCATGGACATCACCAACATGCAGAGGCCTTTTATACGAAAAAAGAAGATAAGCATAGTATGTGCCAGATATACTGGAATTACCACCAGAGACCTTTTTATACGAAATGTCTCAGAAAGATCAACTATCCATGGGACAGGAAATAATAAGAAATCTATGGATTCGATCTTGTCACAACCCAAAGATTAGAAGCATGTAATATAAATATTCACAAAGATATGCCAAATGTCAGTAACACAATATGGATAAATGTCACTAATGACATTGAATAGGATTTACTGTTTTAAAAATAAATGACCCTTGTTTGAAAGCCATAATTTAGATAAATAATACGCAATGTCACTGTAATATATACATATACAAGATTTTATTTAGTAAAAGGAGCATTAAAATTTATCCCCTTCCATTTTCTGCTATTTAAAAAAATTCAATCCCATCTTCACAGATTTTGTAGTAACTAAAATATTTTAATACTGTGTTTGATATTGTATTTGATAATTTAAGAATATATAAAAAATAAGGTAAAATTGCAGTTATAGAGAAAACAAGTAATAGGTCACCCTTTCAAAATTTAATAAATAACATTTTAAAATTTCAAAGCATGAATTAGCCTAAGTTCTGGATTCACCCCAGATAGAAACCAGAGTTAAACAAATAAATTCTTATACTAAAACATTAACAAAATGTTGACTTGTAATCTGGCAAGCATATTAATTAATAAAGCATTATGTTTTAAGGGAACATTAGTAACCTTAATTCATGGAGGTTTACTTAAAAAGAAGAAAGATTTTAGAAATTCAACTCATCAGATTGCTTGAGATTGGCATATTAATAATAAATAAAATAGACATATAAAATTAAATAATGAATACATATAAATAAATGACTGCACCAAAATTAAAGAAAGTTAGAGCATATGAGAGAATTAAATTTATAAAAATTATTTGAGAGCAATTTACATATTAGAAAAGTTACAAAGTTAAATCATACATTAGAAGAAATTGATAATAGGGTTCAATATTTGTCAGCTAGATTTACTTTTAGGTGGTATGAAAATCATTACCTTTCACAATTTAAGAGTTCATTTTAAAAATCCCTGCAAGTTCTTAGGTGACAAAAAAGTTTTTATTCAGTATTCTAAAGTTCTCCATTAGGCTTTTACTTCATTCTATAGGAGCATGATGGTATGGTAGCAGCAGATGACCTTCAGAGGATGGGGTTACTACTCAATCATTATTTTTTAAAACTTTCAAACCAGCATGGGTTATGTTCACTGCACAGTTCTTTCAATAGTAGCTAATCTCTTGGTGATCAAAATTAGCCCATTTTATATTCCTGCCCAGGTATTTGAAAAATGCTTTTAATTTTTTATCTCTAACTTAAATGTAATCTTTAATCCAACAGTAATTTTTAAGTTTTCTTTGTCAATTGTTTTTGAAAAATACAAATGTTAGATAACATTCCAAAATATATTCAAGTCTATTTCCAGATTAAAAATAGGTTTGACAAAAATGTTTATAACAAAAAATACAATTGTTAATATTAATCCCCATTTTATTTTAAGTAAAAACTTAATTAAAAATTCCTTCCCAAGATTAAAACAATATTATATTTCCAACCTTTTAATTATTTTTGGACAATTAATGGTTGCATCTTCTATCTTGAATTTTATAAAAATATATAGTTTAATAGAAAAAACAGTTTAAAAAGAAAAAATTTAAAATGACGTATATGAAATATTTTTAAAAAATCAATATTTTGTTAGTATTTTTGCTCCTATAAATATATATATATATATATATATAGCTCAGATATATATATATATATATATATATATATATATATATATATATATATATATATCTGAGCTGCACCTATGTATTTTTAATGTGAAGAAAAGAATTAATAAAAAGAATTAATAATAAAAATTAAAAAGTTAAACTTTATAAATTTTAGGTGCACATCTCAAATATATACATAAAATATATATTTATGACTAAAGGAGCAGGATGGGATATATATGTTAGTAGATGACACCATGAAGCTCAATCTTAAGCTAAGATTGACTGCTTCAATATATATTTCTACTATGGATTTTTATTCTCAAAAGAAAACAGTATTGAATTATTTTTACACAAGAACTACATATCTGAACTTAAATATCTCATAAAATAATCTTGATATCACCTCCTCTTCCATGCAACCATATTTCACTTTATCTGACATGACTACTATAATATCATTATCCCTAATCTGCCTTTCCTTCAACATTATTGTCTCAAATAGTGATCATGTGATGTTAAATGGTTTAATACCTGATCTTATTTAGTTAATTTATTTCCCCTGCTTTATTATCCAATTCTATCCAATTCATGTGTGTGACTTATTTCCATTGTATTTTTATTATAAGTATGTATGCATGTACAAACACAAGTTCATGTCAAGAACCATCAGCAAACTAATGCATAATGACTTGCAATTTTGGGATAGATACAGAATCCAATCACTAGACTATAAATATACACAATGCAGCATAAACTCCCAATGTATTTCAATTTAGACACTATAAGCTACAACAATTCTTGACATGGAATAATGCAAAACTCTTTGCAATGCCCTGCTCTTTTGAGTCTTAGAAGCTGAAAAATATAGAACTATACATTGTTCCCTTTCTAGGAGGCTTAGAGATTGAGAATCATGGCAGGACCATGTTAACTGGACAATGATAAATAATCAAAAAAATATAAAAATCTGAAAGAGGATTGGAGCAATGCCTGAAAAAAAACAATCCATGAAGTTACATAAAAAACACTGCATTCTCAAGCCAATAATAAAACACTTCATCCAACATGGAAAGTACATCTAAACAAATTTCAACAATCAAAAACTCAATCTAATCTCCAAAATTATGTCTTGATTGTCTGTTCAACTTTAAATATCAACACCTAAAATAAATATTAATATTTCTGTTTTGAAATTTATAAATTGAATTATTACAATCATCCACTATACTCTTGTCAAATTTCACATTAATATGTTTAAATCAATTCTGCATCAAAATACAGAATTTTGTTGTTTCAGGTGTATTTCTGAGATTAAAGTTATGTTGTCACTGACCATCATAACTTGATCATCATCATGACCACAGTTGGATCACCAATTGTAATGTTAAAAAAATATGGGGTCATACCTGGGGTAATGGTCACCAGTACATGAACATCAACTGCCCTAAATTGATTAGCCATTGGTAACTCTACAGAAAATTGGGGTTTAAACCATAAGGGATCTGAGGAATTGTATTTTTATCCTCAAGTTAAAAAAATAAAATTTGATCTCATATGGGATAAGCATGATGGATCAATCTGAGATCAGTATAGCTAACTATAAGCTCACCAGAATTACCCCAAAGTATAAAAAATATTCAAAAGAAATAACCATTCATCATACTGAATGGTCTAATCAAAATAAATTAATCAACAGTCCATCTTGTGGTTGGATTAGAACAATAAAAAATGTAAATCAATAGTCAATCTGGTGACTGGATTGGAAATGGGCCTTCTGTAGACCTGGCTAACTATTGAGCCTTTAAACATAATTTGGATATACCATCTTAAGTGCTAATCCATTAGAATGCATGGAAATCAGAACAATGATGGTGGATATTAAACATGCTGGTCACCATCAATGCTTTACCCATTTGACCACTGGCCAACTATAAACTTAATTTCTAATGGAGACCAAATTAAATAAAATGTAGTACATGAACTTCAAAGAATATCCTCTTCACACCAACCCAGGAGTCATTATCATCATCATCTGCCCAACCATACCCTACATATAAACCCCCCTATCCCATATAGATGGAATGCACAAATCTAGCTTAAAAAGCAAGAACTCCATAATTTATTACTGTAAGCAAAATAAAATAAATAAATAAATTAGCTTATTATAAATAATGTTAAGCAATTCATGGGCTTGCCTTACTACCAAATAACTAGTTTTATTTAGATTATCAAGAAAAAAACTAAATCTTAGAATATAAGCTCTCATGATATAAGGTGACACCCAACACTTCATGAAACAGGATATGGATAAAATAAAGTAAATAAGATTAGAAAGAATAGCTTTGAAAACAATTATTGAATAACTAATTAATAAAAAAAATGGCATGATAGTAGATAACTTCAAACATCCATTTCATCATAAAAAATAAAAAAATATATACAGTTTGATAAAATTATATTAACTTATCAATTTTTATTCATGACTAACTTTCACTTCAAAAAGTTCTTTCTTTAAAATCAACTAAAAGTTTAAAACATTTTCAAAAAAATCAAAGATAGTAATCTTTAATTCTACCCAAAGGAAAAATTGGGGGAAAAAAACTTATTATATTTATTTCACAAGCATCATTCATTTAAGCATAGTAAAAGTAATTTAAAGTGTTTGCTTAACATCTTCATCCTCTCACTTCCAATTGCTTACGATTTGCCCATACAAATATTTGGGTCAAAAATACAGATGAATTCATTCTATCTTTTCACAAAGATGTTATCTCGTGTTTGGAAGTGAGAGTATTGATTTATAGTTAAAAATCCACAAAGTGCATGTGTATTAGCATTATGGTTGATTATTAATATTACATTTATGAAACAAAAAAAACAGATTTTCTATTAATAAAGATAAAAAATAGTGTGCATACATAATGAAAAAAATAACACATATAGCTTTGGCTCTCTTGTCTATAAAGGCCTTTTCAATTGCAATTTAAGTTTTTCCTAATGGATTTTCTTCTTGAAAGCTTCTAAACATGGGCCTGATTAAATTTGTCCTTTCCTGAGTCTGTAGCAATTCCAGGTAAATGAAAATAACAATTTTTTTCCATTTCGTTTTCCTCTTAAAATTTCCAGGTGAGACAAATATAGACAGAGACTCATTGTTCTTGGTTAAAGGCGAGACTGTAAAGTGTTTAAAAGAGGTTTTACCTTCCCTACATTTTCTTCCAGTTTAGGTAGGTTACATGGAGAAAAATAATGCCTAGTGTTTAGCTGAATTTAGCACATGGTTTTTATTGTACAAACCATTTTTAGTGCTAAACTCATAATATGCCTAAAATTTGATATAAAAACTGCTATTTTATTCAATAGATTGGTGTCAACTAAATTAAGCTTGGACTGCTCTCTCTTCAACAGCTATATTAGGAATAAATTTCTCCTACTATCCTTTTCACCTACAGAATTAACATTTCACTGCTTTCATCAACAGTTATGTTAGCAATAACCTTTCTCCAGACACTTGGGTATATTTTTTAGAACAATCTTGGCCACAAGCGAATTACAATGTCTCTTACACTAACCTTTTCATGACAATGAATTAAATAAAATATCATAATTATAATTATTCAGATAATTACCTCCTTAATCATAGCTTAAAAACAACAGGAATTGAACAATATAAAATTCTTGACAATCCCTTATAATTAAAAATCAAATCTTGCAAAAAAAAAAAAAACCAAGATAATTTGTTAATTGCATTGATTTAATTTTTTCATTTCATTAAATAGAGATAAAGAAAGGAAAAAAACTCTGATAAATTAAAATTTACAAAATTATTAAAATCCTATTTTTGCTATTCCCTTTCTTTTATTTTCTATTTTTTTTTAAAAAATACACTTAAATATATTTCATATTTGAGAATATTCATACTATCATATAGGGATTTTACAAACATTTAGTTAAATAAAGACTCATAAAATATCTCTTGAAAAATTAAAGTGTATTTTCCCCATTAATTAATTAATTTTTTTATTCTCAAATCTTAGGAAATATATATATATGTCATATTATTATTACAATTTGTGGGATATTCCGTGTAGTGAAAAAGCTAAATGCTGACGTTTCAGTACAATATCAAGTACCTTCCTCAGAGCATCCTCTTTCTCAAATCATAGGATATATATATATATATATATATATATATATATATATATATATATATATATATTGTAAAGATAAATATTCAAAAAGTAAATGGATTTAAACCAAGAAGCAATGATATGCAAACAGCAAGTCTTGATTAAAGTAAATATTTATATTTAAATAAGCATTTATGTTATATACAGCGCAGTGTTTATATTGTAAAAGTCAAATAATTAATAAAATTCAATTAAATTATTCAATTCAAAATATATTAATATTATCCAATACGATGATGATTTATAACCTAAGAATAAGTTTTTCCAAAAATATTTTATTTGTTTTTCAGTTTCAAAACAATTAAAAAATGAAACTCATTGGTGCCAAACTTTCTATCTAGAAAGATTAGTTTTGAAAAACTTATTAATGCCTGATCATCATCATCATTTACAAATGATTACTGCAATCCCTGCATGTCCCTCAGTGATTTACAGAAATTGTGCATATTACAAACATATTAGATGTTAAAGGAATTATATTTGCAATAAGTTCAAAAAGCAATCAAATTAATGAATTAATGAAAAATTAATTTATTAACAATGCATAATGAAAATTGGTGGATATATACTTGCAACGATTAATGTGTATACAAAATCTGAAATATAATGGTAATAAAGATATTTTTAATTTAAGTTTAAGGTTTGGAATATCTGTAATGATAAGGTATTACCACATAAAATATTTAAATAGTTCCCAAGTCATGATTCTCTGCAGATCTTGTTCTTTTCATATATTTATGGTTGTCTTCATTAATTCCTCCAAAAATGGAAGTTCATTTCCTTGGACATTGGTTATGCTAAAAAAAAATCAGTTATGATGACATTAGATAGGCTATAGTCTCAGTAAATCTTGGGTAGTTCATATGGCAATGTTTATTTCTTCCTTCATGGCATTATTAAGCCAGGCATTGGCTGGTTTTGGCAAACTTCAGCATTAATCTCTGAAATGAATGGCATTTTCTGAATATTTTGGTTGATGAGGTTTTTGATTATTTAGACACACATGGTAGATAGTTTTCTACTAGATAAAATCTTCATACATCATGTTATAACTGAAGTATTTAAAAAATACTGTAAAACAATCAACAAGATATGGCTATTCAAGTTACAATGGAAAACAGTTTTAACCAGCAGTTTTTGTCCTTGGCATTAAATCACAGCAACACTGTTATTTACATTGATTTTTCCAATAAATAAAGTAGACTGTATTGCCTATACAGGTCTAAAATGGAATGTTACCAGTTTATTTCCAACCTATTTATACCTATTTGATGTTCTTCAACAACATGTTTTTCAAACAATGGATTTGTCACCCCCTGGTTATTGAGATTTGGCATCTCTTTCTTGAAAACCATATGTGCATTTGAAAAACATTTTCTTTATTCCTTTCTCAACATGTTGTGGAAACAAATTTACCGATGTTATATTGTGATTTGATATATAAATAAAAGAAAAAAATAGTTTTTTTTGCTTTATTTATATTAGTTAGCATAGGAAAAAAGAAAAAATCATTGTCAACATTTAAACTTCAAATGACAACTTTATAATATTATTAATAAAAACAAAAGTTTTAAAAGGTTTGCCTAGGTCTTTATTGGATAAATCACAAATCTTTCCTTGGTCATCTGCCTTAGAACTAGGCCTGCATTTTTTCCTGGTTGCTGGGAGACAGGGTATTCAGTGTCTGAGGAGCTAACACTATTGCTGTTTGTTTTTTATGAAGCATGTTTTGCTTACAGAAGATTTGGTACCTGTATTCAGTTGCTTCCTTTTCATGGACTGAGGCTAATGAGATGTCTCCTCTGTGACCAAAGATGCTGACTTAAAAGACTCATCTAATGCATTCACAGAGTGTGCAGGAGATGGTAAAGAGTTGGAAGCAATTTTATGAACAGAAGCCGATAGTGGGTAGGTGGAATTTTTCACAGCTTTAGATGCTGTAAGGTCAGGCTTGGAAATAGGTGTATCCACAGTATGCACCACTAGAACAGAGTTACAGTGGTGTGTTCTGTTTTTAATCTTTTTGCAACTATGGCAGATCCTGGTCAGGCAGTCCCTCACCAAATGGATTCTCTGGCAGCAGAAGAAACACTGCAGAGAAATGCCATGGAAGGTGATGACAAGAGGGGAAGTGTCCACATAGTAGAGAATAGGAATGTCATTGTGGTTTGATTCTTTATTCAGAGAGAGTGCAAAGGAGGTTGTATTAGTATACATTAAAAGATCTACTCCCTTAATCATTTGGTATCTAAAATTTGAGACCTTGCCATAGGGCTTAAGTAATTGCTGCAAATCATTTTCTTTTAAATTTAAGGTAACAATTCTTGATTTTGCCTGACAAGATTATAGGATGATTCATGTTAATGTTGCAAATAATTTTCACATCAAGGTTTTGAAAGTTTTCTGGAAGAGTAATTTCAGAGTCAGGTTGTTAAATTCAATTATTACATAATGATTAGTAGAATGTTGCAGAATTTTATGAATCAGATTCCATAGTTTTTTCCTTGTTATCTCATTATAAAGGTCATTGATAGAAAATTTATATAAATCACATGAAGGGTTGGTAACAGCCAAAATTGAGGTGTTTTCACTGTGGAAGTTAAGAAAGGATTTATATAATTGGGGGAAATTGTGTTATTAAATCTGCTTGCTATCAAATCAAGGTCCTTTTGCTCCAAATTTAGATTAAAAATATTGGGATTGCTGTAGTTATCAATAAAGTTCTCTTCAACCTCGTCATCAATTAAATTGAAAAAAAATCTTTGTGATTTTTTGAAGCTTCCCATGCCATAATGTTACTCTCTCTAAGGTCTGCCTGTGTAACATTAGCATAAGAGGGCTTGCTATTAATTAGTATATTGGGTTGATTTTGAAAAGGGGAAACATTTAAATTGGAAGACACTATGTTAAATTTTCCTATTTTTATCAATTTTATTATTATAATTTTGAGAAACATTAGAATTATGAGGAAAATTAAAAGAAAATTTACCATTGCTATATTCCAAGATTGGGAAATCTAAATTTCTAACGATCTCCCTGGAGGCTTCATTTTTAATACTACTGGCTTAAAATTTGGACTGGGGTCCTCTGTGATGAGCTTTTGAAAAAAAATCATTTTCTCTTTGACTGTAGAATATCTGTATGCTGTGGTTGGTTTCAGAGAGCAAAATCCTGAGTTGCCTTGAATTTCAAAGATGGCTTTTTCTTCAGCTTGTCCCATTGAAGATTCTTGAAAACAGCTGTAAGCCTCTTCAGTATCCACTGTTAATTGAGCAGTAAAGTAAGGAGATAAACTTTTAAAGTAAGAGGTTTTCACAAGAAAAAATTTCAGAAAACCACAAGAAATACGAAACTTTTATAGAGCCTTAAATTCAATGAAGTTAACTATATGCTATAGAGGATGCTTAGTTTTTTTAACATATAGATCACAGACTTTTGTTGGAGTTCTAATAAATTTGTGGAATTAATAAAGAATGTGAAGTCTAGTCTCAAATTTAATCATTATAAGAGAAAGATTAAATGAGGATAATATCTTAAGATATTTCATAACATAGTGAATCTCTTGTTTTGTTTAGCAACAACATATTATCTATACAACACATAATTTTTTAATAACATACAAAATATAAATTCACTAACATTTCTGATTATTAAAATTTAAACCCTAGATATTGAATTCACATTCATAAATGCTACTTCTTCTAAACTTAAAGTAATGAACAAAAATTAGCTTTTTAAATGTCCTGGTAGTCAAGACTTTTATTGCAATGCAAAAACTTTATAGAAAACTTACCTACATAGGAAAGTACTAGTTATTGCCACCCTATTCCAAAAGGCCTTCACTATATATATATATATATATATATATATATATATATATATATATATATATTGTGACCATCTGAATGGGCACAAGGGTTTAAGATACTTGGTATCTTAAATAAATAGTTATATTATATTAAAAAAAATGAAATAGCCTTAGAATTTTAAAATTTTTTGCAGGAGATTGCTTAAAGCTTAAATATGGGTTGCTTATGCAGTTTATTGACCACTTTATAGGTATCCATTATTATTAGTATTATTGTGGTTAATGAGGTATTTAATGTAAGGAAGGGGGGTTATTTATTAATGGAATTGATACATTTTGTTGGAAAGATGCAAAGTTATTCTATGTTAGTATAATATTATTTGAATGGTTTCAAATATCCTTTATTCATTAATTCTTATCCTTTTTGTAAACAGTTAATAGCAGTTTCAATTATATTTAGTTAAGATGGTTCAATATTTAGGTTGTAGTACATGTGTATGCATGTATGATTCTGCATTATGTTTCATTTCATTTTCATCTTTAATAACAGCAAACAATAGTACATTCACAATAAAAACATTTAAATTACAGTAGTTAACTTAAATAATTAACAAATATATATTTCTTTCCAATGATTAATAGATAGTTAGATCAATGAATTATTTTATAAATTGAATAAATTATTAATCATTTTTATTTGATAGTTAATTAATATTCATTTTTCTTTCGAGTTTGTAAAAGCTATTTATTTTGTTTTTTTTTTCTTCTTGTCTTCATTTAGTTTTAAAAATCAAAATGATTTTTTTTTAAAAAAAGATTTGTTTTTGCATATGTAATTAGTTAGTTAGCAAGATGCATGGGAGTAACCTTTAAAAAAGGCAAATGAACTTTGCTAAAGAGAGCTGTTGAACAAAGATCTCCAGTAGAAAATTAGCTCTTTATAATGTAATTGTAGGCAGTAAACAGTGGTTCATGTATTGTAAAAATTAAAGCCAGTTACTGAAGTCAAATTGACTTTGATAAGACTTTAGAGTAAAACTTCCAAAAAAGCTTAAGAACTTTATTATGGAAAAAATTAATTAAAAAAAATGCAATTCTAAGGTTTTAAAAAAAGGTATGTCGGTTTGATTAACTCTCTTTGATTTAAACATTTCTGAATTAATCTCTTCATAACTACTACTCTTTTAAAAATGTATGTTAATAACATCCAGTCTATATTATTTCATTTAATTGCAACTTTAAATAAGAATGGTTTACATAAATATTATTGTTGTATCATTAAGCAACATATTTTTTTGATATATATGGAAAACGCATGCAGAACTGTTCTATAAAATATATTTTAATTTCTCACTATTTTTCATGTGGTGTTCTTTGTGAAGATTATACATAGACTTAAGGATATGTCTATTTTGATAGATCACACTATGTTTAAGTTCATCATAAGGAGGTATCAGTATTCATTTATTTGATATTTCTGGAGCTAATACATATTTTTAAATTAAAGAAATAAATTGTAAGCTACTTCTGTTTAAATTGAATAGAAGGACAGAAATGCGGGTAATTTTTGTTCTCTTCAATAAGGACAAATATAAAATAAAGCATTATTAATTATGGAATTACTAAGGACAATTTAAAGTATTATTAAATGCTATTCAGAAAAATACTAAGGATAATTGTGTATTTAATCCAAAACTGCATGGAGAATGTCTTATATTTTCAGTATAATAAAGGAGAAATTCACTGCTTGTGTATGATTTGGTACCTCGAATGGATATGCTATGAACACTGAAAGGTGCTGGGCATATTTAAGTCATGCTTATATTTTTTTAAGATATACTGCAGAAGTGCATTTTAGTTTAAATTCAGTTTGGAATGTCCCATATTGTTTCATAAACCTGGAACTGAGCTTTGCAAGTGGACTTTAATTTTAAGTTATAAACTAATAACCTTTGTGTCTTTATTTTTTTTGATGTCATAATTAATGTATATGATAGGTAGAAAGGCCTTATTTATTATTATGTTATTTATAATTTGGGTATGTTGACCATCAAGAACGTTTCTGAAGCGTATTTAAATGAGGAGTACGCTGGTAAAATTTGATTGTGTTTAAATAGGTCTTATTGTTTCCTTATGAAGGTGAAAGCAATATTTTTTTAAAATATATTATTAGAAAGGTTTACATTTATTTTGTATACTTTATTATCTCAAAGTGAACATTTTGTTCTTTGTTTAAATCAACGAACTTATAATAGAAATAGTTTGCTAGATATGAAAAAGTTCGTTCATAATAATTAGAACCATTAAATTTTAAAAAGTAACCTAAAGTTTATTAAATTAAAAGTTATGCCTTAATGCAATATTTAATTATCATGTTACCTGCTTAGTGTGTAATTTAAAGTTAATATTATAATACTTTTTATTCACGGGTGTGTGTTTGTTTTGCACAATTATAATATTTGTTTGATAAAGTATAGTTTGTGAATAAATTTATGCATAAATTTCGTACATTGTTGTATTCTACTGAATTGAATGGATTGGTATATGATCTGTATGTATTTATCTGCCAGCGTGTATTTATAATGTTCGATATTTAGAGAAGCTATGAGAATAGAAAGACATCTTTCCGTTATAATGTCTGTAGGAATAAAAGATCTTGCTTATTTAGTATATGTTAATAATTTTCCATGAGTAGAGCCTAGTTTATTTTATGTGCATATGATTAATGATATTTTTTTGAAGTGATGTTCTTGGGCCCTGGTGAAGAGGAATTAAATCCCCACCAATAATGTATTTAGAAGTAAATGAGTTATTGTTGAAATATGATTAAATGATGTTTAGGAAGTTATGTGACGTTTTCCTTGGATTCTTGGTAATGAATTATTGTAGAAGTGTTCGGTAAGAGTTATCTGCTCCTCATGTAGATTCCCCTTCTAACGTATAGTATATATAATCATAAAAATATAGCTTTGTGTTAATTAATATGTGGCTAGATAAATTGTTAGATTAACTTTTGATGTAGTATTAGTGTCATGAATTACGACATTGTTCGAAATAAAATAATTGTATGATATTTTCTTAATGAATGGAGAGTTTATAGAAAAGATTGTCTTACATTATTGCTGCTTGAACGTGCACACACACGTGTAATATAAATAATATCGGTATATAAAGTATAGAATTATTGAAATTAAAATGAGAAATAAATGCTTTTGAAATATACTACATTCATTTAATAGAAGTACAAAGTATTAAGATTAAAACGGGAAATAAATATTTTAAAATACAGTGTATTTATTTAAATAATGTTACAAATCATCAAATCATCAGAATAAACATGATTTTGTGCTATAAATGAAAGATATACGTAATTGAAAGTGATTATTAGTCAATTAGAGAAAGTTGCTTTGCTGAAAGCCAAATATAAGTAATTTGATTTATTTGGTTAATTAAGAGTAATATCCTCTCAAAAGTATTTTTTTGTGCTAATAATATAGCATGTTATTTATTTATTGTCATATAGATGAAACATGTAGGCAAAGCCTGTGTTCGAAGTCAGGATATTTAAACTTTGTTATTAATTTGCTTTGATAGTAGGGATAATCCCAAACTGATGCTAAAAATAAATTTTTTTTATTTGATAATCTAAATATATGTAAAACAAATAGTCCATTTGTAAATATTATGTTAAACCAAGTATATTTGTTATAATTAATGATTTGTTTAGTTATTTAAAATCTCAGGAACTGTGTCTTGAGTTATTCTTGTGTACATTCGTATTTCCATTTCTACAACTCCACATTTCATAAATCTATTATAAAACAGATATATTATTTTAGAGTTATAATATTAAATTTGCTAGTGTCTGACAATATTGTATTTCTTAATCCAAACATTATAAAGAGTATTTGCCACTTGATAAACATATTCGAAATGTTGCCAGGTCAGTATATTTGTGAGATAATGATATGAGATTAAAATACCCAATCTCTGTCATTGTCTTATTATTGAAACACAGTAAAATATTTAGTCAATTTGTTTCATTATATTTTATCAGACTTTATAATTATAACTTATGGGCCAATGTAGTTTATTTAATTCAACTGCATTTGTTAAATTCCCTGAGATCTTATTGTTTATTTCTTAGTTGGCATTAAGGTAGATGTTTAGATTATAATATGCCAAGTCATAGAATTGTTAAGAGTATAATTATAGCAAGCTGATATATATTATACTTGGATGAAGGATTATGATTCTTTATCATACAATTAATTAACAAAAAAATTTACATTATATTGAATATTTTGTGATATTTCTTCTTTTATTCATTTATTACCATATATCTTATGAACTGCCTATAACCTCCCACTGAGCTGAGCTGAACATAAACTTAAATATAGAGTCTCAGTAATAATTTTATTATATCTTTTGTTATATTGTTCTATTCATTAATAGAACTGGTGCTGTATAAGAGCGGTGTTGGAAGTGTAGGTTATAATAAATATATATATATATATATATATTGTAATAGTAACATACTTTTTTTCTCTAATGAGACTATTTATAAATATAAAATCTATTTGATTATTTTAATATGTATATACATATATACTATTTATATATACATGTGAACTTTAAATAATACATACCTTAATGTAAAGCTTTTAAGTAATTGCCAGATTTGAAGATGAAGAATAAATACTTCTATATAAATATTTTATTATTAGATCTTAATATTTATTGATAACAATTAATATTTAAATTAAGCATGAAAATGAAACAAAACACATGAGGAGATTCATTCGGTCTTTAGATATTGAAGAGAAGACAAGAAAATGATTTCTTTTTAAATAACTTTTTCTTTTATAAATATTACTTTTCAACATTTGGAATTAAATATTAACTTGTCCAAATTAATATCTATAGATTAAATCTATGGATTAAAAGATTACAAGGAAAATATTTTAATTTTCTATTAAATCAAAAAAAAGAATAGCAATATAAAAGAAAAGAACATCTGTTTGAGTTTTTGGAAACTACATTATTTTAACACTTCATTATTCAACAGATATATATATAAATTTAAAATAATTATATATATATAAAGAAATCTTACAATGTGGAGTGAGCAGAATAATTTTGTATCGTAAAGATTTCGAAACCAACTTTTATGCTAGTTTGAAATATTTGTTATATAGAATGTCTAATAATAATAGAAAATGGAGAATAAGAACATCAATCTTCAAAGGATATATACTTTATTTTATATCAACTAAATCATTGGTTAAATAAATAATTGCTATACCAATGGATTTATATATACTTCGCAGGAGAATTCCATTAGGATTATAAACTACTGACTTAAAGCTATTCTTAACTCTGGAAAATAAGTTTTTCTTTATTTATTTATATATATTATAATAATATTTATATTATTTTAATATGTTTATTAATATTATTATTATTATTATTATTTCAAATTTGGCAACATTTCATTTTAAATAGGAATATCCAAATTTAATATTATAAACATAAATTGAAAGTTTGACATAATTCATCAAAATTAGATGAAGGATTAAAAAAATGGTTACTATTTAACAGATATTTCAAATAGAATTATATTATATTTACTATATAACATAATAAACATTTAATGTATTTATTTTATTATAAATGCATATAATATATAAGTTATACAATTGTAAATAGTTCTTATATATATTAATAATTATAAAACAATTGAATAAAAATTGTAAATACACCTGAGTCTCTTTTTACGCGGACTTATTTAACCTGATTTTGAAGTTATGTGATTCATGTTTCACTGGAAGTCGACCTCCAATAATGCGCTATTACTTTAAATAATAAATTTCACGCACTTACGTTATATTGAAAGTAATAGCACATTATTGGAATTCGACTTTCATTTTAGTAATTTCAATATTTTCAGTGGTTTATAATAGTAAGATTTTATGCAATAATGAAATTAAAATCATGATCTCCACATTTTATGTATACACACATTAAATTTTAGAAGATTATAATGTAAATTTGTTCAAATATTGTGCATGTTGATTTTGCATCTTAAATCACATTCTGTTTTTGCTTTTTAAAAAAGATCATAATCAATTATTATTTTCTTATTAATGACACTAATCATTAACATGCTCTTAAATTCCAACGAGAGCTAAATGGTTGTATGTCTGGATATCGCGAGCTTCATAAACAATTAATAAAATCATCATCTCAAAGATTAATTACTAATTATGTTGTCACCAGAAAACCATTGATACAACATGAGTGTGAAGTTGGCATTAGTTGTATTTCCTCTTGTGAAAAATTTGATTTTTTTATCAGTTTACAAACGAATGTGTTTTTCGGCAAATAGCAATAATAATTAAAACATGTATAAAAAATGTAAATTACTGTACCATAAATTATGCATAAAAATATATTATTTTGAATAAAATTAAATATTATAGTTAAAAAAAGTTTGTCTTGTATCAATTTTTTTCAAATTTGAAATTTTTTATTAGTCATATTTTATTTCCTTATTTTTTTTGTGTGTGAATTTTGAAGTAATTTTATGTTGGTGCTTTGCTTTTATGTGAATTTTGAAAAATCACAGACCACATCCGCTCCTTTTTCAATGTGAGTTACATCTATTTTTGCGCGATTTCATTTGCGCATGTCTTCTGAGGCACCTATCTATCGTGTAAAATGAGACCCAGGTGTAAATTAATAAGATATTTAAATTATTACTTTTAAATTTATATATATATATTGTTTTATATATCTGTTAATTTATATTTTATTCATTACTTTTGAATAGTTTATTATAGTATAGAATTTTATCATAGGGTGTTAGATGGGAATATTATTTATTAATATTTTTAAATGGCAAAATTCAAACATTTATTTATTAATATTTTATTATCTTTTACATTATGTTTTTATTGTTTATTAAATATTGAGTTATTAACCTAATCTCTTTGTCTAATCATTATTAAATTATACTATATATATATATATGTTAAAACTATAAATAACATACGAATATCAATTAATAGTTAATGCTTATATAAAGGCATATTAAATAATGACTTATTTTGAAATCATCCCTGAAAAGAGCTAATTGCAAATTCTCCAAGAGTTTGAATATTGTGGCATAATGTTGACTGAAAGAGGGATGAGAGATGGATGAACTAGTCTAAATTATATCAAAATTTATTTAAAAATTATTGAGCTAGCATAATAAAGATGGATATAATAATGGACTTAGTATTTCATTGATTCATTTTCTAGCATTCTACCTGAAGACCCAAAGTCTGATTGTAGTGAAATGCATATGCTCTTTCTGGTGAAAACCGACATCCCGTTATATTTGGCGCGTCAACTGGGGCCTTAAATCAATGATTCCATTGCATTGAATTTATGATTTTTAGCCATTATATATGGTGTATCAACTAGGGCTTTGAATCAATGATTCTATATTATTATATATAGTGAAAAAGTCATTCATAGATTAATTGATGATTTTTAGTAACAAGTATGTTGTCATGGAGATTCATATGGTGTTTATAATTGCAAGATTAAAATAATATTAAAAAATGATAATATATATAATGTGATTTAGAGAGATCAATATTTAAATAACTAATTATTAAAATTGTGTTTTAAATAAGAGTTAAGTGGGATAAAGTTTTTATATAGACATAGGCGTTTAAAAAAAATACACATATATCATTAGAACATCATAAGTATATATAAATAGCATGAAGTGGTAAAAAACTTTACGATATAATATTTTGCATATAAAATATATATATAAACTTGATTAATATTTGAATTAAGTTAAAATTTATTATGCTTCGAAGTGAAAAAATGTTTTTGAACAAAGGTTCTGAAAGCTCTAATCAAGTACAAGATGATATGCAAAGTGAACTAAGTGATGATATTATATTACAGAACAATCATCATTAGTACAAGCACCTGGGGGTTCTACAACCATAATTAAATACCCTCAACAAACAAAGAATTTAGATCAAGTGTTATCTCAAACACAAAATATAGTTGAAGAAAATTTAAATCAATCATCTACAATTAAGATTAATCAATCATTTAATGTTGATACAACACAGGCTATAGATAGTAGCACAGCTATAATGCAAATGTTACAAATGTTTATGAATAAACTAGATGATTTAAAAAGTGATAATAATAAAAAATTAGAAGACTTAAAAAGTGATATGAATCAAAAATTAGATGTTAATAATAAAAAATTAGATCGTTTAAAAGACGATTTGAAGGATGAAATGACAGGAATTGAAAATAAATTATCTACTAAAATAGAACAATTAAATTTGAATGTAGATAATGTTCAAAGAGATAATGTAGAAATTAAACAAGCATTAAATGACTTAAAGAATGAAATTGATGAAAATAATTCAAAATGTCAACAGCGGTTTAGTGAATTTTAAAATGACATCATAGATAGATTGAATGTTAAATGTGTTGAAATATATAAAAATCAAAAAATTTTTAGAGAAGAAATAAAGGAAGAACAAAATAAAATACGGAATAAAATCCAAGAAGATAGACAAAGGACACACACAAAAATTCAACTCTCTACTAAACAAAATAATGAGATAGAGTCCCAGAATAATGTTTTAGAAACTATTGATCATCAACTTAAAAGTTTGGAGAATAAAATAACTTCAATAAAAATTAATACAAATAAAGATAAAAATATATTGGAAAAATTAAGGGAAGATACTACTGAAATTTGGAATAGAGTTAATCAGATAAAAGAATCAACTGATAATAAATTTTCAATTATTGAAACACTAATATGTAAAAAAAAAACACCAACTATAGAAATGCATCAGGTTAAAAATAATATAGATACCCATAGTAGTAATCAAGAAAAGAATCTTGGAGAAAATCATTTGGAAGTTATTCAAAGAGAACCACAGGAAATAATTGACCCTTATGATAGATCAAATTTTCAGCATCACATAATGCCTGAAGCTGAAAATTATTCTAGTAATTTTGACTTAGAAGGGTTAAATTTGAATACTTGTAGGGTTAATTATGAAAATCAAACATCAACCTCTCAGTTGAACGTTGTAGAAAAGCAAAAGATATATAATCATTCGATACCATGTAAAACAATTAATAAGTTTGTTAGGTTAAAAATATTCAAGGGATCTCATAATGAAGCTACTATAGAACATATTAGAAGTCTTAATCTTCATTTTTCTGTTAACAAAATTTATCAGGAGAAAAAGTGATCATTGCATACAGTCACTTACAAGGAGATGCATTAATGTGGTGGGAGTCTTTATCACAAACTCCATCTACTTATATGGAATGCCAAACATGGTTGATTAGAAACTTTTGGAATAAAGATAGACAAGAGGCTTTGTTATACCAAATATTCCAAGATAAATATAAGCAGACACCTGGAAAAACCTTGCCCAAATCCTTTCATCATCAGGTAACTAAGTTAAGAACATTTAATACCTATCATTTAAATGAAGGCGAAATGATTAAAATAATAAAAAGAAATTTACTGCTTAAAATAGAACAATCATTATTGTGTACCAATATAACAAGAATAGAACAAGTAGCAGAACTTTTAAATAGTACTGATATGAATCAAACTAATTTATCAATTAGATTACCTGATAAAAAAAAAGAGGAAGCTTCAATCAATACAATATTTTATCATAGAAAAAAAAATAATAAAGATACAAATCATTGGAAGGGAAAAACATCTCAAAGGAATATATCTTATGACCCCTCTCCCAAAATAAATCATGATAATTTAAATAAAATAAAAATAACTTCTAATAATCCAAGAAATTCCACAAAACTGGAATGTACTAAATATATACCCGCAGTTTCACAAAAAAAACAAACTAAAAGAGGAAATGTTCCTCACCTCAAGAAACCAAATACCCAATGAGAAACTTGAATCAAACTTTTACATGAAAAATCACTAATATGATGTGTTCATGGGAAGATAAAACACCAAATTTTGTTTTACAAAGTTGCTGTATGATAGGTTTTGTTTGAGAGCTTGCTGGTTAAAGCATTATTAGATTCTGGTAGCCAAATTTCAGTGATATCAGAGAAATTTTATCATGAGATATTAGCAATAAACTCTAACATCAAAACCTTACCACTGAAATCTATGCAGGTTACCATGGCTAACAGCAGAAAAGCTAAATTTATCCAAAAACAAATTTAGGTTGAGATTAAAATCGGCCAAACAACTCTCTATCATGTATTTTTATTATTGAATGCTTTAATTCATAATGTTATTTTAGAAACAGACTTCCTACATTTGAACTTGTGTAATTGATTACTGTAATAAGACAGTTAAAATAAATGATAAAGTCTTGGAGATGACATTGCTTCCAAGATATGATCTAATTGAAGTTGACTGGATAACATCTAGTTTTCCAGAAGCACCCTTAGAGAGTAAACTTGCAGAATCCAACTTGCTTGGAAGTGAAGATATATTGAAATTACGATTTGCTATAAAGGAATTTAATTCTATTTTCTCAGACATACCAGATGTGATAAAAAGATTCCCACAGAGAATTAGATTAATTCATGATCAACCATTTCAATCCAAATCATATCCTATTCCATACCAGTATCAGAAAGATATGTCTAAGCAAATTAACAAAGTGATGGATTGGGAAATCATTGCTCTTCACCTTACTGTAATCTGGTAGTAACTGTGAAGAAGAAAGATGGGTCAATGAGATTTTGTTTAGATGCTAGACAACTAAACAAAATTACTGTCCGAGACAAAATTATACCACCACCCATACATAAATTATTCATGAAAATTTGTAAATAAGAAGGTATTTTCTATTTTCGATTTGACCTCCAGCTATTGGAAGATTGAACTTCATCCAGAAAAGCACCAATATACTGCTTTCCATTATGAGGGTTTTACATACCAATTTAATAGAATGGTCTTTGGATTGATAAACAGTGGTTCTGGTTTAATTAGGTGCCTGGATAAAACTTTATCTTCTGAGGTAAAACAAATTACAATTATCTATGTGGATGATGTAATTATTGCACCCACCACAATTGAAGAACACATTCAACATTTAACTATATTTTTTTAAAGAATGTTTTCTGAAAGGTATAAAAATTAACTTCAAGAAGAGTACTTTAGTTTCCAACTAGGTAGTGTTCTTAGGTCATATTGTTGGTTGCAATGGGATAAGACCTCATCCAGAGAAAATCTCTGCCATTCAAAACTTCCCTAAACCATCTAATCAAAAACAAATTAGATCATTTTTAGGTCTATGTAATTTTTAAAACTGTTTCTACCAGAAGTTCTCAGATCACATGGAACCATTGTTAAAATTGATTAGAAAAGATGAACTTTGGAAATGGACTGAAGAACAAGACTGAGCATTTGAGAATATTAAAACAGGGTTTTTAGAGTTAACCATGTTAGCCTTCCCTGATTTTAATAAACCATTTATTGTACAAACAGATAGTAGTGGCATTGGATTAGGGGTAACACTATCCCAAATCCAAGAGGATGGCCAACCAGGTGTCCTCTACTTTATTAGCCGGCTCGTGAAAAGTCCAGAAATAAATTACACATTTACAGAAAAGGAAGCACTGGAAGTAGTCTGGGATTTCCAAAAATTTTGACAAATGCTACTCAGATCAGAGGTGATAGTGATCACCGATCACAAAAGCCTCAAATTCCTGAATCACACTTATCTGACTAATGGTCATCTAGTTAGATGGAGTTTACCGTTACAGGAATTTAATTACACTGTACATTATTGCAAAGGATCCAAGAATATCATGGCTGATGTGATTAGTTGAAATCCATGTAGGTCAGAACAAAATCATTTAATGGTAGACAATCTACCTACATTACAAATGTCAATGTGAAGGCTGATGGTAATGTAGAGAATGAGTTGGAAAACCTATTTGAAATACAATTTAATGACCCAAAGTTAAATCCAATCATGAAAGTTTTATTAGCAAAGAAGTTTTGAATGTACCTAAAGATCTTAACACTTTAAATTAGAACAACAGGTCTTACTATATAAAATGAATGAAAATGATGAGCGGAACACAATAATACCAAAGCCTTTATGTGACCCACTCATAAAGTACTTACACTGGCTATACAAGCATTATGGTACTCACAAGACAGAACATACCATTAAAAATTGGGTTTTACTGGCCAAAAATGTACAGAGACATCTTGAGATCACTCCAAGACTGTCTAACTTGTGTAAGAGCTAAGTCAGTAAACCAAAATTATACCAACTCATTTAAATCTATCATTCCAAAAAGACTAAATGAGATCTTAGCAATTGACTATTATCGACCTTTGCCTCCATTTAACAAACAAAAATATTTATTAGTCACCTACGATCTTTTTTCCAAATATGTTGCTGCTTACCCATTACCCCATGCCAATACTAAACATATGATTAAAGTATTGGGTACTCTCCAATTTCCAATGATATAAAAGCCTAAAATCATATTAACTGATCATGGTACACCCTTTCCATCTAAGGAATGGAACAAATGGGTAGATATATCAAAAATAAAACATGTGCTAATCTCTATTAGGAATCCACAATCAAACCCATGCGAACGTATTATGTGAGAGCTTGGATGTTTGTTTAGGACCTATTTAGAGGAAGAGCATAAAGGTTGGGTAAAGCAGACAAAATGTGTAGTCGATTATATCAATTGGACTGCAAATGAATCTACTGGATTCTTACCCATCCAACTACACTTTCATCAAACTATACCTATAGAATTTTAAACATATAAACACATATTTAATGAACCCAAAATTGATGAAGAAAAAGACATTTTACAAGCTAATAAATGACTTATTAAAATGGCAAGTAATAGAAGTCAGAATTAAAAAAAATGTATTTATGAGTTTAATGTTGGAGATAGAGTATTGATAAAGACTTTCCATCCCAGTAAACCATTAGAGAATAAATATCATAAATTCTACAACACATAATGAAGGACCTTATACTATTGTTAAAAAGGCAGGTCCAAATGCATTTTGAATTAACCAAGAAAGAGAGATTTGTGATACGTATAATTCACGAATTTTAAAACATTTTGGCTGTTTATAATGATATATAGAGAAAAGTAAGGTGAACATCAAGATAAGTATATGGTTAGTGTAAACCATATGATTGTATAAAAAAATAATAGTGATCAATGTAAAAAAAATAATTAAGAACATTAGCTTTGATGAGGGTATTCTTTAATGCCTTGAAATAAGTAAAAACAATAGAGTCAATTCATATTAATAAATGGATACTCTAATATTTATTTAGTCCTTTTCAAATCCATAAGTATTAAAGAACTGAACATCACATGATCACTATCTCATACTAGCACAATAATTGTTATTAAACAATCCAAAACAAAGCAAAACTCTACATATAGTAGTGCCATCTTGTGCTAACAAGAGCAATCAATGGATGCCAGAAGGCTTGTGCATAAAATCCCTATCTAGTGCCTACTCATCCAATATCCCCAGACTAGTTTCTGGCTTGTGGCCTTCATCAGTGAAGAGCCTTGGATCCTAAGACCTAGGTGCAGTGCTCTCAGATCCAAGGCTCCTCACTGATGAAGGCCACAAGCCAGAAACTAGTCTGAGGATATTGGATGAGTAGGCACTAGATAGGGATTTTATGCACAAGCCTTCTGGCATCCATTGATTGCTCTTGTTAGCACAAGATGGCACTAATTTATGGAGAGTTTTGCTTTGTTTTGGATTGTTTAATAACAATTATTGTGCTAGTATGAGATAGTGATCATGTGATGTTTAGTGGTTTAACACCAATTCTGCCTAATAGGATAGTGGTGGCTATGGTTGTTAAAGAGCCAAAGACACCAAAATGTATGAGTTACTGAATTGAGTTCAGACCCATATGACTATATAAGCTGTTGAGCTTGGATTGAAAATATTAATAATGTTTTCAATTTCATTCTCATAGTTTTATAGTTAAATAGAGTTAAAAGGTGGGTGCTGGAGGGTTGCATTAGATCCTAAGATCTAGGTGCAGTGCTCTCAGATCCAAGTCTCCTCACTGATGAAGGCCACAAGCCAGAAACTAGTCTGGGGATATTGGATGAGTAGGCCCTAGATAGGGATTTTATGAACAAGCCTTCGGGCATCCATTGATTGCTCTTGTTAGCACAAGATGGCACTACTATATGGAGAGTTTTGCTTTGTTATGGATTGTTTAATAAGTATTAAAGAAGCAGAAATAAGGCTAATAAATATATTTGTGTTATCCAAGAAGGAAACACATTATTTTATTTTATTTTTTAAAATTTTGACCATCAAAGTCCTCAATTTTTGATCATTATCAAAAGAATAATATAGCCCAAGTATTAGGAAGATATAACAGTTAAAAAAAATTATTCAACCCCCTTCATAAAATCCAAATATAAATGTAATTAAATTGTATGAACATACTAAAATATTTGTAAGTGTTTAAAATTTTAAATTAAAATTTTAATTCTCGAAGAGAAGGGGAAATGTAATAGTAACTTCCAGTTATTAATAACCTAACATCCTTTTTTCTCTAATGAGACTATTTATAAATATAAAATCTATTTGATTATTTTAATATGTATATACATATATACTATTTATATATACATGTGAACTTTAAATAATACATACCTTAATGTCAAGCTTTTAAGTAATTGCCAGATTTGAAGATGAATACTTATATATATATATATTATTATTAGATTTTAATATTTATTGATAACAATTAATATTTAAATTAAGCATGAAAATGAAACAAAACATATGAGGAGATTCATTCGGTCTTTAGTTATTGAAGAGAAGAAAAGAAAATGATTTCTTTTTAAATAACTTTTTCTTTTATAAATATTACTTTTCAACATTTGGAATTAAATATTAACTCTTCCAAATTAATATCTATAGATTAAATCTATGGATTAAAAGATTACAAGAAAAATATTTTAATTTTCTATTAAATCTAAAAAGGAATAGCAATATAAAAGAAAGGAACATCTGTTTGAGTTTTTGGAAACTACGTTATTTTAACACTTCATTATTCTACAGATATACATAAATTTAAAATAATTATATATATAAAGAAATCTTACAATGTGGAGTGAGTAAAATAATTTTGTATCGTAAAGGTTTTGAAACCAACTTTTATGCTAGTTTGAAATATTTGTTGTATAGAATGTCTAATAATAATAGAAAATGGAGAATAAAAACATCAATCTTTGAAAGATATATACTTTATTTTATATCAACTAAATCATTGGATAAATAAATAATTGCTAAACCAATGGATTTATATATACTTCGCAGAAGAACTCCATTAGGATTATAAACTACTGACTTAAAGATCTATTCTTAACTCTGGAAAATATGTTTTTCTTTATTTATTTATACATATTATAATAATATTTATATTATTTTAATATGTTTATTATTATTATTTTTATTTCAAATTTGGCATCATTTCATTTGAAATAGGAATATCCAAATTTAATATCATAAACATAAATTGAAAGTTTGACATAATTCATCAAAATTAGATGAAGGATTAAAAAAATGGTGACTATTTAACAGATATTTAAAATAGGATTATATTATATTTACTATATAATATAATAAATGTTTAATGTATTTATTTTATTATAAATGCATATAATATATGTTATACAATTGTAAATAGTACTTATATATATATATATTAATAATTATAAAACAATTGAATAAAGATTGTAAATAAATTAATAAGATATTTAAATTATTAATTTTAAATTTATATATATTGTTTTTAAGTATCTGTTAATTTAAATTTTATTCTTTACTTTTGAATAGTTTATTATAGTATAGAATTTTATCATAGAGTGTTAGATGGGAATATTATTTATTAATATTTTAAAATGGTAAAATTCATCCTTATTTATTTATTAATATTTTATTATCTTTTACATTATATTTTTATTGTTTATTAAATATTGAGTTATTATAAATATCATGTGAATATCAATTAATAGTTAATGCTTATATAAAGGAATATTAAATAATGACTTAGTTTGAAATCATCCCTGAAAAGAGCTAATTGCAAATTCTCCATGAGTTTGAATATCGTGGCATAATGGTGACTGAAAGAGAGATGAGACATGGATGAACTAGTCTAAATTATATCAAAATTTATTTACAAATTATTGAGCTAACATAATAAAGATGGATGTAATCATGGACTTAGTATTTCATCGATTAATTTCTAGCATTCTACCTGAAGATCCAAAGTCCGATTATAGTGAAACACATATCCTATTTCTGGTGAAAACCGGCATCCCGTTATAATATATATATATAGTACCAGTTAAAAATGTATGTCCATTCATAAGATATAGAATCTTAGCAAAAGTACCCTGAATCCAATCATGGCTAAGATACACAGGTCAGGAGCAATCATGAATTCTAACCTATTTGCCCATTCTCCAAATCTATAGCACTACAGACAACACCTATGATGATATTACCTAAATTAATTATTTCCAGGCCCAGTGCTACATCATTTGCATGAGAACTCAGCTGATGATGATGATGAGAGATTGAGTGAACCCAAGATATTAAGTTAAAAATATACATAAATATAAATATGATTAAGGAGATTCGAACTACTGGATTAAGTTTAAAAATATAAATATCTATTTTGACAAAATTCAAGATGGTTTTATATACATGTATACTCAACTTCATACCTTTAAAACTTTGTTTTCATTACAAACAGTTAACAAACTTGATACAATTTTATTTTAACAAATATCAATTTAGTGTGGTGGTTATAATACTGGATGTATATTTAAAAATAAAATTTTAATTCATGTTACAAAATGGATCTGGGTGTTTTGGTGGATGTTTATGTATTAAGAATAATACTTATTAACCATTTGAAAACCAAACGGCCATTGTTAATTTTTAGAAAAATTTACCCTAACTATAATAACTTAGATATTTTGTGTTTGAATGTAATACATATAAAAAACATGCATTAAAAGAAAGGTCATATATGAAAGAATGTAATGAAGCTGTTAAAATAATCATTTTATAAAGAAAAAGTTAAGAAATAAAATATTTTTAATAGTTTTAAGAATGTTTATTTTTACACTGATTCACAAATCCTAAATTTTGAAATTCAAATGATAAAATGACAATTTCATAAACAGCTTCATCACATCTGTCACAAAATTTCCAAAAAAATGATGTATTGGAAGTCTTACCTGAGATAATTTTTCACTGAGAAAATTACTAAAACAGCAGCTTTGCTGTGGTCCATTTTTATTCTAGAGCCAGATGTGTTCATTTGTTCAAAAGTATCTATAACAATATGAATGGTTTTTACTGGAGAAAAAAGTAACAGACAGTGTATTCAAAAATAAATAAATAAACTCATAAAAAATAAAATGAATAAAAATAAATCAATAAAGATATTTTATTATTATTATTAACAATGATTACATGTATGGAAGAAAGGCTGAGTTCAAATACATGGCACTATAACACAGAGTGGATGGATTGATGAAGCCAGAAACTGTGTATAAAATATCCTATATTACATGAAATTCCAGTTGTGTAGCATAAACTTGTTTATAAATATATCTATTATTTTGAATAAAAGATATAAACAAAGGCTGAGTTCAAATACATGGCACTATAACACAGAGTGTATGGATTGATGAAGCCAGAAACTGTGTATAAAATATCCTATATTACATGAAATTCCAGTTGTGTAACATAAGCTTGTATAGAAATATATTTATTATTTTGTATAAATCATCCAACAAGAACTTATCAACACGATGTCAGCTGAACGCATTAATTTCATCATTACATTTTTAACATGGATGGATAAACATATATATACAACATTTGAGCACGTTTGGTACAATATGAAAAGTGGTTGGCCTATGGGCCTCCCCCTCAGTGGAATCGTAACCAGCATTTTCCTTAATCACTACGAAAGACTAATCGTGTCCAAATATCAAGCTGACAGCCCTCACACTATATACATGCGGTACGTAGATGATATATTTATTTTAGCCAACCAGCACACTATAAATAGTATTACACAAGGGTTAACACATAATACTAATCTAACTATCAATTCCACAACAGAAGACGCATTCCAAAGTCTAAATTACCTTGACCTTAGGTTAACACGCGATGAGAGAGGTATAAATTATTCAATGATAATAAAGCCCTTTGAAATCAGAGGCTTTATACACCCACACTCCAACTCTCCAAGCTCTCACAAATTGGCAGGCCTGCAAGCATTTTTATATAGAAATATGCAGCTGTGCAAGTTTGAGGCAGATAGAAAGAATAATATACATCTTTACACCAAAGACCTACTACAAGCAGGCTATAAACTCAACACTATTAACAATAAAATCAAACAATTTTATAGGAAAATCACTGACAATAAAAACAATATTAAACTTCCATATATTACTCTTCCCCACATACCTAAAATCTCCTATCAATTAATCAAGGTTTTGGCCAATAAATTTAAAATTAGCTTTCATACACCCCCATGCACTAATCGTCTAATCAATAACTCTAAGGACAAAATTGAACCTTCTCAGACTCCCCATGTCGTTTACAGCATAGCTTGCCCACAACCTGGTTGCCGGGCCATTTATTTTGGAGAAACCAAGGCAGGCATAATCAACAGGACAGCACAACACAGATATACATATAATAGAGCCATGAAAAACAATGATAATTCATCAACATTTTTAGAGCATTCCAAGAAGACAGGACATTTGTTTGAACCTTCCAGCCCTAAAATAGTCTGTATTGAGAAAAATGACATCAAGCGGAAAATCAGAGAAGCATATTTTATTAATGGCAATAATAACTCCATCAATAGACGAGATACCTGCTTTGACATCTCCAAACGTTGGACTATCTAGTTCATTTGCATATGCTTTGCATACTGTTTTGTTTCCCTTGCCCTATTTTTTCGTTCTGCAGCTCACAGTACCGCTATGAATATGAGGCAAAAGACCTCGAAAGCGCTTAGCGTGTAATAATTTCTGTGTATCTTTATAGCTTCTCATTCAAGTGTGGCATATGCTTTGTTAATTTTGTATATAAAAGATATGAAGAATGGCTGAGTTCAAATACATGGCACTATAACACAGAGTGGATGGATTGATGAAGCCAGAAAGTGTGTATAAAATATCCTATATTACATGAAATTTCAGTTGTATAGCATGAACTTGTATATAAATATATTTATTATTTTGCATAAAAGATATGAAGAAAGGCTGAGTCCAAATACATGGCACTGTAACAATAAGTGGATGGATGGAGGAAGCCAGAAAATCTATACAATATCCTATATTACTTGCCTAAAATTGACACAAATCAATTGTGGGTCATAACTTTAGCAAGTACAGGCTGATGCAATAATTTGTCCATAAATTCAAACTTGGTCACATGTGATACACTATTCATATTTATAATCATGCCAAAAAATACATCAGCTCATGGGGTGACAGATTACACCAGTCCCCAACTTTTTTCCATTCTACAACATATTTATTTGAAAATATTATAATTTATTATTCTATAGCATATTTATTTGTTTCAGTACATAGAAAATATTATAATTTATAAAATATATATATATATATAAAAGTAATTACGTACCCTTGAATGTTATCCAAAATGTAACTTGAGAAGAGGGCCCAGAATCACAGACAACTTCAATGGAAAATCAGAATAAAATCTTCAGTAATTGATCCAACCATTGTGGAATAACTTTTTTACGATATATAAACTGATAAAAATAAAAAATAAAAAAATTTTTAGGTACCCTTTGCTAAAAATATTCATAAAAAATCTAAAAATTGTTATACAGAAAAAATTCTTACATTTTCACATAGGAAACAAAATGGCACAGAGAATGATGTAAGGCCCGTATGTGTGATCTTTACTGTTTATGCATAAACTCAGCTCAAAAATCGAAATTTTTAGAAAGTTATACAAAAGTCGTACTGGGGTCAAGAGTTTCGCTGATTATACAATTTTAGTAGGATGCTCTTGGCAATTCATACATAAGTTTATTTTCATTCCTCAACTTTATTTGTAACAATAAAAATAAGGATACATTTTGATCAGTAAGTAGACTAAAAACATTATTTATTTTATATTTTTGACATTTAACAATAGAATATAGTGAAACTCTATCAATACGGGGAATGGCAAATTTCAATAAAAAGGAGGGCAGCTTCATGAGAGGTTGGATCTAAACTCCAACAAAAAATTACAAAGAGAAAAACATTTCATTATCACATATCATTACGATTTGTTTAGTCAAACAGGCTAGAAAATGAAACATAGGAAATTGCAGTGCTAGCATTATATCAGTGAGAGAAAGAAAAATGGCAGCTTTGGCCAAGACAAGGTCATTCTCCAGTTTTTAAGGTGGTATGCCAGCTTCATGCTAAAGTAGTACCGAAAAAGAAAAAAGGTTGGTAGGAAGTTGCTAGGGATCCAGTTTACAGTAAGTCCATGCAGGGCTTCAACAACACTAACCTGTTATGAACAAGATCACTAAAAAGAGACAGAAGGCTTCAATCCCTGGGGCAAGGTACAGGCAAATCAAAGCAGTATATAAATATATACTTGGAGGAGAAGAATGATGAACGAAGACAATCGTGACTCCCTGGAATGAGGTACACGTGAATCAGATCAAAGCCCTATGTGGCTTATTAATAATTTGACATATGCCAGCAATGCAATCATAAGAATATAAAATCATTGAATTTAAATGTTAAAATAAAGCCTTAAATGTTTTAACAAATATGTAATGATATGTTAAAATAATGACTCATGTAAGATAGAATTTTTAATCAAAAATTAAAACTATAATTAATGAAGCATGCATTGCTCCCCCTTCTTGAATCAATCTTATTTTGTTTAACATATAATAAAAAAAAAACTAAAATTCATGCACTTCAAAGTGCAAATAACAGAATAGAATAAGGTCATCAGCCTTTTGGTGATGATGATCAATAAGAAATTAATAAAACTAACAGACACCAATATCCACCCCTGATTGCAAAGTGTTTATACATATATTTAAAAAAAAAAACAAATATTCATTTTACAAGAAAAACTCAGTCGTACAAACTATTTAGAAATAAATAAAAAAGAACTCATTAATCCCCCCCCCCCCAATCTTCTATTCCACAGTGGGATATAGAAGAAGTTCAAAAGACTGGGTTTGATTAGCATTTACAAATAAAATTAAATGAAGAATATAAAAATGTCATTTAAAATAAATTATAACTGCACTAAATTATAAAAAAAAGTAAGAAGCGTGAGTTCTATTAAATATTTCATAGTAGTATTAATTTGATAGAAGAAAATTGGGTGTTGACATAAAAAACTATTAATTTAACATACTTGCTGATTAGTGAGTTAAAAGAGATTCAAAACATACAGAAAACATTAATTTTAAAGAGGTACAAGTTAGAGTTTAGGTAATACAATTATAATGTCTTTGGGCTGGTACCTCAGGAATCTATGAAACATTGATGAATCTTCTGTGGCAAGCAACATGTTTTGATGGTATCGGCACTCTTGAGGAGTAGAAGCTACATATCTGCATGGCAAAGAGTGGAGCTGAAGACAGAGGGAAAGGCAGCTGAGGCCCCTTAAAAACTAAACAGATGTAAAGTCGGCTAGCGACTATTGACTCAATTCTGACACAATAGATTTTTGGCCCTATTTAAACAAACTTTGAGCTATTCAAAGAATATTTTTAATTAAACTTCTTAACTCTTAATTAATCTTTAATTTACAAAAATATTTTAGCTATTGTTAGTGGAGGTGCAATTGCTAGATAACTGTCCAAAAATAAATTCAAATCAATTTCCAGATTGGAAATAGATTTGATAAAAATGTTAACAGCTAACTTAAAATCAATTAGCTTTGTTTTAAATTTTACTTTCATTAACTTTAATAAAAAAAATTTCTTTTAAAGTCATAAATCCCACCCCTTTAATTACTCTTGGACAGTTAACAACTGCATTGTCCATCTTGAATATTTGTGTAATTATATGAAGAAAAATATCTATAAAATAAATAACATACTGTTAAAAAAAATACGAAATTATTTACAAGATTTGTTTGTGCTTTTATATATATAAAAGCTCTGTTAATATACGTATATATCTAAGTCACATCCATAAAAGTTAATATTTAAAATTAAAAAAAAAAATTATTTCGAGATTTATATTTATAAATTTTTATAGATGCTTCTCAGAAATATACATATAGTTTATATACATGTGATGAAAAAAAACAGGATGAAACATGGGTTAAGTGGTAGAACAGTGAAGCTCGATCTTGGGCTAAGTTTGACTGCTACAATATATATATACACACCTCTACCAAAATGAATTGCTCATCCAACAAATAATTCAACAGATCAACATCACACTTGCCTTCAACCCTTACCCTACTATTTTTCTGGGAGACTTCAACATCCCCTATTAGGAATTTACAGCTAAATATATTCATCACCTTAATACAAGATTCATGAGTAGAGAAGGCTTCTTCCTACTGAATGCCTTCTCTTTCTATACAAGAAGGTATACCTCTCTGATAATTCTCATCTACTATACTCCTAATCTACATTTTCTAATTGATCCCTCACTCCGACCTGGCATTATCCCTTAAACTATCTCTAAATCTCGATTCATGCAATATTCCAAGACTTAGAACAACCACAAGAATCCTCCTCAAGTCTGCATCACTTGAAGCCATCGTCTCTGAGGCATACATATATTTTCACAAGATTCACATCCTTTCTCTGCCACCTGTCAATGCCTGGTTTTCCTTCACCCATATTTTAATGTCCCTAATCTCAAACTATACTTCACATAATAAAGGACCATCATCACTCCTAATGAAACTCAGATCACTCAATAACACCATAAAAATCTTCCCCTTAATACAATCCCAATACAAGAACAAACAGTTAATTTTGACAGAATATCTCTCTATCAAAAATTCAAAAATCTTCTTGAGTCACACCCACAATTAATCCAGGGGCTACATTAGGAAGATTTGGGCCATAGAGACAACAGACCCACTCTGTCATCTATTATTGTGAAAAATAAACTTTATTCAAATTTTCTCCTAAATTATCTAGATAAATGTTAAATAATAATGGTGCAACAATACTGTCTTGATGTACTATTAAATTACATTAGTATGAATTAAACGATTTGTTATTAAGTTTCACATAAGCCATTTTTCCTTAAGATTTACAGCCTTAGTAAATATTACTTACTTAATCAATGTGTGTTTAAATAAATTTATAATTACTAATAAAAGATTCAAACTTTATAATAAAATAGAACAAAAACCTAATTTGTACATTTTACGAAAAAATATGGAATGGTCTACTTTATCAAATGCTTTGCATAGATCAAAGTAGACAACATCTTGATGGCATTGATTCTCAAAAACATTGGTAATATGATCATTTATTGTTAGAAGATTAGTTTCAGTTAATCTATTAGGTAACAAACAATGTTGTGCAGAAGTTAAAACCTTATTTATTCCTACTACTACTGCTATTGCTGCTGTTTTAAAGTATACTTTATTAATATTCACTTGGTTACATTCTTTGATTAATACAGTAGTAATGTATTATACATATGATGTAATGAAAAAAAATTATACCAAAGAAAAATAATATAATTATTACCTAATACTGAAGTACTTACATGTGAAAGCCACATTTGGGTACAGGTGTATAATATATTGCTTTTAGGCTCAATAAAACATAAGTTAGAAACTTGGGTCAACATATTTATGCATGTCTATGCACTGATATGTGCATCCACATACATACCCACAAACACCTCTATACTTAATCAATATATGTATAAAACAGCTAAAGTGACAAAATTTCATTATTTTCAGTTTAATTTAGATGATAATAACAGTTACAGGAAAGGTACAGCAATTGTAGGAAGTGAAACCAAACTCCAAGTTGCTGCATAAATATCAGGAGAGGACTAAGGTCTGATTTCTAACTTCTATCTTTCCCAATTTATTATAAAATAGAGAAACAAAGTTTTTGAGATGTTGGGTTAAAACAGAAATGGCATCTGAGAAAGCAGAGAGTTAAAAACAAAAAAAAATGGTGATCATGATGTTGGAAAAAAATCCTCTACTTATATTTTTGACTAATTTAGTGAATGAGGAAATTAGAAATTTAATAATTGCTGCTATAAAATTATGATAGGTACTTAATGCAGAACATGTCAAGGGAAAGTGTTCTATAATCTCATCTTTTCTATAGTACAAGGAGCAACAGATATCTATGTTAGCATGTACTATTTTTATAGCAAGTGAATCATTTGTAGATAAGGCCCTGAGATAATCTTAATGAAAAAATCCACATATTTTGATTCCAAATACCAATGTGGAAACTTTTTTATTATTTGTTTATTAGTAAAGTTAAGTATTGATTGAGGAGGGTTTGAATGCTCTGCTTTGTGTGCAATATCATATGTTTGCCAATATTTGATTTAGTACCAGAGGGAAAACACAGATGTACTACTACTACTACTACTATTACTACTAGCTGCTGCTGCTTCTCTGGAATGATTTGTTGCTACTACTACTACTACTACTACTACTACTACTACTAATAATAATAATAATAATAATAATAATAATAATAATAATAATAATAATGATGATGATGATGATGATGATGATAAATAATAATAATGATGATGATGATGATGATAATAATAATAATAATAATAATAATAACAATAATAATAATAATAATAATAATAATAAATACTAGTTTTCTACCTCACCTTTGATTAGTAATTAATTTAGATTAATTCATTAATTTAAATGCTAAACAACAGCATATAACCAATTATAGTTTGCACATTAAAAAAGTAAAAGGGATAAACACAATGTATATAACATAATAATAAAAGGAAGTAACAAAGAGTAAAAAAATACATATATAAATAAATAAAATATATTTTAAATTAATTAACAATAACATTTGAATTTAATAATATTACAAAATTACTTATAATCTAAATTAAAATGATTAGTTTTACTATAAATCTGGTATAAAGAGGATAACCTGAATAAAGAAGAAAATTCATGGACATTGAAACAACAAGCTTGAATATAACAGACAAACACAGGCCAAGTATCTTATTTATAAGATGTATATCAGACAGACTAACTTGTTGATTAATGGTTTTAAAAAGATATTTAAGATCTCTGTATTTTTGTCTAGAAAAAAAATGACCAACTTTATTTTCCAGAGAAATATATTTGAAGAACTTATTAGACACTGATTGTAATAAATTACCTCCTTGTTTCAGAATTGGATTCCAAATGATTGAACAATATTTAATGATGGGAAGAACCAATGATTAAAATTATTTGAGTTTTGTATCACTACTGAAATGATAACCATATCTAAGTTTGTGATCCATGATTTTAAAAGCTTTACTAACAATCATTTGTAAATGAGGAAGAAATGATCCACAATATAAAACTCCCAAATCAGTTTGGAATTCAAGAGAATTAATTTTGTGAGAATTAATAAAATAAAAAAATGTAAAACCTCAGATTTATTAGAATATGAAGTAAATGAATATTTATAAAAATTAACTATCATATTATTTAGATCACATTAAGCACTAAAATTATCAATATTTTTCTGAAGGAGAGTAGAATCAATCACTGATGAGATTCTTCTAAAGATTTTACAGTCACCAGCATAGCACAGAAGATAAGAAGATTTTAAGCAATTTTTAAGAATATTAATATAAATGTTAAAAAACATGGATACTAAAATACTACCCTGAGCAACACCTAAATTACATTCAAAATTAGATGAAATATTGTGGAATTTGACATATGCTATATGACGATAAAGAATGATTAAAACCAATAAATACATTTTAGTAAAAAACTCCATTTTATGTTATTTGTGAATAGGAATAATGTCTAGTTTACCAAGGACTTTTGATAAATCTAAATAAATAACATTGAGTCTGGCTGATCCTCAATCACATGTGCTATATGATCATAAATTGTTAGAAATTAGCTTCTACACATCTATTAGAAATAAAACCATGTTGTGAAGAAGAAATGATTTTATTACAATCTGAAATAGTTTTATTTTAAATACATCTTTCAAAAATTGGGACAATATTATGTAAAACAGAAATAGGTCTATAGTTATTAACACAGTTATGGGAGCGATTCTAAAAAATTGGGATCATTTTGTTGCATTTACAAAGATTAGAAAAACACAGGAATTAAGTGATAAATTAAAAATAAGTCAAAAAGTACTTCAATAAAGTCAGCTAGACTTTTGTAAATAAAAGAAGGAATATTATATTTTCTAAACGAGAATGAGTTTGTAAATCGCCTGATGACTATAATAACATTATCTTTATAGATATAATCAATCATGCAGTGATCAGTAGGAGAATTGCAAAAGATGTTGTATGGTGTGATGAATATAAAACCAGCAAAATATTTGGAAAAGCCATATAATAATAATAATAATGATGATGATGATATAATAATATTAATAATAATGTTACTTGATCAAGTTTTAACTCCTATTAAAATAATAAGATGTAGCAAATTTGAAAATTTGATTTTTTACCTTTTCACTTCGTCATTACGTTTCACATTTTTTATGTTCAACCTGTACTTTTATAAACTTAAAAGCTCTTTTATTTTTATTTTTTAAAGAAATAGGTGTTTTATTTTTATTTTTTTAAGAAATAGATGCTAGAATAATTTGAATGGTTGAACAGAATGCTAATTAGTGGTTTTTTTTTATCTGAAAAATATTGTTTGTGGATATAATCAGTGAAATTTCATATCACCCATATATTCCTAATCTGCTAGAGTTTAACTATCTCCCACTGTAATTTTATTTTGAATTTCAAAAAGAACCTTCTACCATCAGATGAGCTAAAGGCTTTAAACTCATGAATCTTTACACCAGAATTATGTGATTTATATATTTTAAATGTTGCAACTGCGATTTGTTTAATATGTATGTTTATGTGTATAGTGTGAATATTGTTGAAATGAGGAATCTGTATTGAATTTAAGAGACAAAAAAAGATCACATCTTTGTTCTTTTATATTTCGCATACTTAGAATCCTGGAAAATAGACGCAATTATTTAGTGAGATATATTTTTAATTTAGCATACACAAGATATTATTATATATGTAATTAAATAATTCGATTTATATTTAACATTTTTCTCCCAGATTACAAGATCTACTCATTCACCTCTTTTGTATTTGTTTTAAACACACAGATAATTAACGTTATTTGAACTTTTTTTTTAAATTATTTATTATAAGTATTTTTTAAAAAAAGTTTATACACCAAAGTTTAAGAGAGATTTTTGTCCTTGCATAATATAGCTATGGCACCATGAGTGATTCAGTCATGGAACTGAGTTCATTTCTCAAGTCAGTGAACAATGATCATGTCTGAGGGAGGCAATGCTTTTTCTTGCCCTGTGAGAATGCAGCTATCAAAGTTAAGAATCCAGTCACTTGGAAGTTATCTTTCAAATCTCCCTTTCAACCTCTCTTCTAATGTATTCATAGATATTATGCCTCTTTATAAGAACTTGTAATGACAAATTATTGAGTGATGCATAAAATTTCAAATGGGCAGTCTCTTGTGTAATAAACACACAGTTACATATAAAAATAAGTTGTGAATTGTAAACGGTAATTTCATTCATAATTTTATTTTCAGATTATAAAATTGACTCTATACATATATAGATTCATTATTTTACATTAAATAAATAGTAAATATAGAGGATTTGAACTCAGACTTTCAAGCTTCTTTCAACTATACACACTATCTTATATCACTGATGCACATGATCACACACATATAGAAAATATCACCACTGATTATATATGTGTGTGAGAGATGATAATATGGACGAACTGATGAGTGATGGTTCAACATGAAATACGTTTATTGATGATTATTAATCTTTTCTACATGTGTGCAATCATGTGTATCAGTGATATGAGATAGTGTGGATAGTTGAAAGGTGCTTGAAAGACTGAGTTCAAATCCCCTATATTTACAATTAGGCTTCAGGTATATGAAGAGTGCTTGTATTTTAAATATTAAACAAATAGCAATATTATTTTTAGTATTACTTAATCTACAAATGATTTTTTTACCATTTATATATTTGTCAGCATCATCTTTCAAAAAATTAATTGTTATTACTAATCATTTATTAGGCTAGAAATCATATTATTAGCACAGTAACAGAAGTTTTAAGTATATCTAAAACATGTTTTTGGCTGTTATTATTAATGTTGTTGCTGCTTAAATACTCTACATATAGTTAAGCATCTTGGGTATCATTTGTCTTTTATTGTATGTTTATTTATATGAAGTTAAAAAGAATGGGGAAGTAAAGAAGTTGTTTAATATATCTATATGGGAAAGTGAAAGGTGAATAACTCCATTTGTGTGTATATTTAAAATTAAAAAATCAGATATATTAATCTTTAACTGAGGTTTAAAGTTTATATCTATGCTAGAGATAATTTCTAGTTTAATGATTGATTAGTAATAATCATTATTTTATTTATCGGAGGTGGATGATGTCAAAGTTATGAGTGGAATGAGTTTGACAGTTGTAAATAAAAATGTAACAAATTTCTATAGATAAATGCTCTTCATATAATAGATATATATGAAAGATAGTGACCTGGGTCAACTGATGAGGTCTGGTTCAGCATAAAATGCATGTTGGGGGTCATTTGTCTTTTATTGTATCTTTATAAGAATTTAAAAATAGTGGAAATATGGAGGCTGTTTAATATATCTATAAAAATATTACACATGGGAAAGAGAAAGGTGAATAATTCCATGTGGGTGTATGTTTAAAATTAAAAAAAAAATCAGACATATTAATCCTTAACTAAGGTTTAAAGTTTATATCTGTGCTAGAGATAATCTATAGTTTAGTAAATGATTACAAATAATCACTATTGTATTTATCTGAGGTGAATGATATCAAAGTTGTGAATGGAGTAAGTTTGACAGTTGTAAATAAAAATGTAACAATATAGTTAAGCTTGAATTTTTGACAATCAAATTGAAATATCTTCTGAGTGTAATGATAAGTGCTAGAGATAATCACTAGTTTGGAAAATGATTAGTAATCATCATTATTGTATTTATTGGTGGACAGTGTCAAAGTTGTGAGTGGACTGAGTTTGACAATGGTAAATAAAAGTTGTGAGTGGAATGAGTTTGACAATGGTAAATAAAAATATAACGACTCTGGTTATATATGTAGATTTATCTTCATGACATTGAACAAAACAGTATTAAATAATAGCATTTGATTAATATTACAAACAGCATGAATTAGATAATAAGTGGAAATTACACACACACACACATAACCGTCGGAATTGTTGAATGCTGTATTCCATTTAAATTGAAGAAAGAAGGCCCAAAATGTTGGTACCAATTTGTAACTGATTGAATTGATGGATGAAGGTGATGGTTAGGATGATCAATCTGATCTGATAAAAAAATCTAAAAAACTAATTTAAATTAATCTGGTCTAGCTCAATCGGGTCGCCATTATATAATAAACCATCACAAAGCACAAATAATCTCTCTTAAAGTTTAATTTACTTAAGTTATATGTGAAATGGAGGAATAATGAGACTATCTGCTCCAGACATCAACAAATCCATCACAATTACAACATAAATTGCAAAGAGCAGTGAAACCAACTACTATTGCCCTAAACAAAAATATAGGATTAGGCTAACTACTTGATTGGCAATCTAATCAAAATCAAATCCAATTGATAACTAAAACAGATCCCAATATATATACTTTATTAGCCTGTTACTGTTATAGTAATTTAAATCTACTTTATTATTTAAAAATGCTGCCTTTTTAACTTAATGGATAAGCTTCTAAGTATCCGTAATAGTACTTTACAAAACATTTGTTTACATATAGACATTATTTCAATATCAAAACAAAATAATACTTGAACCCAAATATACATATATCTATTTTAATAAACGCTAAATAGAAAGATAAACACTCGTGTCAATAAGCGATATACAATTCTTTCTACTTCAATCCCTAATTAATAATTTTCGGTGGGTATCAACTGGTTTTATTATAATTTTATAAACACTTTGAAAATTTATGCGCTCACTTAAATGTTTAAACAAATTAATAGACGTCGATGGTTTACTAAGAAGCTACAAAATAATTTATAAATAATTCACAAATATCTTCCAATAAAATGATGCTTAATTAGTGCTTCGTTTAGGTTTTAAAATAAAATACTTCACTGGAGTTTAATATCAACACTCTATTAGCTCATCTCTAACTTTACAATGTCCAACCACATTACGTAAAAGATATATCGAGCTTCTATTGGATGTTTATTCACCTGTGAGTATTAATACAACTTGTTTGAAATTTTAAACAATTGAATAAAAATTGACTGGCAACATATGATTATATTTGATATTTATACAAATCAAAATAATATTCAATTAAATCGGTCAATGAAGTTTATTCTCTTCATTTTATAGGAGTTTAAGAAAATATCCAAGACGAATTATTCTGAACCAAACGATAAAGTATAATCTATTTAGATTTTTATGACGGAATCAGACAAACATGAAATGATTGACTTTGTAATATTAACTAAGATAAATGATAATATGTATATATAATATTCGAATGCAAATATAAATATGAAATTCATATAGAAACAAAATAAAATACTAATAAGCAAAACATACCTTATCTTATATTCCAATTCGCTTACCAAGCTGAGTTTGAATCCTGTTACTTAAATAGCTACGCCGTCTTACGCAATCCAAATAAAACAAAATAATTAAACTAGTCTTGATATTTAAATTAACTCAATTTATTAGATTATAGAAAAGAAAATTGGCAATATTAATGATAAAATACATCCGAAATGACTTTATATTTTAGATTGGTTGACTAAATAAAATGATCAAATTGCTATGTGTATCTCTATATATGTGTTGCAATAACGATAACGACAAAAAAAAATGAATGAGTAAATGACGGGAAAGGCTCTTAGATATTTTACTAAAAAAATTTACATATAACCGATACCAAAATGTGAAATAGGAGGGTATCAAAATCTATTTGTTTATCAAAATAATTACGGATAAATGAATATGAAATAATAAATATATTTGAGTCTTTCCGATCATTTTCATTTAATAAATTATATTACTTTTAGAGATAATTAAAAAAAAAATCATCCCATTTTATTACATATAAAAAAAAATTAATACACACACATTTCATATAAAAAAAAATCATACCATATATATATAAGTCTGTTCGTTCACTATTTATTGGTCTATCGATTGACTTCAGTTATAGTGTAAAGAGAAGTTTCTCCGTCAGAAATAATAATCGTAAACTTTACAATACTTCATTAAAAGTTTTCTTTTTCGGTCCAAAGAGGTGAGTGCACTTTGATTATCCCTATTATGATGTGAATTGATCCAGTTGGGTCTTGTTCCTTCGCTTGTGAGATGATGTTTACGCCAATCCATTTTTTTTTTATAAAGCATTTTTTTTTTTATTTCATAGGTTTTTTTTTTTACTTTGCTGTCGCTTCCCCGGAAACTTTTTCGCAACTGCCCGCTAAATGATTGAACGGGCAGATAATTCCACTATTTTTCCATGTTTTATGGTTTTACACACAAAAAAAAATATTGAAAAAATTTATTTGTTAAGACACAGAAAATAGATCTATCCTTTACTATTGCAAAATGATAAAGAGTCCTGTTATATTCTGTCGCGTCCTTTTTATATGTTCTCTTTCTGATGTTTTTCGTATCTTGACGACCATACAAAATTACTCAATTAAAAACTCAATTCTATCAATTTTCTTATAGTTTCTTTTCGCGCGGTTTTTGGGGTAAGTTCGGAGAAAAAGATACATGAAAATTAAATCCAAATTCGATTACAATTTTTTTTATTATTTACAAACCAAAATACAAAATTGATATAATAACCTTTTAAATTATTGATAAACATCAATAATTTACACATATCTATATTTTTTTTTAATAATAATATTTTTTTAAAATTAATTTATAAACACATATACTCAACATAAAAACATTGAACTGTATGTAATAATGTTACTATGGTGATTGCATTCATATATGAAATATATAAAATAATATCGATCCTATTTAGTTAAACTTATATTGTACTGAATTGTTTATTTTTTTTTTATATATATATATACCTGGATCATCAATTCGAACATTCACAATATATATATAATTGACCATTTTTATCAGTGAATAATGGTTATGTAGCTCACAAGTTTCACATTAATTTACACAGAAAACTAAAATTGACTGTTGTGATTATTGTGTAATATTTTTTTATAATTTATATCTTTATATATATGGTTGCATCTTATTAAAGGCTTGAACATATACACATTAATGCCTATGTATTTATATAAACAGTTTGTTAAGCAATTTTTTTCTATCACTTTGATGTACTGTTCCTATTTTGTTAATAAAAGGGTTTGGATGTCTTCTGTGATTATTATTATTGTATACAAATGTGCATCTGGTACACCATGGGGGAAAATTAAAGTGCTGCTGTGGATGTGGCAATAGTAAGCTTGGAAAATGATCCTATAAGGCTGTTGATATCACTGGGATTATCATTCTAATTTTGTCAAGATCCTGGCATTCAAAAAGTTGTGTGACTTTTTTATGACAAAGAGTTCACTGAGCATCAGTAATTTTGTATCCTCTTTTGAATCTGTAGAAGTGGAATGTGGATAAAAATTCTAAGTTTAGTTTTGTTTAGAAGTCAAAATATTTTAGTTCTAGTGACCAAAATTTAAATTTGTGACAGTTGTTTTTTGATGACATTTAATATGGATTTACTTCACATCAGGAGGGGGGCTAATAGAGCAATGAGTACACTTCCCCATATTTATATTTATCTTCAAAGTGAAGGTTTTGAATAAATAATAAAGATTTTAGAAGTTGTTCCCTATATTTTGGGTTTGGAATAATTAGTCAATAGGTTTAATTTTATAGATGATTTGTAGATTCTGGAGGGTCTTAGCACATGATAAAGTTATGTTGTTTATTGTATTCTGAATGTGTATATATTGTTTAGTCCTAGTCCATTGTTATGAATGTGTATATATTGTTTAGTTCTAGTCCATGGTGAGCAAGTGGATTTTGTAAACATTTAATTGAGATGGCTGTTGTACATTTACCCCAAAGAACTTTTCTGCACAATGAATAAATGTGGCTAATAAAGGCTTTAATATAGATCAGTGAACTGTATACTATACAATTCTATTTCTAGTATGATAGACAGAAATATGTAAAGTGGAAGATATGATTTCTAAAATAATTTAATAATGTTATCTATTTTCGTGCTGAACCAGCACTCATCAGTTGACCTAGGTCACTATCTCTCTCATATATATGTTATATGAAGAGTATTTATCTATAGTAAATTGTTACATTTTTATTTACAACTGTCAAACTCACTCCCCTTGCAACTTTGGCACTTCATCTAGGATAAATACAATAATGATTATCACTAATCATTTACTAAATGAGAGATTATCTCTAGCACAGATGTAAACTTTAAACCTCAGTTAAAGATTAATATATCTGATTTTTTTTAAAACTTTTTGTTAAACATACAGACATGGGAAAGAGGAAGGTGAATAACTCCATGTGTCTGTTTATAAAAAAACAGATATATTAATCTTTAATTGAGATTTAAAGTTTATATCTATGCTAGAGATAATTTCTAGTTTAGTGAATGATTAGTAATAATCATTATTGTATTTACCTGAGGTGGATGATATCAAATTTATGAGTGGAATAAGTTTGACAGTTGTAAATAAAAATGTAACAATTTACTATAGATACTTTTCATATAATAAAAATATATATGAGCGATAGTGATCTGGGTCAACTGATGAGTGCTGATTCAGCATGAAATGCATCTTGGGGTCTTTTGTCTTTTATTGTATCTTTATTTATATGAATTTAAAAAGAATGTGGAAGTATGAGGTTATTTAATATATCTATAAAGATATTACACATGGGAAAGAGAAAGGTGAATAATTCCATGTGTTTGTATGTTTAAAAAAAAATTTAAAATCAGATATATTAACGTTTAACAGGTTTAAAGTTTATATCTGTGTTAGAGATAATCTTTAGTTTAGTAAACAATTAGTAATAATCATTATTGTATTTATCTGAGGTGGATGGTGTCAAAGATGTGAGTGGAGTGAGTTTGACAGTTGTAAATAAAAATGTAACAATTAACATATTATCTTTCTATGCAAGGAGGATAAAAGACTTAAAGTTTTTATACAAAATTGTAAATAAAAGAGTAATTTCTCCAAATCTGATAACAAATATTTCATTTAAAGTAGCAGAAAATAAAACTAGGACTTCAGGTATTTTTCATCTTAAAACCTGCTATTCAGATATCCTTAATTTTTTGCCATTGTTTTGATTATTGAACTCTTATAATAAAGATTTTTGCAATAATAATTATTTTAATTTAAATGATAAAAATTATAATATGATTTTTGTTAAAAAAATATAACATTTAATTTACTTTAGTAATGACATATGCCACCTTTTTTTTTCATGTTTGCAATCTATTTTATATATATATTGTTTTCCTAAAATTTTGTGATAATGGTATTTTAATTGTATTTTTACATTGGACTATTTCCATCATCTAGTATTAAGTATTAAATATATTTAAAAAAATTAACTTTATTTAAATCTTCAAAGTACATTCAACTGTTAGTAGTAGATCCAGGTTAGTATATGCACAACATTTCGATAATCCTCATAATCCTCACTAGAAATGAGCACAATCACCTCATGAAAAAGCACTAAAATAAGGATGTATGACCTTGTCTACACCATCAGGCATTTTAATAATAATCAATGAAGCCTAGCTCTATGAGGCTAACAATACTTAACTAATAACAAGATACAAACATCAACTTTAACTGACTAAGTCATCAACAAGAATTTTAAAAATACAATGTGTATAATCAATGTCAAACCAACAATGCAAACTATGTAATTTAAATTTTCTTTTTTCTTAATCTCTATTTTTACATATTAAAAACAAACACATGCATTCTAAAGTAAATAAATAGAGAATGAAAACATACTACCTGTGAAATTAATCCTATAATTACAATATAATATAATTATAATATTTGTTAATTCATATCAACATTATAATAATATTGGCACAAAAATAATGATAAAATTAAAGTTCAAAAGGTCCTTAGAGATCTCACTAAAATCTCTGATGTTTTTTGTAATATGTAATAGTTTAAATAAGCATAGTATTTGAATTCAATTATATTCCAGTTATAATATTCAAACGTTTTATGTACCTTAATGAATACAAGTTTTAAATAAAGCATTCAATAATGAAATATTGTGACATAAATATTTCTCTTTTTACAATAATAACAGTGTCAGTTAATTTCCTAGTATTGCATAATAAATATTGCAGCACTTAAATTATTTCCATGGTGAATTTTTTTTTTTTTGACATTGAATCCCTTAAATTATTTTCTGAATAAAACACATTGCAACATTTAAATTATTCTGTGATTCTGCATGCTTTATAGCATTTAAAGTACATTATACATTACAGAAGTATTTTGGAGCAAATATTTTCTTTATTTTTAGCCACTCATTTCTGTACTAAAAGTCCAAATATTATATACAACACATTAACTTTGTATGGTTTACTTATTGAGATGCAAATTAAGAGAGGTCAAACTAAAATCAGAAATTTAAATACTTTTATTTCTGATGATATAACATTTAGATCACTGACTTAGAGATTGTTTCTATAGTATAACTCAATCTTACCTTATTGCCATGTTTTTTGTGTAATTCAGAGTTAAATTCCACTCAATAATGTTTTTGAAATACATCAACATTTATAAAATAAAACTGTTTTAACTTTGTAATAAATAAACATTTTAAAGAATTATAAAAAAATAACTTTACAAATAAAATTCATTTTTAAAGTTTATATTTTTAAATAAAATATAAACATTCCTTATATATTTATTTATTCCAATATACAATGTTCTATATTTTCATATCTATTTAAAGTCTTATATTTAAAATATTATTTTAACTACATATATCTTAATACTGGTTTAATTTATAAACATAAAATACATAAACATGCATACAAAAAAATAATTGACTATTTTCTTTATTATTATGTTTTATTTATATGCAGTAAATAAAAATGTCATCAAATAAATTCATTAATACACAATTCAATCTATTAAATCTTTCAAAGAATAAAATATTAATTTTATAGATTATTATGATGTAAAATAAACTAACATTATAATATACCATTTATTAAAAAAAATTACAATTAAAAAAATTATATGTTATTTTTCACTGAGATGAATTGTCAAACATTATTTATTAGTAAAGTAAACTATGTGATCTTTTTTAAACAATTGAAAAATGAACAAACAAAAAAAAAAAAACACTTTTTTCAGAAATATAATAATTCCAGATTTAAATTTAGGCCAAGATGGTACAATATATAATCCAACTGGTAAGAAAATAAAATAAATATCAGCAGGACTTTTTAGCATGAAATGTTTTAAAATAAATATACAAATTTAATTTTTAATTATTAAACAATTATGGTTAAAAAATTAGAGTAAAATAATTAAGTTAATAAAATATTTTTTATTTCTTTCATCATTTTTATTCTAATAGTAATAGTAGTAGTACAATATGAAGACATATAGGATAAGAACTGAATAACAACTTTAACAAATTTTTCTTTAAATATTTAATACCAGGTGCTCAAATTTATCTTTACTATTTATATTCATTTTTAATATCAAGTTTTCAATTGTTTAATATCCTGAATGGTTGATGCAGTGATAGAATGATCCATAATCATAATCCAAACTTTAGCATATCTGGAGTTCAAACATTTTGATTTCCCAAGCAGTAAACTATTCAATATTTTATTTATGTAACTTTTTTATTTATTTTATATTTAATACTGGATATTCATTCATCCATTTTATTCTATCTTACACTTATATATTACTTTTACTTCTAGAAATATATCTGCAATTAATTGTACAAACTTCATATTATTGATTCTAAATAACAATAACATGTTACTATAATTTTTAAGTAAACCAATAATAATAAGTTTACAGATTAATAATTGAAGAATTAATTTTTTTAATATCATGAAGGGCATAAATCTTATCTGACACTCTTAACAAAATGACATATAAATATTATTATAAAATGAAACGTTTAAGTAAATATCTCAAAAAATTACGATTACTTTTTCTTCAAGTATGCAGCTATATTAGAAAAAAATTATGTCAAATGGTTTTTAATGTAAAATCTAAGTATAAATGACCAAAAAAAAAACAATGCTTTTCTCGGCTGGAATATATTATATTTATTGTAAATAGATTAGTATAAAATAATAACTCGAATATACATAGTATCTTTTTTTTCCCAAGAATTTTTATAGTTTTATTTTAAATATTTTTAGAATTTTATTTATTTAAAAGATTTTTCAATTATAATTGTAATTATTATCAACTGAAATGTAATGTCTAAATTATCTTCATATTCTGTTGTATAAATTTAGTGATATCAAATTCGAGTGATCATTGTGCAACATTATGACACATTAATATTTGAATCTTTTAATATATATGTTTGTGTTAAGTTCTAAAAGCTACTATCAGTAAATCTGATTATAGAGACAATAATGAGAAAGAATATAGTCTTGTAGAATTTATAAAAAAAATAAAAATTGTTTGTTATGAATTACTTCTTTGCAAAAAAAAAAAAAAGCTAAATAGAAATGGATATGGAAGACATGGCATAAAAAGGCACGGAGAACTGGATTATATATATATATAAAAGACTTTAACACGTTTAATAGATTCAACATAGGAAGTAATTGTTGATTTAGTGAGATGTGACGAGAGATAAAAGCCATTATGAATTTAACTTTTTCAGGAATATTGTTTGGAGCAGTTAATATTCTTGTACTTCAAAGTTTTTTTTAACTAAAAGATTGATAATGTGCACATTATATATATGAACAAAATATTTTATATACATAAAAATGAAAGGTCAATTTATTAGTCAATTTACTTCAAGATAACTGTCCAACAAGGATATAAATTAAATATTTTTTATACATTTATCATAAAATGTCTATTAGCAGATGGCAATTTTAATAGTAGTATTATATTTAATTTTCAGAAAGAATAAAAATCATTGATATACTTTATTTAAAAGAGCCATCATAATTTAATCAAAGCTAAGAGGACATAAGAAATCTTATAAATATACAATCTTTATAATTTTTATTTATAATAAAAAATAGTTATAAACACCAATTACATATATTTTTAATCTTCTTTTTTTTTTGTCTCTATTTACTATCTATAAATACTTTGTTGTTTAATCGTTTTTAACAGGTTTTTATTACATTTTCAAATAAGTTGATTTTTTTTTCCTAGAAATTTTATATACAGGATTATAAATATTTAACAACAAATATCTATGGATCATGCTTATATGATACATCTTTTATCACTTTAACCATTATCATATATGCACTTGTAGATGAAATTCTTATCTTTTACAAACTAAAATGATAGTTCTATGTTTATTGCCGATAGCACTATATTTACTGTGAGAGTACCATATGAGCCTCACCTAAAACAATTTGTATTTCTTTGTGAATTTAACTGTGCCTATATCGAATCAACAGATATAAATAACTTTCACCTATCTTAAGCTTTTCATGTATCAGCTATATATATATAGATAGTTAGTATTAAAAGAATAATTCTAAAAATGAATAATTCTGGTTTATTTATACACACACATAAATAAATGTTTCCAACTAATAGTATTTTTTTTTTTTTGTTAATATAAAACTTGACATTTGACAAAACCTTAAGTCAGCATTGCATTTTTATCAGATGAAACAAAGGAAATAAACGTTTGGGGTTCATTACAAATTGTATATTTTAAACAATAGAGCGTGAGTGTGATTATGTGATATGCTTGCTGAAATTAATCCAGTATAAAAACGAACTAATATTGTTACAACAATAATCTTCTATTTAGTTATCAAGGCAAGAACTACGTTTGTAAATTTAAATGTGTTCGAATTTAGAACACATTTAAGAAAAATTAAAAAAAAAGAAGATTCAATATTTTAAAACCTGCTTCAAGTAATTAATTTACTGCCTTTGAATATTATAAAGAACTATACAAAAATAATCATTGTAATTAACAAGGTTATAAAAGTTATCAACGTCTTCGAAATGAATTTAAAAAATATATATTTAAGAAGACAAAAATTTAAAAGATGTTCTGTGGCTAAATAATTTATGCCAGGGATTTCTACTGATGTTTTAAACCCGAACATGTAAATTTATTCCTACTTAATCAATGCCTAAAATATAATCATCGTAATTCTCATTTAAAAAGCTGCCTTAATATTGGAGTATTATATTGAAGAAGATGTTAAATATTTTACTACATAAATATTTAAAGAATGAATATCTGGATTGCCTCTTCGAAGGATGATCAATGAACTTTATGTTCCAACATTCATCATCATTTTATTTCGTCTAAGGAGGGATATAAAACTGCATTCTTTCTCGTCTTGGATTACTTCATTGTATAATTTAAGAACTCTTAAACTTTATTTCCTTTGTGGATAATTATATTTACTTAGAAAAATTACTTCGTATATTAAAGTGGAGAACTCATAAGATGAACACTTTATTTTTTTTTTTATTTATTTAATAAAATTTAGATATTGATGTTTTGATATTATACTCTGATGGAAATGACAGCTGACTAAGGTAAACGTTTTTAAATTATTTCAATTTGGAAGTAAGTTTTATTATATTCCAAATTGAATCTTACGTGACAATTAACATAATATATTTTTAAACATACATAACTAATATCAGAATACATTCTATTATTAATCTAGTGTGAATGGATGTTATCGTATATAAACATACAACACACACTGAATTATTTTAATGACACAATAGGTAGATTTATAATGTGTCATGTGTATTTATTATATGCATGATTTTAAATTATATATATATGTAAATGATTACATTATTATTATTATTTTTATTTTTTTTAATATTAAATAATTTATTAGTGTATATAAGCATAGATTATAATTCTAAATTTTAATGTTTTTATGTGATAATATTTTGTTTTTTATTACAGATTAAAATGTGTTAAACTTGATTTCAAAATTAAACAGGTCTCATTTGTTTATTTTATTTAGTCGTTTTATAAAACCAATAATTATAAATATACATACTCACGCATATATATGTTAAATCAACTTAATGATTTAATATTTATAAAGAAGTTATATATAGCTTATACTAAATTTATCATTACTATGGGATACTTATGGAAATGCCTGAAGAGAGTCGATTGCAAATTTCTAATCTGAGCTCGAATTCTGTAACGAAGTTATTAATAGAGGAGTGAATTGGATTATATTTTAAATAACATCATCCATGGCATTCTATAAGAAGACTCAAACTCTGACTATAGTTAGATGCGACTTCCTCGAGTCTTGAAAAGGATCGTCCCGTTATACATGGCGCCCATACTTAAGGCATGAAACAGTAGTTTTCCATTGGTTAAATCCATAGTTTAAAAAAATAAATAAATATATGAGTATGTTTTGAATTGGTAAAAACACTGAATAATAAATAATAGAGACCTTGAAATAAAATAAACCGTAGCAAACAGATAAATCAGTCGCTTTAAAATAAATAAATACGATTATAGTTTGGGCATTAATATATATTATAATAACTTCTTATAAAAGTAGGAAAAATAGAATTACATGTAAGGGCATAAGCACAGCATGAAATCTTATGGCATATATTAAAGTATAACTTTGAAAAGAAAGTAATTTATATATATTACATTAGAAATTTTTAGTTAATGATAACTAGAAATCAGAAAAAGCTAAAAATAATGGAAGTAAAAAGTTTAGAAGAATCTTTAAGTAATAAAGATAGTGAAATAAAAATTATTTCAATTAGTGATGAACAAGGGTCTTTACAAGTCTTAATGTATGAGGAGTCTGTAGAAGAAGTTGAACATCCTTCACAAGTTCATATGACAGATCAAATATTACCCCAAACACAAAAGGTAACTGAAGCTATAATAGTACAGTCTCAAGGAAGTGATATTTATATGGCTCAATTGGTCCGAATGATAATGGATATGAAAGCTGATATGAATAAAATGAATTCTAAGATGGATAATATGAAAGCTGATATAAATAATATAAAAGCTGATATGAATAATATGGCAACCAAAACTGATATAAATAATATAAAAGCTGATATGAATAATATGGCAACCAAAGCTGATATAAATAATATAAAAGCTGATATGAATAATATGGCAACCAAAGCTGGTATGAATAATATAAATGCTGATATAAATAAAATGAATGCTAATATGAAGGGAGAAATGGCTAAGAGGAACGATAATATGATAACTAAAGTTGATATGGATAATATGGAAAAGAAATTAAAAGAAGACATAATTTCTATAAAAGAAGAGTTAAAGAAAGATATTGATAATGTTAAGGAAAAGATGCAAGTAAAAATCAAAGTTGTTGTTGAAAAGAAACAAACTGCCAATGAAGTAGAAAGACTTCATGACACAAAGGTATCAACAATATTGATGGCAATTCAATGCCAAGAATCCAAAACTTACCCTGAGCATGAGATATGTGAATATGATTATAGCATCCAAAACAGATCACTCTTAGTTCAAATGAATATTTCAGAAGAAAACTGTCATGACTATCATTTTCCCATACAGCAGAGCAATAAAGTAGAAGATCATTGCAGCATTACTAAAGTGCTTGAATATGATCCAAAAATCTTAGAAAGAGAAGAAGATATGGATCATGTGAAATATAAATTAAATTCTGAGTCTCAGGACTTGAAAGAAACACAGTCAACTGATAATACTGAATGTTTAGATAAATTAAGACTTCGGATTTCTTGTATTAACAACAAGTTAAATCATGAACTCATGAAACTTGAGATGACTCCACAATCTAAAGATATAGTAGATGAATACAACAGTGAAGTGTATTTTGAGTCATCCCACCATATTTGTGTTTACTGCCAAAGCAAAAGTAAAACATTTCATCAACAAAGTGTTGATAAATTGTATGACAACCATCTGATAAGATCATTATCAATGATAATATTTAATGGAAAAGAAGGTTGTCTTAATAAAATGTTTAATTTAGAAGATATGAATGAAGGCAATAGATTTAATTGTCTTAAGTGTAAATTATGGTGTATGAAGCATCACCATAATCCTGAAGATAAACAAAGTATAAAAAGTCTTCAGCCAATAATAAAAATATTTATAATACTATCTAAGAGACAGAAAGGTTCACAATTCCATAGGTTGTGTAATACTTATGAAGGTCCCTTCACATTCATTGAACATGTTAATGGATGTGCTTAAAAAGTAAAGCACATATATAAGGAAGGACTTCACGGATTACGACTTTGGGATGTGACAATAGACTTTCGATAATGATAGAATTCATTAGGCTGTTCTTTTAAGAGAATAAATGTATATATGTATATAAATAATTGAAATTGATATTAATAGCAATAAAAAATGTATCAAGTTAACCAAAGTATGAAAAAAAAATACAGGTTTATTAGAATACAAGTTATGGTTAGTAGATAGTAATAATGGTAGATCAATTAAGCATCATGATAATGCAATCTGATGTTGACACCACTTATAAAATGTAAGACCATTATTATATATTTTGATATGGATATATATAAATAAGAGATTTATTTTATATAGCGTGATGTTGTTAAACTATAATAGCAATCGGCATTAAGCCAATGCACATACATTTTGTGGATACATGTATGGATACAAGAAAAGATAGTGTAAAAGTTTGTAAACAACTTGTAAAAAAAAAAAAAAAAGGCCAGTCAAAGAAATAAAAATGTGAAGACGACTTCACACAAGTTCCAAATTGGGGATCAAGTTTTTATAAAAACACCTCATATGAATAAACTCCAAGAGAGCAAATATCAAAAGTTTTACCATCAATATGAAGGACCTTATACTATCATAAAGCAAACAGGTCCCAATGCATTCTGGATAAGTATAAAGGGAGACATTAAAGGCACTTACAATGCTAGAGCTTTAAAACCCTATTTTGGTCAAACAAATTAATAATGTTTGCCACATTTTACTTATGTATAAAGTAAAATATTGAAAGAAAAGATCATTTAGAATAGGTAAGGGGGGGGGAGTTTTCATTTAAAAGTGTATATATATATATATATGTATAAGGATGTGTATAAGTAAAAAAAAAACATTAATTTTCTTTGATGAGGGTATGTTAAGCAATTAAAATTAATTCTTAGAATACCTGAAAACCAAAAACGTTTTAAGAGTTAATCCATGCTGAATGATGGATGTTCTTATGTTTTGGATAGTTCTCAAAAAAGTCCATGAGTCTTAAAGAAAAGCAGGATGGAGACTACCAAACAAATATATGTGTCATCTATAAAAGAGGCACATAACAATGAATCCATTAAAGAAAAATAAAAGAGGGGAGAAAAAGAAAGAACCCTATATATATGAACCTCTTTATCCTTCTGTTTAAAGTGAATAATATTTAATGTAGAGAAAGAGAAAGGGTTAAAAAAATAGAGCAAATAATAAGGGTTGATAAAAGCAGGAAAGAAAAACAAGTTCCACAACTTTATATTTAATGCATACATTGACACACATTAAGTGTCCAAATTTTAATGGTAAATATAAAATTTGAACTTTTTAAGGGGGGGTGGGTAATGTGAGAGTACCATATGAGCCTCACCCAAAACAATTTGTGTTTCTTTGTGAATTTAACTGTGCCTATATCGAATCAACAGATATAAATAACTTTCATCTATCTTAAGCTTTTCATGTATCAGCTATATATATATATATATAGACTAGTTAGTATTAAAAAAATAATTCTAAAAATGAATAATTCTGGTTTATTTATACACATACATAAATAAATGTTTCCAACTAATAGTATTTTTTTTTATTTTTGTTAATATAAAACTTGACATTTGACAAAACCTTAAGTCAACATTGCATTTTTATCAGATGAAACAAAGGAAATAAACGTTTGGGGTTCATTACAAATTGTATATTTTAAACAATAGAGTGTGAGCGTGATTATGTGATATGCTTGCTGAAATTAATCCAGTATAAAAACTAACTAATATTGTTGCAACAATAATCTTCTATTTAGTTATCAAGGCAAGAACTACGTTTGTAAATTTAAATGTGTTCGAATTTAGAACACATCTAAAAAAAATTAAAAAAAAAGAAGATTCAATATTTTAAAACCTGCTTCAAGTAATTAATTTACTGCCTTTGAATATTATAAAGAACTATACAAAAATAATCATTGTAATTAACAAGGTTATAAAAGTTATCAACGTCTTCAAAATGAATTTAAAAAATATATATTTAAGAAGACAAAAATTTATAAAGATGTTCTGTGGCTAAATAATTTATGCCAGGGATTTCTACTGATGTTTTAAACCCGAACATGTAAATTTATTCCTACTTAATCAATGCCTAAAATATAATCGTCGTAATTTTCATTTAAAAAGCTGCTTTAATATTGGAGTATTATATTGAAGAAGATGTTAAATATTTTACTACATAAATATTTAAAGAATGAATATCTGGATTGCCTCTTTGAAGGATGATCAATGAACTTTATGTTCCAACATTCATCATCATTTTATTTTGTCTAAGGAGGGATATAAAACCGCATTCTTTCTCATCTTGGATTACTTCATTGTATAATTTAAGAACTCTTAAACTTTATTTCCTTTGTGGATAATTATATTTACTTAGAAAAATTACTTCATATATTAAAGTGGAGAATTGATAAGATGAACACTTTATTTTTTTTTTATTTATTTAATAAAATTTAGATATTGATGTTTTGATATTATACTCTGATGGAAATGACAGCTGACTAAGGTAAACGTTTTTAAATTATTTCAATTTGGAAGTAAGTTTTATTATATTCCAAATTGAATCTTACATGACAATTAACATAATATATTTTTAAACATACATAAATAATATCAGAATACATTCTATTATTAATCTAGTGTGAATGGTTGTTATCGTATATAAACATACAACACACACTGAATTATTTTAATGACACAATAGGTAGATTTATAATGTGTCATGTGTATTTATTATACGCATGATTTTAAATTATATATATATATATGTAAATGATTACATTATTATTATTATTATTTGAATATTAAATAATTTATTAGTGTATATAAGCACAGATTATAATTCTAAATTTTAATGTTTTTATGTGATAATATTTTGTTTTTTATTACTGATTAAAATGTGTTAAGCTTGATTTCAAAATTAAACAGGTCTCGTTTGTTTATTTTATTTAGTCGTTTTATAAAACCAATAATTATAAATATACATACTCACACATATATATGTTAAATCAAATTAATGATTTAATATTTATAAAGAAGTTATATATAGCTTATACTAAATTTATCATTACTATGGGATACTTATGGAAATGCCTGAAGAGAGTCGATTGCAAATTTCTACTCTGAGCTCGAATTCTGAGAGTAACGAGATTATTAATAGAGAAGTGAATTGGATTATATTTTAAATAACATCATCCATGGCATTCTATAAGAAGACTCAAAGTCCGACTATACTTAGATGCGACTTCCTCGAGTCTTGAAAAGGATCGTCCAGTTTGGCTGTTCTCTGTATTCTAGTGAGAATAATGAGTTATTAAATTTATTCAACTTGTGAAAAAATAAAAATAAAATCTTAATTTGGTCACTTAAATGAACTCTCTTCTCAATCTAATATTTTGATGCTCAATTATCACTTAGTCTTTAGTAACTGACCAAGAGTTATTATTTTTAAATTGAGAGTCTAATTTCAATAGAAATCTAGCTAGTGAGATTTATGAGTAATTCTTAATTCTGTTAAAATTAATTAAATTTATCACATTTATTCTTTTGCATAATTCATATCCTTTTTTGATTTCATTCTTAAGAAATATTATTAAGATGCATATGAATATTTTAGGGAAAAAAAAAATTCTGCCATATCTTGATAGATAGATAAAATGGGATTGGAATTGAAGAAAATAAGAAATATGTATAAAGATTAAGATTTCAAATTAAAATCAAGAATTTTAAACAAGTTTCAGATGAATAAATTAGAATATGAAAAGAATAGTAAAAGTATTAATAGTAATTGTGTGTTTAATCGCTTTGGGATGGCATATCACAATCAAGAATCCCAATTTATTGAAATTGAATTTTTGTTTTGTTATTTTGCTAAGAATTACTTCTGAAGTTAATGATGAGTAACTACATATTAAAGTAGATGTGTGTGAAAGTTGTTAATGATTAATGTATATATAGAAATATTATCAATGAATTGAAAAAATATATACAAAAATTTGTTGAAGAGAGAATGTAGGGAGAGGGGGATAAAAAGATTGTTTTAAAAATTTAGATTTAACTTAATTATGAAAGGTTTAAATAATTTAATTATTCGGAAAGGGGTATAGCATTTTAAATAGTGTAAATAGTTACTTTAAAATATTTCCAATGTGTTAACGAGAAAAATGATGATAGTTCTCCTTTGTAATAATAATACCAAATGCAATCGTTTTACAGAGAATTTATTGGAATAAGAGAAAAATATGAGATTGATATACCTAGTGTTTAGTATTAAACACTCAATAATGTCATTTGGCAAGGAAATTGGGTATTGTTAGTTTAGGTTCATAATTATTTTGCTTGAGACAAACATAGTTTAGAATTTTTTTTACATACCTAACTTATGTTTTTAAAAATTAAGAATGTATTAAGTTTCTTATCATTAAGTTGATGTGAGATTCCAATAACAATGTGAATAGCAAATAAGGTCAAGCTGGATAAGGTAATTGAAAATGATATTTTTTTTGTCTGTACTTATTATATTAATAGATAAAATAAGATTATAGTTTGTAACACTATTAATGAAAATTAATAATCAAAAAAATAAAATGTTAAAGATTTAACATAATTTATATATATAAATAATAGTAGTAAAGATGTGCTCATTTATTTAAATATTTGAAAAACTGGATGTGGAAAACAAAATAGTGAGGAAAAAATCTATAATAAATTATTATTGAACACACTTATTAGGAAAATTAAAAAAAATAGTAAAAATGTCATTACAAATAAATGTAAAAATAACAATCTATAATGACAAAGACAGTAATTTACTATAATTTTGATTAAAATTTAAAATAATTTTGCTTCTTTCAGTTAAAAGGTTCAACAATCAAGATCTTGTTGTCTTAGATTAACATTTTGTAGACTTCCAATGAAGGCTTGTACAAATTGTTTGCATTTAGAGGTATATCTTTAAAAATGAAAATCATAATTCTTTTGAGTTATGATTTTTTGTACAACTCTCTATGGAAATGAAATTTGAACAGTAAAAAGGATTAATGCTTTTTTGAACTATGGTTTTGATTAAGACTCTTAAGAATACAATGGCCAATAAAAAATGAAGAAATCGATATTTAATCAGATTAGATTATAGAGCATATATAGCAAATTAAATTTTTTTTAGACATTACTGGAATATTTACAAAAATTATTTTTGAAAGATAGCTTGCAATGATATGGATAAACTTCCTCATTGCATTTATAAATATACCATTCAAAAGCTTCTACAAAACTAAACTGATAATAGGTTATTCTGAAATAATGCCATTCATTTCATGGGCTAGATGCTATTGTGTGAATAAAATATCTAAAATGACTAAAGAATAAATAATATTAATTTGAAGATCTTGTTAAGTGTTGTTATTTTATTTTAACTGACTGTGTGTAAAAGAGAAACTCAGATATTTCAATAAATACATGTTTATGGAAAAATGAATTAATTAATTTCACTTAATTATTATAGAATAGAAAATATGAATATCAAAATATTGATAATAATAAGAGTCATTGTATGTTTGTATGTGGTAATGAAAAGGATGTAAATATGTTTGGCTTAATTTATCAATTATTATAAGCTTCTAATATTATTAGTCATCTCTTTGTAGTAACTGTGACAATAGAATAATGTGATTATGCAACACATTTATATTTTTTAATTACATGCTAAGCAAATTTTGCTTCTAGTCTTTTCTCTTTTTTTTTTTTTTTATTGATCATATATAATGTTGATGAAGAAGTTCGATTTTCATTTACATTTTTAAAATTAATAAATATTGAGATGGATTATTTTTTCTTATGCTAGTTTCAAGATAACCTAGATTTTTAAATAGGAGTTTAGCTAGATTTTAATTATTAAACTTATTAAAAAGTTACATTCAGTAACAAATTTAAAACATTTTAGGTAATAAGAATATGAGTATTTATTGTTTACTAGGGATAACTATAAAAGAAAGAGCAAAAGTATAAAAAGAATAAGCTAAATAATTATTTTATTTTTTCTCTCTTCAGTAATTTTATTTAATTGTTTATTTGTTTTGTTTTTTGTTAAAAAAAATGGACAGGCAAATAGAATATGTAAAAGTGTGTTTATTATTTTTCAAAGAAAAAAAACAAGGTGTTAACATTTTTAAAAAAAAACTTTTATCAATTAATTAAAAAGATTTTTCTATCTCTCTCTTTCTCTTCTAAAATAAAGAAATATATTTTCTAAGTGAAAGTTTATATATATATAATGCTATCTGTTTCAAATAATTAAGAAAGTAAAAACAAGGGATTTTTCTAATAATTAAGGTGTAGTTGTTGTTGCTGTTATTATTATTTAATAATAATAATCAGCCAAGCATTGTTAGCTGAGAGGTCAGTGCCGCCACCTGGCAAGCAAGCAGTTGGTTGCATATGGCTGTGGGTTTGCTTCCCGGCCGATGCTATGACATATGGGGGGGGGGGGTCAGCCATTAAGCTAATGCACATGTGCTTCATGGATTTTTTAACTATAAATGAATACTCTCACTTCCAAATACAAGATAAAGTCTTTGTAAAAAGATAGAATGAATCCATTTATCTTTTCAACCCAAACATTTATGTATAGACAAATCTTAAGCATTTGGGGTCGAGAGTGTGAAGATGTTAAGCAAACACTTTAAATTACTTTTACTATGCCTGAATGAAAATTTTCAAGAATTTATGATACATCATTCTTATTTGAAATTAAACATATGTAAATGAGATATTTATTTTATATAGCACTATGTTTTATAAACTGTAATAGTAATAATCAGCCATTAAGCTAATGCACATGTGCTTTGTGGATTTTTTAACTATAAACATAAATGTTTGGGTTGAAAAGTTAGATGGATTCATTCTATCTTTTCATAAAGACTTGATCTTGTGTTTGAAAGTGGGAGAATTCATTTATAATTAAAAAATCCACAAAGTGCATGTGCATTAGCTTAATGGCTAATTATTACTATTACAGTTTGTAAAACATAGTGCTATATAAAATAAATATCTTGTCATCATCATCATCATCATCATCATTATTATTATTACTATAATTATTATTAGTGGTAGTTTTCATTTACACATACTGTGGCTGCTAGATGGCACTGTAGACCCACCAACAAGCCTGCAAGTGATAAATTTCTATACAAAAATGGCTGAAATTGATGGAAAATTAAAATAAAAATGTCTAAGGTAAGATATCAAACGTAAGTAAAAAATCAAGTGAAATAATATGTAAATTTTAAAAAAGTACACACACACACAAAATCGATAAAAATACATAAAATAACCATTAAAACATCAAAAGTAAGTAAAAAATCAAAACTGGCAATACTGCCATTATTGTTTAAGTTAAAAAAATAAGTAAAATACAAATTAAATCAACAAATTAAAATGCCTAAGGTGTCATAAATCAAACAAATCATTCTAAAATACAAATTTAAAAAACCATAAAAATGATATAAAATTTGAATTACAAAAACAGAAATCGGTGAAAATTGCTTCAAATGTGATAACCTCCACCCAATGAAGAATTTCTATCCAAAAATAACTGAAATGGACAAAATAAAATGTCTAAATTGAACAAATCCTTCTAAAAAACAAGTTAAAAAAACACGAGAGCTTCTATTTATCAAATAAATTATTCTCTGCTTTGAAATTATGGCACATCAAAAATAAGACAAATACCCTAGAAGAATTTCTATCCAAAAATAGCTGAAATGAACAAATTAAAAATGACTAAATCAAGAAATTCCTTCTAAAATACAAATTAAAAATTCAAAAAAATGATATGAAACTTGAATTATAACAAAAGCAGAAAAACCATAATGATAAATGTCAAAAACATTAACAATGGTGAATGGGATTCATTAAAATGGTGGGAGTTATGAAAACAGAATTTCATCAATATTTAGCTTTCCAAAGTAGCGGTTAATATAAACTAAAAAGCAAGAAGAATATTACACGAGAGCTTTTATTTATCAAATTAATTATTCTTTGCTTTGAAATTATGGCATATCATCAAAAATAAGTCAAATACTCCCTCCAATGAAGAATTTCTATCAAAAAATAGCTGAAATGGACAAATTAAAATGAAATCCATACCCCCTGCCTTTTCTACACTCTGCAAACAACCCAAAATAAAGAAGCAACACAGATATGGATAAGCTTTATATTAAACATAATTGATAAAACATAAATATTAATATTACTTGTGCTCAAATATTTTTTGGTAATTTATATATATATATATGTGTGTGTGTGTGTGTGTCATATTATTATTACTATTTGCGGGATATTCCATGTAGTAAAAAAGCTAAATGCTGAAGTTTCAGTACAATATCAAGTACCTTCCTCAGAGCATCCTCTTTCTCAAATCATAAGAATGCATGTGAAATTTAAAAGCGTTTTTATCGTTTTCTTTCTCCTCATATTTAAATTCTATTGGTTGAGAAGTTTTAAAATTTATTTTCTCTTCCAATAGTTTCTTCCAAATGTTGTTAATCTTCTTTAACTCACACCTTTCATTTATGCTCTTGCAAACTCTATAGCTTCTCTTAGCAATCTCTGGTCATATTGTTCAATTTTTGCTAAAATATTTGTTTTTTCAAAATTGATATCATGATTTGTTAATTTAATATGAGAATAAATAGCTGATGAATTGGATTTTTCTCTCACTGCCAGAATGTGTTTTTCCTTTCTAATATTTATTCTATGATTAGTCTGTCCTATATATGTATGTGGACAGACCCTACATGGAATTTCATACACACCATGATACTCCAAAGCAATTTTATCTTTAGGAAGAGGAAATATTTCACTAATTTTTTTATAAGTAGTGTAAATTGTGTGAATATTATTATTCTTTAAAATGTTACCAATTCTATCAGTTACTCCTTTAATATATGGCAAAATTGTCTTAATTTTTGATGTATCAAAATCTTTTTTCTTTTGATTTGTATAAGCCCTATTAATAATTTTGTAATTAAAACCATTATGAAGAAGCATTTTATTAGTAGCAAAAAGGTCCCGGTGAAAGTGGCTATCATCAGAAAGTCTCTTTGTTCTATCCAATAATGTCTTTGCCACTGAAAATAGTTGTGCAGGATGATGATGAGAGGAAAAATGCAGATATCTCCCAGTGTGTGTTGGTTTTTTATATATACCATGGGATAAAGAACCATCTTCCCTTCTTTCAATCAAAACATCTAAAAAAGGTAATTGATTATTATTTTCTATTTCCATGGTAAAATTTAATATTGTTGTGAAGAGAGTTTAAAAAATTAAAAAAGTCATCAAGAGCATGCTTAGCATGAGGCCAAATAACAAAGGTATCATCAACATACCTCAGCCATATAGATGGTTTTTTAACTGCTAAAGTCAAAATTTTATTTTCCAAATCCTCCATAAAAATAGAAGCTAATGCTGGAGAAATTGGTGAACCCATAGCTAGACCTGATGTTTGTTTTTGATGGGCAGATGTATAAACAAACATCAGGTCTAGCTATGGGTTCACCAATTTCTGCAGCATTAGCTTCTATTTTTATGGAGGATTTGGAAAATAAAATTTTGACTTTAGCAGTTAAAAAACCGTCTATATGGCTGAGGTATGTTGATGATACCTTTGTTATTTGGCCTCATGGTAAGCATGCTCTTGATGACTTTTTTAATTTTTTAAACTCTCTTCACAACAATATTAAATTTACCATGGAAATAGAAAATAATAATCAATTACCTTTTTTAGATGTTTTGATTGAAAAAAGGGAAGATGGTTCTTTATCCCATGGTATATATAAAAAACCAACACACACTGGGAGATATCTGCATTTTTCCTCTCATCACCATCCTGCACAACTATTTTCAGTGGCAAAGACATTATTCGATAGAACAAAGAGACTTTCTGATGATAGCCACTTTCATCGGGACCTTTTTGCTACTACTAAAATGCTTCTTCATAATGGTTTTAATTACAAAATTATTAATAGGGCTTATACATATCAAAAGAAAAAAGATTTTGATACATCAAAAATTAAGACAATTTTGCCATATATTAAAGGAGTAACTGATAGAATTGGTAACATTTTAAAGAATAATAATATTCACACAATTTACACTACTTATAAAAAAAAAATTAGTGAAATATTTCCTCTTCCTAAAGATAAAATTGCTTTGGAGTGTCATGGTGTGTATGAAATTCCATGTAGGGTCTGTCCACATACATATATAGGACAGACTAATCGTAGAATAAATATTAGAAAGGAAGAACACATTCTGGCAGTGAGAAAAAAATCCAATTCATCAGCTATTTATTCTCATATTAAATTAACAAATCATGATATCAATTTTGAAAAAACAAATATTTTAGCAAAAATTGAACAATATGACCAGAGATTGCTAAGAGAAGCTATAGAGATTTTTAAAAGGCCCAAGAGCATAAATGAAAGGTGTGAGTTAAAGAAGATTAACAACATTTGGAAGAAACTATTGGAAGAGAAAATAAATTTTAAAACTTCTCAACCAATAGAATTTAAATATGAGGAGAAAGAAAACGATAAAAATGATTTTAAATCTCACATGCATTCTTATGATTTGAGAAAGAGGATGCTCTGAGGAAGGTACTTGATATTGTACTGAAACGTCAGCATTTAGCTTTTTCACTACACGGAATATCCCACAAATAGTAATAATAATATGACATCTTTTATCCGTGAAAACATTAGAATTAACATATATATATATATATAACACAAGCATACACACACACACACTGCATATATTAACAAATGAATAAAAGAAAATTACAAGAGAAAAGCAATCATGTCCAAATCCATTTAGATGTAGAATATTATTTTAAAATTATTTAAGATTTTACTTCATTAACGCTTAAATAAATTAATATATATATGTGATCTGCCCACAGGTAATGAAGCTATTAATAAATTGTCAAAAAAATTTTACTGCCAAGCGCTTTCGGGACAGTCTACACTCCCATATTCATGGCAAGTTATTCTGTTAAAAACTGTAAAACTATGCAAATTTATGTGCAGATGTTACGTGGACCATTTACGAGATAAAGAATAGCAGGCCTCTCTTCTGTTGATTGCCGATGGGTCAGCCGCAATGAAGTAAGCTTCCCTAACTTTCCATTTGGTATCATTTGTTTCAGAGCAAACCACCCTGGCTGTGGTAGGTAGAAAAGCATGTCCAGAGTTTCTCTCGTGTTCGACAGAAATCCTTCATACTTTGTTTTGGTTTTATTGTAAAGGTATCGGTGTTGAGCTACTCTGGTGGAAATGTTAGTTTTGGTCTCTCCATAATATGTTGCCATACAATTTCTTTGGGGGCAGGTAATTTTGTACACAACTTGAGGAGTGAGTTCAGGTTTGATCCTGTCTTTGGTATTATTTATCAGTCTATTGGTGTTGGGAAGTGAACGGAAAGCGACTTCAAAGTCACATGATAGTTGATTGATAAGACTTTTAGCTGTAGAGTGAACATATAGGATTAAGATTCTTGGTTTGTTTTCTTTCTTGTGGTTGTGGTTTATTTTATAGAAAAAATTTGTTGACTTTTCTGTTGATGGATGAATAAGTGTGTCCTATTTTCCTTAAATCAGTTGTATAATTGATGAGATTTTTTCTTTTATCTGCCTCATATTTTCACAAGTTATGGTTCCTAAACATGAATGAAGAGAAAGCTGCAAGTTTGTGTGAGTGCGTCACGTAAGAATTAGGGTTTGTCAAGCCTCTTACTTCCAAAGGTTTGACTACCATTTGGTAGTCCAGCTTATCTATATTTTTGCTAACACATATGTCAAGGTATTTGACCTGTTTGTCTTGGTTTTCCCAAGTAGTAGTAAAAGTAAGCTTGGTATTATTATGGAGGCTATTGTGAAGGTTAGAAATGATGTCTTCTGGGGCAGCAACGAATATGTCATCAATGTAGCATGTATATATCATATGTGGGTTTGCCATGAAGAGTGAAAATAGTATTAGCTTCTCGTAATGGTCAAGTACAATGCTTGCCATTATACCACTAAGTGGGAGGCCCATCGGCCATCCGTTGTTCATACTAAACTACTTATCTCTGAAAACAGCAATTATATTTAAATCAAGCCATTTTAAAAAATCGATGATGAATTTGGCACATGTAGGTGGGCAGTTTCTTGCAATTAATTTATTGTTGACTATTTCGATAGATTGTTTATGGTCAATGAAGCCATATAGCTCTGCCACATCAAATGATGTGATTTTAAAATTAGCTGGTATAAACGCGTGTTTAATTTTTCCTACAAACATGAAAGATGATTTGATGGTGTAATTGCCAAAGCCTAATATATCAATTGACCAAAACTGCCATGTTGAAATAGTGTGCCCTGCCAAAATCAATCATAAGTCTCAAAGGTTTATCAGGCTTGTGCAGCTTAATGTTAGCAAAGATTCTAGGAGGAGAAGAGGTTGACGGGTATATACGATGGTATTCGGCTTTTTTAAAGACACTGTCACGATTTATTCGTAGTATATTGGATATAAATCTATCTCTGTTAAGCCTATTGTTGAAGTTATTTAGATTTACAAATTTTAATTTTTCGATTTGTGTATTAAATCTTAATATTATATTCATCGTCATCTATCAATACAAATCTGTTCCCCTGGTCTTCTTTTAAGCAAATGATGGAATTATCCACTAGAAATTGATTTGTGTTAATAATTTTCTTGTTCCAATCATTAGGATAATTGTTTAGCTGCTTAATATTTATAGTTTTGGCTGTGGTAGGTAGAAAAGCATGTCCAGAGTTTCTCTCATGTTCGACAAAAATCGAATTACCTTCATACTTTATTTTGGTTTTATTGTAAAGGCATCGGTGTTGAGCTACTCTGGTGGCAATGTTAGTTTTGGTCTCTCCATAATATGTTGTCGTACAATTTCTTTGAGGGCAGGTAATTTTGTACACAACTTGAGGGGTGAGTTCAGGTTTGATCCTGTCTTGGGTATTATTTATCAAACTACACCAAATGTAAAGTTAGGGAAGCTTACTTCATTGTGGCTGACCCATCGGCAATCACCAGAAGAGAGGCCTGCTATTCCCTATCTCATAAATGGTCCATGTAACATCTGCACATAAATTTGCATAAAATGTGCATAGTTTTACAGTTATTAACAGAATAACTCACCATGAATATGGGACTGTAGACTGTCATGAAAGCGCTTGACAGTAAAAAAATTTTGACAATTTATTAACAGCTTCACTACCTGTGCGCAGAGCACATATATGTATTAATTTATTTAAGTGTTAAGGAAGTAAAATCTTAACTATTTCAATAACATGAATAACTACGCATGAGATCGGCAGCTACTTTGTACTGGACTGTCAATTTGCACATTTCGGCAGAGAATATATTTCTTTACAAAATGTTATCAGTGTAAAATTGTACCTAACTGCTGCAAAATTATTATTAACAAGTCTGTGTATAATTACGATAGAATCAAAACGAATTTACAAAAACAATTACTAATTTCTATCATTAAAGGATGCAAAAGGGCCTTAAAAAAAGAAACGAGAAGATGGAACATAATTTCCGACAACTACTTGATCCCCCCATTTATCACCGACAGATGCAATAGACATATGAACAGTCTGTTCAAGAAATTCAATAATAAAATAAAATTTTTAGAAAAAAAGCAAAATATTCAATTTGATGCGCTCAATAGCAACAAGTTTGTCAACCTTACAAACACAAACATTCCGCACACGATTAAAGAAGTTTTTGAATTAGGTCCAAAATTCATAGGCGGACGCTGGAAAAATCCCAAAATGGAAATTGTTGCTGATGTCGAAACAGCTTTAATGGACAACCCACTAAAGGAACCAATTATCGCACCGATAGCAAAAACTATAAATAATAAGCAGCTAAACAATTATCCTAATGATTGGAACAAGAAAATTACTAACACAAATCAATTTCTAGCAGATAATTCCATCATTTGCTTAAAAGAAGACAAGGGGAACAGATTTGTATTGATAGATGACGATGAATATAATATTAAGATTAATACACAAATCAAAAAATTAAAATTTGTAAATCTAAATAATTTCAACAATAGGCTTAACAGAGATAGATTTATATCCAATATACTATATGGCTCCATTGACCATAAACAATCTATTGAAATAGTCAACGATAAATTAATTGCAAGAAACTGCCCACCTACATGTGCCAAATTCATCATCAATTTTTTAAAATGGCTTGATTTAAATATAATTGCTGTTTTCAGAGATAAGTAGTTTAGTATGAACAATGTATGGCTGATGGGCCTCCCACTTAGTGGTATAATGGCAAGCATTGTACTTGACCATTACGAGAAGCTAATACTACCTGCACTCTTCATGTCAAACCCACATATGATATATATGTACTACATTGATGACATATTCATTGCTGCCCCAGAAGACATCATCTCTAACCTTCACAATAGCCTCCACAATAATACCAAGCTTACTTTTACTACTACTTGGGAAAACCAAGACAAACAGGTCAAATACCTTGACATATGTGTTAGCAAAAATATAGATAAGCTGGACTACCAAATGGTAGTCAAACCTTTGGAAGTACGAGGCTTGACAAACCCTAATTCTTATGCACCGCACTCACACAAACTTGCAGCCCTCTCTTCATTCATGTTTAGGAACCATAACTTGTGCAAATATGAGGCAGATAAAAGAAAAAATCTCATCAATTATATAACTGATTTAAGGAAAATAGGACACACTTATTCATCCATCAACAGAAAAGTCAACAAATTTTTCTATAAAATAAACCACAACCACAAGAAAGAAAACAAACCAAGAATCTTAATCCCATATGTTCACTCTACAGCTAAAAGGCTTATCAATCAACTATCATGTGACTTTGAAGTCACTTTCTGTTCACCTCCCAACACCAATAGGCTGATAAATAATACCAAAGACGGATCAAACCTGAACTCACCCCCCTCAAGTTGTGTACAAAATTACCTGCCCCCAAAGAAATTGTACGGCAACATATTATGGAGAGACCAAAACTAACATTGCCACCAGAGTAGCTCAACACCGATATCTTTACAATAAAACCAAAACAAAATATGAAAGTAATTCGATTTTTGTCGAACACGAGAGAAACTCTGGACATGCTTTTCTACCTACCACAGCCAGTGTCATTTGCTCTGAAACAAACAACACCAAAGGTAAAGTTAGGGAAGCTTACTTCATTGCGGCTGACCCATCGGCAATCAACAGAAAAGAGGCCTGCTATTCTTTATCTCGCAAATGGTCCACGTAACATCTGCACATAAATTTGCATAAAATTTGCATAGTTTTACAGTTATTAACAGACTAACTTGCCATGAATATGGGACTGTAGACTGTCCCGAAAGCGCTTGGCAGTAAAAAAAAATTTTTGACAATTTATTAATAGCTTCATTACCTGTGCGCAGAGCACATATATATATTAATTTATTTAAAATTATGAATAGTTTCTCAGTTGATCACTTTCTAAAAGTCTTTATTTACCATCATATGGTTAATGCGGTAATTTGGGAGTGAAGAAATATATGCAATAAAAGTTTATATTACCTGTGTTTTTCCCTGGAATAATGACAAAATATAAAAGCAATGGTAATAATCCGCTTGGCTGGTGCATAAAAATCGGTGACTTCCTATGTGTTCAATCCAATTAATTTCTTGACTTGGTATTGATTCTTTTTGTAGTAGGTTACAGTTGAAATATTTCAGGAGTCTTTCTTCCAGTATTGGCAAAATTATTTATTATAATTATTAAAATTATTTAATATAGATTCGATCTATTCCAGAGTCCTTCAGCATTCTTAAGCTTTTACCTCTTTACATTCATAGTTGGTGAATACATTGGCTGCTTTCAATATGTTTCCAAAACTTCACAATTTAATATTTTCTCTAATGCAGTATCAGATGAACTGTCCTTTCCAAAAAATATATTATTGTCTATATTTCTTTTTTTGTAGACTCATTTTTTTCTAGAAAGTTCTTATTCCTTTCTTTTATTCCTTATCACCCACATGGTTTTGAGGTCTGGTTTCTCTTTAAACAAAGCAAAAAGCTTTTACCACCTTTTTGTCTTTTCAAGGTCAGGAAATTTAGTTGACCACCACCTGTAATTTGTTTTCTAGGTTTATTTTTATTTTTTATTTTTTTAAATTCTTTAGATAATAATCTATACAGTTTTAATATTTTTTTTCATTTAAGATATCTTTTCTGTATTATAATAAAATGAGCTGCATTAGCTTAATCTTCCAAATCAAATTTATATTTGTTGAATTTCATTCAATTCATCCATCCATCCACACAGCAAGTATATATATATACTTGGGTTTTAATAAAATATGAGAGGACAGTCATCCCTCTCCCTTTCATACTTCATCTATTTTAACCCTTTCTCTACCAATTTAAAAATCAAATATACGCTAATAAATAATATAAGAACTATATACACATTCGTGTGTACAAATTTTCTTTTGTGAAACATGGTTTGAAGCCACCCTGCCACAATATATATATATATTTTCTCAAAATATGAAAATAAATACCTTGGTTAGATTATTGATACAGATGGAAACATAATGGATGGAATTAATCATAGAATTAAAAAGGAAGATTTTTAATAAATGTGTTTTACCAGTTCTTACTTATGGATCTGAGACTTTGGACACTTAATAGAAGAGCAATACAAAAACTTCAGACCACTCAAAGAAGTATGGAGAGATGCATATTAGAAGTAACAAGGAGAGATCAAAATCACAATATATGGGTAAGAGAACAAACAGGTGTTACTGACTTCATTGAAAAAAGTAAAAGACTGAAGTGGTGTTGGGATGGACATATTGCTAACAGAGATGATAATAGATGGACAATTGAAATCTTAAACCAAATTCCAAGAGATTGTAAAAGACCAAGAAAGAGACCACATGTGAGATGGATGGATGAAATAAGAAAGTGTGCAGGGGTGATGTGGAGAAGAGAAGCTAAATTATATATTTATATATATTTAAAAATTCTAGTGATTTGTACTTAAAGCTAATAGTTAAGCTATACTTTATCTGTATTTCAGTAAATAATAATTATTAAAGTATTGTTGTATAAATGACTATGATTTACTCGTATATTCTATTAAAAAAATTACAGATAGAAATTTCATTATACACATCTATAAAATTGACTCTTATTTCAAATCAACCATGTACATACTTAAATCGACATTTTTATTGATTTAATTATTACATATTTAAAAAAATCAGTACTATTAAAACAATAATAAATATTAAATATTTCAGTAAAATAATTTTTAAAAACACATTTCTAGTAAAAGAACAAATTGAAAATTTACATTATTTAACTAAAAAGAAAAAAAATACTGAAAAAAAAAGGTTTGTGTCTATTTCTCAAGTAATAGCAAATAAAAATCTCCAAAATCAAAGCTTTTTAATTGTAATCTTAGTCTAACCAAGATGTTGCAGTCAATCAAATATAACAAAAATACTTATTATGTAAATAATATATAACTGAATAACAACTCAATCCTATAAATTAATCTTACTATATCTAATTATTCAACCACCAGATCCCCCAATTTCTGTATTGAAGTAAAATGAACATTAAAATATTTTAACTGCATCCATGTTCATCTATATGAATAATATTTAGCACCATGTTTCATATTACTATAGCTTTTAATATTTTCTCTTTTCATGGTTAGATAATTATGGCTTTGTCATTTGGTCAACTTGGGAGACGATTAATATAATGGAACTTCCAAGTTATTGTAGTACTCCAATTACAATTCAAAGAACCATTTGAGACTTCCATTTCTCAATATATTATGCGAAATGCCTATATGAAATATAAAATTTTTTTGGTACTGGTTAATTAGCTGCTGTACGTCACTTGGTGGCTCTGCTTCTGTGCAAAACACAGAAATATGCTGTTTATGTGGACGAACCTAAGTCTACTACAACACTATCTTCGTAATAGCCATTTTGTGCTGCACAATGGTGTTGTTCTCTATGCAAACACACAAAAATTGTATGCCTAGCTATGTGTGGCATGCTTCATGTGTATTTTCAGTAATGGCAGTTCACTACCATTTGATATGAGGCTGTTTCTTGTTCAATTTCACACAACTCTTGAAATTTGTTTTCAAAATCATTTTCTTGCACACCAACTGAGTAGTATTTCATAGTGATAATTATCACCCTGTCAGTGAGCTTCCCTGTGCATTTTGTAAGCTGGTAAAAATTTGAAAGTCTTTTGCAGAGCATGATGTGTTGAATTCATGCAAAATTTCACTTTTTTGATGAGACAAATAAAATGGCTGAAGGCAACAGCAAACATTTAAGTTCAAGGCTGCCTTTCCTCAAAGGATTGCAGCTCATATATTACTAACAAGCGATTCACTTTCAGAAGAAATTTTAGTGTTATTGAAAGTTGTGTTGAGAAGTTGCTGTTTTTGGAAATAAAGTTGTTGTTGTGATTTCTTTGAAACACAATCAATACCAATCCTTCTTTATCCCCCACTTGTATTACATATTTAAAAATAAAGTCAAATGATGTGAATTTTTGGGATTATTTAATTTTGTTTAGAATAACATAAATTTGGAAATAAAAAGAAAAGTGTTTGGTTTTGCTTTTGACTTTTTTTCGGCATCTATTACTTTTTAATGAAGTGTTTCTGTTTGTTTTTTAATTTTGTTTAAACATTTAATTAATTATTAGAAGAATAATATATTTTTAAAGTTATTGAAATTTGGAAATAAAGTTGTTGTTGTTTTTGGAATCAATGCTTGTTGTTGTGATTTCTTTGAAACACAATCAATCTGAATCCTTTTTTGTCCCACTTGTATTACATGTAAAAACAAAGTCGGCTGATAAAATACAAAATCGATCAGCTGATTACTTTTTCAATGATTTTTTTGGGTTTGTTATTTAATTTTGTTTAGAATAACGTAAATTTGGAAATAAAAAAAGAAGTTTTTGGTTTTGTATTTTGACTTTTCATCAGCATAAAAAACAAAGTCGGGTTGAGTACTCTTTTAATGAAGTGTTTTTGTTTGTTTTTTAATTTTGTTTAAATGTTTAATTTATTATTACAACAATAACACAAATTTGGAAATAAAAAAAAAGTGGTTTTTTTTTTGCTTTTTTGACTTTCGATTAAACGTTTAATTTAGAATGATAAGAATAATGTAAGGCCTGGAAACATTATATTAATACGTTTTTGCACAGACACAGTGCCACCAAGAAATGTACAGTGGCTAATTAACCAGTACCATTTTTGGAAAGTAAAAACAATAGGAATTAAATTGTAAAAAATTAAAGATAAGTAATTTATAAAATTAACTAATTGATCTGCTATTGAAAATAATTGGAGAGAAACACAGCATTTTGTGCCTTCAGTAATCTCATGAAATCAATAATAGATAATATTTTTATTTTTAGGAAATAAATGATAAACAAGATAGTCATTTTTATTTTTTTTTGTGAAATATTTTTTATCTTTAATTATGTTACAGAAAAAAAAATTGAATGATAATTTTGAAAAGAAATAAATCAGAATATAATTCAGAAATTACAATTATTGATAAACAAATATAAAATATATGACTATAATAATACACTAACAATCACAGTCATAAGATAATAAATATAGTGTAAATTTTAAAAAAATATATAATGTAACCTGGTGAATAAAAACTAAATCATGAGAATAAAAATTAAATAAATAGGCTTGAATACTAATAGTCTTCAGAATGAATAAAAAAAGTAAAGGTAAAATCAAATCCCATTTACTTCTCAGGAATTCATAAGTTGAAGCATCAAAAGTGATAAATACAGGCTATGATCCATGAACTTTGAGCTTCTATGTTTGCTGCTCTACCACTGCACCAAACCATGCATGACAATAAAGAAAAGTGAACAATGATAAAAAGAAGATAGTACTATTAATAAAACCCATTGAATTCTTATGTCAACATACAAAAATATCATACTTAATAATATTATCTAAGAAGATTCCAGAAATTTAAATTCATTTAAAGACTAATTATTAATTATTATTCATGTCTTTTTGTAGTAGTTTAAATGGAAGACATTTATTTAATATTAAAAAAAATATTATATTAAGAGCCATTGACATCTTATTAACTTTAATTAATTGAATGTAATAAATAAATGATATTTCTGGATATATATAAAATCAATTGCAGTTGTTTTAATGCGTTAGAAAAATTCAAATCTAAACTGAATAAATCATGGACTTTTTTCCAAATTCCAAAAGCATATTTATTCTTCCATGAGCTACTTAACGCACATTAAAAAAAAATATTCACACTATGTATTTGGATTATTTCTGAATTAAGGACCGTTATATGTTTTAATATGGCTCATATTTTTTTATAAAAAATTGAAAATTTTAATATAGATGTATATATGAGTATATAAACATATACAATCTAACTGTAAGCAGTCATTAAAAAATATAATTATATACACATTATGTTTTAAGAAAATATATATATATATCTGTGTGCGTTTATGATAAATATTTACATCTAAAGACTAAGATATATTATTTATTAAAAGAAATATTAAATGATATAATTGTAATTACTTTCAATGAAATGTTTCTATTAATTAATATTAGAGAAGAAATGAAACAATATCATTCATAAGATAATGGAAATTTAATATTTTCAAATTATATCCTGTTTATTTATCAAATTATATCCTGTTTGTTTATCAAAAACAAAATGTTCATTTGAAATAAAATTGGCGGAATGTTCACCCATTGATGCTTCAGAGAATTATACACATCAATTAAACTACTTATGCTAATTTCTGTAACAAATGTGATGTATTAAATTCATTATAAAAGTGATTACCTAAATAAAAAAATAATATGTAGCAAAATCATGCCTAATTCATTCAGGTCTCCAATACCTTGTAGAAACCTTGCAGCAATCATTTCCTAGTGCTCACTTTTTATTCCAATCTTAACAACAAAAAATTACAGTAAAAAGATTAAAATTAAAAACAAATAGTAACTAAAATATTAAATTTTCAACAAATGATCATTTTTACACAAAAGTCAATAAATTTAAATGAAAAAGCTGTCAAAGAGAAAAATATCACAGCTATTAAATTACCACTATCGATTTCTTTTCTTTTTTTTTTAACTTTAAAATTCTTATTAAAAAAAAACAGATATTAGAAATAGTTTATATATGTGAGTACATTAAAATACTTATGTTGAAAAGCATATTTTCAAAGTCATTTAGAAAAATAAACACATGATTGTCATGAATGTATATATACCTACCAGTAGTTTATAATACTTCTTAAAAATTATCAAAACTATTTCATATTCAAAACGAAATCATACAAGACATGACAAACACATATCAATGCTTTTTTTGTGAAATGAACAATTCCGTGACTTAAAACAATAGCTTTGATTATCTGATATCTTAAATCAAATAACAGTTTAAATTGGAGCTGACAGGAGATATTTCTGATAATCAATTTTACAGCAGTAAATATAAAATAAATACACGGTTACAATCAATAATAAATAAAACAAACACAAATATTCTTACAAGCCCTTCTTCTTTATGATAATTTATTGTTTGCTTTTTGCATTTTAAAATATTACAACTACTTTTTTTTTAAATCTAAAACTTTCTAAAATTGTCTTCATATTGTAACTACACAAAGTAGGGTAAGATTGGAAAGATGGAAATCTTCAAAAAAAGCATTTAAAATAAATAAAATGAATTTAAAAACAGAGAGGCAGCATTCAGAAGAAGTAGTAATAGACATGAGAATGTAGCATTATCATTGGTCATCAATACTTAACAGTCAATACTTGTAGCTGGGTCAAAAACATATTCACTATTAAAATCTGAGACTAATTCTCATTTAACCCAGAGATGCTCAACCATAACTTGTGAGCCATATGTGGCTTACATATTTTTTTTGTATTTCATTTTATGAATGATGTGAACTCAAAATGCAATGAATCTAGCAACTCGAGTTTCATACCATTGAAGCACAATATGGGATCTGTAGTTATCATTAGAGCAGTCACTTGAGTTATTTTGTAATACATAATTACACTAAAAACAATTTCAAAGTTCTACAGCAACTGATAGATTGCTTCATCCAAATATAAAAACATATGCTTGTTCTATGTATGTTAATCATGAAAATATTAATAATTATTTTGTAGTGAGCCTAATAATGCCTGTATGAGCTAGAGAAAAAAAAAATATTTATACAATTATCATTTTCATGAGGAATGGAAAGAGAAATATTTTTTTAAATTTATTTTTAGAACAAATGTATTTGTTTGATTTGTGGTTCAACAGTTGCTGCGGAAAAAATGCTAAACAGAAAGACATTTTATAACAGTTTACAAAAAATATGATATTGAATATTCATTTAATGGGAATTTAAAAAAATCTAAAATAAAAGAATTGAAAACAACATTAGTTGCCCAACAATCAATATTTAGCAAGACTGTGAATAAAATGAAAACTGCTACAATTGAAACCATTTAAGGTTGTACATTTACTTTCAATGCACAAAAAACTTTTTGAGAATGATAAAATAATTAAAAAAGCAATGCCCATCAGATATATTATTTCAAGAATTTAAAAATAAAAATGATATTATATCAGCTATCCAAGAAATTCAATTATTCAGAAATTCATTCTCTCATAGAATAGAAACAATACTAAAAATATCAGAGCACAAATAAAAAATGATTTATAAAAATGTGTTTCTAAGTTTACACACAATGTATCAACATGCTATTGCAATATAGCTCAGATAAATATTTTTATAAGGATAGTCTTTAATGATTGCTCAATTAAAAAAATATACTGTCAGTTTCACCATTAAAAGGAAATATATATAGAGATGACATATACCATGTTATTAAAAACCACATTACAGAAATTAATCTACAGCTCCAAAAACTTGTGTCCATAACAACAGATGGAAAACTGGCAATGATTGTTTCTGGTGTTTGGTTTCATCACATTATGTAAGAATGATGCTAAGTTTCCAGATTTTTTTCACTACCACTGAATCAAACATCAATAAGCATTATGTATTAAAGTGCTGCATTATGAACACATCATAAAAATTGTTCTAAAAATTATAAATTTTATTCATGCCAGACCATTTCAGAAAAGATTATTCAAAATACTGATTGATGAACTTGATGCTAAATATGGAACTTTAATGTCACCATCTAATCAACAGTTTAGCAAAGGAGAAGTCCTACAACAATTTTTAGAGTCTTCTTTCAGAGATAAAACTTTTTTTTTAATCCAGAAACAAAACCTATAAAAAAATTAACAATCAAAGCTGGTTACCTGATTTAGGTTATTCAATTTTAAACTTCAGAAGAAACAAAACTATTAATGAAATAATAAGAAGTGTAAACACATTTAAATCAAAATAAAGTCTGTGGATAACCCAAATAAAAGAATATAACTTTAGTCACTTTCCAGATTTGGAGAATTATATTAAAAGATATAAGAAAATTGAAACAGAAAAAATATTCTGCTATTAACAAACCTATGAAAATTGATTATGATAAGATATGAAATCAAAGAGAGAATTCAAACAATTGACCTATAATAAATTATGACAATAATTCATTTGAATGCCCCTTTATGGCTGATGACAGAACACATGAGGCAAACATTAAGATGAGAAAAACAATGTACACATAATAATGCATGGATACTCTGCTCAAACATACATTTATATAACAAAGAGCAATGCTATACCTGTGGATGTACTCATCTACACAGAAGAATAACAAACAATAAGTACCCTGTGGGTTTTCTATCCATCATCTCAGCAGCTAGTATAATTTCAGAATGTTCAGCAGATTAACCACCAGCACTGAAACAAATTTAAAGGGTAAACAAAAAATAATGGAAATGGTTATTCTGTGGATTAACCACCAGCACAGAATAATATGAAGATGACAAATGGCAAACAATTATTCTGCAGATTAGACTACTAGCACAGAAAAAGCCATATAACAGTTAAATACTATTAATACTTACTTCCCTAATAAATAAAAATAAATTACCCTCATTAATCTATTAACTCATTTGGAAGACACATGCAGTCTTACAAACATGAATTCCAGCAGGAAATGTAATAAATCTTTATTACAGGAAATAACTGAGATAATGGCTGATTATAAACTAGATTGTATAAAAAATAATACCTAATATTATAATATGAGTATGAGCACAGAACCCTGAAAAGATGTACAAGATTAGGCCATGTGGTGTTGATGCATGTTATAAATTTGTTGAATTAATCATTAATTCTTTACACAAGCGTACATTGATTCTCTTAAATCCCCATCGTATGCTCAATCATAAATCTAAGTTGACAAGTAATTATTTTATATATAATAGATTATATACATCCTAAACCTCACACATGTATAAAGAATATAAAATATAAATAAAATATAAAATACATATTCCTTAAATTACTAAATTGAATTCAAAGTCATATTATTTAATTATGAACTACCAGTTAATAAATTAATAGCACATTTCTTAAACTTAATAACAAACATTAATTAAATATATTTTTTCTATAACATAGAATTTTAAAAGTTGATTGTATACTTCTTCATCTCCATTTATAAGGGATATTTATAAACTAGTTGATTTACACGTAGGTTCTGTTTATCCAAGATATTTTAAGAGGTAGGATATGTATAATTTTAATCAAATTATCCTCAAAAGTTAATGAAATTGTATTACTTTATTTTAGGTGTGATTCCAAAATTGAAATATATTACTACTTTTGATCTAGCAGTGTCAAAGATTATGAATGGTTGCTCAAGCAAATAATTATCCCACAAGTGCTATAACAGCTAAAATAGTTCCCCAATTATCTGTTATTTCTTTACATAGCTAGATTGTAATTTTAATAATAAATAATTCACAATGTTGTTTCTAATATAAGTTCAAAGTGGGATTATAATTAATTCTTTGTCATTCAAACACTGGCACACAAAAATATTAAAACAGTATTTCATTTTGCACTTAAGCAACACTACTTTATGTGTTAAAGTCATGAGAGCAAAACTTTATCCAAAGTTAAATATAATATTTCATTCTATATATATGTAACACCACTATATGCATTAAAGTTCATGAAAGTAAAACATTTTATCCAAGGTTAATTATAATATTTCATTTTGCACATACGTAACACTACTATATGTATTAGAGTTATGAAAGTAAAGCATTTTATCCAAGGTTAAAATGTAGTCTGTAAGCAATATGAATTTTCAAGTAGACTGACCTTTAATACTGCTACTCTTGTTACCATGGTTAACAATAATTCCAGTATATTTCAATTGTAGACATTTGGAAGATTATTAGCTGCTAGACTGACAGTTGGAAAATCTGAAGAGATTAGTTAAGATTTAGCTATACATTTTGCTATTAACACCAGATAATATTGCAACTTAAATTATTTAAGAGAAGTTTTAATTTAACTTCCTTTTTTGTCTTTAAATTCTCTCCTTTTTTTCCAAAGAGAAGCTTTCATTTTCATTATATGTTTAATGGCAAAAAAAAATAATAAAGAAAAGCTTTTTACTTTTCTTTTTACTAGAGCCATTCTTATAAAAAAATTTCTGAAAGTTCTATTCTGTTTCTCCACCAATTAAATTTCTTCTCATTTACATATCTGTTAAAAAAAAGAAAAAAATGTTTATCTTACATATTCTATCAATTAATTAAAGAGAAATTAGATAAATCTTTTAATTAAACCAAAATAATCTTTAGGATTATTTAAAGAGGAAGACAAATAATAATTATTTGTTTTATTTATCTTACTACACTTGATGTAATATGCCATTGTCTTTTTTGTAGGTTAAGTACAATTTATCTAACTTAGTGTTTGGAAACAGAGTAAAACTAATATATGAAAAAATTATATAATCAGTAAGGCAAAAAAATAAAATTATATAATCTCATCATTTAATTAATTTGAATACAAGTACCAAGCATACAAAGTACTAGTTGTGATAATCAGGTCATCTAGAAGAAGAAAATAGAAATTTTAATTAGTTCCACTTAGCTATGTATACAAGGTTACAATATATATACTCAATTTGACAGTAAACTTAATTTATAAAAATTAAGATTTAAAATAGTCTTCATTATTAATTTTAACCTTATAATTGTTTTTTTACATACAAATGAGATTAATTCATAAACTTTTCAGGCATAAATAACTTAATTGTGAAAATGGCTTTTCTTATTTCCATCAATTAATACCTGCTTTGTTACAAATAATGTATTTCAATGTTCAAGTCATACAATAAAATAAAAGAAAAGAAAAATATTTTTAATACAGACATATATATTTAAAGAACATTGAACTTAAATACAAAACAAGTAGAATTTAACAATAATTTTAGCACAGTAGAAATCACACACAACTATGAAAAAAGATTAAATAAACAATAACTATGAGATGCCATTTTGCATTTAATTTGTAAATTAAGAAAAGAAATTTGATTTTATATTTATTTCAGTTGTAAGTAAAAACTTTAAAACATCAAAACATAGGACTATAGTGTTATAAAAAATATAATAACTATGAGCTGTTATTTTATGATGGATTTATAAATTATAAAAGACATTTGATTCTTAAGCTTCCTAGCAGTAATTAAAGCTGTGAAACATAAACAGATTCTTAGGATGTTATCAGATTCTGAAGAATATTTATTACAATGCAATAACCATCTCTCCAAAATTTTTTATAGTAGTATTAACTTAAAAATATTTTGTACATCAAAATAGGAGACTAAAAAAATAAAACAAATAAATATTAATTAAATAATCTAAATTTTTAGATTAAAATAGTATTTTCTACATGTCATGTTTGAAATGTTTAAGAAAACATTGCAAAAATAATAAGATGGAAGCAAGAAAGTAGGACTAAAGAAAATCCTAAAAAAAACTAAAGTAATGCTTAATGACTTTTCAAAAAATAAATAATAATAATAATTAAAAAAAGTTAACAATTATAATTAAATTGATTAGTTTACTAATACAAACAGATACATAAATTGATGAAATTAATCTTAGAGAGTTAAACTTATATGGAGTATTTTTGTTAAAAAATAGACCTATTAAAAATATCCTTATGTTTCTGAAAAGTTTTTAATAAGTGTCTTTTACTATTGCTTATATATGGGTCTGAGACATGGATATTTAATAGAAAAACAATAAAAAAACTTCAAACTTTACAATAAAATATGAAGAAGTATACACTGGGAATAACAAGAAGGGGTTGAAAGTGAAATATTTGATTAAAAAAATACATGAGTATCACTGACATTATTGAATGAATTAAAAGATCAAAATAGAGTTGGGCTAGAAGAAATGAAAACAGATGGATAACCAAAGATCTTAATTTAGATTAGAAAGATTACATGTGAGATATTAATGATGAGATAAGGAAATTTTCTGAAAAAATGAAAAAAGAGATGAAGATAGAAAAAAGTGGATTTAACTTGGAATAATGACCTCTAAGTGAAATGTTTAAAAGTGTACTTATAAGTGTATGTAAATCATACATCCATTTCTTTTGATTCTACCATTGATCAATATTATTATGATAAATGTTTAATTAGGTAATCAACAAATAAAATAAGAACAATCACTAATTTGATTAAAATCTTGCCTAAGTTTGAAGGATTAAACTAAATGATGAGCTCAGTACCCATATAAGTAGGGTATCTTCCATCATACTGCATTTTTTAAAATTTTGCAATCATGATAATGACACTCATCTGACTAACTTAGATTAAACTGAAACCTTTATTTTTATCTCAGACTAATAACAGTTTAATTTAGCTATTTATTAATCTAGAACAATATGAATAATTAGGTTGGTTTTTTTATTTATTCATATTACTTACTAAAAATATTAAACATATATTACATTTTCTACTAAAAGTCAGATAGGTGACTAAGAAATAAAATATAGTATATATAATCAAATGGTAATTGTAACATTGTTGATGGTAATTTGTTACAGTCTGCCACTCCCTTAAAATGATTTATTCTAGCATTTCAATTTGAGAATTATCATAAACTTTAAAGAATTATACATATTAACATATTAAAAAAGTTAAATTAATATTAAACTTATATTGATACAAATAATTTACTTTTAAAAATAATTAATTTTATTTTACTTTATAAAAAAATTAGTTATTAATTTAAAGCATGTAAAAACAATCCACATATTTTGTGATATAAATATGTTTCACTTTACATATTTATGTGAATATATTTTAACTATTATTATAAATGATGTGATATCAACTTATTTATTATTATACAACTGCCACATAATGTATTTATGCTAAGAATTTTATGTCAATTAATATCTTAAAAATAAATAACAACAAAAAATATCTAGTTTATAATAATTCATCAATAGTTAATTACAGAGTATTGCATTATTGTAACTAACTGTACAACAAAAAACAAAAAACAATTCTAGCTATATGCTCAAAGATTACACAAAAAATATTTCAGCTATTTCAAAACAAAACTGCAGTTTAAAAAAATCAATAATAAGAATTCATCTTGTCTTACTTTCTATATATTTGAAAAAGATATTATTTCTAAAAATAATAATGTAAATGAAGCAATATCCAAAAAATTCAGGATAGTATCATTTTTATAGAAATAAATATACATCAATTTGAGGGCTTAAAAAAATTGCAGATAGCATATTGTAATGAAAATGACTGCTGAAGCAACTAGTTGAAATGTACTGTTTTGTTAAAATATAGGTTTGATTAAAAATCATATAAATTGTCAAAAAGTCACATATTTATATATGTTTAAAAGAAACATATATACAATTTTTAGTTTCAAAACATTTTATTAATGAATTACATTGTATATATTAGGTATTTAGGTACATATTGTTTTAAAGGTCAATAGTTATGAGTGATGAGTCTTTTGGTGATGAGGTTTCTGCAATAATATAGTTGTTGGAATTATGGTGAAATTTAGTTTCTCCCTTGAACATAATGTGTAGAGATATGGAAGAGAACCAATGTTTAATGGCAGCAATCTGCATAGGTGAATTGATGCCTTTTATATTAATTGCTGCAATTTTACATGAAATTCTAGACATGGGTTGTTTTTTTGGATAGAATCTACTGCTTGCTTATTGATTGATTGTTGTTATTTGCAGATTATTGCTAGAGATTGGGGTTGAAATCACTAACTCTTTATCAGGTGATTTAATATTAGTTTGAGATAGTAGATTAGATGGAATGGAATTATAGATTTTGGGTTTCTTGTTTGAAGCTTGAGTGTCAGGTGGACTTTTGAGTTTGGAATTTGTTATATATGAACTGACTTGGTTAGGTAGAGTTTCATCATCTGAGCTAGATCTATTAGAATGCACTGGTTTCTTTTATTGTTAGGTGGAGTTGAGTTAATGTATTCCATTTCTGATTCAGATTGAAATGTTTTAGTGGTTTGTGGAGTTGTAATGGTTGGAAATTGTTTATTTGTACTAGTGTGCTCAGTTTGAATAGATTGAGATGAGTTAGTATAATTGGGATTTTCTTTAAAGCTTTTTGATGATTTGGATTATCTGTAAGTTTGAGAAGAGAGAGAATGCTTATTTTGAATATTTGGATTTATTTCAGATATCATATTGTCTTGAGTTGTTTTTGTGAGAGAGGTATATATTTTGGATTCTTCTTTATCATTGGATTCTGTAGTGATGAATGTGTTTAGTTTGGGATTATTAGAGACGAGTGTTTTTGTGATGTTATTAGCGGTTTTAGTTGAGGTTTTACATGAGCTGGATGGAAGGTTTTGTGTAGATTTGAGTGTGGTTTCTATTTTATGTGTTTCACGATTAGTAATTTTGAATCATTCAGGCTCAAGCATATGCGCAGGTGTTTGTGATTGATAAGAATGTTGCCTTTGATTTTGATCAGCTAAACTTAATTGTAAGTCAGAGTTTTCTCTGCATTGATGTGTTCTGTTTTTCATAATGCCACACAAATTGCAAATACGAGCCATGCAGTCTTTTATGAGGTGAGATCTTTGTCCACAGTGGAAGCATTGAGGTCTCACCCCCAAAAAGTATAGAATCATAGAAAAGTTTTTTTGTTTAATAGAATTTGGTATATCTGTAGGATTTATATCTTTTTTTAATTGTAACTGAAATGTAGCAGTGTTGGATGGTATGTGAAATCCAGTTTTGTCTTCTGGTAAGTATTTAAAATTAAGTATTTTCCCAAATGACTGAAGAATAATTTGGAGCTGGTTTTCATCAAAGCCTGTTACACAATTTCTGATTTTACCAAGAAGTGCAGATGTTCTGTTGACATCTATATAGCAGCTGAATTTGTCATCTATTGATTTGATGGCGCTTTTAAAGTTGTTACGATTCACCCAAATAGTAAATTCGAGTGTTATATACTGGTCATTCGGATAGGTCGAGATGCACTGAATGCTATTTCCTATGTTGTTTTGCCTGATTAGGTTATATAGAGATTCAATTGGAAATCTAAATAATGAGCATTTAGAGTCAGTAATGGCTAAAATTAAGCTTTTGTCACTGTTATAATTAGTGAGTGATTTAAGTAATTTCATCGGGATCGTTTGATTAAATTGGATAGTTAGATTTGAGTATTGCATTTCATTGAAATTAGAGGTTGTAAACATTTCTGATTCAATGCTTATTTGTGTATTAAATTGATTGAATTCATTGGATTGATCCATTAGATCTAGACACATAGATTCTGGTGAATCATCTATGACGTGGCACTCATTGTGCATTTGTTCATCGTATGTGTGTGGTAAGTTATATGCTGGAATTTTGGTTGAATTAAGTTGTTGTGATATGCCAATTTTTGTAATGTCGGCATATGATTGATTCATATGGTGATTTATAGTTTGATTGGCATTTGTATGAGAATTTTTGTGATTGATTTGTGACATAATTGATTGAGAATTGGAAGTAGGAGAAGTATTTATATATATATTTTTCCTTTGTAGTGAATTAGAGGAATTTGTGTTATATGCCTCTCTCAGGAGGTTGAGTAATGATTCCTCAGATTATTGACTACTTTTTGATTGTATTTGAGGGCCTTGATGATTAGATTCAGGTTTAGACTTAGTTGGAGAATTTATGTCAAGCTCTAGAGATGTTTTTTTTTATCTTTTAATATAGCATGGTCATCTTGTTGTTCTAGTAATGACTGTTTGAGTGATTGTTTGATTGAATCATTTTGTTTATTATTATTGTTTTGTTTGCTTTTTGAGTTTTTTTAATTATGTTTAACTTTATTTTTGACTGTGTTTAGCTGTTTTCCAGTGATGTCTTCACAGCTGCTGTCCGAGGATGTTTGGTTAGTAATTTGATTATTACTTAATATTTCAGTTAAATTCTGAATAATATTGTTTGAATCATCTTGATTTGAATTTTCCGTGGTATTTTTAAGTAAGGGAACTTTAGGATAATATGTTTGTATGTTATCACTGAGGTTTTGCAATTCATCAAGCTTCAATTCATTCTGAGATATAGATTTTTTAACATGCTTTGGTGAATTTGGATTAGTTCTAAGAATGTTAGCAGGTTTATCAATATTATTTGGTTCATTATTATTTTCCATCTGATATATAGTTAGTTTGTAATGGGATGATTCCTCCTCTGGCTCACTGCAAGAGTCAGTTGAGGTTGATTGTGAATTGGAATTATTTTCGAACTTATCTAATCTAGATTGGTTATTATTAGTTATTTTTCTGATATATGGTGGTTTAGAGATAGGTTTAACAATCGGAGAATTTTTTGTTAGGCTGACCTCCGAATTTGAAGCCGTAATTTTAATAACATCATTACTTAGGCTTTGTATTTTTGAACATTGAGGTTAATTAACTAGAGTATTATCTGATAAATTTGAAATATTATTAATATCAGATGAAATATTAGAATTGTTATGCTGATTTATATAGTAGTAGTTAGGATCATCTCTAAGTGGCCATATGTTGTAAGCGTCATTGTTAACGTTATTATTATTTGATGATAGGCCTTGGGCTGTGTTGTCAAATATTTTTTCTTCATCGGACATTATAGATTGATTACTATTACTTTTTTTTGATGAATTTTATATATTCCTTTTAGGTTTATGCAATTTATGATGCGTTATACTTTTTAGTTGTTCAGATGTCTCACTTTTAGGTGATTTAAAAATATTTTCACCTTCGCTAGTGTCTAAATCAGCCGTGTTGTAAATAGGTTCTTTTTTTTTTAATTATTTTTGGAATTAAGGACTTATTCCTTAATTCCATTCAATAAGCAAACAAAAAAGGCTTACCTTATATTTCTTGTATGTTTTAAATCTTTGATTTGGAGAAATGAAATAATTTTGAGGTTTTATTTTTATAAGCTATCGTGGAGTCAACTGCTGCTCTCTACAATGCCATAGATGCAATTTTTGTAACCATTTGAATCCAAGTTAATCATCATTCAAATGTTCTATTCCTTCAGCAATATCTTAACATGTTTACATTTGTTTGGAATTTTTAAAAGATATTGCAAATGAACTTATTCCTTAAACTTCAATGCATAATGGACTAAACACATAATGAAAAAAATATATTTTCAGACAAAATATTTGAATTTTCAAAAAAAAAAAAAAAGGATTAATATCTTGAAAAAAAATAATTAAGATTTGTAAGCCACTCTGCCCCTCCACCCCAAAAGAACTTTAAATTTTGTCATTTAAATTTTTTAAACAACAAAAAAGAATATTTCCAGGTTTCAATTAGTTTAATAATGGGTTTTTTTTTCAGATAACCATTTCATAGGGAACTGTGATAACCATTCAATACTAGTTAGAAAATGAGGTCCAACTATTCTTAACTGTATAGTAAAACAAGAATTAAAGAATACTAAACCTTATTACCCAGTATATGGGTAATGCCTTCTTCTCTACTGCTTTTATCAGGAATTGTTAGAAAATTCTTTTCTCTGCAGTTTGTTACCTAAAGATCATTTTACTGCATCAAGTCTTCCAACAGAATTGTTAGAGAACCTTTTGCTCTGCAGTTGGTTACTTAAAGATTATTTTACTGTATCATGTCTTCCAACAAGAATATATGACATTATTTTCTCCTCTAGACATATATCTAGAAATATTTTTTTTTTACACATACACACAAAAACATAATTTCCTGTCTGAATATTTATAAACCTGAACAACAGAGAAATTTACTAATTATTAATGAAGATAACATAAGATTAATCAAATTGTACAGCAGATACCTCACTCATTATATTAAAGTACCTAAATATATTATTATATATATGAACACACATTTCAAATGTAATGTTTTAAATAATGTTTTGATTAAAAAAAAAATATAGCAGCCGAAATTTTTATGTTTTAATGATGCATAAAAGAGATACTAAGTTAGCATTTAAAATTATCTTAAGTGATTTTAGCAGAGATTCATGTTTTATTTAAGATAAGTCTTCATATATAATTTAAAATTAAAAAAAAAAATTAAACTCACAACAAACAAAACATTGTGATTTTATCCTTTGAATCTCTTCACGACTGAACAATTACTCGCTTTAGATCAAAATGCATTAAGTGAATGGTTAAATAATTTTTTCAATTACACTGAGGAAATTTTTTTTTTATTTCCTATAATGTTAGCCCTACCTTTTGAAACTCAGCCTTAAAAAAAATAATGCTAACACCTCAAAATTTATATATTATTACCTCCAAAAAGAAAATATATTGTAATGTAATAAAAACAATTTTTAAATATATATATCAAAATATAATTGGGAATTATAAAAACAAAAATAAACATTTTTAGTACTAATAGTTTTCTAACAAGATTTGTTAAATCTTATTCATTTGTCTGTTTAATCTTTTGATAGGAGAAAGAAGGGGAATCAATTTCCTAGTTTGGAATAGGATAAAATTATATTGTTCATTCACCCACAGTTGATCCTCACCACTTTAAAACAATTGCAGTGGCAGGTGTAGACACTGCAAGATAATTTACAACTTACTCTCACATCACTTCATTCAATGTAAATTTAAAAAAAGAAGCCAAATACTTTTGTAGAGAGCTTTAGGCTCATGACATAGATGACCTGAACAATCTCTCTCCAGCTGTAGAAATGCCTTAAATGTTAGATTGAAAAATTATTATGGTCATACTGCTCCTATACATGTAGATAAACTTGCCCCCAGACTTACTAAAGATCAAGCAATTAGTTTGATCTACCATTAATAATAAGCATAATTATAATGATTTGAAAATACAAATAACATAATAAAAATAAATATTAAATAACTAATATGAATTTAGAAAATATTTATAATTTTAAACAAAATAATGTATGTAAATAAACTGTATAACCAAATAACATATATAAATACAAAGATTTAATAATAACAAAAAATGATAAATGGTAAGTAAAACGAATTAAACAGCAAATGTTGAAAGCAGACCAAAACTGATTTAGTGATAATGTTATTATATTTACATGCAAAAACAAAGTTTGAATGTTGTATGTATAAAAAAAAAGATAAGCACACTTTGCTATATTAAAAAAAGTATTATAACATATTACTGGATTATATACATATATTCAAATATACAAAAAAACTATCTTAGTAACAAAAAACAACAATTAATGTCACGATATTTTATAATTTAATGCTGCCTTAAAAGGTGTACATATTAGTGAAATGAAAAGTATCAATAAGAAATAAATTCTAAAACTAATAAAAATTAATAAGGTTAGATGCATATCTCACAAAAACATAATATGAAAACGATACACATTTGTAATCTTTAATAGGTCTGTGCATATAATATATATATATATATAGTTTAAATACAAGTATAGTATATATACTTAAGCTAGATGTAATTTTAAAAAAAATGGCAAAGCAAGGGTTTTGAACATGCCATCATCAGATTTTCAATAATGTGGATGGTTGAAGAGTTGCAGAGTGGAGAAGATTGAAGTCTGTCCATTAAAGTTTGAAGATTTGCTATCTTAATATAAACCAAACACTGATTATATGTATGTATGGGAGATAATCTGGACCAACTGATGACTTCTGGTTCAGCATAAAATATATACATTGGAGATCATTTATCTTTCTCACATTATGTAGTCATGTGTATCGGTTGTATAAGATAAACTGAATGACTAAAGGGCGCTTGAAAGTCCGGGTTCAAATCCCCTCTAATTATATATATATATATATATATATTGTTTAATTAAAGATTATTTAAAATGTCAACTTTAACTATGAATATTTCTGATGTTTAAATAAAAAATTTATAGAATATGTTACCTATATCAAAACAAGGCCATATGCCTCTGCCAGCTTATATTTAATTTGCATTTGGCAACATAAATTTATTTCAAATCACTCTACTCCTGAGACACCAATCTAAGTATAAATAAATAATAAAAGATATCAGATTATTGTGTAAAACAGATGCTCAGATTAGTTTCTGGCTATTGATTTTCTCAGTAGAGAACACAGTCTGCACTGCAGCCATCCAGAAATTACTTTTTATTCCTATTAAATTGTCAAGCTAAGGTCTTAAAATTTTCAAATATCCTAATGTTTTGAATCCAAAGCACATTCATACTTAGATATCAGAGCAGCAATATAAAATTATAACAATGATTTCAGTTTTCTACTAACTCTATGATTTGACTTTTTGTCATATATATATATTAAAACAAAGATTTTGATAGGCAATAGATATAAAAGATATATTGCCTGAGTTCATCCATATATAATTAAAAGGTATTTTGTTTAGATCATATCTGTCAATGTCTGAGTAAAAAATATTTTATAAACAAATGTAGAGATACTGAAAGCAACAACACATACAACAAAAGTAAAGATTCATTCATTAAAAACAAAATGCTGATAGGTCTGTAATTTCTAATATCTTCTTTATCACCTTTTTTAAATATTAATATTAATACCGCATTCTTCCAAACATCTGGTACATCTTTATCATTTAGACATTTGGTATATAATTTGCTAAAAAAATTTATATTTCTTCACCTGCTTCTTTTAATATATCAATTATAATTCCATCATTACCTGGAGCCTTTCCTTTCTTCATACATTTAATTGCATATCTCACTTCTTCATTTAAAATTCTGGGCAATTCGAAAGATATAATAGATACAGGAAGTACTTGTTCTTTATTACTATATAATTCTTGATTAAAGTATTCTACCCACTTCATGATGTCATCTCTCTTTATAGTAATAATTCCATCTTTTTTTCCTTATTGCAGATATAAATTTCCTACCAATACCAAAATGTTGTTTTACATTCTTGAGACTTATTCTCTTCTACAGCTTTCCTTGCTAGTTCACAGTTATACTTTCTTATATCATTTTCAAATCTCAACCACACAATTTTACAAATTTCAAGATATTCTGTCCTTTTTAATGCATCATTTTTGTATATCTTCATAATCCTTCTTTTCTTCATATGTTTTCTAGTCTCAGTAAAAATTTTATTGGTCAATTGCTGCTTTTTTCTAGCAGCTATCTTTGTTGCAGTTTTTAAAAGTGCATCAGTTATTTTCATATTAATTTCATTCAAATCTGAATCATGTTTAAAATCTACTAATACTTCAAACTGATTTGTAAGTTCTAATTTAAATTCATTAGAATGTTTCTGAAGATTAGGAATATCAACTATAAATATTGTTTTTCTTAATAATTTTTGTCTATAGTTTTACATTAACACGTATCTTACATCTTACTAATCGATGATCACTTCCTGTGCTAAATTTATTAAGAACATTATAACCTTGAAATATGTATTTTCTGTAGTCAAAATATAATTCAATTCTGCTGCACCTTTATTTGGATGCTTCCATGTCCATTTCCCTTTCTTTTATACTTTAACTCTCACTTTTTTATTACTTTTATTCTTCTGAATTTTCTCACCTAAATCCCTATTTGCCACTTTTCTATTTCACCACACCAGTCCTTATACTCATTCCCAACCAACTCTTCCATGTTTTCTTCAACTTTTATTTTATACATTTCTAACTTATTTTTATCATTTACCTTCCATCCACATCTTTCACTACCTTTTCTATTTTTATTTCTATTGTCTATCACATTACTAACCATTTCTATTATAAAGAAATTGTGATCACTATTACATATCTTCTCTTCATTATCAAAAACCTTAACTTTCTGTACTTTATTCATTCCCTCTTTCTCTACTAATACATAATCTATTGTGTGGAATATATTATTAGACCATGTGTATTGTCCCTCATAAATATTTGATAAATTTTGAATGCTCAAATTCACTCTCTGACAAAATTTCTTCAAAAGCTGTCCATTCTTATTACCTACATCATCAATTTCTTCAATATGCCCATTCATATCCCCTATAACCATTATTCTCTTCCCCTTTTCTTTGAAACTCTGTATATCCTTAACTAGGCATTCATATATGCTACTGTTCCACTCCATTATAACTTGACTAACTCTAGTAGCTATATTCATTATAGCTAACATCCATTATTGTCTTTCTAACCGTATTTCAAACCACAACTGTTCTTGGACATTTAACATTTTTTAAATATTTTTTTGACATAACTCCTATACTATCACCCTTTTTTTTCTTTTCTATTTATACCCTGCCAGATCAAGTCTGGATTCATACCATTGTAGTGGTGTCTATATTAAGAGTAAATATGAAATGGTTCTTATGAATACCTTGCTTCAACTTCTTTAATAGCTATCAGAATGGAATATTTCCATATCATGCAAATTATATAAAAGAAAAGTATCATAGCTACAATAAAAATGGGGAAATTCTAAATGATGTGACCATTTTCAACTACCTTAAATCTCATTTAAGATATTCCAAAAGTTTCTATAATGAAAGAGATTATTGGGATAGAAAGCTCAATCAATGGATGGTACTTAAAATTAAAGTAAATAAAATAAAAAAGATGTAATCCATCATTTTGTGTTAATAACAATGATAAAAGCAATGCTAGGGATAGAAAAAGCAAGCCTTATCATAGAGTGATAGGCCATACCAATGGGAATATTCCAATGACTCAAAATTCTGGCACAGTTATTACCATCAATACAAAATGAAAGTGCCAATCGCAAATAATTTTCGATTAAGAGTTAGTGAAAAAAATCATTGTATCTGGTATAAAATACCATTTTTAATTACTTCATTTGGATTTAATGAGGGATTTATTTCACAAATATCCCATCAGGCTTAAAATATAAACTGTAATATTAAATAGTGTTGATATAAAACTCCACTGCATAGATTACATGATCTCAGAAAAGATTGTTTGGAGCATCAAGTTAGGTCATGTATTACTTTATATGTATACTCACTTAGATATCTATATATATTTTGACTAAATTTAGTGCATTCTAAATATGTTAAGTGTATATACATTCCCAGTAAAGAAGCATATGAAAGGATAATGCATATGGCCCATAATCACAATAAAAAAATAAATAAAAACAGACTACTTATTCAAAGTAGGCGATATGGGTGTTGGTAAAAGCACCATAGGTTAGCAAACCACAAGAGTTCATATTTCATAAATTCTGAAAGGGAGGATATTATTGCCAAAATATGACTTCCCTGTAATTAACTGCATCACCAAGGATGGAGGTTCAAATGCATATTGATTAGATTGCAGGGGTAAAATCTGAGGCACATACAATGCCTGAATACTAAAATCTTACCAAGGAAAAACAGATTAACTTCCCCATATCAATAATCATATAATAGGTACAAGATTAGATTATGTCAGGTTAAAATAAGAACTAAAAGGTAGTAAAAAATAATAAAAATATTGTATGAAACAATGGAAACAATTGATGAGGGCAACAGAATACCACAGAACTGATCAAATCAATGAATTCCCCCCTTTCTGATAGCTATGGATACTCAGCCATTTAAATAGCATTAAAACAAATCTAATAAGCCTCACTTAAGAGCAGGATTAATGCTATTAAACACATACACATGTATATGGCATCTACATCAGATACTTATACATAATAATGATCAGATTCCTAACTAACACCATCATAACAATGTATACACTAAACCAACAATTTAAGAAAGAGTAGATGGAAAGAAAATTTTAACCTGAAGTACCAACAAATCTAAAGATCAATAAATATACCAATTACAAAAGATAAATCTGAAATATATGAGAATTAAAATAAATATATTATATTTATTTTAATCCCTTAAATGGAGGGGAAATGTAAGGCTATATTAAACTGACCACACAAAAATCACCTCACATGCATCTATCTTAAACACTAATTCTACCAACATAATCAAAAGCACATTAGCAATTACATATTATAATCTTGTGTAAAATTGACAGTTAAAATTATATTCTTGACAATATTGACATATATGTAATACCAAACCTGTAAATGCAAGCAAGCAAAAATCTTGAAAAACAAAAGAAAGAAAGAACTATTCATGTTAAATTTATTTGCTTATTAATCCAGCACAAACTTCTACAAATATATTAAAATGATGTCAGCAATGAAAATAAAAGCTGAACTTGAAAAATATAGATACATTGATCAGAAATTAATGGTCAAATGATGACAAAGTTTAGTTAGCAAAGAGTTAATTGTTAAAATATAGTTTTTAAATTGTATTTGATGTAAATTTGAAATTATTAAATTACAATGGTAGACAACCATCCTTCATGGGGATCAAGGGTATGTATAAACAAAGGATTTATCATGCCTATACAATCATTAAATTAACAAATACATTATTTTTGTTATAAAACAATCATGAATAAAAACCATCATCAAAATTAATTTGTTAAACATTAAATATTAAATTAAATTGGATGTTTGTCATTAATATTTGTTAATTTTCCAATTAATTACACAATATGCATATCCAATGCACATTTCAGTCACCAAATAATCATTCCTTGAAATAGAGTACATGTACATTCTTCCTGAGTTTGAACTTTGTGACATAATAAAGATCAAGAAGAGATGGAATAAGGGAAGTTACGCAAGTGTGAATTCCATCCCATGCAATCAGTAATCATCATGGGACAACATCATAAAAGGTAAATCATTAAATAACTGACTTGTCTTATCATGGTTAAAGCCCTATCTTGAAGACCCAATGGATGACCATAGTTAAATACAGCTCTCATGGAGAAAAAGACTCGTTACATCTGGCGCAGCCAAACGTTGGGCATAAAACACATCTAAATAGTATGAGGCCAAATCAAGCCATTACAATATACAGTACAAATATTATGCATAATATATACAAATATTTGATATTTAAATAAAAATAATAATTACTATTATTATTTTTAAATATATATATATATAGCATTAAAACATGTAAATAATTTTTTTTGATTCACTGAGGTAATAAGCCTTCAAATGCATTTATCAAAATAATCTCCACATTAGATTCAAACTCAAAAATATTCAGAATTCTGTGTTAAATTGCAAAAGTGATACATTACAGATAATGTAAAATCTTTTCCTTTTCAAATACTAAACATATTAAGTTTATTGAGAATTGCTTTCAGCTTTTCTTGATAATGATATGCCAACTGTTAAAAAACGAAAATACTAAATCATTAAAATCTAGCAGTTTATAGCAAACTATCAAAGATCATTTATCACATACTTCAGGCAAAGGGAAAATCATTTATGAAAATATAATACAGAATTTCTCAATTTCACCACTAAAAAATAAAAAGATTTTTTTTAAAAATATGCAAAAGTGATTTATTCTATTTTTTTTAACAAAATAATCATTAATGTAAGTATTCACTCAAAGTCTTAATGAGAATTAAAATTTAGAAATAAAAAGTTGGTTAAAAGCAAACTATTATAGGGCTTTTTTTTTAAATCGAGCAAATGCTATAATAATCTACTAATTACATTTCTATTTCTATATAGTTGGATTTTTAAAAAAGCAGATTTTAAATAGCTCACTGCAGAGTATTTGTTCAGCATTGCTCATAAGAGAAACAGTGACAGAAAACTCATTAGTTTCATTCAAATAGGAGCAACGTGGTGCAATAATCTTCTTCCATGTTTTTCCACCTACCTAAATGATGACCAGATATTAATTTATCAACTAATAATTGGGTACATATGGAATAACTAAGCTTGCTAGAAATCTGAAAGATTGCACCCCATGTCATAAATATGATAGGTAGATATACTAGTATTATATCAAAAGACATATAAATAAATAAACACACATTAAAACTGTTTTCACACAAACTTATATAATATATATAAATGTTGAAATTAGAACTTGAATTTCCATATATTTTCTAGATAACATCAGCTATGTGTAACGAATCATTTAGTAATAACAATAGTTTTATCTGACTTAACTTTAAACTAGTAAATGAGGTTGAATATGGAATCAATAAAAATATTAATACTATTACTAGATTATGTGATTTCAGTTTACCAATGCCAGTTTTAATTAAATATTTTCCTGGTTACAACATGGCTAAAATTATCTTTAAAAAATACTGGATAAGTCCCCATTTTTTATTTCAATATTTTCATCTATAAAATCTACTATTTACTATATATAAACTTTATATCATAGCTGAATAATAATCGTCATATATATATATATTAAATACACAAATGTGATTTTAGTGCAGTGGATCACATTTAAGTATTGAAAAAACTATAGTTAAACAGTTAGTATGCACTGTAGAATTTTTTACATATCTTGGAAGGAAGACTCACCAAACATTACTGAAAACACTAAACAATAAATGTTTTTTTTTTTTGTTTGTTAATAAAAATAAAGTGTATTACATGTATTTGTTTGGAAACCAAATATAATTATGCGGGTGTTTTGAAACAATATTACATTGGAAAGGTGGCAAAAAAATATTGTAAATTTTAAAGTAAGAAATGATTTTTTTTTGTTTAGTTTTTTGTTTACAAATGAAAATAAAGAAAAATAGCTAATAGATGTTCATTAAAAGAAAATAATGCATGTTGCACGTGTTTTTTTTTTGTTTTTTTTTTTTAAAAAAGACAATTTTTAAACTTCTTTTTAAAAACCAAATAGAGTAAAAAAAAACACACACACAAAAATAAAAGACCAAAGAACTATTTCTTTGAACAGGTAATTAAAAACTTTACAGAATTTTAATGAACAAACCAATAGTATTTTGTTGTTGTTGGTTATATAAAAAAAACATAATCAAAATAAATGGACTACAAAAAACAAATAAGGAGAAGAAAGCAAACTTTTTTCATCAGTAGATAACATACAGATGGCTTCTACCGTTTTGATGCCACATTTTCCAACACAGAAAATCCAAATATGTGAATGATCAAGATATCATATTCGGAAGATTATTAATCAAAATATAACAGCAATGAATTACAATAAATATCACTGAGAAGGCATATGACAATGAGCCCATATCTTGAAAACTTTTTCCAATAATTTTACAAGAAGTATTTTATGGATTAAAATCGGAAGTTAATGAGATAAAAAATAAATGGAGATTACTTAAGTTATCCAAATAATGCATTAGAGCTTCAAAAAATGTTGCAAAAGTTAACAGATAAAAATAAAAAAATAAGATTAAAGCAAAATGCTAAAAAGACTAAAATAATGTTCAATGGAAGTTCTCAGAAGAAAAAAGTAAATATTACTAATCATGATTTAGAAGAAATTATCAACTGCAAATATTTTGATTTGATTATAATATAGATGAATACATAATAAATGAAATTAATCATAAAATTAAACATGAATGGAGTGGAAATTTGATATTAAACAGAAATATGTTTATGTGTTTGAAAAGGAAATTTTTAATAGACGTTGTTTTATCAACTCTTATTTATGAATCTGAGATTTGGATACTTAATAGAAAGGCAATGGGGAGATTTCACACCATTCAACAAGATATGGAGAAATGTATGTTAAACATAACAAAAAGGAATCAAAATTGAAATACATAGGTGAGAAAGTCAAACAGGTGTCATTAATGTCAATGAAATAAGAGATTGAAATGAAGCTTGGACAAAGCCATTGCTAGAAGAGATGACAATAGATTGACAGTTGAAGACTTAAATGCGATCCCCATGAGATTGTAAAAGATAGATGAATAAATAAAATAAGGAAGTTAAATGATGTGTTATGGAGAAGAGAGGCTAGGGATTAAAAAACTAGATCAAATTTATAGACCTTCATTCTACAGTGAATTGATAATGGTTAAAAATGATAATGATTAAATGCACATAAATTAATATATAAAAAATTTAAATAGAACTAACCCACCTTCAAAAGCTATGTATAATAATATTCATACATCAATAAATGTAAATAACAAAATGACCAATTATTTTGTATCTAAAGTATAAATATTATAAAATACATGCATATCAATGTATTAAGTAATTGTCTTTTTAAAAATATTAATAGTCAAGCACACTTTCAGTACAATACACCACTCACATGGCAAACAACCATTTTTTTTTTTTTTTAAAGAAAAAACTTTAATAAGTAAAATCTATGAATTACAATATTATTAGACTTAGTAATATACTGAACCTTCTTAACTTTTCATTTTCTATCATTTAATTTACTATATACAAAGTTAATTTTCTGAGGATGGTAATCATGTCCAGAACTTTTCTCAAAAAATAGAAAATTACATTTAGATTTTTTTATGTGTGAAATGTGTTGCCTCAAATGCACAAATAAACTAGTCTTAATTTCATGGTAGTAAATAGCAAAAAAATTAGATTTCTTGTGTATAATAAAATATATAATTTGATGCTTATCAGCTAGATTTATTTTATACTTAATATTATTTACAATATATTTAAAGACAGAGATTGTCTTAACATCCAATACTTAAATCTTTAGAAATAATATTTTTCCATTTTGAATATAAATTAAAAATATATGACAAATAAATCCATTCCTTATTTATTTTAATCTCATAAAGTTTTAAATTAACTTTTAAATATGTATATTGTAATAATCAACCAATGATAGACATATTTAAGTGCCAAAAAGATGGTTGCTACAAGTACCTACCAAATTTTACAACAACTCTTCTTAGTTTAACCAAAGATTAACAGATCCTTCAAAATCAGGAAGATGATTTCAATTAGATTTAAATATGCAATCTTCTAAAAAATTCCTTAAAACAAAAGCAATATTTATCTATGTTAGAATAAAACTATTTTCCAATAACAAAATTAGATTTCTTGTGTATAATAAAATATATAATTTGATGCTTATCAGCTAGATTTATTTTATACTTAATATTATTTACAATATATTTAAAGACAGAGATTGTCTTAACATCCAATACTTAAATCTTTGGAAATAATATTTTTCCATTTTGAATATAAATTAAAAATATATGACAAATAAATCCATTCCTTATTTATTTTAATCTCATAAAGTTTTAAATTAACTTTTAAATATGTATATTGTAATAATCAACCAATGATAGACATATTTAAGTGCCAAAAAAATGGTTGCTACAAGTACCTACCAAATTTTACAACAACTCTTCTTAGTTTAACCAAAGATTAACAGATCCTTCAAAATCAGGAAGATGATTTCAATTAGATTTAAATATGCAATCTTCTGAAAAATTCCTTAAAACAAAAGCAATATTTATGTATGTTAGAATAAAACTATTTTCCAATAACTTGAAAGACATATTCTTTCCTGATTCCTCCGTATGCAGCTTCTCCAATTCCTTCCATGACTATTATCTAACATATTTATTTTTGGTCTATATTAGAGCATAACAAATCTCTTTGATTTAAATAATAAATAAAACCACAAAAAATACATTTAAATAAATAGTAGTTTTGCAAGAATAACAAAAAATCATTTATATATAAAAAACTTATGTACAATGATGCCAATTACTAATGATTCAATATCTTGCAATTTAAAATAATAAATATATTAACTTTACAAACGGTTACTTTTCATTCATTAATCCCAAAAAATATTATTTGATCATAACATATATTTTACATGAGCTTAATTTATTATATTATACTATCTAAATAATTTATTTTCTTACATAATTTACTTTCAGATTTAATTACCAAGTTCGTTACTCTAACACTAATTACCTTTTGAACTCTACTGTAACCCTTACAATGTTGATATACATTACACATATTATCTATAAATTTAACTTATGTTTATAGATTTGAAGTAGCATCTTGTCAAAATGATTTTTTCCCCTGACATTTACAAATTCATTACTAGCATCATATCTTAAGATTATCTTTAAATTTTCTTATTCAATCACTTTAAATCATCAGCTTAATGATATTGTCCATAGTGCATAGATAGAATTAAATAATAAAATTACAAAGAAGTTGATATGCTCATGCCATCAAACAATATTCATCAAATATAATCAAATAGATATGACAAATCTTGATTCATAATCAAAATGCAAGTCATGTAAATAATTCAAAAGCATCTTCATAACCATATATAATAGAACTGAGTTAAGAGCATACAGGAAAATATAAAGTATTTTTTCATTAATATATTGTATTACAATGTAATACAATTGCAAACATACACTATATAAAATAAATGCTTAATATCATATTGATAACTTCATTAACTCAAACATCTAAAGAGAGCTCACAATACAGGGTTATATTAACTATCCACAAAAAAGAAATAGAAATCCTCAGTAACTCACATAAATGGTCATGCCAACAGCAAGTACATTCATTGACAACAAATGATTAGATGGTTATATTATAGTTAATATTATTGTATAGTATAAATATAAGTACAATTCTATTTTTATATCTTTAAATTATTCTGTTAGTATTCAAAAATGTAAATTGTTTCTTCTGACGATATTAATCAAAATCAAACTTCTTTAACTGTATTATCTTTAATTAAGGGAGTAGGAAATTATAAAGTTTCATAAAGGCAAATATTTCTACTATTTAAATTTAATAACTCAAAACATTTTTATCTCATTCCTATATAGGAGAATAAATCATTTTCAAAAGCATGTCATTAATGAATTGAAATTTGAATTATAAAAATACATTCATACATACATTTTCATTCACTAATGTTAAATAAATTATACTTTAACAATTAAAAAATATAACTTATTTTTAATGTTCATATAAAGATAAATCTTTTATTTTATATATATCACCTTATTTATTATTTGGCAAGATCATTTTATTTAAATCCTTTCTATTAATTTTTATGTATAAAATAATATGCATTTCATATAAAATAATTTTTCTGGAATATTCATAAAAGTTACACATAAAATAATGCAACGTATATGCATAATGTTGATTGAAACAAAGTTCAAATCCTTAATTTCATTTAATCATGAATGATTTTCTTTCAGCCTCACTTAACTAATGCAATATTGAATATTTTGACATATATTTTTGACTTTATCAAATATATATATAACAAAAAGATTATATCATATAGTACAATAAATATAGGTGTGAACATTAATTAATAACAATAATTAATAGATTAACAACCTCATTGTCCCAAATCAGGCAAGTTCTTTAACTCTTTTGGAGCAAGCAGAATTATTTATTGGTATTTGTAACAAGGCTATACAAAATAAATAGCTTCATTAATTATAACATTCATATCTTTTACTAGAATGACTTGCTATGCTTCTTATATTTAATTTTTAAATAATTAATTAGGAGGAGAGCTTTTTTTTTGTCATGTAACACAGAAGAACAGCATTCTGGCATCTTTTTTTTTTTTTGTGCATTTTTAATTTTTCAAATGTAATTAAATGATATAATATAACACATACATAATTATAATCCATATTTATATAATTCAAACAAATAAAAAAATATGGTGTTTTATGAATCAGATGAAATATGGATGGATTCAAAATTGGTGCTCTCATGTTATACACATCCCCATTAGTCACTCATCGACAACTGATTACAGCATTGCAAGTGCAGACAGTAACATCTGATGTTTGCAATTGAATTCACCTGTGTAGTGATTGACAATGTATGGAATATTTCATTTCTTTATATTTATTTTTTAATGTAAAGGTTTACCCCAAGTTTAAAAATGAAAATTTTTTTCCAGTTACTTCTTGACCATTGGTCCCACTAATAAAAAAAAAATACAGAAAATATGAAAATATAGGTGCAAATTGATGTTCCTGAATCATCTTAAGTGGATCTTGTGGTGCAATGATGAACTCAAAATGATTGGCCAAACTGCTGGTCATTGGATCAAAAAAATGATTTTTTCTTAAAAAATGAATGATTGAACATACAAAAAATGAAACTTGGCTGCACACCTTGCAGAAATATTAGAACTTGGAACTGAAGTGATGATGGGAATGAAAATTTCTAAAGAATGGGCCAACAACGAAATCACTTATTCTGGAAAAGATAGGAAGTTACAAATTAGCTCACTTTGAAAAAAAAAATTTGATTATGGAGAATCTGCTGCACACAAAGCAGCATTAAAAATTATTTTTGAAGCTGAAAATAAGATTGAAAATATCTTTGTAAAATCATTATCTTGCAAAAAAGTAATATCAGAAAAAAAAATTTCAAACTGCATATGCAGTAGCAAAGAAAAATTAATCATTCTCTCTTTTTAAAAGTGAAATTGATCTGCTAAACTGAATGGAATTGAAATAGGTCCTATTCTTCATTCAACAAACACATGCTTTAATATCGTGAATCATATAAGTGATGAAATGAGAAAAAATGTATTTAAGGAAATTGGTCAATCAAAAAATATAATTTCATTGATAATTGATGAATCAACTACCATAAACAAAAAACAACCCTTATTGCGTTGGTTTGATGTGGTGAAAAGAATTCACCAATTAATTTATTTTTAAACTTGATCGAACTTGAAAACTTAATGGCAAAAGGAATATTTGCATCCTTACTCCAATGTCTTAAATTTTATGGGATGACAGAATATTATCTAAAAAAATATTTAATTTTAGCATGCAATAATGCTGCTATGATGTTAGAATGTAAAAGTGGAGTGAAAGAATTGCTGATACAAAAATGTCCTTCCATTATAGTTTGGCATTGTGCTAATCATAGATTAGAATTATCAGTAAGTGATATTGTAAAGAAAATTTCAGAAATCAATAGATTCAAATCATTTATTGATAAACTTTATAAATCAGCATTTATTTTTTATAGCGTCTGTATACAATTGTAATCACATTCATATCAGCTTTTTCAAACCAAATTGTGCAAACCCTCTGACCCATACAAGATATAGAATTTATGCAGCAATAAAAGGAATCCTCTTATTACTACGACTCAAATATTTATATATGAGCAAATCTGAAGTACTGGCACAGAAGGTATGACTATAGAACAGTCACTTTGAATTACTATATATAACTTATGAATGAATGACGCCGATGAAATTTACTAGAATTTACTGAACGTCATTCCAACTGAAATTAATCATATATATAAATCAGCATTTATTTTTTATAGCGTCTGTTTACAATTGTAATCACATTCATATCGGCTTTTTCAAACCAAATTGTGCAAACGCTTTTTGCGAGTGTTAAATAATAAATGAATACCCTCTGACCCATACAAGATATAGAATTTATGCAGCAATAAAAGGAATCCTCTTATTACTACGACATTTGCTCATATATAAATATTTGAGTCATAGTAATAAGAGGATTCCTTTTATTGCTGCATAAATTCTATATCTTGTATGGGTCAGAGGGTATTCATTTATTATTTAACACTCGCAAAAAGCGTTTGCACAATTTGGTTTGAAAAAGCCGATATGAATGTGATTACAATTGTATACAGACGCTATAAAAAATAAATGCTGATTTATATATATGATTAATTTCAGTTGGACTGACGTTCAGTAAATTCTAGTAAATTTCATCGGCGTCATTCATTCATAAGTTATATATAGTAATTCAAAGTGACTGTTCTATAGTCACACCTTCTGTGCCAGTACTTCAGATTTGCTCATATATAAATATTTGAGTCATAGTAATAAGAGGATTCCTTTTATTGCTGCATAAATTCTATATCTTGTATGAGTCAGAGGGTATTCATTTATTATTTAACACTCGCAAAAAGCGTTTGCACAATTTGGTTTGAAAAAGCCGATATGAATGTGATGATAAACTTTATGTTTTATATTATGTGTCACTGAAAAATAATAGAGTTAAATAAATGTGCACAATCACCAGGTATTGAGCTGCTAAAAATTGGAAGAGTTTTAAGTACTAGATGGGTGGTCTCTAGTTTTCATTCAGTTTTGGCTATGTGGAATAATTTTTAATCTTTTGTGCATCATTTTGAAGAAGAAATGAATGATTCTGCAAGAGATAAAAATGACAAATGTACTTACAATGACTTAAAAAAATAACATCTAGAGCCTTTTTATTGGATCTAGCATTAATATGTGATGATCTCCAAGAATTGTCAGAACTATGTTTGGGCCTACAAGATCACAATGTAAATCTTTACATTGCAAATTAAAAAATAAAGCACTAGTTCAAGTTTTTAAAGAAAAAACAAAATTTTGGACCTTTTTATAAATATGCTGTAGCTGCTGTACATGATCTGCATTTTTTTGGAGCTTCACTTCATGAAAAGTTTCAAAAAATGACCATCCTACTGATCCAAGAACATTTTCTACCACAGTGAAAGAGTCAATTGAAAAAAGAATGCTAGATAGCAAAGATGTTGAGTTTAAACTTTGGGCTCACATATTTGACCAAAAATATTGGCCTGAAAATATTGATATTCAGTTGACATTTGGAGAGGTGGAAATTAAAAACATGTCAATCAGACTATAACTAAATGAAAGAGCAATGATTCGTGGATTTCATGAATATATTCTCAAAAAGACATATCCTAAAAACTATTGCATTTGATATATGCTCTGAATTCTATTCCCATTTTTTCAAGTGAATGTGAATGTGGGTTTTTGCAAATGAATCTGATTATTACCCTAAGAAGATCTTCATTAAAGATCAATACATTTTCAGCACTTTTATTCATCAAACTCATTGGACCACCTTTGACACTTTTCGATTCTTCAAAATATGTTGATCTGTGGTTACTAAGAGGACATCATTCAGCCATAGACACTAAGACTAAGAAATTGAATTGAGACAATTTTTCAGATGAAAATTGGACAAAACTTTGGAAACCACTATAAACTTTTATTCAATTATATAAAATTTTACAATTTCATGTTACATTTAGTTTTGTATTTGTTTATTTAACTTTAGGTTTGACATGTCTAAAATAAAAAAAATTATGATAAATTTTGTTAAATTTTTTTTATTTGCTTCATAGCATTGTTTTAAATGATATTGTTTTGATAAGAAGTGCATCTTTTTTTTATTAAAAAATCCCTGGTTAGAAATATATCTCACCTAACAAAATGATTTATTTTATTTATACTAGAAGAATGCTTTAATACATAATATAGAATTTATCAAATTATACAACTATTACAGGCACTATACAGATAAATATTCCTTGGTGATTTAATCATCTACTCAGAATGCTTAGCTACCTATTAATCTGAGGCTGAATTCAAGAAGTAATAAAATATAAAGTTAAACATGAATGAGTTTACAGAAATTTATGTTAGTTTAACTAAATGCAATCTTCACCAAAATAAAATGTAAATCATAGATATTGCAATCATACCTAATGTCATTAATAGTATTATAAGGTTGTTATCTGTACATTCTTATGTTAGCATTATCTTGAGAAACTTTATTATTTATTTATTGCTATATTAATAATAATTACAAATCAAATAATTCAACAATTATAAACAAGGTTTATGGAGTAATTCCTCAAACATGGAATCCTACTTTCATGAATCATTTCAAATATCCTGTGGAAGTATTTACTCTATTACAGAGTATTCCAACATTTGTAATTTACTTGCACTAACTTAATATAGGAACTAAACATCAAATCAGAAGGACCGGTATTCTGTAGTAACCCTTAGTATAATAATTTTGAGAGATTAAATAATGCACTCTTAATAATCTTATTCTAGATTGCATAGCTATTCATATTAATCCATTTAAGAATGTATGTTTATTAATTTATGATATTCATCATATTTTCAGACTATGGTATTCATAATTATAAATCCATTATTATAGGGCTGATGTTAAATTGTAGTTTTATTCTAAGTAAGTAGTTTAATCCTTTAAAAAAAAACATTTATAGATTAATATTCTTATGGTTGAAAATTATCATGTAATTTAAACATTAATTTATTTTGTTATAGTTCAGGTTATTTTAATAATTTATAAGACTTAGTAAATAAATAACAATCCATACATTGAGTTTACTTCAGTGATCTTCATTAAAACTTAAACAATTTCTCCAAAACTGTTAACTTATGAATTGATTTAGATTCACTTTTTTTAAAGAATAAACAAAATGATTTAATTAATGTTACAACAAGTGTCCCATCAGCAATTTTACAGTTCCATTAAGAGTTGAAGACCATAAATTGGATTTTTTTAAAAATAGTATTTGGAAATAATCTCTGTTGTTATTGTGCTTTATGCACATATTTTGAGAAGATATATTTTGCCAGCTAAATAAAATGTCCAGACAAAATTTGTTTACTATGCTATTATAAAGAACACGATTAAAAATGGATATTTTAGAATTAAACTCCACACAGTCCTGGACGCACTATAGCTCAACAAAGACTGACTGAATTTTGACAAGAAGTCATATTTATAGATTATGCTTAGCTGGTATCTTCATTCATCAAAATTACCCAAAGTTCTTTACTTCTTTAAGTTTTTATAAGTAAAATCTGTTCCATAGCTATGTTAACAGAGACAAGCAGCCACTTATAACTGTCTGGGTTTATTACAAGTGCATAAATTTGAGACATTGATTAGAATGAAAATAAAAAATATATAATGCCATAACTTTAAAATTGTGCCGTAATTTGGATTATTAAAAAAAATTACAATTATTTATTTGACAATTAAATAATTTATAATATCCATTTAAAATTATCAGATATTTTATTTAATAAATTCATTTAATAAATATATTTTAAAATATCAACTTTGCCTGTCAAATTTTTAAATGGAGTCTAATAAATTATTTATATTTTATACTATATACATTAAGCTTTCTAATGATTATAATTGAAAAAAATTAAACTTTAATATTTTAAAATTGTGAAAATAAATATCTAAATCAAGTTCTTACTGATAGCAAAGAAACACCAGATCATTGGTTGATGATACCTATTCAAAAAGTTAGAAGAAGAAATATTAGATATTAGAATTTTATGTTATTAAGAAAATGATATATTTACAATTAGTTATCATAAAAAAAAATCTAAAAGTTAATAAATTATGTATTGTTATTAAAATATTTTACTTACAGTTTTTACAAATGCAACTTTCAGCCACTGTGGGAAGCTTCCAGTTTTATAACCTAATTTCTAAAAGTAATCTTTTTAAAAAATAAAATGTTTTCAAAGACAATTCCTTATTAGTGACATAGTTTTTGGTTTAATAATAACCCTTTTACAAAAATATTGCATCATAATCATTAACAATTATTAAAAATCACAGTTTCCTTGATTTAGTCCCAGGTCAAAACAATCTAAACAATCAGCCAATCATAAATCTCATTTCTAAACCATCTCTTTTACAGCTTTGCCATAACAATAAAAGATGCTGTCAAACACACATAAATGACTGTATAGGTCCATAAAATGCTGGCATCTCTTGGTCTTTTTTTAAAATTAATACATTAAAATTATTACTTCATAGAAATCACTACTGCAGCCATCACACACTGTAATTTAAGATATACATATGCTCCTAAAACAACATAGAAAAGAAGCAATCACAGCACCCTAGTACTGCAAAATGTCAAACATGATTGTGTGGTCACAGCTCAAATGTTTGATATAGTTAACTAAATTATAATACTAAAAAAAATTTAACTAATTTACTCCTTTTATGCTTATAATTTTTTTACTAAGTTTTAAACATACAGAAATTGCATGCAAGCAGACATATAAATGGAATGTTAGCTTTACTATTTTAACTAAATGTAATCTCAATTGTATAAATACCATAATATAATTATTATAAAACTGTTTCAAATATTATGTTTTGTTATAATTGATTTACTGTATCTCATTTTCTACATTTTTCTATACTATCAAATGTATATTTTCTGTTTGTACATAAAAAAAATTCAATGGCACTTTTCAAAACAAATTAAGTAACACAGTCACATGTATTTTAAATAACATTGATCAGTAAAATCTTTTATTTATAAATAATTTATTGAAAAAACCATATGTAATAATGATACAATTGTAAATCAAAAATAATGGTTATCCATGTTAGTCAGGCAACCAAATGTTCTGATGTGGTTACTGGTGTTGTTAATCCAGCTTAATCAGGCTCCATGTGTTGTCAAATAAAAATCTGGAAGAGATTATTCTGTCCTTATGGCGAAATTCCTTTAGCTTGGAAATGAATGTGTCTTCAGGCTTGGGGTGAGGAAAGGTAAATTCGTTGCGACATCTGGCCATCCAGATGGCATAAGTGAGAAAGGTTGAGAGTCTTGTGGTGACAAGTAAAATCTTTTAGAAAACATTTTTATATATTTTCTATAAATTTTTATTCTCTTAGATAGTACTGTGAGAGATTTTTAAATTTCATTTTCTACCATATTACCTGCTATCTGGCCAATAATAGTAGGGGGATTTACCAACTAGAAATGAAAGCTAATAAAATTTTTAGTTTTTTTTTTTTTTGGCTATTATAATGGTAATTATTAGATTTCAATTATCCCTTTCCCAGGAAAAATTTTTTATTGTCTTTAAAATTGTATGAAACATAAAATAAACTATCACCACTTCTTCTCTTCTCCTTTTCCAATTCAGATTTTAAAGATGTATTCTCTAACCATTCATCTCATACTTTTAATTTTTCATTATATAACTAGTTAACTATTTTAGCATTTTTATTGATATTGTTATCTTTAATCTAGAGATAATTTACAAGATATGTTAAAATGTGTGCAATTATTACATTTGTTCTGAACATGGTATGGACCACAAACTTTGTGCATTCATTATAGGCACCTCATGTTCCTTTTGGGGTCATTATCAGAAAGATATTGTCTGATCTCACTTAAAATTTGGAAAGGTTCCCTCATATAAATTTAGGAATTTTTTAAACTTATGTTTTTGTGCATTGCTAATTTGGAGATGTATGCATAAGTACATAATTACCAATTTTAAAAGAGTGTGACTGTTGCTTTGTTTGAGAAATGCATTTGTTATTTATTATCTTTAAGTTATTCATAGCTTGACTAATGTAATCTTCATGATTGATTTCTTAAAAAATAGCTAGTAACAAGATTAGTATTAGTAAAGGTTCATGGTGTCTGAATTGTAATCCAACTGGTGAAAATTTGGTGACTTATTTATAGTGATATCAATATAGCTTATTATTTTTTTGAGTTTATTAACTCATGCTTGTGGTTGCCTTCCAAATGAACACATAAAAGTCTGCCCAGATCTCACATGACACTCTCACATGAGTTGGATTAGGAGTTTCTTATGGAACTCATTATGTGCTTAATGTTTTGTTTTTCAGCCCATTTCTTCCATGTACTGGGAATGAATGAGGTGGCATGATCTGTCAATATTCATAAGCTTTCTTACAAATGGGGAACCTGATGACATTTTTTGTTTCAATTTTGCTTACTGGGTAAGCAATTATGTACTTGGAGAACCCATTGTAAGCCACTAATGGAAAACAATATTTATTGAATGATGGAAGATGCCCATAAAATGTATGGATTATTAATAGTTCATTAGAACTTTCTGTTGGGATGTGCTGGAGTGTTCTCACATATGACTTGTTGGCATTATTGTACTTAAGGCATGTTTCACAATATTTAAATTGATTCATGATAGATGACAACATGTTGGGCCAATAAAACCAACTCTTAAGGATGTGTTCTATTTTTTTGGGACTAAAGTGCCCATATAGGCAATGAACATAAAATATCATCTTATTTCTGATGTTATTAGAGACAATAATATTCCATAATTTATTGCTAGATTCCTTTGCCTTATATATTATAACATTTTGTGATATTTTGTATCTTTCCTTTATTTAGTTAGCTGAGTAGTTCTTATTGGTGTGATCAAAATGGCTAGACAACATTGCAATAATGTTACCTAGTTTCCCATCTTGTGATTGCAATAGGGGTAAGTTTTCAATATCATTTTCCAGTGAAAACATCAACTATTAAACTGATAATGGTTATAACTATTTTTCCATATCTGATTTTACATTGGTAACCTCTATGGGAAGTCTACTGAAGACATCTACAATAATATTGTTTTCCCCTTCCAGATATTACATCTTATAATTAAATTGTTGTAAAACCAAGCTCTATCTTATGAGGTATTCATTATTATGATAACTCTTACTCAAAAAAGCCAGTCTCTCGTGATCTGTGAGAACAATAATATCTGATGCCAACAAAAACTGGGGTAATTTTGGAATATCAGATGCCAGCTAAGATATCCTTTTTTGTGGTCAAGTAGGTTGGTTCCACTCCTTTCAAAAGATAGCTTAAAATACAAAGGGTGTGGTTTTTGCAAATTATCAATTTGATACATCACTACTCCCAACTCATATTCTCTGCTATCCATCTATATGTAAAATATTTCATTGAAGTTGGGGTAAAATGTCATTACGCTATTCAAAAATTTTGCTTTTTTAAAAAGATAAATTGTGTTCCTCTATACATTAACAGCATTGTGCTTTCCATAAAAGTTCATCTAAAGGTATTAGAACATTTAATTTTCATTTAAGAAAACTCATAGAAATTCAGTAATCCTATGAATTCTTGCAAATTTTACATTTCTAGGCTTTGCTACATCTTTTATAGCTCTAATGTTTTCTAGATTAGGCTACCTTCCTTGTTTAGTTATAATATAACCCATGAACTTGATCTCTTAGGTAGTCCATATACACTTTAGCCAACTTTATTTAAATTTGAGAATATTTCCATAACACATATTTCCAGTTTATGTTTTATCTGGGCAATAATAATTAAGTTATCCAAATATGGGATAATTCCTTCTATGCTTTAGAACAAAGCATCTCTTTTAGTTTAGAAAATATTTGGGCAATCATGATCAAATATGTTAGCTTGTTACACTTAAAAAGTATTACATGATAGCTAATGGCTAACATCCTCACTTTCTCCATGACAAGTATCTGGTGGAATGTGGACATTAAAGCAATCTTTGCAAAAATTGACACTTTCTATAGTTAGACATATACTTGCCACAGGATATGCTCATTTATTAATATGTTTACTAAATGTGATACAGTAATCTCTGCAAAGATAAATGGTCCCATCCAGCTTAATTATCACTATCATTGAAGTCTACCTCATGGAATCTTCCACTGGAAACAACATACCTTTTGAGATATTCATAATTTTCTTCTCTTTTTTTGGTTTCAGTATGTATGAAACCTTATGTGGTTTAAATTTTATAGGCTGGGCATCCCTCAGTAACTCTATCTTCACTGGCCTTGTCTTCAATTCAATTAATTCTAATTTAAATAGCTGGGGAAATATGTTTTCAGTTTCCAATTGTAAATTCTTAACTATCTTAAAACATATCCCTACCTAGAAACTAGCATTGAACATTACTGATACCATCACTTTACTACATATGTCTATTTTGTTATCATTTACATATGTGGCTAGTACATATGTATATTCCAATTTCCATTTGCTTTTACTTTTATTATTAATAATATTCCAATCTTTTAGTTATAATCTTGATAATCCCATGTTGATGTTATTTTTCTTTCTCAGATAGTGATATCTAATGTAATACAGTCATTATCAGTGTCATTTATTTTTCTAACATCTTTTTTTCTCCCTTCACCCCCCCGATTTAAAGTTTAGGTTTGGTTTAGCTTTTATTCTCTTGTTTTTTTTTTTGTTAGAGACCCAAACTAAATGTTCTTTTACACTACATGTTATGGCAATTTTTTTTGTAAATCTAAAAAATTATTTCATTTTTCTGTTTTAAATCTGCAAAATGATTTAATCTTGCTTTCTGCAATGCAACAAGAACAAGTAAGGTTATCATATACAGCATTTAAAGGGTCACTAACAGCATGTGTTTTTTTTCACATGGGTCAAGTTATTCTGCACATTCATTGAAGCTTGAAATTCTGACATGTTATCTAACACAATCTCTTGTGCAATACACTTGCAATTACTATTTTGTATATCAGATCCTATTCACTTAGTAAAATTTTTCTGAAGTTATAATTTGGCATTCCAAACAACAGTTAAAAAAGAAATAGGTCTTATAGTTCAGCAATAAATTTGCATTTCTTAGCAAATGCTATCTGTGCTAAATTATAATCATAATACTGCACATGGGATGACTCTTTCCTCATTCTAAAACATAGACATGAGACCAATTTACACACTACTGGTTGAAAATACACTTTCAGGTTTTCAATTAATCATGATATCACATGTCTTTGGTATATTTGAATCACTACCCACAAAAAATAAGAGAGTAGATATTTTAACTGTGTCAGCAACAACTTTATTTATGAATATATAATATTCAATGCATTCAATATATGTATTCCATGTCATAGCATTATTAACATCAAATTGATAAAAATTATGATTCAGCAATGTCATCATTAATACTTACTCTATTCCACTTAAAACTCAGGTAAAAATTAATTATCAATTGTACCATTCTGCCGTTGCTTATGGCACTTTCCTGCAAATAAGTTCTTCTGACAACTGATTCCACTCTGCTGTGTTATTTGGGAGAATATTTAAAAATACCAGTAGAGCAAGTATTAAAATTAAAATAAAGTAACACTAAGACAAACTTTCAATAACAAGTTTATTTCCTTGTACTAAGATGGGAAACAATAATTAATAAAAATAATAGTATAATTTTCTTTACTTTGGAAGTAATTAATAACCATTTGACTTGTGTAGAAAAATTATCCTCACACACTGTCCATAAATAACTATGCATACACAATATGATAATGTATCAGATGACCTTAACATCATTTTTAATCAGTCTTTTTTCTTAGGTTCGCCAATTTTCCTTATATGTGCATTTTAAATCTATATGCATGACTCTAACTTAGACCAAAGCTTTTTTCTCTTTTGAGAGAATTTCATTATTACACAGCTTACAGTCTAACTGTTATCAATTCATTTTTTTTGTAAAAATGCTAATGAGCATATTTTAGCCTCATTTATTATTCATTTTATTATACTGCATGCCGATTTTCTAAAGTGCATATCTTAATGAAGATAATAATAATATAATATCCGCACGCGCGATTACAAATTTCTCAATAAAATTTTATATTTACAATAATAAACATAACCTGTTAATTAAACTATAGCATTTTGCTTTCTATATATACACTAAACAAATTATGAAGTGGACCAACTGATGAATTCTGGTTCACAAAGAATTGTGCATTTTGGGGATCATTTGTCTTTTTCACATTTCTTTGATCAATGTTTCAGTAATTTGTGATGGAATAGAAGTTTCAAATATATTTAAATACCTATTATATAAAGTTAAGTATCTTTAAAAATAATTTGTATATAAAGTTAAATTGTAATATGTGCTATATGGCTTATTTGAAAAAAAAAATGTTTCAAATGTATCTATAGCGTCAAGCGGTAGATAAAGTCCACCTTATAATTTTAATTATTTCATTATTATTCTTTATCTTGTTATATAGATTTGCACTTACATATACATATTTTTAAAAAAAGAAAAAGAAAAAAATAAGGGGGGGGAGTAGCAGTATTAACAAAAGATTAATTTAAATTATTATTTTAATTTTTATTTTATTGTAGCCAGCACCATCATGCTATATAATACTGGAATGTTAATAAGAGTTAATTAACCATGTAAATCCTGGTAAGGCTATCTACAATATTTAGGTCATTAAAATTAATAGTCGTTAGTGTGTGTGTCACTAATAATTGAATCTATTAATAAACAATGAGGCAGCACTATATTTGCACAATTGAATTCATTAACCACCCACCAGAAATAAAGGTTAAAAGCCTAATAATTAATAAAGTGTGGAACTAACTTTTTCTTCAAATTAAAGATTTTTTTTTTTTTAATATGAAACTATTTTAAAATTATTTCAAATAAAAAAGAAATAAAAAACAAATTTTTCTGATGATTATAATTTTTATACAAACAGCAAGCCTGCACCTGTTCAGGTGTGTCTCAGACAAATTGTTAGCACACGGATGCAATCATGCAGGTTAAGAGCTTTTCCACTTGTCTTCAAACTCTAAATAACTTCAGGTCTTATGATAAAACACTTCACCAGACTACAATTTTGATTGAACATTAACTAGATTCCATTAAAATATTTTTGTTCTATTTATTTTTTTAATTTTAAATGACAGTAATTTGAAGATAGAATTTCATTCGGGTTTTTTTTTTTTTTTAAAAAAAAAAAAAGAAAACTGATAAGCTATATATCAATAAAGTTAGACGAGCAGAACTAATTCAGCAAGTGATCAGGAAAATTTTTCAAGCTATTAATTTATTTTTAATTTGTATATATATAAGAGGAAACAATTTACATAAATAAAAATATATTTTAGATATTATTATTATATAAAATTACATCTAACATTAAGGAAAGGGTTTTGTAATGTGAAGGACACCATACTGTACTGTTTAGTCTACTTAACTACCATTCCCATAATGTAAAATTCAAACTTAAATAAAGCATAGAATAAAATTATAGTAGTTGAAATTTATGAAAAATTTACTAAATAAAAATGTAAATATTTAAATGGCATTACTATTCAATAATTCAAAAAAAAGTTTGAGATTTGGAAGTTCTAGCACTGGAATTGACCCCAAGACTCCCATATTCCAGAATCTTATGCTGACCACTATGGTAAAATGAAATTTATATATTCTTAGTGGAAAAGTAAAGTTAACAAGAAAATATGAATTGGAAAGATAAACATTGATATATTGGCAATGAAAAAAATGAAAAAAACTCATAAAAGTTCAACAAAATATCAAACATGAACCAATAACACAAAGAAACATTATTAATTAAATGAAAAGAAATGCAGAAGGTACTTTTAAACCATGGCTCTGAAAAATTCTTTTGAAAATATTAGAGACAACAACAACTAAAACAATGAATAAAGAGCAAACTCATTTAGATTTGGTCTTTTATTTGAAAGACAAATGAGCTTATTAAAATTTATTTATATTAATGAGATGGTTAATTCATAAAACTCCAGGACTAAAAGTTTGTGGCACAGGAAGAAGATTAGCATCAATGAGATAAAATTATTACATTATTACAATAATGAATGCAACAACAACAATAATAATTCAATGTTTTACTATGCAAAGAAAGCTACAGCATTAAGTCAATTACAGAATTGCACAGTAATTAATATGCATTAATATAAACAAATATAATAACAACATTTGAGATTAAAATCAATAAGACAGTAAAATAAATATTTAAATAGGGAAGTGTTTTTGTCTCTGGATGGGAGGGTGTCCTCAGGATTTAAGCCTGTTGTTTCTATTCCTCAGGGCTCTCCTCTGAGTGCGCTCCTTTTCACTGCCTATGTGAATCCCCTCTTGCTAAGCATCAAGACATCTCTTAAAGGGATATCCATACCTTTGCTAAGAGAGAGGGTCCATTATGTCTCCTATATGGATGATGTGGTGGTTTTTCTTGCTTCACAGGAGGAGCTTGCTGGACTAGAGGAGCTCTTGGACCAATATGAATGTGAATTTGGTCTAAGAGTCAACAAGGAGAAGTCGGCAATCTGGTCGATTATGACTGGCAAGCAAATTCCTGGCATATTTAAGGCTCCACCTCAGAAGTTCCTGGGTTTTCAGCTAGTGGCCTCCCCATCTAAAATGAGGAAGGAAATTGAAAATGATTTAATGACTAAGATAACAAACTTTATTGGATCGTTGGAGAAGATTTATTTGTCTTTGTTTGGGAAAATCGCTCTGATGAATGCTGTCATGCTCCCCAAGATTACATACTTCCTTGCGAGCTTCTCACCGACAAAAGCCTTTAGAAGGAATTTCGAAACCCAATGTAGGAAGCTGTGTTGGGGGGTGAAGCTCCTGTCATCAGCCTGCACCTCCTACAGAAACCTAAACAGATGAATGGCATAGGACTACACTCAATCAAATTCTTATTAATACAGTGTTTTCATAATGTACTTACCAGATTATTTATGAAAAATCCAGATATGGAAGGACCAATATTCCCAGAAGAAACAACTCCTACCAATAGGCCACCTCCCAAAAGTGGAAGGCTTTGGATTCAAAAGCAAATCTCTATAGTATTTAACCATCTAAAAATGAAGTCAGGAACAATGTTTAATAAAAAAACTAAACTACTGGAACACATATGATCTTATGAATCTGGAAGAAAGTAAAATTGATAATATTCTTTCAATTGGAATATCGAGGTTCTCCAGGTTGACCAAACGTCTAAAATTGGAACCGAGGTTTGTTGATTTTTTAATCAAGGTTAACCTTGGGGTCTTGCCTACTGCTGACTTCCTACATAGTAAAAGGAACTATAATCTGGACTCTATATGTGCACTATGTAGGCATAGTGATGAGACAATGGCACATATATTGGAGGAGTATCAAATTTGGAATAGCATAAGAAACACTTTTAAATCTTTCATTAAAAACAAAGAATCAGCTTGTGTAAATTTGACTAAGGCCTTCAAGAGTGGACATTTTGAGGTCATAAGATTGGCAACATTTATAAATTTTTCCATTTGGTCATTGAGAAATAAGACTATCTTTGAGAGTGGAGAAGAATATGACATGATGAAAATGTCTTTACACTTACTAAAAGAAATTAAAGAATTAAACCAAAAATTTTCTCAGAATTGGATGTTCAACCAGACCTGGGCCCTAATAAACCTAAAACAAAATGGAGTACCAATGATGAAAAGAATATAAAGTCTTAATGTAATTGATATGAAATTAATTGTTTTTTTTTGTTTATATATATACAAGCATAACCTCTGATTTTGTTGACTGGTCTCCTTTGAGATCGATATGTAATTGTCCTTCCTTTTGTAAATGATTCTTATGGTTTATGAATAAAATTTCCTTTTAAAAGATAACTATTTAAATTAGTCTCTAACCAAGCATAAGGAAAATTTAATAAGTATAAAGCAGCCATATACTCTTGTATTACATATTTTCATTTGTATGAATTGTTCTCACAAATGCTTAAATTGAAATAACTTTCAGGCTTGCTAAGTAATGTAAATAAAGAAATTGAAATATATTTTGATACAACCTTGTGTATTGATTTACATAATCATTATTTCTAACCACAGTGTTTTAGTCAACTTTATATAAATAAAATACAAGAATAAATGGCCTTTTTATTGTTGGTAAATTTTGACTTAAGCTTGATTAGAGAGTAGTTCAAATATTTATGGTACTTTTGTAAAAGTTGTACAATGGAAGTTTACTAGCCATGTTTGCTTTAATTATCCATTTATGGGGGGGATTAATAAAATCTTACAAACAATATGGCTGACTACAAGATATCATATTTAATATTATTTTTTAAATATGATTCTAAAAAACAAAAGAAAATATCCAAAAACTATAAATGATTGTAATTAAAGGAAATTTAATATAAATAATAAGTGAAAAAGCTTGTCAAAAAACTATAGCAAAAGTGTATTACAAACATGGGTTCTTTGCATTGGCAGAAAGAAATCCTTAATAGCATGCATCATGGCCTCAAATACACAAGTCATCTTAATGTAGTCAGTGCAACATAAATTCTGCTAAATATAAATCGATATGTTGTCTCGCAGTTTCCACGTGCTTTTTGTTTCTTCTGTTATTGAAAGATCCCAAATTTTAATCATTTCCACACACAAAAAAAAAACAACAAATAAAGTAAAAGCTCAAAAATAATATGACATTAAACATGATAAAATGATATCAAATAATTATACCAATATTTGCAATGTGTTTACGTTCATATGCTATCATATACATAAAATAAATTATTAACTGTATGTTGTGAAATTGAATTTATAAGCCATTTAGTAATATTTTTTAAAGGTAATGTTAACTTATAATTCATTTTCTTAATATTGTTTAATTTTAATAAGTAACATGGGCTGTAAAATATTTTTGAGAAAATAACAAACAAATTGTTGAGGACCTATAAAAGACAACCATGGACAGCAAACTTCATACAGCTTCTACAAAAGCACCATATTTATTGTATAGCATTATGGGTTTTAATCTTGAATGATATATATATACATCATATTGTATATATATCTATCATATGTATATTGTCAGACTATAATCTAACAGGCATACATTCAATATAAATTAAAATTTAAACATAAACAAGTTGTCTTAAATAACTTAATGAGTTTATTCATTCTGAATAATATATATATAATCAAATGTAGTACAAATGATGCAATGACAATTCATAAGCAATAGTTTATACTGTTTTTAAATTTATAATACAATAGTTAACATTGAATACAATACTTTTATATTAAAAGTAGTATAAACAAGAGGTTTAAAAAATGCATTTTACAGTTGTTAATTAGTTTCAGATTAATTAATTATTTTTGTTTTAAAATTAAATAAAAAGTAGTCATAAGGGGAAAAGGACAATAAATGTCATAACTATAAAATAAAAATAATGAATCAAATAAGCTGCATTTATTAATATTTTTTATGACTGTAGTGTTCATTACATAATAAAAATACAATATATTGGAAAACGTAATTTTCTTCTTCTTCCTTTTCCTATGTATTGATTTCTACTTTAACATATACCATTTACATCTTTTTTAGACACTTTATAAATACTCTCTATTTATATCAAAAGTAACAGTTTTGACTGACCTGCAGTCATCATCAGAACTGCTCTGATGATGATTGCAGGACAGTCAAAACTGTTAGTTTTGATATAAATAAAGAGTATTGATAAAAAGCTTAAGAAAAATGTAAATGGTATGATATTGCAAAATACTTATAATTTTTTACATAAAAAATGTAGTTCTTATTTTTTTTTAAAAAAAAATGTATATATGACTCTTTTTTCAAGATTAAATAAACATTATAATCATATACTAATAAAAATTAATGACTTTCTAGCACATAAAATTAGCATATCTATTTGTCATACAAAGAGTCAAATGTGAATGTGGATGAAATTTAGACAATTTTCAGATTCTAAAAAAATTATATTTTTTCTTTAAATCATCAGTTCATGGCCAATCAAGTTTATCATTAAAACAATACAAGGTAAATAAGTATCTATCTAGTTTTAGCTAGAGGATAAAGTAAAAAAAAGCATAAATCATGCTTACCTATCTACTTTTAGCTAAATAATAAAGTAAGAAAAAGCATAAATCCTCACTAAGCATTCAAATATACTTTGATGAATCATGACTTCTCTACTAATACTTTTTAGAAATATGCAGAGATACCTATTGTAATGTGTTAAATCTATATATGTGAAAATATTTGGATTAGGTGGTCTAAAGATTAAAATTATCAATGTTTAGTTTGTCTTTATATAAAAGAAGTAAACATGTTTGTTTATTAGCAAGTTAAGAACACTGCTTATTTCAATTTCATACGCTTTGTTTGATTTAGTTTGTGTTTCAATATTTAAGATCTAATAGCATACAGTTTCAAAGTGGCATCATCTTGAGCTGTTTATTTTGACATATGGACTGTAATATATTTATATATTTATTTCACAGAGGGTAATGCTGAATTTCGTAATCATGTGGGGTGATTTAATATTTGTACATATATATACACTTCACAAATTATAAATAAACTGCCAACAAATCTATAATAATTACTTGACTATACTATTTTGCATCATATTAAATATTTTGCTAACAGATTTATGCATGAATATATTTAGAAACATAAACACAGTCATGGAATCTTATTTATCACCATCATGCCAATATAATAAAATAATTGTTTGTATTAAACTTTCAACCAAAGACAATATTGACAGCCTAAATAAACATTGAATGTCTTTAACATTAACAAAAATGTCTTTATCAATGCAACTATGTCATTGTAAATTAAATTTTAAATTAACCAAGATAAAAATAAACCATAGTATAATTTAAAACTCATTAGCTGGTCAGACAAAGGATTCAACTGCTAAATAAATCATTTAACCAAAAATTAATTACATGTAAATAATTTAGAATGACAAAATTATAAATCACAAATATATCAATAATTTAAAATGACATAAATATGAATCATCTGCTTTGTGCTAATATCTTATTTAAAGTAAAAAAAATTTCTACTCACAACGCGAAAGCACATCCTTTTTGTTTTATGGTAATATACATTAAGCAATCGTGAGATTAACACAAATGTCTGAATTTTAAATAAAACACCTGTACAAATGATTGTGTATTTTAAATATGCATATGAAATAATTTCCAAACATATTTTTCAAATTATTAACCCATTACAATTTAAAATATTTTGTTTAGATAACGTAAATAAAAATTATCTTTGTAATTCATAAATATAAAATAGATTGTAATAGTCCACTTTAAGATAAAGGTTAACCTATATCCCTTCCCTATCAAAACTGTAAAGATAACAATACTCACAAACTAGTCACCTATTGGGAGATAAGGGATTAAAATTTTTCTTCTTTATTTTAAAAACCCATTAATAATAGCTATATTAGTTCATTAACAAAAAAAAATCAAATGGATAGCTAAGTTGAAAAAAAATCTCAAGCTCTCTAGCAAATCCTCAGCTAGATAAAACTATTCAAGTTTCATCATGATTCAACAACATTGGCATTATAAGTAATGCCCTACTCATTATACTTTTGTATTATATGCATTAAAATGATATAATAATTTCACCTGACCATTTTAGTACTAAAAAATAACAGGTGGGAAAGGCAATATAGCAAAGACATTTATTTTTTGAAGACTAGCTAAAGAAAGATAGAACGATTTAAACATAATTATAAAAATACACATAATTTAAAAAATATTCAATTTATAATACTAACAGATAGGCAGGTTGTTTACATGTAACTGTACATTAATAATAAAAATATATTTTAAGAAATATTTAAAATATTGTATATGATAATTTTAATATTGTATAAAATAATTTTAAATTTAATTACTAAAAGGATAATAATAAGTGCATTAATACTTTGAAACTAACAGTACTTGGGGAAAAAATTGTTAATTTATACATAAGCACAGTGAGATTATTTTCAAATGTAACTTATTAAAAAAAACACACATGCACATATTTGATTATTTGATTATTTTTATTATTTTACTTGATGTTTGTGGAACCATTTACACAGAGGGAAATGATAATAATTGAAAAGTTGTACATTTTTCTATGATGGTCGGCTAAAATATTACGAGATCTCTGCTTAGATCTGTGAACAAATCTCATATGAATGTCTTCATGGTTAATTAAAAACAAAATTTCATCAATTAACTCATATGCTAATGGAATTATATGCAAGGTAATCAACAGCAAATGTTTTAATATAGTTTAAATATTTCAATAAGAATTACACTTGTAGCAAATTCTCCATGCAGTAGTGCCCCTGAGTGTAATCCCTAGTATTCAATGGATGCTAGAGGACTGTGCATAAAATACATATCTAATGCCTACTTATTCAATATTTCCAAACTAGTTTCTAGAGTCTTGGATCTGAGAGCACTTCACCTAGACTGTTGGATCTAATACAACAATCCAGCAGTCACCTTTTACTTAATTCGTTAACTATAAAGCTATGAAAACACTAATCCTTTCAATCCAAGCAAATTTGCTTGTATAATCATACAGATCTGAACTATAGTCACCATTATCCTATAAACAGAAACAATAAAGCATCACATAATTACAATTTCCTACATTTACACAAGTTGTTGAGATAGTAGCAAACTCTCAATACAGTAGTGGCAACCAGTGCAAGACATAATAATCAATAGACTCTAGGTGCAGTGTACCCAGTTTCAAGACTCCTCACTGATGAAATTCACAATCTAGAAACTAGTCAGGAGATATTGGATGAGTATGTACATGATAGGGATTTTATGCACAAACCTTCTATCTTCCACTAATTACTATAGATTACATTGTACTATTTTATGGAGAGGATTTAACAGAATGCATATAAAATGTTTAACATATGATGTTTTAGTATTGCAGTCAATAACCAGAATAAGAAGTAGAGCTGTAAGATAAATAATTCGAGAATCAAATCATAATTAAGAAAATCTCTATTGTGTATAAATTCCCTGTTTATATAAACTATTTAAAACTTTAAGAACTTTTGAGCATGGAAATACAATTATTTAGATTATTCATTATTGTTTTTATCTTTAGTTGTATTTGTAATTCAAATTTGGATACATTTGTTGGTATGTGTAAAAAGTGATTTCTTTCTTCTTTATAACCTAAAGTTGAGTGCACTTTAGATGAAACTCAGAATAATCATAGCTCTGTTGTTAATTATCATTGCAGCTTTATTTATACTGTAATGTAATTATGTGTACATTTTTATTTAAATTTGTTCATTTAAATATTCCATTCTTGTGAGTATGGAGCATGGAAACAAAAAAAGGCCATGGAGTTGTGGTTTATAACCAATTATAGAAATATAATGAAAATGGGGGAAACAACATCCAGTTATCAAGGAAATGGAATATTTTAATTAATTAATTTAAATAAAAATGCATGCATAATTAGATTACAGTATAAATAAAGCAGCAACAATAATTAACAAAATAACTATGATTATAGTGAGCTTTACTGATAGTGAGCTTTACTGAAAGTGCACTCAGTTCTAGTTTATAAAAAAGACAAAATCCATTTTGTTACATATACAAACAAACATGCAAATTTGAATTAGATTATTTATTATTGTTTATGTATGTTAACATGCTTTATAAATGATACATTTATGGTAGTTATTGTTATAATTTAAATATATTAAGTTTACATACTATTTAAATTTTGGTTTGATGGTAATACAAAACTTTCATACAGATTTATTTATTATTTATATTTAAAAGAATAAATTCTTTACCATTCAAGCAAATAACTTATCAGAATGATATATATATATATATATATATATATATTATATATATATATATATATATATATATATATATATATATAAGTTTGCATAAAATATTATAAATTTAAATATGTATAGATGTATGAGAGATAATTTGAATAAACTATATGAGATGTTAGACAATGTGAATGACCTAAATTTAAATGATATTTCTTTTATTTTATATGTGTTAAATGAATAAATGTTAAACAACTTTTAAAATTTATCAGAATCTTATAAAATAATAATGCTACTTAATCAATTTGAATTTATGGATTTATTAGTGGTTTATTTATTGAGATGTTGAGTTGTGTGGGTGTGTGTATACTATGTTTGTAGAAAAATCAATAGTATTACCTGTCATGTTTGACATTAAATTAGTTCAAGTTTTAAATTATATTAGGTGTGTATTATATTGTTCTATCTTCAATATATGAAGAATGCTGATGTTTACTTGTACTGTTATAATGATATTTATGCTCACACATGTGACTTTCTGTTTTATGTTCAACAACAATACTTATCATCTTCATTTATATATATTTTGATATTCTATACATTGCAGTGGAGAGCCTGACATATGATGATTTTTTTGCTGCTTCTTAATATGTATTACACAAGAAGGTTTTATGAACTTTTATATTTATGCATGTATATAAAAGTAAAATAATGTATTGTTGTTATGAAATAATAATGTTAAGTATCATAATTTCATCTGCCTGATTATATTTAAATATTGAGACTTGTTTTGGTGTATTCTACAGTGAACTTGAATAAATGATATAATAATAATAAGTTCTCATGTTGCTGTTGAAAATAAAGTTATTTTATTGATCATGTGTAATATGACAATCAAATTATTTGGTCATGAATTTCAAACTTTGTCTAAAGATATCATCCTTATGATTTATATCTAAATGTAATAATATATTAAAATATAATAAACCATTTTATAGAGATCAGATAAAAAAAATAATATTGCCATTATAATAACTAAATTACATAATAAAATTAATATAATGTGTAATGTTTATGGAAATAGCTAATAAAATCTTATAAGTTACATAGTTAATAACTATAAAATTTGATTTTGTTCTATAATTTTCTGGATACTTGTGAATATTGCCTTTACTTGTTAATAAGTTATTGTAACTTTAGTGTTACCAATATGATAAGCAAACTATTTATTTCATTTAGTTGTTGGTTTATTATTCTGTTTAGTTGTTAGTTAATAAACATATGATATATAGTAATGTATTGGTTGTACATTTCATTTTTAAGTAAAAAATACTTGCAGTGGTTTCATATTCATCATTGTCTTATTTTGGACTATTACAATATAATAAAATCAATTATCATATAACAGATTTTTAATTATATAAGTGAATCTCAAAATTCTCTTACATTCTATTTACCATAGAAAAACACACCAATCTCTTATATTAATAAGTGTTTCCAGAATTTTTTGTTATTGTATAGTGTAATATACAGATAATTTTATCTCATTTGCAATTTTCACACATCTTATCAAACAAATAAATGCAAAGATTAAATAGGCAAATAATTAAAAGCTGGATTATATATGATCACATAAAAAAGTCTCACCATTCTCACAAAGGCATGATTTTAAAACTGATAAATGTTATTAAATGTAAAAAAGAGATGAATCTCATGTGCTACATAATTATATTTTATGTAATACATATAATAATCAGGTGGTCTGAAGATATGAACACTTGTGACTTATTATATTAGATGGTTTGCCAACTTTTTTATTTTATAGTGTGAATTTTATAAACTCACAGTTATAATTTGATTGCCTTTATCTTTCATAGTATGAATTTAAAATGTAGTTGGTTTGGATATATTTAATATCATAATAATCATTAACATGATTAAAATTAATTGCTTTAATTTCTAAACAAAGTTCATCATATATGAATGGCAGTAAAGTGGACTGCATACCACCTATTATTCAGACTAAAGACAGCAAAAAGAATGTAGTGTGGCTTTATTAAATTAGTAATAATATTGCAAAAGTTGTCAATGGATATAATCCTGTCAATACATTAATTTATATCAATTCTAATTCATCATGAAAATTCATTAAACAATACTACAATACAAGACTAATCCATTAACCACTAAAGCAGATTAAAAAATTGAAAAGTTTTAAGATTTGTATGATCTAATATGTAATTATTAATTACACATCTAATTTTTGCATTTATAATGATTACTTAAAGTTATAAATATTATAAATGAAATGGAAATTGTCTCTACCTTTCACAGTTTGTATTTAATGCAGTAAAGCTATTTTAGAGATATTTAATTACTATTGGGCATTTATGAAATTCATATAAAATAAAAAAAACAGAAAAATCTCTGTTAATAAAAAAAAAAAAACTATACTGCTATTCTAATGTACTTACAAGTGGTAAAATTCCTAGCACACTGATGATGTTAGGTTAGCCTGTTGTTTTTTTTTTTTTACATGCTGTTAAAGAGTGCTGTAGTTCATTCATCTAATAATAAATATTTGCAAAGTGATAAATTTTTTATCTTTTAAATAAAACATAGCAAGTATGAATCATAAAAAATTAAAAATATGACTCTCACGTCATAAGTACATGTTTAAAAAATTTCAGGTGTTATAGTTAAGTAAATTCTTTTCATTTATTTCTTATACTTTTTATCATATAATAAATTAGCCAAATGAAAATAACAACAACGAATTCTTTTATCATATAGTAGTAAATTTTATACACATTTCTGTTGACCCTCTTCACAGATGGTTACTTTTCCTTATCTTTATTATTTTACTTCTATTTCCCTTGCAATATTAACTACATTTTGTACATGTTTTTTAATGTTTTAGTGTTAATATCTATAGTATGATTAAATAATATACATTGACGCTAGTGACAATTGATTACAAATTTGTCTGTAGCTAAATATCATTTTCATATGCACAGAAAATGACAACTGTAAATTAGTGATATGTACTTAATCAAAAATACTGAATAATAACACAAAAGAAAATAAAACGACAGAATTAAAAGCTAAGTTGCTCAAGTCTGAAGATATTCAACATTTTATTAAGTAAGAGATATGGTTAGTAACCCATTCAATCAAACTGTATAATACAGTTAGATAAATGGTAAATAGTTATCTAGTTGATGATGATATTATGCAAGAAAAAAAATCTCAATCATCAAGAATTTTACCACTGGAACCTAAAATATATAAACTATGGGGGTAAAAAAAACTTAATGTAGGAAAGATGAAAATGAATCACTCATACAATGATGGTCTTAGGAGATAGTGAAATATCCTGTTAGTGATTAACTGATATCAATTGAATTTCATGTACACCTATTGAGCAGTACTATAGTACAACTCCTCTAAAAATAGAAGCATGTGATTAAATAACAAAAAAATTTAAGATCAAATGCAGGAAGATGAGAAAAAAATCAGAAGTAACATACAATCTTTCAAAAAATGCAATAACCTATCCATTGTTAATATCTGTTTAAAAAGACAAAATACAAGCTATGACATGACAATTCTGGAATTTACAAGAATAAATTTTATTAGAATTCAGCAATGAAAGATTGATAACTTTGCTTGAAAAAACATAGCTAGGATCAAATAATAAAATACATATGTTTGAAGCTACAAACATATCCAAGATTCTAGATATAACATATAAAACTTCCTATTGCATTTAGAATAAACTTAAATCAATTTGACATTATGAATAAAAATGGTCATGAATTTAGAATAAAAAAGTAGGTGTAAAAAAAAATTGACCATGATAAAACTACATGAAAAATCAAACACATATTGTAGATAGTCATAATTGTTTTAAAAAAATGAAAGAGAAGCAAAATTAAGAAGGACCAAAATCTTTTCATAAACCTGACAACAAATTTAAAAAAGCATCTAGAAAAGACAAAAAGCAAAAAAAATACAATATTTACAAACTTATTAAAACTTGAAACATGTTGGAAAAAACAAAAGCTACCTTTCTGGAGATTCATGAGATTAAAAGAAAGATTTAGGCATAAATAAGTTTGATGAAAAAGTCAATGATTTTAAATGATATAATGAAGATCAAATAACGACAGAAAAAACATTCATAAGAGTTATATCACAAAGACATCAACAAAGACACATTTGAAAAGATACTTTTAATTAAAAAAACAATAATGGAAGATGAAATTAAATTAATATTGATAAAATTTTCAGAAGATAAAACCACTGGAATTGATAGCATTGCTTTATAAAATTTTCAGGAAACAATAGTAATCAATATAAAAAAGCAATGTAATTTGTTAATCTGAAAAACTACTCATTGGTTTAAAAATTAGAAGAAATAAATTTAAAATTTATTTCAAAAAATTTTGATAGTATGTAAAGTATCACATCATATTTTCAGGAAAGACAGCAACATTATATTTAAGAAAATATGAATATCAAAATATTTCATTGTTCTTGTGATGAATCTCTATATGTGATTAGAAATTTAGATTTAAATGAGATTATGATGAATCGGACAGGTTTCATAGTGGGAAAAAAAATCATGAACTAGATAGCCACTATACATCATTCAATTTATATCTGAATTCAAGATTAATGTGAGATACATCAACCACTTGAGATTTATTATAGCATCACATTATTAGATGAAAATATAAAAGATTTCAAACTGCAATTAAATAAAAGTGAAAAATAGAATTATAGTTAAATATAAAGCAGTCAAAGAATTCATAATAGTAACAGAAAATGGCTCAAAACTGACCAAACAAACATATCAGTTGTCAATATCTATATACTCCTTGGATCATTTATCAATAACAAAGATTTCAGTATTCAAAAATGAATTATTACAAGCTAGAATTGGGCGTAGTAGAATAAAAATTTAAAAATATTTTTAAATGGACAGAAATTAAAAAAAAGAATTATTTAAGATAAATTGCTTTATGCAAACATCAAAAAAAGTGGTCAATATTTTAATCTAATAAATTAGCATGTCTGATTTTTAAATTATTGCAGAGTATATTGAAGCGATATATATGCACCCATATATATACTTCATGTCACTAATGTCAAAATTACAACAAAATTTAAGTCTAAAAGCAGTAATAACTTTTTATATAATTAAATGTATATTATAAATGTACAGATAATGTATATGATATAATTAATTATAAAGTTATTTTGTGTTAAATACAAAATATTTTGTAAAATTTAAAAAGATAATTGATTCTAAATTTAACTTAAAAGTAGTTTTTTTTTAAAAAAGGTGTTTTTTTTTTAACAATAATAAAAAAAAAAGATGAAAATGAAACTCTAAGAAAAATAATTAAAATGCTTGTAAACAGATTATCAGATTAAAATTTAAAGAGATAAATAATTAAAATAATTCAAAGGCTATTATTCCTCCTCAAAAATAAGCTTACAAATAGGGTATGACTGTAATGGAGTTATTTACACCCAATAGATCAAAAAATCCCAATGACAAGAGATCAATTCGAATTTTACAGCTAAGATAACTCCAAACCATACAAATAGTGCTGAAAATTACATTGGTTTATTCTGTGTTATTTATTAAGATTATTCTATATTTGGTCTTTTATCTTTCAATCATTATTCTATGATCGTGATTATATTTCTATTATTGATTCTACCAGTGAATATTATTCTGCCATTATTATTATTCTGCTTTAATTAATTCTTAGTCTGGTAGTCCCAGCAAGTTTACCATGTAAGAGTAGAAAAGCTGTTATCCACTTTGCTCTGTCAAGCTGACAGGGGCAAGAAAAAACCCATTGCTGAGTCCTGTCTGTATATGAAGTACAATCTGAATCTATGTCCACTATATATATCCACTCGAAATGAGAAAACATCTGATATCAAGTGATACCAGAAGAACCAGCTGCCAAACCTAGACATAATTAATATCGATGCATCCAAAATGAATGTAAAATAATAATTTAAACATTCATCCACCATAGCTATGAATTTAAGAATCAAGTCTGCCAATACCTAAAGGCTGAATGTGAACTGTTAACCTGGAAGAATAAGTATAAACTTTTAAACTAATATTTAGTTAGGTACTATCTCCTATGTAATAAAATATATTAATGAATAATGATTTATTTTTACTCTGTTTACAAGCAGGTATTGCAAGAGATTGCAGTTTGTTTTATTTAAATATCATGCCACAATTTTGTTGGCATTATTGGTAATAAATTAGTTTATAAAAGGCAACTGTATTATAATCACAATCCTTTGCCATATTATTAACAGGTGTATATTAATTAAATCATTGTTTCCACTTTATTAATAAGTGGTAAATTTATTACAAGTAGATTTCAATTGTGCTGCATAGACAAACTAGATTGGGTTTCTGTTAAAATGATGTCACTTTTAGCTAACTAGTCTTGTATCTGAATTATTATTATTGATAAAAATTGATGGCTGGTATCTATAAATTCAGGTTACTAATTACATCTGATTCTCATTCTTATGAAGCACATTAGTATTAAATGATTGTAACATCATTTGCAACTGCAGATCCCTTACAATCAAATAGTGATGTGTGGTAGATGATCAATTCCTATCATGTGCCAATCATTTTTCTTTCATATACATTGTATAGTGATATATAAGTGACTGCCTGTCATTGTATGCTATGTATGCTGTAAAAGTTTAATTCCTATCATAGGCATATAATCTTTCCATATGAATCCCTATATTTTACAATTATATTTTACTATTTATTGTATACTAATATCATAACATGTAATTGATCATAACAATCAATTAGCAAAATCAATCTTAATTCATAAGCTTAAATCGGTTAGCATTACAACAGTGCATATGGAAAAAAAAAAGCAATTAAGTGTCTATGTAGTAGATTGGAATTCATTCAAACAGTTAATGGTAATAGTATTCTAAAAGAGTAACAATTATTTTAAACTTTTATACTACTTTATATTATATCCATGCATAATTAATATTAAATTAATCTAAGGAAATTTGGAAAGGTTTATTTACCATAAGTGAATTTATAAATTAATTAACCAATGTCATGCCAGTGTATGTTTTGTATTTTATATACATGAATAAATAGTATTGTCTCATTATTTTTGGGAATTTGTAATTTTTATTCACAATTAATAACTTAGGTAAATAGTTAAGAGTCTCTTGTTTTTTCCCTGACATGAGTACATTTTTATTTATTAGCACATGTCTGCAATGTAGGGCATAAAGAATTACCCATATATTACTGAGATATTTTTATATATAGCACCAGAAATGCAAGTATTTATATGAACCATATATGCCTGAGATATATAGTATATTAGTTGTATTATCAATGAATTAACCATGTATTCCTGACAGACATATAGATTTTAATGATAAAAAAAAAGGTTAAATAAAATTAAATTCGTTTTTGTTTGTTAAAATTAATTTGACAGGTAGAGAAGGGAAAATTTTTTCAAGTAATTTTTTTAAATTAATGGAAGTAAAATGTTGTTGATTGCAAAAGTATAGTTAGAAAATAGAAAAACTTGGTGCTCTTTTAGTACGCTATCTCTGCCATTTTGAATTTCAAAAATGACTCAAAATGTTGTTGACAAATCTAAGTGATAAAAAAGTATGTGAAAATCCGAAAAATTTAGAACTCGGGACATATGACTAACTCGAAAAAAAGGCCAAATGTAAAATATTTACAACTTGGGTCATGTGACTATAATATCAATTAAAAGCAAAAATCTGGTCAAGCAAAAGTTTACAAAATAGATATGAGATTGCATAATAAAAAAAGGCCAAAATATGAAAAATTGTGAAAAATTTAGAACTTAAGTCATGTGACTGTAATATCAATTAAAAGCAATACATATAAATCTGAAAACTTTACAAAATATATATGCGATCACATAATAAAAAAAAAAACTAACGCGTAAAAAATTTAAAACTAATTTGAAAAAAAAGCCAAAATGTAAAATATTTACAACTCCAGTCACATGACTATAATGCCAATTAAAAGCAAAAATCTGGTCAACCAAAACGTTAGAAAATAGATATGAAATCGCATAATAAAAAAAAGCCAGAACCTAAAAAAATTAGAATTAATTTGAATAAAAAACCAAAACATAAAAAAATTAAAAAATTGGTCAAGCAAAACTTTACAAAATAGATATGAGATCACATAATAATAAAAAATCCAAAATGTAAAATATCTACAACTTGAGTCACATGACTATAATATCAAATAAAAGCAAAAATGTGATCAAGCAAAACTTTACAAAATAAATATGCGATCACATAATAATAAAAAAATCCAAAACCTAAAAAATTTAAAACTAATTTGAAAAAAAAGACAAAATGTAAAAAAATTAGAAATCTGGTCAAGCAAAATTTTACAAAATAGATATGAGATTGCATAATAAAAAAAAAAAAAAAAGCCAGAACATACGAAATTTAGTTGAAAAAAAGCCAAAATGTAAAATATTTATAACACAGGTCACATGACTATAATATCAATTAAAAGCAAAAATATGGTCAAGCAAAATTTTACAAAATAGATTTGAGATCACATAATAAAAAAAAAAAGCCAAAACGCAAAAAATTTAGAACTCAAAAAAAAAAAAAAAAATAGATATGAGATCGCATAAAAAATAAAAAAAAGCCTAAATGTAAAAAAATTAGAACTAATTAGAAAAAAAATCCAAAACATAAAAAAGTAAAAAATCTGGTTGAGCAAATCTTTACAAAATAGATATGAGCTCGCATAATATAAAAAAAAAAAAGCCAAAATGTACTAAATTTAGAACTAATTTGAAAAAAAAGTCAATAAGTAAAATATTTACAACCACCAATAATGAGAATAATGGATATATACTATAACAGTTGACAGAACCCCCCTAGCCTAATCTGCCATACAAAGTGTCACCAGGCCATTTGAACCTGGACAATTTATATAGTAGGCAGATATGCACAAGAGGTTACTCTTTTATTGAACTGAAAGCACCAGTCACTAGCTCAAAAAGAAGCTGAGCTTAAAGTATCACACTGTATATTCAAATTTCTAATTCTGAATTTCAAATATTATTAATAAAATATATAAATTATTGCCAAAATTAATTCAACAAAACATTTTATTATAACACACACACACATTAAAAGGAAAATTCTGAAAATTAAATTAACTAATGAATATATTTCATTTAAATCATGTGCACAGATAGAAGTGTTTAATACATTTAAATACAATTTTAAAATTTTAATAAGTGTGAATATGCTACATAGAGTACGCATATAACCAACCCAATCCCTTTTAATCTTAGGATAAAATCTCACATTCAAACCAACGCTATCTTACTGATGTGACCAATGCAAAATGAAATAATTAAAAAAACACAACCATGCTAACAGGAATTTACATCTGTGGCAAGATATCATTTGAGAAATAAAGAATCATGGTGGGAAGGAATGAGCATCTTCCCCATGACCAGTAATAAACCTCACTATCAGACAGGAATGATCCACTGTCCAATTGGTGATACAAAAAAGAAAATTATTAAAATATATATAGAAGAAATGCTCTGCAAAAGGGGATAGCTGTCTTTGCGAGTTTACTGTCCCAGTCAGAGCATAAAAAAATCAATAGCATAGGAAATACTCTACGACCATTGACAAACATGATGGCTACATTTTGGCCATATGTTCAGGTGGGTATTATGTCCTGTATGCTAGAGCGATACAAGGGAATGAGAATCCAATGGACCTACTCAAATTACATTGACATAAAACATTCTTACATCTATCCACCAGCACTGATTTAACTACAAAACAACAAGCCGAAAATTAACACACCTTAAACTAACATAATCTTACAAATCTATGCAGCCATTTACGCTTATTTTAAATTATTAATTTAAAAGAAATTACAAAAATGGAAATGATATTAACACACACACATATATATATATATAAAATATAAATAATTTAAAATTTTATTCAAATAAAAGATTTCTTTTAAAATTTAAGATGTTTAAAATTACTACTTGAAAAAGTTCATATTATATACATAATGTTTATCTTTCATTTAAAACAAAAGTTTATACTTTCCAATGCTGTAGGTCAAGTCAGTCTTTTCAGTCCTTGAGACAATTCAAAGTTCTTTCCATTTCATATTGTTCTAGGTGAAAACAAGTCCATTGCTGGCAAGTTTCTGTGAACCATCATAATCTGGAGACTGCCTCAGCTGCTGCAAACATGGGAAATGTAAATCATTGCTGACCCTGACATTTTGGAGATCCGCAATACACTTATAAATATATTTTAATAACACGCAATCAGCAAGAGCAATCCAATCTGAATCTCAACTTCAAAGTTTTCGTTTATATTTCTGTGAATTCTTATCAGCAAATTCCAGGATCGATCTTGCCTGGCTTGACTTTTCTCTGTGGACCATGCGTTTATTTCCATCTTTATTGGTCAGCTTTCTTTAGAGTGGAAACTGAAAATTATATCACTAGTATTTTTTTAATTTATCTCTTATCTGACTATATGACCAAGGGCCTGTTTGCTATTACGTCAATATAGAAAATCATTTCCATGCTAAGATTAAAAATAACTAATTAACAGCTTTTTTAAAAAAATTCTTTTATATTAAAAACAATCTTGCTTTTAGATTTAAAACTTTAAAGAATTATATAATTAGTTTATCATCTGTGCATTATAATAACGTGAAAGCTAAAAACCTTCAAACAGATACGCTTTAAAAATGCTTAAATGACAGCCAATCAGATGGAATAATGGCATCACATGGGACTCCAAGTTCTAAAACACAAGCCAGAACTATTAGAAAAAGATGGATCCATCTTAATCTATGCCTCAATTATATTTAAATAAGCCAGCTCAAGCATTTTGAGGCATAGATTAAGATGGATCCATCTTTTTCTAATAGTTCTGGCTTGTGTTTTAGAACTTGGAGTCCCATGTGATGCCATTATTCCATCTGATTGGCTGTCACTTAAGCATTTTTTAAAGCATATCTGTTTGAAGGTTTTTAGCTTTCACATTATTATATTATCTGTTTACGCTTAAATTTAATATATTTACATCTGTGCATTATATATATATTAATTTAAATAAAATTATTAAATTCTCTTTATATATATATTTCTATTTGAGGGCGATTTTATATTTTTTCCACTTTTATTTGAAAGAAATGTAACAGCATATACCTGTTCCATTACAATACATACTCGTGGTGTTATAAGAATGATTTTTCATTTTATAAAATTGGTTTCGGTCATGAAAAAATAAGGACATCCTGTCTTATATACATATATAACATTTTTGTAAAAGTGGACATTAGAAAGTTGAAGGAAAGATATAATATAATGACAAAGGAAGGACTTTGATGAATTTGGTATGTGTTCAGCAAAAGTAAGACAGCGTTGGATAGATATTTAATAAGAATAAACAATTAATAGATAATAAAGTTTTATAGAGAATTGATAGTTAATAATGTTTATAGTTAAAAAAGTTACATAGAGCAGAATTTTGGTTAGGTTTTGAAAATAGAGTTGTTATATTGTTGTGTGTTAGTTTTTATTCCCATATGGAGATGTATAAGCTATAGAGATTCAGGTAATGATGAAGCTGATGTTAGAAATGTTCAATCAAAATAAACTATAGATAAAAAAAAAGTCAACATCAAATGATAAAAATAATAAAAGAGCACCAAAATCTAAAGAAAAATATGGAAGAAATGAAGCAAGAGATGAGGGATAGGGCAGATCAGATGCAATAAGCAATAAAAGCAGTAGAGAAAATGTTTAGTAAAAATATTGAAGAAGTAGAACAAAAAGGTAAAGGTAATAGAAAAAATGTTAATGAAATTAGAAAATACTGAAATAATAAAAGTAGAGAGTAAAAAAAAAGTTAGTGAAATTAAAGAAGATTATAAGAGTGATAGGATAGAAGTCACAAAAAGTGATCTAGTTATAAAAGAGTATAGAGGAAGTAAAAATTGAAAGTGAAATTATAAATCACCAGAAAGAGAGTGTTAAAGCAGACAGAGTGAAAGCAGAAGTAATACAGATAAAAGGAGTATTGCAGAATCAATTAAAAGTGCTAAATGAAGATGTAGGGATAAAGAAAAAAGATTTCATGATGATATAAAAGGCAGAAAAATGAATATAGAAAAAAAGTTATATAATATACAGAAGCAAGAGATTGAAAAAAATAGCAATAAGGTAAGAAGAGAAAGAACAAGAATATACAGAGATTAAAATAGGGTTGGATCATAGATTTGAAAAAATTATGAAAAGACTCTTCAAAAGCCCATGCATTACAGTAGATGAGGATCAGAGCAAATTAATAAAATGCCACCAAGCCAAGTTGGCCAAATGATTGAAAGAACCACCAGATAAGGTAGATTAGTTGAGAAATATCACTAATCTCGAATCAAATGATACTCGACCAGAAACATTAAAGTTGAAAGAATCAGAAGTTCATGAGTAAAAAGTTTATAGATTGTGGATTATTTTTATGTAACTAATTTTTAAATGTGTATTATATTGTGCTAACCAAGTAAGACCTTTTTTTATTGTTTTTATTTTTGGCAGACTTTGGAGATATGAAGCAATATATATATGCACACATATATTGAAGCAGTCAATCTGAGATTCAGATTGTGTTTCACAGTCCTATCCAATCTCCCACTACCAAACTGAATTCAAATCCCATTCATACACTTATATACGCACCTATATAATCCAATTTCTTTTAATTTCCATTCAAAATAACTATGCCTAAGATATTTAATAATATCTTAACTAAATAATAAATAAATAATAATATTTTATATATTTTAGTAGGTCGTATATGTGCATAAAGTACATGTATACAAAAAAGGTGACAGGGGATTGTATATAAATTAATATTTATATTTGTATATTGTGTATTAAGCGATATATTTAAAATTATGTTCAAAATATCATATTAAAATACATGTTCATGTAATGGTGGTCAGAATGATGCAATTGGCTTGGAAGTTTCTAGAAACAGAAAATATTTAACTAAAATCCATTAGAATTATCAGAATTATTAATCTTAAAAAAAAAATCAAATCAATTTCCTTAACGAAAATTTATTGTTTTGTAATATCTATTTCTGAGCTAGAAATAGATTTAGAACAATCATTTTAGAAACCTACCAACTCGATTGCATTGTTTTGTACTACCTTAAGAACAAAAGGTAAATTCCTCATGTAAAAGTCAATCTGTAGCAGCATTTTATAACCTTAGGTAATGGAGCATGAAAGCATTCCTTAGATAATGAAAAATCATATAAATAGAGCCCAATTTCAGTCAAGAAAAGAAGAGTACTTAAATTTGTAAGGCATAGGCCACATGAACCCATGCCACTCAAAATTTCAATATGACAACTGATAAGTAGTAGGGAAAAATACACCTTCTCCTGACCATGCCTAATCCAGCTCCTGCCAGCCTGCCACTTTACCACTAAACACCTGTAAACTTGATGCTGTGCCTTAAAAACTAACCTGGAAATCTGCTACCTGCTTCCAAAATGATCAAAAGGACATTCATGCTCAAAATGAGCCACAAAAACATAAACTTCATAGCTTGTCAGAAATCACCAAGAATAAAAGTAATGTCATTGAAATGCTGCCATCATAGATGGTCTAACTTTCTTTCAGTAATTCTTAAATATTTAAGAATGTAATATTAACACTTTATAAACTTTATAACCTGTGCCTTCTCCTTAAATTTATAAATCTTTAAATATGTAATCTATAATGTTAGTGACTCTCTATTTCACTCTATAAATATTCTAGATTAGCCTCATAATTTAATTCAAATTTAATTTGATGTAGCAACTATTTTCCTGATATTTTATATTTAATATATATATATTTTAAATCCCACTATGATATATCAATGAACTCCCACTCTCACAAGTGTAATTATTTTTAGCTTAGCTCCTCACCATTAAGGGGAGCATCAACTTTACTTTTACTTTTAAAACAACAAACGCTTGCTAGGTTGGGAGAAGATTATAAATGTCTTTTTATTCATTACACTAACACTTTTGGCATAAACAACAGAGGGCAGAAATAAAGTTCCATCTTTGATTAGTTTATGAGTTATACAAATGTTAATTTACTTACTAGCCAAATATTAATTAAAAACACATATACCTGGGTCTCTTTTTGTGCGGATTTTTTTAATGCAATTTTGAAGTTATGCAATTCATGTTTCTTCTTAATATCTTATTATGAAGTTTTCTTTTATGTGATAAAGAAGTTCATATTTCATTTAAAATCAGGATTTCTCCATTTTATATACATGCATTAAATTTTACATACTTTAAATGCCTATTGAAAAAATGTTTGGCAATAAATTTAGATACCATAGAAGATTTAGAAAAAAATAATGAAACAGAAGTGTAACCTGTTCATTTCACAGCAAAAATAATTCAAGAAAGTCTTCAACTTTCTAATCAATTGGAAAATCATTTTCTTGTTAATGATACAACTTATGAACTAAATTCCAATGAGAGCCAAATAGTTGTATGTCTATGTTATGTATGTGTATGTTTATATTTTATTTTATACACATATATACATGGAGAAACTTATAGACAGAAAAAAGTTACAAGTAAAAATAGTTGAAAACTTTTAATTTCTACTTAAAAAGTTTTTTAATATTTTTACTTGTAACTTTTTTCTGTTTAAAAGAAATAAATTACAAGTAAAAACATTTAACAACTTTTAATTTCTACTTAAAAAGAATATATCTTTAAAAGTTTTTAAATACTTTTACTTGTAACTTTTTCTGTCTAAAAGTTTCTCCATGTATATATGTGTATAAAAGAAAATTTAACTGTTATATGTTATTAACACACTCGTGGAAGCATGTTATATATATATATATATATAGTTGGACTCATGGAAATGCATTCTCTAACAACTAGACATAGTACTGTGGATAACCTGAGCTTTATAAACAATTGGTAAAATTATAATATCAAAGTTTAATTACTGATTACATTGTTTGATAGAAAACCATTAACACAGCATGAGGGTGAAGTTGGCACTAATTGTATTTCCGCTTGTGATGAATATGATTTCTTACCAATTCACAAACAAACTGCATATTGTCAAATAGTGATAGTGGTTAAAATATGTATGAAAAAATTTACAATAAATTACATATAAATACATATTGATTTGAATAAAATTAAATAATTAATAAAAAAAGTTTGTCTTCTAGCAGTTTTTTTCAAATATTTGACATTTTTTATTAGTCATGCTTCATTTCCTTATTTTTTATGCGAATTTTAAAGTAATTTTACATTATTGCTTTGATTTTATGCAATTTTTGAAAATTTTGGAATCTATCCCACATTTTTCAAGGTAAGTTAAGTCTATTGTTGTGCAATTTTTTTAATGCTGGTTTTATGTGGAACCTATCTACTGCATAAAAAGACCCAGGTGTATATTAATTATATATTTCTGTTATGTTTCTTTATCCTTGCCCACTTAAACATATATGTATACTTTTATTAAAACACACCTTTATATTATATTTAATGTATGGGGAGTTTTATTGAAGAATGTAATAAGGGGGGGGGGATAGAACATTAATATGTTAAACTTAAATATAGTTTTATAATAATGCCTTTTAATTTACATTAAGTAAATCTGATCATACCATCATTGTTGATTTTATTGCTATAAGTAATAAGCTTAGTTATAGATATCTTGACTAGTTATTAGTCTACCCCAAGCATTGTTAGCATAGGCTATTATTCTTTATAATCAAGCTTTATCTAGATATGTGTGTCAGAATGACCACACCATCTCATCTTCATTTATGTCATAATCAGAGTAATGAATGGCCCTGGACTATCTACTAGTGCAATGAGAGCAATGCATGGAGTAATTCTGGCAAAGTTCAGTCCATAGGAACTCCATCCAAGACCCTCTATTCCTAAATGTCAATTCCACAAAATATGGGTGTGGCAAGTCGGCATGAATATTTTCTTATTTCAAAATGATAAAGCATTTTACTTCCAAAAAATGGATCTGCAAATCTTATTTAGCCTTTATGTTAACACCACGATACTTAATCATATTATCATCCTCTTTTAAAAGCTTAAGCCTATAAATATCTATATATGTGATGTTATGATCTAATTAAACATAGTTCTTAAATTTATTAATTTTCTATTGATGTGTCACTTACTGACTCTAGATATATTTATTCATAGAAATACTCCTATGTACATTAATCATCCAAATAAAGTGAATAAATCTTTATTGTGTATATTTCCATCAATAAACTTATGATAATTTGGTTGGTCAGTTAGCTGACAATTATGTAAATCTTCCCAAATCAGTCAAGGTTGTGTTTCTCTTATAATTTGGGCAAATTGTCATGATTGTATGCTACATAATTGTGTTAGATTATTTTATTGAAATATCATAATACTACATCAAAAGTAATAACATATAAATTTATATGTAAATACCCATGTTAAAGTGTGAATAAGCACAACTCAATTTATTTGTATTATGAAGCTAATTATCCACTATAACTAAATGTATATAGATTTCTGATTTTCTATTTATCTTTATTATTAAATATAATATTAAAACAAACATCTCTAATTATTGCAAGCTCTTTATTTAATTGATTTAGTTTATCTTAAAATATAATTATTAAATTATTAATAGTTAAGGCTTTACTTCATTAGTGTTTGAAATCAATTAATATATATATATATATGCTCTGCACACAGATAATGAAGCTATTCAATGTATTAAAATTATCAAATTTTACCGCCAAGTGCTTTTAGGACAGTTCATAGTCCCATATTTATGGCGACTTGTATTTGATTAATAACTATAATATTAATGTGATAATTTTGAAAGTTATAAGATTCCACTAATGTCAAAAATATATGCTTGTGTGCATCAAAGGTATGCATGCATTTGCCATGAATTCCTCTTGAGTTTCTTTGTTTTTCCACTGTGCGATGTCGCTGGAAATAAATTAAATAATCTAGTATCATCAGAGTTGCCACTCATAAGTAATTGAATCTGGAATCTGAGCATACAGGGCAGTTTTCATGAGTGTTCCTGACATGTATCTCTTGCACATGATTGGACTGAAGGTACTTGTGGTCAGATTTTAGATCAAGTTGTGCGATCATGCAAACCGACCAGTACAATATATTCTTCATGCCACTAATGTTAAAATTATGAACAAAATTTAAGTTTAAAAAGAATAATAAGTTTTTTTTATATATCAATTAAATGTATATTGTAAATGGATAGATAATGTATACAGTATAATTAATTATAATGTTATTTTGTGTTAAATGCAACATATTTTCTAAAATATAAAAAATAATTGATTCTAAATTTGACTTAATAGTTTTAAAAAAATGTGTTTTAACAATAAAAAAACGGTGAAAATGACATTCTAGTAAAAGTAATTAAAATGCTTGTAAACAGATTACTAGATTAAAATTTTAGAAGATAAATTAAAAATAATTTAATTAAAAAGGCTATTATTCCTGCTCAAAAATATGAGGTTGCAACTAGTGTAGTGGACAAATAAACTTGAATCTAAGTGAAAGTAATGGAGATATCTTTACCCAATAGATCAAAGGATTCCAGTGACAAGAGATTGATTCGAATTTTACAGATAGGATAACTGGAAATACTATAAATGCTAAAAATTATCTTGGTTTATTCTCTGTTCATTATTAAGATTATTCTATCTTTAGTCTTTTATCTTTCCATCATTATTCTGTGATCATGATCATCTTTCTGCTATTCTATCTTGATCCTGCCAGTAAATATCATTCTGCCATTATTATTGTTCTGCATTAATTAATTCTTAGTCTTCTAGTTCCAGCAAGTTTAGCATACAAGAGTAGAGAAGCTGTTATCTGCTTCACTCTGTCAAGCTGTCACAAGGCAAGCCTAAAAGCCATCACTGAGTTCCAAAAAAGAAAGTCAGCATATAAAAAACCATCCAAACATATGTCTGCTATGTATCCACTGGAGATAAAGAAGAGTCTGCTGAGCAGTACTGCAGGAAAAACCAGCAACCAAACAAAGATCTAATTATATACACATACAAAATAAGTATAAAATAATGATTTAAACCATCATCCACCATAGCTATAGTTTTAAGGGTTAACTCTATCAATACCTAAAGACTGAACATGAACTGTTAAGCTGGAAAAATAAGTGTAACTTTAAAACTAATATTTAGTCAACTATTATCTCCTTTATATAATGAAATATGTTAATGAATAATGATTTATTTTTAGTTTGTTTACAAGCAGGTATGTCAAGGGATTGTAGTTTGTTCTATTTAAATATCATGCCACAATTTATTCTGCACTAATAGTAATAAATTAGTTTATAAAAGGTAATTGATTTGTAGTCATGGTATTGAAAGGTATATATAAGTTAAAGCTTTGTTTCCACTTTATTAATATGTTAAAGTAATAAATTTATTAAATTATGAATGGAGTTCAATCATGCTGGAAAGACAAGCTAGATTAAATTTCTGTTAAATAGATGTTAGTTTTAACTAACTAGACTTGCATATGAATTATTATTATTGATAAAAATGGATGGCTGATGTCCATCAATTTGGATTACAAGTTATATCTGATTTTCATTCTTATGTAACACATTAGTATTGGAAAATTATAACATTATTTGCAACTGCTGATCCCTTACAATCATTATCTTATTTAAACAGTGATGCATAGTATATGATCAATTCTTACCTCATGCCATCCATTTGTCTTTCATACATGTCACATAGTGATGCATATGTGACTGATAGTCATTGAATGCTATATAAGCTGTACAGGTTGAATTCCTATTATAGGCATATAATCATTCCCATGTATACAATTTCATATAACTATTGTAATACAAATGTGAATCCCTATATTTTACAATTATATTTTATTATTTATTGCATACTAATATCATAACTTGTAATTGATCATAATAGTCCATAAGTAAGATCAGCCTTAATTTTGTAAGCTTGTATCAGTTAGCATTAGAGCAGTGCATATGAGAGGCGAGAGCAGTTACGTATACATGCAATAGATTGGAATACATTCCAATAATTAGCATTAATAATATTTCAAAATAGTATCAATTGTTTTAAATCTTTATACCACCATATACTATATCTATTGCATAATCAAAATAAAATCTATCTAATAAAATGTGGAAATGTTTATTTACTGTAAGTGAATTTATAAATTAATTAACTAAAGTCATACCAGTGTGTGTTTTGTGTTTTATATATGTGAATAAGTAGTGTAGTATCATTATTTTTGTCAGTTTGTAATCTTTATTTGCAATCAGTAACTTAGATAAATAGTTAAAAGACTCTTGATTTCTCTCTGACCTTAGCAGGCTGTAAAACAAAGTTTGTATTCTATGATGTTAGAATGTGAAATGCACACGTGGATTGCCCACGGATGATTTGCATGTGGTTTGTGCAATTCTGACAGATACCATACATTCATAGCTTATTTCTAAATTTTGTATTAAATATTCTCAGCAATATATATTTAATAATTGTTAATTATTTAAAGAGTCATTAATATTATTAGAATTTACATCATAATAGTTATTTAAAACTTTAAGCTGGTTTGATTAAGACTTTATGAAAATTATTGCTAATATAAAATGTTTTGAACTTTAGTAGCTTAATCATTGACTAAATATGTCACCAACATATACCAAAATATTTTCAGAAAATTTTATAAATGTAGAAAGCACCAATACCAAAATCAAACTAATAAAAAACATAAGGGGGGGGGGGTATTACAGAAACTGAAAGCAAAGATAGCAATTATATCAACTAAGAAATGATTTTAGACAGTAAAAAGTCACAATCAACAATATAAAAGTCATAATCAACAATTATAGCTTCATTTGATAATAAAATGATGAATAAAGGAAAATTGATTAGCACTCTCAAGGTAGTCACATTCAGTACAAGTCGCAAAAAAAAAAATGCCTTCAAATTAATACAAGCACATTTGCAAAACTACATAACTACTGGTCTGAAATATTTAATAACATACTTAAAATTACTCCAAATCCAAAATTCAATCATACCACCCAAGAAAAAGTAATTAAAACACAACCAAAAGTTTCATTGCTACAAGCAGACTTCTCAATTGTAAACAACTACAAAAACTACACCATATATATATAAATTTTCAATAATAAAGATTTTTCAAGAAGAATTAAAAAATCTTTATTATTGAAAATTTATTATTCTGAAGCAATTAACTTCTTTAAGAGTTCTTTTAATATTAAGGGTGGATGGGGAGTAAATGGATGTGTGGGTAATGTCTAATATTATATATATGGTACAGTTTTTGTAGTTCTTTACACTTTGAAGTCTGCATGTAGCAGTGAAAACCATTGGTTGTTTTGTAATTATTTTTTCTTGGCTAGTCTGGTTGAATTTTGGATTTGAGATAATTTTAATTATTTATTGACTAGTTTGGCTTTATGTTTGTAAGTTTAATAACATAAGGATATGTTAAACATCGATATTTTCTATTATTCATAAGATATAATGCAGCAATTGAGAATTTTTTATTTGTCTATTCCTCGCATTCAGATTGCGTTAAAGCTCTAGATAAAATTAGCAATCATATATTTAACAATAAAATACAAAATAAAAGTGGGAAGCATTATTCAAAAGTTAAATAAAAATAAAATTTATTGCATTTCAAAATCCTATTATTTCTGGAAACATAAATACATATACTTATGTGGATTGATGGAAGCGATTCTTAAATAAAAATTTGCAGTAATTAAAACAGGCAAGAAAACCATATAAGCAAATAGTTTTCATTTCTATTTAAAACTGGAAAAATAAACATAAGAAGATATACTATATATACCCTTGATTTATAGCTATCCATATATGGTAAACATCAAAGATAAAACCAGAGCATGTTGCATCCACATGTCCAATGCATAACAATTCTGCATGTGATCTCCTTGATAAAATTGGTCACAATTGCTCTATGTTCTTTAATGCAATCTAGTCTCAAATCATGGCTAAAGAGAATATAAATTCAGTTTCATGTTGAAAACAGTGATGACATTGAGTTCAAATGTGGGGTACAAAAAGAGTTTGAGAAAATTGATAACAGTTTGTTTAATACTACTTGCTTTATTAATTGCAAATCTAAAGACACATAACAAATCAGGAAATCAAATTAGATCAAAATGATAACAATCCATACAGTAGAGCCACTTAGTGCAAACCAGAGTAATCAATGAATGCCAGAAGGCTTGTGCATAAAATCCCTATCTAGTGTCTACTCATTCAATATCCCCAGACTAATTTCTGGCTTGTGGCCTTCATCAGTGAGGAGCCTTGGATCTGAGAGCTGCTGAATAGGCACTAAATAGGGATTTTATGCATAAGCCTTCTCGGATCCATTGATTACTCTGGTTAGCACTGAGTGGTGCTACTGTATGGAGAGTTTTTCCTGTTTTAATAACAGTTATGATAAAGCATAAGAAATGATGATCATGTGATGTTTAGTGAATTAACAATCCATCTATTTCCATAGTCAATCTAAAGTCACAAAAATTAATAAATCCCCCTAATGAGTCAAATATATTATCAGCTGAGCTATCTTCTGAGAAAAAGAAATTACTAAAAATAAAATCCTATAAAAAAAAGAAAACAAATCACAAAAATAAAAAGCAAGACAAATCCTGCAATCATCTTCATCATCATCCTGGCCTATGACTATTCTTTTTCTTTTTCAATTACTCCCATTTTTGAAATAAGCTTAAATCCTACTCTAACTTTTATTTTCACTTTTCCAGAAATATAACTTCTTAATATTTATTTTTTAAAACTTTCTTATGTTCAACAATAAATCCAAAGAAACAAAAAAAAATGCTATTTTATTAATTATCTCATATGAAAACAATGAATCCCCTTACACCAAACTTTCCCCACAATCCATGTCATAACTCAACAAAAACTGATCCCTGCTTATGAAATCATGCCTCCTACAGCTGAAATCTTTCTCAATTGTCTAAACAAAATCTCACATGGGTTTTAAACTTGAAGCCTACATTGGCTGTGCTAAAATTTAATAAGTATGTAATGGTCACTCAATCTACACTTGATCACAGAAGGCATCATCTGATCACTGCATATCTGGAAAATATGTTTAACATGATCAAAAATGGATGGTGATGATGGTTTGCATTGACTAGACTCAATGGAGACAGCAAGAGATTGTGAATATTGTTCAGATAATTGAGAAATAAAAACACAAAGATGAGCGTCAGCTAAATAAGTTTAAATAATTTTAAAGTTTCATGAAGAATAATATAGAATTTTCAATCACAGAGATTTACACACAATAAACGCAGTTCTGTCAGGAATGTACAAACAAAAATTAAACATTGCGCTGTGGCAGACAGACTAATTTTCTAATAAAGAATTAAAAAGGAGGAAAGGATTTTCCTTCAGCTGACAATTCACCTAAGTAACTCTGGTTTCCTTATTCAAAAGTTCTAAAATGAAAAGGAAATGAAAGTTTCTTGCAGCGTGAGTGACCACTAGCTTATACTAATGATGTCATGATGTCCACAAAACTGCTGCATGGTCAATCATGTTTAAGATTTCCATGGTTGATTACAATGCAAGAACACAAAAATAGTAAATGAATATGATGGAGTATGAATTATACAATGGGAGAAATTTAAATCTCAAATTAAAAAAAAATAGAAAACTAAAAACACTCTGGCATAAATGATTTAAAATTGATTAAGCATTAAATCTCAGATTTAAGAAAAATGGACATATAATACGAGTGAATCACCAACCAAATGACTAGCCATAATTAAGTTGAGTATAGTAATTGAAAGTCCCAATAGAAGAGAGGTAAATAATTAGAAAACTATTTATATCTGCCCAAGCATTTATCAAGCAAGTAAAATAATTAGAATTACAAATAATGTTGCAATGTAAATTTTCAGTACATGCTCTGACAAATAACTTTAAAGCAAAAAATAAAAGATCAAATAAATCTAGCAAACAAAATACTAAAGCTTGACCTAGATTTTTATGTGTATTCATCAGAGAGTGCATATGAGTTCAGCAAATATTAAAACATTAAATGCCATTGTAGAAAGAATGGTTTTCTCACCTACAATAAAAGAAAATAGTATCTTCCTGCTGGCAATTTATAAAAATTAATTCTAGCTTCCTAATTCAGAGATACAAAAAACAATATGGTCTTGTAGGAAATCAACAACATAGCACCAGTGAGCATTTATAGGCCTGGAATAATGTGTCGAGTCCAACAACATCATATTGCCGGCAGGGTAGCTCATGATGTACCACATTTAAGACAATTCATGGTTGATTTCACATACAAGATAAAAAAACTTGAAGAATGATTACGATCTTATGTAATTTGGAAATGAATAAAATCTCCAACTTCAAAAAAACTAGAATAACAAACATGATAAACCACCAGCCAAAACATTTGCGGTTTGCAAGAAATGCAAATTAAATGTATTCAAAATTAATTATTGAATGATAAAATAGGGACAGGTGAGCAAACTAAAATAACAAAGGTCTACCAAGGTATTTAGCAAAAGTTCGTAATAAAATAAGAAGGCATAGTAAGCATATAAAATATAGTACACTCCCCAATAAATAAAATTGAAAACAAATTTGGAATCTTAAAACTAAGATTCCAATGCATACTATAAATACAATAACACTCAGAATACAGGCTCAAGATATTTTAAATTGAATAAACAACCAATATCATAAAAATAGGCTTCTTTTAAAATTAAAATGAGACTTCTTACAACTGTGGAAAGATTAAATGAAACAGGTTACCTCAAGGTATACATTTAAAACTGCAAAGGTCTTTCTGCATGGCATATATAGTTCATTCCATAGGGAACTCCAGAAAAGACTTTAGGTTTCCATTTTGTTGAGATGGAAGGAGGCAATGTTAGGAATCAGTACTGATTTGAGCTCTTATGGCATGATTTTGCAGGACAATTTGGTTTCAGGACTTGTCTTTAAGTTGGCCTAGCACAGCATGGCAAAAATACTATAGAATAAGTTCTTTCTTGCATATAGTTTTGGCATTGAAGACATTATAACAGTACAGCAATTCAAACAAGTCTCTCTAAATTAGTGTACTAAAAGTTGTAGAAAAACTAACAGGCAGTGTCAACAACAATAGCTGGAGAATAATCAATCCACAATCCCAAGTCTATTTATAAAAGCTTTTATCTTTCAAAAACATTTTTTTAATTAGTGATTTTTCAACAGGACAAGTTTATCTCAGTCTTAATCCTAATTAAATATTCTCTCCAGGGTTAATATTACACATAATTAATTCAAAAATATTTAAAAACAAGTCTCAGCTTAGTTAAAATAAATTAGAAATGATTATAATCAAAACAAGAATGCAATTAAAAAATTTGCTTGCCTTTAATTACTTTGTAAATAAAAAAAACTACCAAAAAGAAAACTATTTTAAAAATAAAATCTATTAAAAAAATAGAAATGACCGAATTTTAAATAATTAAGTATGTGTGCATTACATGTCATCTTTATAAATAAACTTTTAAATAGCTTTCTTTTTAAACTTTGATAAAACCAAAAGTTGTTTTTTTTTCTTTCTGTGAAGTGATGTTTGAATCGGATAAACCATCCAGCTCAATATATATATATAAGAAATATTCAGAAAAATCTGTGTATAATTTATTGTAATAAAAATATAAAGCAATATTTTCCCATGTTATATTGGTCTCAATTATTAATGTTTATGGTACCTCTACAACTGATATCATATTTATTCCCCAGTTGGTCAAAATGTAGGTATGCATTTTTTTACAATAAATTATATGTGGATGTATCCAGATAACATTTCATTTATACTTATATTTCATGAAAATCTTTGTTCTAATATATATATATACTTATATTTCATGAAAATCTTTGTTCTAATATATATATATATATTGTAACCAGTTGGCAACATAGCTCACATACTTGGTGGCTCAGATTTAGTTTAGGGTTATTTAATTAATGGGGAAATAATATTTAATTTTCCTAAGTATATTTTTTATAATAACAATGGGTCATCAATTAACTAAATATTTTAAGTCCCAATATAATAGTATGAGAATTCTCAAACATTAAATTTGTTAAATAATATGATTTCAGTATGTGAATATTTTAATGAGTTAAAAATTTTTGTAGTGGGAAGAAAAATATACAATATAATCTAAACAATTTCTTTCTTTATTTCTGTCTCTCCCCTAATTATAATTAATTAGTGGTTTAATTTAAACTATTAAAATGTACTAAATGAAAAATACTTTTCTATTTTTTTGTAAATTAGTTAATAGATATTAATTTTAATTTTAAAAAAAGATAAAGATTTATTTTCAATAGTATTTTTAAAAAAAAAAAATAAGATTTTAACACTTTTGGTAAATTTTATTTTTAATTAGTCAGAGTTATTGTTTCTTTTCTCTTTATCTCACTTTAATGCAAAAAACCAAATCAGTGTAATTAAATGATGATCTTGTTTTTCTTTTTGCAGGAAAATATTTTTAATTAAAAAAAAATGCCAAAAATTTTATGTTAATTTTAACTTGTTTTTCAATGTCTATGATTAAGAAGAAAATCAGTTAGACAATTGTACTTGTAAAAATTTGCCTAATTGGTTGATATAAAAATTATCAAGTTAGAGACAGATTGTGATTGGCTTGTAGTCAAGATTGTTTAAAAAATAAAAGAATGAAAATAAGTCAGAAGACACAAATGGTTGGTAAGAAAGAAAGGTCCCTAACTGAACTGTTGAAGAGAGTGCAGTCAAGTCTTAATCCAGTGAGTGAAAAAAGAAGTGGTAGTCTTTGCCAAGCTATTGCATAGAATAGTAATTTAAATCAATCTTTTAGCATACTATGAATTTAGTCATAAAATGGTTTGTGCAATAAAAACAATGTGCTAAATTCAGATAAAAACTAGACATTATCTTCTGCATGTAACCTGCTTTTTCTAAAACAAAAAGTAGAGAAGTTATTCCCTAGAGTAATCTGCAAGCTTGTCTTCAACCAAGAGCATAAATCTCTGGGTGAATGTTGTGAGTCTCACCTGGAAATTTTAATAAAAATAAATAAATAAAACTTACTATTTTTAACCTGTAAATACCACACACCAGAAAAAAGACAAATTAATCATGTTCATGCATAGAAGCCTTCAAAAAGAAAATTCAACTGGAAATTATAATTAAAAACAAGAAATCAAACCATGGTTAAATAATTTTTTGTGGGCATACTGTATCTTTATTAATAATAAAGTGTTTTTTTTCTTATATAAAAGTAATAATTTTATGTTTTTGTAAGAATTGATAATTTTAAATATTTTTATTGTTTTCAAATTGTGAAACATATTTTTACCTCTCTTATTTTCTCTTAAAATTGTAAGGTTTTTTTTTGAAAATTTAAGTTTTTAAAATATGTTTTTTGCTTTTCATTCATTTTCCCTCCTAAAAACTTAACAAAAGTTAATTAAGCTAAATCAAAGATTATCTTTGCTTTTGAAAATATTTTTTTCCAACTTTTAGTTATTTTAAAGAAATAAATTAATAATTAAAGATAAATTATGAATAGAAAGCAACTGATTGATTATAATTTTTGTGAAAATATATATATATTTTTGATGAAATGAATGTTTCAGATTTTGTACTATCATGTCATTTTTTTGTTTATTGTTAATCAACTAGTTATTAAATAATTGTGTTTTAAAAATACTTTTAGTCTTAATTTCTCCTGTTTCATCAATTCCAGTGTGTGTGACTTTATTTTGTAAAAGCTTCATATTCTAGAATTTTTTTAAATGATCCCAATAAAAATATTCACTTATAATAGGGTAAATCTAAGAATTATTTGCAGAGATCTATAATAAGCTGTTTTATTTATTTAATTATCTTTTGCTCGCAATAAGTTTATAGAGTTCTTGCTTTCTGAGTTAAATTTGTTGATAGTGTTCTGATCTATCATGTCAGCTGTTTGATGGTGTTGATGATAAGCAAAAACACATTGACATAACATTCCTGGACCAACAATTCTATAGAACTACGATTTTCATAAAATTAAAAAATTCAAACAAAATATAAAAATGTAAGCCAACATTTTGAACTTTATGCAAAAGTAATTAATCAGAGATTGTTTTTTTTGTGTGTATGTGTGTTGATAAAAAATTATGTTACTTTCAAATTGGACAGTAATTCAAACAAAATTTTACAATGAAAGCCGACTTTGACCTGTTTGAGAAATGAATTAATCAGAGTGGCATTTTTTTGTGTGTGTATATAAAAATTATGTTACTTTTTAATAACAAATAATTATTAAATATAGTGAATTGGAAAAGTTATGATACTTTCTTAATAAAAAATAAATTTTACCCTTTTTTGACAGTAATTAATCAGACACTGCATTTTTAAGGGGAAAAGTAAATTAGATTGCAATTTACCCACTAAAGTTAATAATTATAACAAATTATTAAAATGAAATCTGATTCCGGTGTCTGGCAATTGCCAATTTTCAGAGTTCTATCCATTCATCTTCCATGTCTTGAATGATTTCTGGTGATATGTTACTTTTATCAGGATTTTTGAAATAGTGCTATGCCGCACCCTAAAACCCAATTTGTGAGGGTTACATAGTCCTAATGAAACAGTGACAACACTATTAAAACTGTTAGAAGATACCAGTAGGTCAGTGCACATGAAAAAAAAAGTTGGACCTAAAAGCTAAACTATTTAGACATGATACAGTCAACCCACCCTCACATGATACTCTAGTGAAAATAGACAAGCCAGCATTATGATAAAGTGCCTAACACAAGCAATTATGGCAGCCATTGAAGACATTTTTTGTGCTTTTAGCATAGAAAAAAGCCACAGCAGTATCCAGAAGCTGAGTAAATGAACTCATTCTGTGTTTTATCATAGAAAGAAGGCTATCTGCTTGGCTGTAGCTGTGGAAATGGCATATTTCTAGCAATTTAGCTAGAAATAGTGCCATCAGGTAGCTGACTTGATGGAACAGAATACTACCAATTTGTCAATAACAGTTATGGAGTAGAGGGCCTATGTTTAGTGTTAGAAATCCCAGATGATAATCCTGGTTGGTGCAAAAGGGATATCCTTTAAAGTTCATGCAATTCATTTCATTTTATTTATTACTTATTTAAAAATTTAATTTATAGTTGACCAATACATTATAGGTACTAATTAGCTAGAGCATTAATGGTCAGGATGTTTTAAGTATATGAGCATTATTTGACTTATTGTTGTAGTTTGATGAAGTAGCACCTAAGTATGTGCATCCAAATAATTCTTGTTTGTATTCCTGCCCTAAGTTTGACAATGGAGCCTTGTCTATAATGGACTATTTTAAACCAGTCACAAAATTGACTGTTGATTTAATTGTATTGTTGATCATTCATGATGATGAATGATTATTACTTTTGTATGATGCTAGTGAAGTTATAGTTAGTTTTGTGCTGATATATCATGCTCATTTCTTTTATATCTAATTTTATATTTTGTTTATTGAAGATAATGGTTTCCCATATCCTCATAATTCAGCCTAGCCTGGTGAATTATTACAAATGGCTACCCAATTGTGGAACATTGTAACATCATTCTCTTATTAGCCCCGATTTTGTATACTGTTACAATGGTGACCCAATTGTGAGCCCAATGATGATCAGGTTCTGGTGGTCAGTGACCACAAAACTTGAATCTCACAAGTACACCTAAAAAACAAAATTCTGTATTTTGATGAGGAATTAATTTAAACCATATTACTATGAAATGTGATAAGAATATAGAAGATGATCATTGATATAATTTGATTACAAATTAAAAAATAGTATGAATGTTTATTTAAGGAACTGATAATGAAAAAGAAACTGCAAATCATCTGAAGTAATAACAGATAAACTTTCTATTGATGACAGAATATATATGTAAAAAGCAGTTTTTATTGTTATATTAAAGATGATATTTGAATAATCATATATACATAATAAGTATGTATTATTTGTATTGAAAACATTGTGAGTCTATTTAATATTAAATAAATATAGTGGATACCTTATGATTAATATGACTATAAAAGGGAAAATGGTTTGATTAATATATAAAACATAGAATTTTTCTCTTCTCATTTTCATATTATTCAAAATTAAATTATTTATTGAATAACGATATGCATTTTTATGATTTCAGAACCATTAATTTTATGATAAAATACTAAAATTAAGATATTAAAAGAAACTGTGCTAAATTATTGGCAACCAATAGGAAACTACTACCTACAGTGATAATTACTGCTTGATCATACTATTTCAATGCCTCATTATTGTTGTCTTTGGTCGCAGAACATAATAAACATGTGATATGAAAAAGAGGGATATTATATTAAAACAACTTAATTCACTCAATAAAGTGGAACATAGTGTAATAATTTTAAAAATTTTTAAAGCAAATTTTTATATTAATAATTATATTATAAAATCATAATAAATCATTCAATAGAATTTATTTTACTTTTATATATTTGGATTTTCACTTACAATTTTGGGAATACACTCTAAGAAATAATGTAGGTATGAATGCACTATTTCTAATGATTTTACACCATTCATTGCTGATACATATATAAAATAGTTTTGGGGTTAATTTAATAGTGTGTTAGTTATGATTAATTCCCAACATTTTGACAAAATAGTAACTGCCATTGTCAAGGTTACTTTTCACAGAAAAACTGTTAGATCTCAAATTGTAACAGGATTGAGTGTGAGGTAAAGAATGAGATTGAGGGTAAAGTAGTTGAGCATTCAGAATATGTTTATTAACAAAATGTTTATTTTTTAAATTTTACCATTAATTGATTTCACATTTATATTAGAAAAAAAATGATAAAATAAGTGGTCTACATAAGGCTGGTATAAGTTGTGCTTTATCAGTTCTATTTAAATCAATTGGTCTTTTTAATATTTCAATTGACTCCCTCATCATTCTCAAATCATACTTTTCCAAATTAGCAAGTAATTTACAATTATCAATATCAGATTTGTGACCAATTTCTAAAAAATGTGTAGTAAAAGCTGATGTATTTAACTTTTGATTAAAGATAATTTATGTTCATTAATTCTGACATTAATTTGTCTATTAGATGGACCTACATAGCTTTTTAAGGACTGCAAACATGGAATTTCATAAATTCCCTGGTATTCCAAAAATACCCTGTCATTAGGTTTATGAGGAAAAGTCACCATTTTTTGCTAATGGAAAATGTAGTCTTTATATTAAAATTAAATAGCTTCTATTGATTTTATCAATGACTCTTTTAATATAAATTAAAACCAGTCTATAACTAGTTGAATTATCAATTTTATCAACTTTCTTCTTTTTAGTATCAATGATACATAATGCCTTATATATGATGTGTTTATTGTAATCATTAGAAAATAGAATATTTTTGTTGATTCTATTTCTTGAGTAAGATGATCTTTATTTGACAAAATACAAGTTCTAGTCAAAAGATTTTTTGCTACAGAAAATATGTGCACAGGATGATGATGAGAATTAAAATTGATATCTGTTTGTGTGGGCGGAGAGTAGGAAAATTTTGATTTCTTTTATTCATGATACTAGGAAGAAATTAAATTATATTGATTGTTTTTTACTAAGAGAATATATAATGTTAGGCAGTATTATTCACCTAGTTCTCTGATCTATTTTTGATAATATTATTTATTTCCAATCTATCAAAGATTCAGAATTTAAAACGTTTAAGCAAAAAAAAAAAGAAACTAGCTTTATTGATAACTAAAAAGGAAAAACAATTTACTGAAGCATATTTCGTTTGATTTACATGTGGTGAACATTTTCTCTAATCGTCAACTTTCCTCAAATGAAATTTCCCTATTAGAGAAAGGTTTTAATTAAGTGCTGGCTCCTAAACATATTCCAGTTGAAAATATTATATATAATAGAGAGACTTCTTTAAAAACTATAGACTTACACACTGCTGGTCTTATTATTTTGAGGTATGTGATGTCTTAAAAATATGAAACCTTCAAAAAATAATTTATCTAATGGAGAATTTGTTACACTTCATAATTTTTTAAAAAAGGTAATTTTATTGTAATTATTCTAGCAGATAAAGGTAATTATGACTGTTGTACTTAATCATTTAGATTATAATAATAAAAATTTTAAATTTATTCAATGATGGAACTTACACAAGGATTGTTAGAGATTCTCTGACATATTTTTTTAAAAAAAAACCCAAAAAGCCTTATAAAATATTCCAGTATAGATGAAGATATGGAAATTAAAATTTCTCCAAGAGAAGGCTCTTTATTATATCCTAAATTTTATGGTTTGTGTAAAATTCATAAACATGAGGTACCATTGTGGTTATTATGTGTGGTATAGATTTTCCCACACATGTTTTGGCTAGATAATTTAGCCCAATGCTTACAACCATTGACAGATAACACTCCATCCAGAATTAAACATTCAAGTCATTTTATTTCTATAATTAAAAACTTAAAACAAACTAAAACTGATTTATTAAGTAGTTTTGATGTTTCTTCTATTTTTACTAGTATTCTTGTTGAAGAAGCTTTATCTATAATAGCTCAATACAATAATCTGCCTGATTTTATTATTCCATTAGTAAAACATATTCCAGCATTATGGGAACCACTTATTTATCTCTTTCTTCTAATATAAACTTGAAATCAATTAATGGTGAAACTGAAGAAAATAAACACTTTCTTAATCCACATATTCTGAATACTCAATTACTTCATGCTCAATCTCATTCTTTATTTCACACTCAATCTCATTACTATTTGAGATCTAATGGTTTTTCTTTGAAAGGTTAATATTGACAATGGTGGATGCTATTTTGTCGAAACAATGGGAATTAATCAAAACTAACATAACAGTTTAACCAAAAAGCTAACTGCAAAATCATTAAATATAATATGTATACACACACATACAGTAAACAAAAAGTATTTGCATGCCCACATTTTAATTTATTGTTGCATTATAAACTCTTACAATAATATTAAAGATAATCAGCAGAAAGAATAAAAGTTTAATACATTTTAATGAAGCATTTTCATATATATATATATATATATTGATTAAATATCAAAATAAACATTCAAAAACTTTTTAAATAGAAAAATTAAAATTATTTTAAATCAACTGAGATGAATAGTGAATAAATTTATTTTCTTTATGATTTCACAAATTATACAGTTTCATAAAAAAAAAAAATCAACAACAAACAAATCTCTTTTCAATGAGCAGAGATTAATTCACTGCTCTGACATTACATATAATCACAATATCTTGTAAAGTGATCATTGCTCCATGAAAACTAATCAGTTTTTAATATTAGAGAAAGTATAATTTATTCTCTCTTGCAATAAGCAAGAAAATTACAATATCTTATTTAAAAATCATGATGTGATAAGCACAAATCATTGATCAGATCTTCCTGAGCTATAAATCCTAGTGCATTTTAAATGCAATCATAGAATATTCAGTAGGTAACCTTTCAAACAAAGAATTCTAATCAATTTTATTTATATAAACATAAACACAATTACACACACACACACATATATATATATATGTATGTATGTATGTATGTATATTGTAAAAGTTATATACGAAATAAAAACAGCCAATATAAATTAATAATTATAATAATAAATAAAATTATTAAGTTTTAACAGTATATATTAATAACAATTATAAAAATTCATAAACATTTTTAGATGGTTTCATAACTCTTATGAATTACATATTTTAAATTTGCAAGATGTTAAAACATTATGTGATATTCAAAGATTCATGAATTTTAATATATGATCTTTGCCTATTAACTAAAAATTGTACCTGTAATTTTCCTTTTATTATGGTTTCTTTCCTCATGAAGAATTCTAATGTTGACTGAAATAAAATTGAAAGAAAAATTGCATGCTTTCTCATGTTGAAACAATACAGATAATGATATTAAATCTTTTTGTTTTACTTTTTATATGTTTATATAAAATTAGATGGTCTCTTGAAACATTTTTCCATATTTAACCACTTAACATCACATAATGTCTGGGGATATTGGATGAGTAGACACTAGATAGGGATTTTATGCACAAGCAGTCTGGCATCAGGGAGTAGAAGCATAGATCGATGAGTGATGAATGACTACCATTGTGAAAAGATATTGTATTCATTGGTAGCAAGCCTTCACCACTCATCAGTGGTATGGATATTCGGTGAAGCCATTTTTCTATGAATTTCTGATATGACATGTTGCAATCACCAATCAATATTGTTGGGTTTGCTGTACTTGCAAGTATGGAGTTGATGTTCATTATTATAGTGTTAATTCGGCTATCTTAAATAGGCAGGTAAACCAAAATTATATTGAGGTTTATAGTTTTATGTTGAAAAGTTGTAATTAGTAAGTTAGCATCAATGAATATAATTTTGAAAGCTGTGAAAGGGCAGTTTGTTGAAATAAGAATGCCTGTGCCTGCAGAAGGTGATGAAGAGTCTCTGGAACAGGCACAGAAACCTTCTTTGGTTAAATGTTTTGCTGGGTTAATTTGTGATCCAGCATAGATTTTTGTCTCCGTTAATCTGAGTATATGCAGTTGTGTAAGTGAAAACCATTGTTTAAGCTTTGTAATTTTTTGGGTCGAGTTTAAACCCCTAACATTCAATGCACCAATTTTTAACTTCATTAAATTGGTGTTTGGTGGTTACATTTATTTTCAGGTTTTGAATTGAGAAAAAGTTGTTCTATAGTGTCTTCATAATTTTGTTCTGTTTCTTCATCTATTGAGTTATTTGATTGATTATCTTGTATTGTGTCACTATCATTTTCTTCAGTTTTAGCTCTCTTGGCTGTCCTATTCTTTTTTGGTGGCCGGCCTGGTTTTCTATTTGGAGGTGTAATATTTTTTGGTATTTGTGGAAGGCATGGTGTACTTAAGTCCATAATAGCTTCAGATGTTTTATTTATAATTCTTGTTCTTTGTATGTGCTGTGTTTGTGCTGTTTCCTCATTGCTATTGCTATCTATTTCATTGGTGTTTTCTATTGATTCCATTGTATAATTTTGTTGTCTTTCTTGATTCAGTTCTTTATCATTTATTTTTGTTTTAACAGTTAAATCCAAAATGTGATCATCTCCAGTTATGTTTTTGTTGTTTAGTTCCTCTAGTTGTTGGTTTTTTATGCTCTCTTGTGTTTCCATTTTTTCTTGAATAGATGTTTGGATCACTTGATTGTTGTTTGTAGTTAATTGGGGTTTGCTTTTGTCTGTGTTATTTTTTTGTTTTTCTTTTCACTACAGTTTGCTGCAATGTGACCCCGCTCTCCACAGATGAAGCATTGTGGTCCTAGGCCCCTTATATATATATTTAGAATTGCTTCTTGGTCTATGACTTGTGTGGGGATATTCTCTGGTGCTATTGCTTCATTGAGCTTCATTTTAAAAGTAAAACTATTACTGCACACTGGAATAGGTGTATCAGTAAGTAAAATAGGATTTAAATATAATACTTTGCCAAACGCTTTCATCATATTTTGAAAGTCATTTATATTATAGCCAAAATAAGTATTTTTAATAATGCCTGTAATAAAGTTTTTAAGGTTTGGATCTACAACTATTAAAGCATAATTTCCTATTGTTTTGATCTGAGTTAAAAATTTATTTTTTTTGATAATCTTCAAAGAATTCTAATGCCAAATAACTAGAGTTGGGGTGTTCCCCTATGCTTGAAATTGTTTCCCAACTCCTATTTGCTGTTATAGCTTCATATAACATTTCTCTTGAGAATTTGTAAAGCGTTAGGTTTTTATCAGTCGCAGCCAGGACAATCGATCTGTTTGAAAAAAAATTTTTTAATGTGTTGAAAAGCTTATTTGGTATTGTATTGTTAAATTCAGCGTTTATTGTTATTAATTCTTCCTGGGACCAAATAGTCGATGGGGGCTCAGAGTTGTTTTCATAAACTAGATTTACTTCATTCATATCATCGTTGGTTACTCTTCGAAATCTACTAGCTGCAATCGAGTTTGAGCGAGTTGTTATAACTTTATTTTGAAAAGTAGCTTTTGTTACATTAGCATAAGTTTTTAAACTATTATTGATGTTTTCATCGTTGGAGTTTATATTGGCACCATTAACATTTGAATTTTTTAGCTGTGCCGCCGCCATGTTTGATATATATTTGACGATTTTCAGTCTGTGTATTTACGTTGTTGTTTTTTTTATTCTTAATATTTTCTTTTTAAATACAATTTTTTTAAAAACTTATGTTTAAAATATTTTTGGTTAAAAGTGTAAAAAAACGAATTACCTTTGAGTTTTCCGAATTTTTAAAAGTTTTTTATTTAGAGGTTCCTTGGCATGTTGTACTCCCTGCACAGCAGGACCGCAGATATTGATATTATTATTATTATTATTATTATTATTATTATTATTATTATTATTATTATTATTATTAAGTTTCAACAATAGTAAACTTTATTAATCCTTTTAGTTACATAGTATTACAATGCCATAGCAAGATACATGTTTAATCTTATTATTGTCAGTTCAATTTTGAGTGCTACAATATTCATTTTTTTAAAAGTACATATCTATATAGAAAATTTGTACATGATTCTATCCACTTTAGAAACGTCAATTAAGCATATTGTACAATAGGAGCATAATCTGTATCATACTTTCTTTAAGTATTATTATTATTATTATTATTATTATTATTATTATTATTATTATTATTATTAAAAATAAATAAATAAATAATACTTCTGTATATAATATAAAAATAATATAAATTTTCGCCTTTAACAACATAAATATACTTATAATAGAGCAAGAAAAGATGATACAGTTTATTCAGCTTTTTATGTTCACCAAAATAATACAGGCCATATATTTAGTCCAAAGGATTTTACAATATTAATGAATGAAACACATGATAAAAAACGCAAGATTAAAGAATCATATATTATACAAAGTTTATCTTCTGCTATGAATTCAAAATTAACCAGCTTTCTGATTAGTTGTTCCTGGCCAATACAATGAAATGTTAGATTCATCATCTAGGAGAAAATAGAATTGTTTACACTGCCTTGATAAGGACTCGTAAGAGTTGAAAGCGCTTGGAAATATTATTTGTTTTTATTTATTTACATTAAACTCTGTATTAACAATTGACACAAATTGTTATTTATATTATTATTATTATTATTAATGATGGAGTTAATCATAAAATTCTTCTTCAGAAGCTTTGTAGGTTAGGTTTTTCTAAATTATTAATTAATTGGTTTGACTCTTTTCTTAGGGATAGAACATCTTGTGTGAGGTTTAATAGTAAATTGTCATTACAATATTATTGCTTCACTGGGGTGCCTCAAGGCAGTATTCTTGCACCTTTATTATTTAATGTATACATTGATGACCTAAAAACATGCATTAAATTTTCACATCTTCTATGTTATGCAGATGATTGCAAAATTTTTAGGCATACTTATTCTATTAATGACTGTTTTTTACTTCAAAGTGATACAGATAATTTCTTGAATTGGTGTGAATATAATTATATAGATATAAATATGGATAAGTGCTCCATTGTCTTTTACTCTAGAAAATCTGAAGTCTTAAGGTTTTCCTACTATATTGGGGAATAATAAATGATCATCAAAGAGATCTAGGAATAATATTTTCCAATAATGGATCTTTTCATAATCACATTAATTTTATGGTGAATAAATCTCTTAAAATTGTAGGAGCTATTTACAGATATGGAAAAGCATTTAATAAATTTACAAAGTTTAAACTTTTTATATCTTTAGTTCTTCCCATCTTGGAGTATGGTTCAATTATATGGAATCCTCATAACAGGACAGATATCATAAGAATTCAATCTGTTTTTGACAAATTTGCAAAATTAAATAGTTTAGGTAGTGAACACTATGTTGATTTACTGCTGAGAAGAAAAACAAAAGATCTCAAACTTTTTCATAAATTCATCTCCCAGAACATTTCTGTATCTAATTTGCTTTCTAACTTAGGTAGTAAGAAACAGAATTATAACACTCGTACTCACAATGTTTTTGAACTGAAAATTTGTAAATCTGATGTATTAAGATTTTCCCCTTTATTTCGTTTACCTAGAACTTATAACAAGAATTTTTGTAATGATGATGTTTTTAATTTGGATTTTAAACAATTCACTAAAGTCCTCATAAAAGAAACATTATCCTTGATTTCATTTGATATATTGCCTTTTTATTTATTTGTGCATTTTATTGTTTTTCTATTTTATTGGTATTATTAATTTTTTTATTATTAGTTTTTTAGTGCTTATTTAGATTTGTATATAAAATTACATTACTGTGCAATCTATAATTGGCTAAATGCTGTTGATATGTACATTAAATAAATAAAGAATTGAATTATTATTATTATTATTATTATTATTATTATTTATTATTATTATTATTATTATTATTATTATTATTATTATTATTATTGTTGTTGTTGTTGTTGTTGCTATTATTATTATTATTATGATTATTATTAAGTTTCAACAATAGTAAACTTTATTAATCCTTTTAGTTACTTAGTATTACAATGCCATAGCAAGATACATGTTTAATCTTATTATTGTCAGTTCAATTTCGAGTCCTACAATATTCATTTTTTTAAAAGTATATATCTATATAGGAAATTTGTACATGATTATATCCACTTTAGAAATGTCAATTAAGCATATTATTGTCCAATAGGAGTATAATCTGGATCATACTTTCTTTAATTATTATTATTATTATTATTATTATTATTATTATTATTATTATTATGATGATGATGATGATGATGATGATGATGATGATGATGATGATGATGATGATGATCATGAAGAAGAAAACATTTTAAATTTTTATTTGGCCTCTCAAGCGGTTTTCATTCTAAGTGGGAAAACATTCCATAAGAACCACATGATGTCTATTTGAGTGTAGACATTTAATTTTAAAACAATAGAGAAGAGACAAATAAAATTAAGATAAAGATTTAATAGATAGAAGGCACAGTAACAGCGAGTGATAGAGAGGTCAAGATGATAAAACTTGAACATTTTCCAGGAGTGGGCTTCTTCATTTTCTATTCATTGTGCTTGTATAAGGGTCTACAATCTCCAATTCATATAATATAGAATTATTAATGTCTATATTGACTCCAATCTGATTCCAAAATATTGAATCATGTGGTATATTATTATTAAAATATAATGCATGCTTAAACTTTTTATATCAGTTATGTGTTCTTTCTTCCCAAAATTAATCATCATCAAGATTCAAAAAATGACCTAAATTGTCACCATGGATCAAAAAATAGTACAGTGTTGCTGAAGACTAAAAGTTACTTTGAAGTAAATATGGAAATCATAAATTGTCTTAGCATTTTCTTCAATCAATTAATTATGATATTTGATAAATATGACTGTTAGTGTTATAAAATAAAGAAAATAAAAAATCTTATTCAAGAAATGAACAGAACTGAAATTGTAATATAGAGTATATTTGTTAAATCCCAACTGAAATATTATTTCTATCACAAGTACCATATGAAACAAAGTTGTCAATAAAAGAAGTGTTGAGGATGTAATTGAAATTTAATATGTTATACCAAAAAGAGATATTGTTGATATAAAAAAACTCAATTGTTATGCCTCTAAATTGTGATAAAACTTGTTTAATTATATGAAAATATAAAATGCAACCTATCTGAAAAAATAGCAAATGATTGGGAACTTACTATTTCATTTAAATAATTATAATAATTATAAATGGGATAGTGTGAGTCTCCTAGATGAAACCCATTGAATTAGTAACTGGGTGTTTTCTGAATTAAATGTTACACTGAAACCTAATGGATTATTTCATAAAATTATTTTAAATGACTTGCCATGGATTAAATTGTTGGATTTATTGTGTGGACAGAGAGTTATTTGCAGGATTCCTGTATCTACAAGGATAAGCATGGAATTCAGGAGGACTATGTTATAGAGACTATAAATATAATTTTTATCCTTAATGGTTATTTGCATTGTAATCCATTTAGTTAATACATTATGAGCTTAAGAGTTGAAAGATAAAAATATTTATATTGTTTAGATTTAAGATTAGCATAATATGCCAAAATATGCCTTCATTTATTGTACGGATATGTTGCTTTCCCTTATTGATACTGAGAAAGATGCATGAAGAGAGTATAGTGTGAAATATGTTTACTGGAATCGGTTATTATTTAAAATTTTGATTATAACAAAATTAATGTTTTCCTATTTTAATGTATATGTGTGAGGCATTGACATGACCTTGTTCCATTGTGAAGTAAAAATTATTATGTGAATGATGCTCACTTCTTAATTATTTGTTTTTTACTGTTACCAATATGAAGGTATTTTACATGTAACCATATTTGGACTTGCAAAATTATAGGTTTATACATTGATGCAATACCTGTGTGTGTACGTTAAAACTAATCTATGATATTTATGTGAATTGGCAAGTGGCCTTAGTAGGTTCAAGATTGGTTAAGTTCTCACCATCTTGATGTGGGGATGAAGCATATTTTTCATCAAATAGTTTGTTAAAAATATTTTTTATTATTATAAAAATCTAGAGAATGAATTCCTCATCCACAGTCATGCTACACTGTAAGATGATTTCTATATTTAGTAGTAATACTTTGTGCAAGCCCATTCTTATATATGCATAGTGATGAAGTCCTAGCATAGCCCTGAGGGAAAGGGTCCTCTCTTATTCTTTGAGTCATTGCCAATGATACTATATTGATTTGTATATTCTTTTCCTTATGAATGTAAGTGTACTTAAAAAGAAATATGAGATAGTATTTATATTGATGGTAAGGTCATGAGATTGATTTAAGTACTCATTATTTACTTGTAGCACATAAGAGTTAATGTGTAACCTACTGTATTCATGTATAACTTTTGGCTTTGCTTTGAACTGCTCAGTTAAGAACTAATAATAATTACAAATTTATTTTTTTTAAAAAGTAAAAATAACACAATACATTAACCCTACCAAATTTTGCTATTTTTCTGACATCTTTCTTTGTCGCACACATCAATGTGAAATATATGATAAAATGATTATTACTTATCAGAAAATAATAAATTTGACATCATTTGATAGATACTTTTGTTTACTACTGAAATAAATTTTAAATGTTCAGATTTTGTTTTTGTAAATATTAAAAAAATGAGATTGTAATCAAAATAAAAGATTTTATATATCATTGTTTCTAAAAAAAATATTTGCAGTTTATAAAATCAGTGAAATATTTTTTAATTTTTATTATTTTTAAACATCCAAATGAATAATGATTTATTTATCTTATATCTAACAAATTATGCTGTAAAAGTTTAATTTTTTTGAATATTTATTGCAAAATTGCAATATTTTTTACTCATAAATATAAAGTAGATTGTTTACAAAGAAAGCTAGTCTTGTAAATTGTTTCAGGCAATATTTACATTAGCTGTTATTATAATGTTATATTTTTGAAAATAAAGTAATTCAAGTCAAAATTAGTTATTAATAATTTATATTTCTTGATATCTAATAAATATAGTGTAAATTATTTTAAAAAATACCTAAAACCATAATAAATTCACAAATAGACACATTTTTGCATCATTGGAAACTATAATGTCATTAAACCCCAAAGGTTTTACAGCCTTGGCAACAGACAATGGATGAACATGTCAGGATGGGGCTTATGTCTATTGTCAGAGTGGGAATTTTGAATTTCACACCTTTTATCACAAAATTTCAACAAAGACATCTATTATAAAAAAATATATCATTTTACATGCACTTAATGTATAATACTTATGGAAAAATTCACCAGAGGAAGAATTGGTGAACTGGTAATTTTCTGTCATTTTGAAATAGATGGTTAATTATTTCCTGTTAAGCAGTGTTCATCTATTTCCAGCTGACATCTAAAGCACATCTTTGCTTGACTGGTAAGGAAAATAATTTTACTCTAGTGGAATCACTGGTTATGCTCAATGTATGTGTGTGTAAATGGGACTTATAGGACAGCTAATTTTTTGTGTATAACACTTAAAACTGTTTGTGTATGAATGTGAGAGTAGGCAGATATTCTATAGTGTTGATATAATTAAAATGATTTAAATGGGCATATGAATTTATTCTACTTAATGTTTACTTTACAAGTATATTTTGTTAGTTAAAAGATTTCTTGCAACCAGTGTCATTAACCATATGTTAAGAAATGTAATTTAAATTTGAAGTTTGTGAAAATTAGAATTAAAACAGAATAAAATTAGTTACTAGTGTTTATTATTATCTCAAATATAATTCCCTAGGTTACTTTTGGTTCTATCTAGTAAGCATAAAAATATGATTCCATAGCAACTGTGGACCCCTTTTTATTGATAATGTGATATTTATTTTTTTAGTTTAATCTAAAATGTTTGAGCTATGAAGATGTGTAAATATTATGATATATATATATATATTCTAACCCAGTAGTTATATATTTAATTAGTTTATTTCTAACTCTTTATTTTTATTAGTTTAGTTTATTTACACTTGTGACACTAATTTTTCTGGTTGTTGTTAAGGCAACCAAAATAAAAGCAACATATCTATTAATTTTCCAATATGATCTAAAATACTTTTCATATAATACAATTGTACATACAATTCTCTTAAGCTATGCCACGATTGTAATAGTAACAATAATTGATCACTTATTAATTTAAAGAATAATTATAATAATATTAATCTCAGGGTTCTTTGTTTCATGTAAGGAAATGCTCCGCAGTATTGTGTTGTCACATATGACTGGCATTCTGGTCGGCTATAGGAAACATTTATTTTTACTTAAATTCAATGTGTCTTCATCTCTCATATCAACTGCTATATTATTTAAAGAGATGATAATTCTATTCAATAATGACGTATAATTTTGAATAACACAGCCTTTTTTTTTTTTTTTTAGAATCTCAGTCAGAATAATAAAAAGACAAGGGTGCTTTTTGTGTCCTTCCATCATCCATGACAACACAATAATATAACTAAGATTTATTACTTAGACAATTTAACTAAATGGGAATGGAATAATGTGCAACCAAAGTTAATGGTTTGGGAATAAATTCATTTTTTTTTTTTTTTACAAAGGTGAATGTTTAGTCTTAAGTTTTCAACTCCATAAATAATTATCATTAAACTAAAATATAATGACATATTCCGATCTGCTTAACTTTATTTATCTGGTATATTAAGTTTTTAAGAATTTGGAATGATTTCGGACTCAAGAAAAGGTTTTGCAAATATTGTGCAAACACTTATATTTAGCATACAAAAACAAAAAAAATGAATCTACAACAAATTTTAACAAGACTATAATTTATTATTATCACAAAAAAAAAATATATGAAAATTTATTCAATAATCCCATGGTAATACAAAAATATAAAATATAACTGACATTAATCTGTATACTCTTTTGGTTATGGACTAGAGGTTATTACTTCTTATGTATACAATCGTATGGATTGATTAACTAAAAATACATTTCATTACCAATACATTGTTTATTACATTTTGGTAACCTTGTAGAAGCTTTTATTCAAAATCATTGACCAACCATTTTTGTTTTTTTTTGTTCTTTTTCCTCCCTCTTTAAATGATCAATCCCATCATATGCAATACGCAAAATATTAAATTTATTTCTCATACATTTACTTTATTTATGGTCTTTAATGGGATAACCTATTCTAATTATAGGCCAGTTATCAGAAGTTACACTTACCATCTTACATTGAACTTAATGCTAACTTAAGTTATGATACAAATTTTATTCATACGTATAATTTTAAATATGAGTATTATTTAATTACTAACCAGAATTAAATATTGCATTTGAATATTCCTTCAGTAAATAAGCGTTTTAAATTATGCAATTTTAATTACTTTCTCCATTGATTTACTTGTCAAATACTAGCAATATTTAGCAGCACAATGCAGATATCGACCCTAGTTACTAACGCACTATTTATACTCAAGTGGATCTTGAGGAACTAACACCTCCAATATAACCTTTATCTTGCCCGAACTTTCAAAATTAAGCACAATAATCAACACCTTCCATGGTGGAGCTATCTTTATTTTCACATGAGGAATATGGAATAACCACGAAGGTCTGTAGAGTAATCTACTACATTAAAATATTTTGGTGGTTTCTTGCCTCTTACTTGGGCATACAACGAACACACACCAAATACAATCCTCTCCTGGGATTTAAACGAATGAAGCATACTAAATGCTAGATAAATTCTTGATCGTCCTATTTATGAGAATCGATCACTTGGGCTATAAACATACCCGAACATTATATTTAAAATCTTCCTCTCATGGAAAACAAAGCTTTTGGGGAGATCATTTCTCATCCCACAAAATAAATACATTATAATTATTACCCATGCGAATATTAAGCATATACCAATGCTATATCTGGGCAGGATAAGTAAATACACTGATCATAATAAACTTATGTTACCGGGTATACTTTGATCAACATCTGAAATCAATGGACATCATAGAATAAAAGTATAATAATTTTAATTTTAATAAAGGAACATTCAAAATAGTTGGTAGCATACTATCTTAAACTAAATAAAGTGGATGTGTTATTTAAGAATTATTAGGAATAAATTCCTCAATTAATACAGTATAAATTCGTTTCAACTTTAACAAGAAATATTTTGTTATAGCATTTTTTTTTTTTTAGTTACTTCTGATAATTTTCAATATTTATTTTACCCCTTAAATATCTAAATATTTTTTTTTCTTTTACGTATCTAACATACAAAATTTCTACCTACAATTGTATGTACTAATTAAAACATATTTTATAGATTTTTTTTTTTCTTTCGTGTTAAATATCAACTTAACCTATAATAATTATATTAAAACATACCTTTGTTATTACAAGGCTATTAAATATCACTTGACCATACAGACTTTAATCTATGTGATATAAAAAAAAATACATATCATTTATAACTTAGTTTTAAACAATCATTAATTAACAAGTGCATACTCTCTCCTTAGAAAATGTTTTTCTGTTGAGCAATTGATCCAGGTGAAGAGCTTTATCCAGTAAAATACGAGGCAAGTTTAAAAACAATAAACGCATGGTATTATTTCCTTTAAATAAAAGTTTTCTCTTATTTTGTGCGTTTCATAAATTAGGTAAAGAAACCTATAGCAGAAATGAAGATTAATTCTTACTTGAATTAAACTACTACAATTTGGGATCCAAGAAAATAAAATATACATATTCTAACATAACGAACAGTTGATGATAAACGATAAAAATACACAATATTTTTTTTTGTTATTATTGACGATACCTATACTTATTAGCTAGCTTACTTATGGATGAAAATGCGCAATTTTCCGAGAGATTATTATGATAATAACTGCAGTCAATTTACGTGTACATGAAGTTTTAATAATTCCAACTGATGTATAATATAATATATCATTTATTTTTCTCATTAAGTCACTAAGATATTTGGTTTTGTTCATACTTTAGGAATTATAATTTTTTTTTTTTTTTAAGGTAACTTCTCCGTAAGAATGCCCCTATATAACTTTTCCTATATTTACTCTGAGAAAGTTTATATTTTTTTTTTTATATATTTTTTTTTTTTTTAAATATACAGGTGCATAATTTAATCTTATTTATCATTATTATTATTTCCAGACAATTCTTGGTGAATAAAACATATTTTAACGTATGTCACTACATTACTTGTAAAGGCAAACAATATTGAGAAAGAGCGCGAAAATGTTTCTAGTTGATTTTCCTTGGTTTCAAAATATTTCTTTCAATTATTTTTTTTTTTTTTCTATACCAAGAAAATATCAATAAATGACATAAAGTTAATAAATAATTATTTCTCACTTGGAAATCATTTTTCTTCCTTAATTTAGATATAATAGAATTTTTCGTGACTCTTTTAGTTAATTCTGTCATTTTTGAACTTTAGCGCGAGACAATAAATTTTTAAGTATAAAAGGTCTTTAAATAGGTAGATGGCAAAGAAAATCAGGATATCTTATCAAAAAATTTTAGCCACACATTATATTATTAAAATTTTACTTTGATTACATTTATTTCTGCAAAATAAAATGAAAAAACTGAGTTACCAAATTTCAGCACTGTTCCTTCCTTGAAAACTAAAAGCAGAGTATATTTTTTTTTCCAAAAAAAATGATCTTGATTATGAAATTGGTTGTTTCGTTTTGTTGTTGTTTTTTTTTTTTAGCGACCTCTTCCAGAAAAATAATCATTTGATTATAACATAAACAAAAGAAAGGAAAAACCTATTACAATCATATAGTTTTAGTATTATTTACCTGGATTACAAAGTAATTTGACAATATAAAAAAATAATAAATACATTAAATTAACAATCAGTGATGTATAATTCTTTAAACATTATATTTTTTTTTATTATTTTTATTTTTTTTTTCAAAAAGAAATTACCAGAAGTTATTGTGCTTTATGATAAGACACTCATCCACTCTCCCCTCTACCCATCCAAAATCAATTACTGTTTAGCTTTTATACCATATTAATTTGCTCTAATTATTAATATCTCAATTAAATTATTCATGTTCTCTCTTTAAAAATGACATTGAGTTATTCAATCTATTAGTTATTCACCCAAAACATGCCAAAGTGAGTGAATAGCATACTTTATTAATCAATTATTACTATTATTTTATCTTTTTATTTCTTTAAAGAATAGCATTGTTTTCCTGCAGAAATAATGCCAAGTAAACCAAGTGTCAATAACACTAGGTTACAATTCTCCCACCGTTATAATAAATAAAAAATAAAATAATATATGCATTTTTAACACTTCTTATGGTATTACTAAGTTTATATCCTACTTCTTTCTTATGTCAATAAATACAGTTTAAAGGATTTAATTTTGCTTGAAATATGGTAGTAAGCTTCGGGCATTATAGGTACCTCTTGTTCCATCAGGGGTTGAGTCTAAAAAGGCATTCTCTCCCACTTGTTTCACAATTTCATAGGGGCCTTCATAAAGATACATGAATTTTCTAAACATATTCTTCCGGAGATTACTCACATGGGGAGTTCTAATTAAAACAAAATCATGGACTTTAAAAGGATGTGGACTGGTTTTGGAATAACGAGTGCGTTTATCACCCATCTTTTTAAGGTTAATTCTGGCCAGTGCTTGGTCATGTTCTACATTATGCTGTTTCCCATCTGTTTAAAAATAGGGCCCCGAAGTGAGGAACATTCCTGCAAGGTCCTTTTTAATATAATGCCCCGCTACTTTTACTACCTTTTATATTTTTCTTTGGTATTGTTGGGATACCACTAGTAGAAGGCTGATTCTCATTCAGAATTCTACTCTTAACTGTTGGCCTACTGAGGTGGCTATTCTGTCTACCATAGGGATTCGTCCTATAATATCCTTTTCCTCTAACTAACTTCCTCCTTCCCATATGTGACCTATCTGCGAAATTGATATTACTCACCATTGGATGGGTGTCTCTATTTACCCTAATTCTATTATCAATATTCCTATCACTGGTCTCTAACAAATCTAAAATTTCTACTACCTCTTCTATGGTATGTCTGTCAACAGCAATCAAGATCTGTTCTATATGCCTCGGTAGATTATGGCGAATTATTCACACAATTTGGGTCTCAGATAAGGGATAAGCTGTCAAAATTTTCAATTTGACGGCCTGACTCCTGAAAAACTGAGTATAACTACCTTTATTTACATGATATCTTTCCTAAGATATCTGATATCTCAGGTTATCTTGGCGGTCTTCCCCCCAAAAACTGGCTAACATAAGATATTTGAAGTCTCCATATGTTTCTGGTTTAATAAATAATGATTGCCACCAGTCTTTAGATGCTGCACACAAATGGTTAGCGGCAATAGCAATCTTTTCTATCTCAGATAAATGACATAAGGTGAATAACTCCTCCAGATTCTGGAGATACTCGTGTGGATTCTCCAGATATTCACCTCTAAAAAATTTTATTTTTAAGAATTTTAAAGCCATGGAGCTATTACTTTCTGGCTCTAGCATGACTTTACTTCTAGCCTCATTTAATGGATCGTATATTGATTCTACTGGATTAATTACCGTATGTAACTCAGATATTACTTGGTTATTATGACCATTATTAGTTTCCTTTACTTGAGTTTCAGATAAACCTTTACTTTGAACAACTTTTTTACTTTTTGTAAAATTATCCCTATTATAGTCTATAGCTTGCATTCGACTCTCTAATTCTAACTTATAGTTCTGCCATTCACAGTCTACTCTCTTTGAACTATCTTTTAGGCCTACATTTAAGTGTTTAATCTGTTGTTCCAATTGGTTAATAGTTTCATCTTTATCTATCCCGAATTTATCTTCTAACCTTTGATAGACTTTACTCTCACACTGAGTCATTAATTCCCCTATTTCATCTTGGAGATTATTATGTAATAGCTGTGCATTACTCTTTATTATATCATTAAAATTTTCTACTCTTCCCATAACTTGACTTAGCTCACTTTCTAGATTTTGATTAATCTCACATTGGGTCAACTCTTGAGTTTCTAGTTTAGCTATTAATCTGGTAATCGGGCTCTGACATCCTTTCACTACATTGTCAGGTGCTAGAGTTATATTTTTAACTTCCTCTTTCAAATGACTAACTTCACTTCTAGCACTGTCTAATTCTCCCTTAATAGATTCAACTCTATCCTGAACTTCTCTTTGAAATACTACTGTTTCCTTTTGATAATTTCTTATTTCCTGTACTTCATTGTTTAATACAATATATTGACTTTTAAAGTCCTGTTGGATAGCGTCAATCACATTTTCTGCCCTTTCAGAATTTGTTTCGATCTCTTTCCTTATTCTTATTTCCAGCTTTTCAGAGGCCAATTTTGATTCTTCTACATGATTTCTCAAATCTTCCCTTAAGTCCTTTATCTCCTGTACTTGATTTTGAGATGTCTCTTTGATCTCCTGCATTTGATTCTCTAATTTAATATTTAAATTTTGTATCTGACTTTTTAATTCACTTTTTAATTCACTATTTGAGTTTTGGATCTGACTTTTTAATTCACTATTTGATTGTTCTAATTTACTATTTGAGTTTAGGATCTGACTTTTTAATTCACTATTTGATTTTTCTAATTGTTTCAAGAATTCCTCCAATGTATTTCTCATTAATTGATCTGGCTCATTTTCATGTTTTCCCTTTATTATTGTGGCTTCTTCTGGGTTAGCTATATCCAAATCTTCCCCTTCCTCTTTTAATTGTACACTAAAATAAGGAGTCTGTGTATCAGGGGATTGTAACTCTTGGGATCCTCCCAAATCCTCAGAAATACTATGATTATCTTTGTTTTCACTCATATTAAAATTCTAACTCTTTTAGTATTTAACAGTACTGAAATATTAGCAATGAACTATTAATAAATTTATCGATAAGAAATTATTGACAAGACATCCTGCCTCCATGCCTCTCCTATCAAAAACAATCTACACCAAAAAACTATGCTCTGACATTTAACATCCGTAAACTCCAACATTAACTACTAAATATGTCTTTTTTTTTTTTTTACATGCTTCTTAGTCCATATAAATAACATTAGATATTATGCAATATAGCATAAGTGCCAATCACAAGACCAGACAAACAGATCATCATAAATGATAAAATCATTACAGTGTTTAATGGAATTGCCTACAGACCACAACATCATAAACCGACAACTTAATTATTTATTTTTCAGTGGCAAAAGATTAGATCATATAATAGATATTCACATAATATCTTATGGCTAAAACAATTCATTATTGGCAAATATTTTTAATCAATGAATAACCAATCCACCCAAGTGCAAACAATATTAATATTGACTTCTAGAAAAGTTTACTAAATTCCTCGTGGCCAGCTATAGCCATCGAAGGCCCCTGTAGATGGGCGGCCATTTCTAACCCAGTAGTTATTAGAAATTTAATTAGTTTATTTTTTAGAAATTTATATTTCTTTTTATTTCTAACCCAATATATATTTATTAGTTTATTTTATTTACACTTGTGACACTAATTTTTCTGGTTGTTGTTAAGGCAACCAAAATAAAAGCAACATATCTATTAATTTTCCAATATGATCTAAAATACTTTTCATATAATACAATTGTACATACAATTCTCTTAAGCTATGCCACGATTGTAATAATAACAATAATTGATCACTTATTAATTTAAAGAATAATTATAATAATATTAATCTCAGGGTTCTTTGTTTCATGTAAGGAAATGCTCGGCAGTATTGTGTTGTCGCATATGACTGGCATTCTGGTCGGCTATAGGAAACATTTATTTTTACTTAAATTCAATGTGTCTTCATCTCTCATATCAACTGCTATATTATTTAAAGAGATGATAATTCTATTCAATAATGATGTATAATTTTGAATAACAGCCTTTTTTTTTTTTTTAGAATCTCAGTCAGAATAATAAAAAGACAAGAGTGCTTTTTGTGTCCTTCCATCATCCATGACAACACAATAATATAACTAAGATTTATTACTTAGACAATTTAACTAAATGGGAATGGAATAATGTGCAACCAAAGTTAATGGTTTGGGAATAAATTCATTTTTTTTTTTTTACAAAGGTGAATGTTTAGTCTTAAGTTTTCAACTCCATAAATAATTATCATTAAACTAAAATATAATGACATATTCCGATCTGCTTAACTTTATTTATCTGGTATATTAAGTTTTTAAGAATTTGGAATGATTTCGGACTCAAGAAAAGGTTTTGCAAATATTGTGCAAACACTTATATTTAGCATACAAAAACAAAAAAAATGAATCTACAACAAATTTTAACAAGACTATAATTTATTATTATCACAAAAAAAAAAAATATGAACATTTATTCAATAATCCCATAGTAATACAAAAATATAAAATATAACTGACATTAATCTGTATACTCTTTTGGTTATGGACTAGAGGTTATTACTTTTCCTGTATGCAATCGTATGGATTGATTAACTAAAAATACATTTCATTACCAATACATTGTTTATTACATTTTGGTAACCTTGTAGAAGCTTTTATTCAAAATCATTGACCAACCATTTTTGTTTTTTTTTTGTTCTTTTTCCTCCCTCTTTAAATGATCAATCCCATCATATGCAATACGCAAAATATTAAATTTATTTCTCATACATTTACTTTATTTATGGTCTTTAATGGGATAACCTATTCTAATTATAGGCCAGTTATCAGAAGTTACACTTACCATCTTACATTGAACTTAATGCTAACTTAAGTTATGATACAAATTTTATTCATACATATAATTTTAAATATGAGTATTATTTAATTACTAACCAGAATTAAATATTGCATTTAAATATTCCTTCAGTAAATAAGCGTTTTAAATTACGCAATTTTAATTACTTTCTCCATTGATTTACTTGTCAAATACTAGCAATATTTAGCAGCACAATACAGATATCGACCCTAGTTACTAACGCACTATTTATACTCAAGTGGATCTTGAGGAACTAACACCTCCAATATAACCTTTATCTTGCCCAAACTTTCAAAATTAAGCACAATAATCAACACCTTCCATGGTGGAGCTATCTTTATTTTCACATGAACAATATGGAATAACCACGAAGGTCTGTAGAGTAATCTACTACATTAAAATATTTTGGTGGTTTCTTGCCTCTTACTTGGTTATACAATGAACACACACCAAATACAATCCTCTCCTGGGATTTAAATGAATGAAGCATACTAAATGCTAGATAAAGTCTTGATCGTCCTATCTATGAGAATCGATCACTTGGGCTATAAACATACCCGAACATTATATTTAAAATCTTCCTCTCATGGAAAACAAAGCTTTTGGGGAGATCATTTTTCATCCCACAAAATAAATACATTATAATTATTATCTATGCGCATATTAAGCATATACCAATGCTATATCTGGGCAGGATAAGTAAATACACTGATCATAATAAACTTATGTTACCGGGTATACTTTGATCAACATCTGAAATCAATGGACATCATAGAATAAAAGTATAATAATTTTAATTTTAATAAAGGAACATTCAAAATAGTTGGTAGCATACTATCTTAAACTAAATAAAGTGGATGTGTTATTTAAGAATTATTAGGAATAAATTCCTCAATTAATACAGTATAAATTCGTTTCAACTTTAACAAGAAATATTTTGTTATAGCATTTTTTTTTTTTTTTAGTTACTTCTGATAATTTTCAATATTTATTTTACCCCTTAAATATCTAAATATTTTTTTTTCTTTTACGTATCTAACATACAAAATTTCTACCTACAATTGTATGTACTAATTAAAACATATTTTATAGATTTTTTTTTTCTTTCGTGTTAAATATCAACTTAACCTATAATAATTATATTAAAACATACCTTTGTTATTACAAGGCTATTAAATATCACTTGACCATACAGACTTTAATCTATGTGATATAAAAAAAAATACATATCATTTATAACTTAGTTTTAAACAATCATTAATTAACAAGTGCATACTCTCTCCTTAGAAAATGTTTTTCTGTTGAGCAATTGATCCAGGTGAAGAGCTTTATCCAGTCATATTTTACGAAGCAAGTTTAAAAACAATAAACGCATGGTATTATTTCCTTTAAATAAAAGTTTTCTCTTATTTTGTGCGTTTAATAAATTAGGTAAAGAAACCTATAGCAGAATTGAAGATTAATTCTTACTTGAAGTAAACTACTACAATTTGGGATCCAAGAAAATAAAATATACATATTCTAACATAACGAACAGTTGATGATAAACGATAAACATACACAACAATTTTTTTTGTTATTATTGACGATACGTATACTTATTAGCTAGCTTACTTATGGACGAAAATGCGCAATTTTCCGAGAGATTATTATGATAATAACTGCAGTCAATTTACATGTACATGAAGTTTTAATAATTCCAACTGATGTATAATATAATATATCATTTATTTTTCTCATTAAGTCACTAAGATATTTGGTTTTGTTCATACTTTAGGAATTATAATTTTTTTTTTTTTTTAAGGTAACTTCTCCGTAAGAATGCCCCTATATAACTTTTCCTATATTTACTCTGAGAAAGTTTATATTTTTTTTTTTATATATATATATTTTTTTTTTTAAATATACAGGTGCATAATTTAATCTTATTTATCATTATTATTATTTCCAGACAATTCTTGGTGAATAAAACATATTTTAACGTATGTCACTACATTACTTGTAAAGGCAGACAATATTGAGAAAGAGCGCGAAAATGTTTCTAGTTGATTTTCCTTGGTTTCAAAATATTTCTTTCAATTATTATTTTTTTTTTTTTTCTATACCAAGAAAATATCAATAAATGACATAAAGTTAATAAATAATTATTTCTCACTTGGAAATCATTTTTCTTCCTTAATTTAGATATAATAGAATTTTTCGTGACTCTTTTAGTTAATTCTGTCATTTTTGAACTTTAGCGTGAGACAATAAATTTTTAAGTATAAAAGGTCTTTAAATAGGTAGATGGCAAAGAAAATCAGAATATCTTATCAAAAAATTTTAGCCACACATTATATTATTAAAATTTTACTTTGATTACATTTATTTCTGCAAAATAAAATGAAAAAACTGAGTTACCAAATTTCAGCACTGTTCCTTCCTTGAAAACTAAAAGCAGACTATTTTTTTTTTCCAAAAAAAATGATCTTGATTATGAAATTGGTTGTTTCGTTTTGTTGTTTTTTTTTTTTTAGCGACCTCTTCCAGAAAAATAATCATTTGATTATAACATAAACAAAAGAAAGGAAAAACCTATTACAATCATATAGTTTTAGTATTATTTACCTGGATTACAAAGTAATTTGACAATATAAAAAAAATAATAAATACATTAAATTAGCAATCAGTGATGTATAATTCTTTAAACATTATATTTTTTTTTCAAAAAGAAATTACCAGAAGTTATTGTGCTTTATGATAAGACACTCACCCACTCTCCCCTCTACCCATCCAAAATCAATTACTGTTTAGCTTTTATACCATATTAATTTGCTCTAATTATTAATATCTCAATTAAATTATTCATGTTCTCTCTTTAAAAATGACATTGAGTTATTCAATCTATTAGTTATTCACCCAAAACATGCCAAAGTGAGTGAATAGCATACTTTATTAATCAATTATTACTATTGTTATTTTATCTTTTTATTTCTTTAAAGAATAGCATTGTTTTCCTGCAGAAATAATGCCAAGTAAACCAAGTGTCAATAACACTAGGTTACAATATATATATATATATATATATATAGTTATAATAATATATAATATATATATATATATATATATATATATATATATATTCTTATTATAACTGTTAATAAAGTTTTGTAATTTTAATAAAATTTTGTTTGTGTCTTAATGTTTTGGATCTCATAAATTTCAAAAACCCAATCACATTTAAATCAAATTACATATTGATATTTTTCATACTTAAATAAAATCATACCCTCATACAATTATAATTGCTACATAATAAAGTAATGCATGAGTATTTTCATTTAAATTTAAAGAGTCAATGATTTAAACACTACAAACTCATATCATAAACATGTCAATTTATGCAATGATTATATTACCACTAAAATAAAGTTTATCATACTTGGTAGGATTATGATATATTGCTAGATGCTGTGGGTGGACATAAAAGCCTTTTTCCACTCACAGTATTCAAATACATTCCCAGTTGATATTTATTATTTAAATTTTTTTATAATCTAAGCATTTGGGATATTTCCCCAATAAATAATTATAATGTTTAATTTTTTACATTAATTTGAAAAAATGAGAGTGATTGTTGGCTTGGTTAACATCCCACTGTTCTAAAATCCCTGAGGTCAAACAATATTCATAGGTTACAAATTGTGCCCAATGTAGGGTTTAAAGAATAGTGGGTTGTGAAGCCATATAATCATCTTAGTATGAGATCTGGGTATCATAGATTTATTTAAGCATTTATTGCATTGCAAAATTATGAGTTGCAGTGTGTACTTGATTAATAATTAGAAATACAAATTTACTTAGTATTTCCAAGAAATTAAAAAAAATATTTAAAACTAATTCTTAATCAGTAGTTTGGATTTCTGGATGCCAAAACATTAATTAAGGCATGTGATAGATAATTGAATGTTGGTTAGAGCAATTCTGTCTGGGTGACTGATATGTATGTTGTTGGGAGATTCTTGATAGTTGACTGATGGAGGGGAGATGGGATGTACACCTGATTCTTTATATATAAAATATAATAATATATATTGTCCAAAGTTTAAATAGAGCCAGATACCCATTGATGAGGAAGGGACCATAGAAGAGATATCATTAGGGTTACAAGATCAAGCAAATATCATGTCTCAGGCTTGGGTGTTGAGCCTGATAGCCACCCAAAAACAACCAAATCGAACTGATCTTCAACAGATTAGGCTAATGGTGCAGGCTATGATGATCAGTATGAAGGTTCAGAGTAATAGATTAGAAATGAATTAAAAGAGAGCCTACATATTCAAATAGCTCAGAGTAATAGATTAGAGAATGAATTAAAAGATAGCCTGTATATTGAAATAGCTCAGAGTAAAACATTGAAAATAAATTGCAAGTATAGAAACTAAATTGAAAGTGTAGAAAATAAAATTGAAGTTGAGAATCAGAGCATAGAAAAAAGAATTGATGAATTTGAAAGTCAGTACAGGATCCAAAGTATTTGTTTGAAAGTAGATTTGAGGAGTTAGAAAATAGAATCAATAACATGATCAAGAATATTATACTAGAAACTAAAGAATTAGTTGAGAAGTTGAAAGATCAGCTAGAGATGCAGATGGAGGCAATGAGAGAGTTTCTAGAGATCAAAATAGATGTTTCAAAAGACCAACTTAACATACATTTCACTGAGGAGATAGAGCTACATTTACTGAAAAATAAATAAAAAATTATGGCAGACTTAAGGGTAAGATTTGCAATGTAAGAAATGGACTGTCAGGATATTCAGCTGAAAGCAGAAAGCAAATTAGACAGCCTGAATATGAGAGTGACAGAAACAAATAAAAGTTAGCTAGCCATATATTAATAAGTATGGATCAATGATTAAAAAGCATCAAATTCCAGTTGAATAGATCAGTTCAAGGCAGATTTAGATGCCCAATTTTGAAGAACTTTATGACCCATAGGTAGTATTAAGAGTGGAGGTTAAGAAATATAGAGTGTGTGCTCAGGAACAGGTTAGTCAGATCGATAATGTTATTCAATCTCAGTTAAATTTCAACTTACAAGAATTCAAACAAGAATTTATCAAGTCTGTTACAGAAGCTGAAATAGAGGTAGGAAGGTTAAATTGTTACTTTGTCTTTAGAAAGGGATGTTAAAAGAGTACAAGAAGAATTAGTGACTGTGACTGAAAAATTAATTGAAGGTCCTGATAAAGAAAGGAAGCTCAATGCTACACTTATCCATCAATTAGACAAGATCAAACAGGAGCAGAGAGAATTTTTTCACAAACTTATTAATGAGATCCAAGTAGATAATAGGCTCAATACATTAAACCAAGAGATACAAGAGTTACAAATGATAAAATGTGAAGATATAAATTTAATAAAAAGTAGTCAGCATCCAAAAGAGACATACACTAGAGAGGCTCAATTAAAACAGACTATGCTAATAGGTAATAGTAAAAATGGGTCAACAGGTGATGAAAGCAGACAAGTTGTATTAGAAAGTGATTATAATAGAAATAAGAATAGTCCGAGTAAGCTAGAAGATAGTAGTAACAATATGATGGCAACAAAGGTCTTAAAAACAAAAATTTTTAAAGGGGAACAGTAAGAAAATCCCTTAGAATATTAGCAAAATTTGGAAGAATTATTTGCATTCTGTGAGCTGATGGAAGTAAAAAAGACAGTGATTGTGAGTAACCATTTATATGGTACAGCCAGAGATTGGTGGCAGTTGCTATTTGAAAAGCAACAGATTTTTGGGGATCATAAATATCTCATCTTAGCTGGTTTCTGGAGGGAGGATAGGCAAGATAGTGTTCGATATAAGATCTCACAAGAAAAATATAACAATCAAAAGAATAGTTATCCACAATTCTTCCACAGTCAAGCAGTAAAGCTTAAAACACTAACTGTGTTCCACTGAGTCACATAAAGTTAGGGTGATTAGGTACAATTTACCTCATCATATTGAGCAGGCGTTGATAGCTGCAAACCATTATACAATATAAAAGGTAGCTGAAGTCTAGAATCCTTGGAAATGAGTGAGAGGAAAACTGAGGGCAGTATAAGAAGTAATAGAGAGATTTATCCACCCTCAAGCAGTTTAGGTTTATCAATTGTGCAATTCCAGCATAGTAGTAGGGCATCCAGGAGTCATGCATGACTTAGGCAGAGCCCTTACTTCACAAAAAAAACCCATATAACTAGACCATTAGATAGAATTTAAATAGTAGGGATTATGCAACCCTCAATGAGTAATGCAAAAACATTTCCAAAGTTATTGATCATAGTGTAAGTAAAATGAGTGCATTGAACTAGATAGGGCCTCAAGAGACAGTTCATCACTCCAGGATTTCTATATTTATTATAATGGGGATGAGGTGATGTGGCAGCTTAAGACAATAAACAATGATCTGGATTATTTAAAAAAAAATCAACCAATTAAATCTCCCATAGTTAATAACTGTCCAATCATTATATTATCAGTGGCAGAAATCTTTATTAATGTTTTAATTGATTCAGGAAGCCAAGATTACATTTTATCAGAAAAAGTCTATTTAAGAATGAATAGTATAGATCAAACTCTTCCTATCTTGCCTATAAAAGCAATACAGGTTATACTTGCTAATGGAAAAAAAGTAAGATTATATAGCAAACAAGTTTATCGTACTTTAAAAATGAATAAAATGCACTTTGAACATCTTCTTAATCATACCAAGCTTAATTCATGAAGTGATAATTGACTCGGACTTTATGAAATTTGAATTCTTATTCTATTGATTATCAAAAAAAAAAAAATTTCAATGCAAAATGAGGCATGTTAATTTGTAACTAAAAAACTAATCAGTCAGGTCAATTAATGTGTATACAAGAGGTGGAAATTGATGTAAATATTAAGTTTAAGTTAGAGGGTTAATGATTAAAAATATACGGCATTACATTATCAAAGTCAATCTTATATATTCCAGAGAATACCATTCAGTTAGTAAAGAGATGTTGGCTTGATCAGATGTTTAAACATGGTCTTCTCTGAGCGATTAAAAACCTTATAATCATGTACATAGATGATATAGTTACAGTATCTAAAAACTTGATTGACCATCTGCAGCATCTTGAAATGTTTTTATCTGAATGTTCTGCAAATAATATAAAAATCAATTTAGAAAAATGTACAACTGCTGTGAAAGAAATTACATTTCAAGGTCATTTAATTAGTAGAGAGGATCAAACCCCATTCTGAGAAAGTAGCAACTATTCAAAATTTTACCATACCCAGAATGCAAAAATAATTGTGTTCATTTTTAAGTTTAGTCAATTACTACTATAAATTTTATAAAAACTTGGCATTTGTTACTGTATATCTTTCAGTATTGCTTAAAAAGATTGAAAGATAGTGGTGGACCCAGAACATGCCAATGAATTTGACAAAATCAAAAGGACTTTCTTAAATCATGTCATTTGGCTTATCCAAACTTTGAATGAAAATTTTACTTACAAACTGACAGCAGTGGATTTGGGTTGGGTGGTGCTATACTAGATAAATGATTTGGGTATACCACAGGTCATATATTTTCTTAGTAGACACTTGAAGGGGCAAGGAATCAAGTACACGACAACCAAGAAAAAGGTCCTAGCTCTGGTTTGGTGTTTTCAAAAGTTGAAACAAATTTTACTAGGCTTGGTCCTAGCTGTTGTTTGGTGTCTCCAAAAGTTGAAACAAATTTTACTAAACTTGGGAGTAGTGGTTTTATCTGATCACTGCAGCCTGGAATTTTTAAATAAAAACTATCTTAGTAATGAAAGAATAATCAGATATAGCCTTTATCTCCAGCAATTTAATTACAGCATGGTGTATTGTAAAGGAAAAGCTAATGTTATTGCAGACATGCTAAGCAGACAGACATCCTGTAAAATTTAATTACAGCATGGTGTATTGTACAGGAAAAGCTAATGTTATTGCAGACATCCTGTAAAAGTAAATTATATAAACCCACACACTAACAATATAATAATTAGTAATATAATTTTATTATTAAAAGAATCAACTCTTAAAGATTATAGAAAACTGGCAAATTTACAATCACAAGTAAATAGACTAATGAAGATTAGGGATATTTTATCCAGTCAAAATAATCATCAAAAGAATCAATTCTCAGCTTGAGTTAAAAGTCAATATAAATTAATTAACAACATCTTAGTAAAGAAAGTAAATAATCAAGATGATAGGTCGTGGAAAGCGGTAGTTCCCCCTTGTATGGTAGACAAAGTAATTCAATATGTCAACTGTCAGTATGGCAATTATGAAGAAAAAAAAGTTGAATACATTTTAAGACTACTTTATCTGGGATAAAATGACTAAGACTATATATAACAGCCTTAAATCATGTGAAATATGCTTAAAAACTAAATACAGCAATAAATCATATGCAGAGATTTTACTGCCAATATTATCTGATAAACCAAATGAATTATTGGCTATTGATTTTTAGACCAACTTCCACCTTTTAACCACCAAAAATTTATATTGATATATGACATTTTCACAAAGTATGTATCTGCATATCCAGTACCCAAAGCTGATGTTAGAAATGTGATTAAATGCCTGGATAGCTTTCAATTTCCTTTGGTTGGTAGGCTTGATTCATTCTCTGTCTGACCATGCAACTGCCTTCATTTCTAACACTTAGAAGATATGGATTTGAAAGAATAATGTAAAACAAATTATGAGTTCCATTAGAAACTCACAATCAAATCCATGTGGGTGATGAGGGAGTTGGGAAGGTTATTCAGAGTTTATTTGGATCAAATGCATGGGCAGTGGATGAACAAATTACCCCAGGTAATAAAGTATATCAATAAGACTATTAATGAATCTACTAAATTATATCCATTCCAGTTGCTCTTTGGGAAACCAGAACCAATCTTATAAAAACACCATTACCAAATATTCAAGAACATATAAACCTGGGGGATGATCAACAGAAAGCTAAAGTTAGTTTGAAAAAAAAAGGGGGCTAAGCAGATCAGTAAATCCAAAAATATACCATATCCTTTCAAAATACATGACTATGTACTTGTCAGAATGCCTCATGTCAGCAATACCCAAAAACAGACTTTCAGAAAATTTCTCAACCTTTACAAAGGTCCCTATCAGATAAGTAAAAATATAACAGAAAATGCCTTCCTCCTCTCCCCGAAAAGAATTTGAGGTACTTACAATGCATGGAACTTTAAAACCTGTCCCACCCAACAAGTAAGATAGGGGGAAAGTAGTTATATATATCAGCCACTCTATGTATCACTAAGCTATTTATCCATATGGGTCATGAATAATAATTAAGTAATTTATCAATGTTAAATTCGAAATTTTCTATAAAAGGAGGGATTTGTAACTAATGGTTTTCACCTAAGTTTCCTAAGCTTGAAATTTAAATTGTTATTAGTAAGTTAGCTAAAAATTTTCTTCATGTAATATGTTAAATTCTTGATAAAAACATGTTTAGATAATAGTGATTTTAAATAAACATTAAAGTGTGGATAAACTTTAACAATTATTTGACGTGTAATGCAATCTCATTCGTAGATACTCAAAATGAAAGTAGCTTATTTGTTAATATAAAGGTAAAAGGAATATAAAGCACTGTAAGCAGTCAAAATGAATATGTAATTATTTATTGAGTATATTTAAGGGGTAGTTGTTAATGAGTATAATAGATAGAGGAAAGGATAAATATTTTTCAGGATTGATAGAATCATTAATTACTAAAAAAATTTAATTGTAGGGAAATGGATGTTTGGGAAGTAAGGATTAGCTATAAAATATCCATAGAAAGAAATTTGAGTGATGAATTAAGGATTAAGCCAAACTGTTAGAATTGATCGAACAAAATCGCATGTGTGTGAGTATGCAAATTGGGAATGTATAAAAAATTTTAATTATAAAATTAACCAATCCATCTTAATAAGGCAAGTGGATATCATTCGAAAGCCTGTTGAGAGGGTCAATAATTTTATTCAAATTTCGAATCTATAGCAGAAAGTCATCTTTCAACATTTTGAGTTCAAAGTTCGTCTGCTATTTATTTATTGTCATTATTAATAAAAATTTATAAGCTGTTTTCATTCCAAGCGAGAAAACATTCCATAAGAACCACATGATGTCTGTCTGACTGTAGACACTTAATTTTAAAACAATAGGGAATAGCCAATTAAAATTAGGATATAAAGATTTAATTGACAGAAGGCAGGGATCAGAGACTGATGGACAGGTCAAGATGATAAAACTTGAACATTTTCTAAAAGGAGGATTCTTCTTCATTTTCTCTTGGGTGTGCTTGTATAAAGATTGACAATTTCCAATTCATATAATATAGTAGTATTATCATCTGTACTGACTCCAATCTGATTCCAAAATATTGAATCAAATGGTATATTACTATTAAAATATAATGCGTGCTTAAACTTTTTATATCAGGTATGTGTTCTTTCTTCCTAAAATTAATCATCATCATGATTCGCAAAATGACTGACATTTTCACAATAGATTGGAAAATAGTACAGTGTTTGCCAAAGGCTAGTAGTTACTTTGAAGATAATATGGAAATCATAAATTGTATTAGCATTTTCTTCAATCAATTAATTATGATGTTTGATAAATATGACTGTTGGTGTTATAAAATAATAAATAAAAAAAAAGCAAAACAAAACTTATTCAAGAAAAAAGTGTAACTGAAATTGTAATCTAGAGTATATATGATAAATCCCACCTGGAATATTATTTCTATCACTAGTACCATACGAAACAGTTGTCAATGAAAGAAGTGTTGAGGATGTAATTGAAATTTAATATGTTATACCCAAAAGGAGATATTGTTGATATATATATAAAAAAACTCAATTGTTATGTCTCTAAATTGTGATAAAACTTGTTTAAATTACATGAAAATAGGAAATGCAATCCTATGTAAAGAAATAGCAAATATCTAACAAAAAATCAGATGATTGGGAACTTACTACCTCATTTGGATAATAATAATAATAATAATAATATTATTATTATTATTATTATTATTATTATTATTATTATTATTATTATGTTTCAAAGAATTTTATTAAACAAATGTTACATAGATGCTTTACAACAGACGATTGCATTCTGTTACATAGGCAATCATAGGACTTTGGAACAAGTTCTAAATTTTAAAATCAATTGTATTTTACATTTTAAATAATCTGTTTGATGGTTATTCTGTTATAGGTTTGATGGCTGTCTTATGAGTGACCATGTTGCTGCTGCAATGTCTGGAGTGCTAATTTTGTAATCCCGCTCTTTTATTTGTTGAAGTTTTTTTGTAAATGTTGCTGGATGTCTTCTTGTATTGTTACCAAATGTAAATGAGCATCTTGTGCACCAGTATGCATATAGTAAAAAAGTTATTGCTCGTATTGTTGGGGTAGAGTTTTTTTTTAAAGATTGTAATATGTTTATTAATGATGTATTTTTCCTTTGGTAAGTTTCTATTAACAATATGAGTATATTGGATAAACTTGTGCATGAATAGAATATATGCTGTTGTGTCTCTTCTGCTGTGTGGCAAAGATTGCAAAAAGGATCAATGTTTTTATATAGACATCTGTATCGAAGGAAATATGATGTTGGTAGTGCATAAAGGTTTATTTTTAATATAAAATCAAAATATTTTGGTTCTAATGACCATTTTTTGAATTTTTTCAATAATTGATAATTGCTAATTCCAAGCATTGTTGTTTGTGTGTCTCCAGGATTTTCTGGGTATAATAGTTTGTAAATTTGCCAGTATGAATATTTATATGTTGCCTCTATGTTAATTTGAGTAGATATTGTTGTGACACTTTGTATTAGTGAAGATAAATACTGTGAATTTGGAGGTGGAGTATCCGTTGGTGTAATTGTGAGCAAACACTGCTGCTGCTGCTGCTGCTGCTGCTGCTGCTGCTACTACTACTACTACTACTACTACTACTACTACTACGGGATAGTGGGAGTCTCCTAGATGAAACCCTTTGAATTAGTAACTGTTTGTTTTCTGAATTGGATGTTACATTGAAACCTAGTGAATTATTTCATAAAATTAATTTAAATAACTTGCTATGGATTAACTTATTGGATTTAAAGTAGACATACAGAGTTATTCACGGGATTACTGCATCTATGAGGATCAGCATGGAATTCAGGAGGACTACATTTTAGAGAGTATAAGTATAATTTTTATTATTAATGGTTATTTGCTTTGTCATCCATTTACTAAATGCATTATGATACAATTTGTTAGACTTACGAGTTGAAAGACAGAAAATATTTAGATTGCTTAGATTTAAGATTAGCATGGTAGCCCAAAATATGCCTTTGTTTATCATACAAATATGTTGCTTTCCCTTACTGATATTGAGAAAGATGCATGGGAGTGTATAGTGTGAAATATGTTTATTGGAATGGGTTATTATTTAAAATTATGATTATAAAAGAATTAATATGTTTTTCTATTTTAATGTATATGTTTGAGGTATTAACATGGCCTTGTCCCATTTTGGAGAAGTAGAAATTATTATGTGAACGATGCTCATTTCTGAATTTTTAAATATTTTTTATTGTTAACAACACAAAGGTATTTTACATGTAACCATATTTGGACTTGCAAAATTATAGGTTTATACATCGATGCAATACCTGTGTGTATAAGTTAAAACTAATCTTTGATATTTACGTGAATTGGCAACTGGCCTTAGTAGGTTAAAGATTGGTTAAGTTCTCACCATCTTGATGTGGGGATGGAGCATATTTTGCTCATCAAATAGTTTGTTAGAAATATTTTTTATTATTATAAGGAATTAGAGAATGAATTACTCACTCCATAGTCATGATACACTGTACAATGATTTCTATATTTAGTAGTAGTATTTTGTCCAAGCCCATTCTTATATATGCATAGCGATGAAGCTCTAGCATACTCTCAGCCCTGAGGAAAAGAGTCCTCTCTTATTCTTTGGATCATTTTGAATGCTACTATATTGATTTGTATATTCTCTTCCTTACAAATGTAGATGTATTTAAGGAGAATTGTGAAATAATGTTTATACTGATGGTAAGGTCATAAGATTGATTTAAGAATTCGTTATTTACTTGTAGCACATAAGAGTTAAAGTGCAATCTACTGTATTGATGTATAACATTAGGCTTTGCTTTGTACAGCTTGCTTACGAACCAATAATAATAATAGATTATTATTTTTAAATAAAAATAACACAATACATTGATTATTTCGTGTTAATCAGTGTGCACTTATTTCCAGCTGACAGCTAAAGCATATTTTTGCTGGATAAGTAAGGGAAATAAATATTACTCTGGTTGGAAACATTGGTTATGCTCAATATATATATGTGTGTGTAAATGCAACTTATAGGATAGCTAATTTCTTTTGTGTGTAACACTTAAAACTGTTTGTGTATGAATATGAAAATAGGCAGACATGCTATAGTGTAGAGATATTTAAAATTTTAAATGGGCATATAAATTTATTCTATTTAATGCTTAGTTTACAAGTGTACTTTGTTACTTAAAAGATTTTTTGCGACCAGTGTCACTAACTATATGTTAAGAAATGTAATTTAGATTTGAAGTTTGCGAAAATTAGAGTTAAATAAAATTAGTTAATAGTTGTTTATTATTACCTCAAATATAATTCCCTAGCATACTTAGGGTTCTAAAGATATATTAGCCGGTAAGCATAAGAATATGATTCCTTAGCAACTGTGAACCCCTTTTTATTGATAATATGACATTGATTTTTTTTTAGTTTAATCTAAAAGAAGGGAGAGCTACGAAGATGTGAAAATATTGTGATATATGTTATTATTATTACTGTTAATAAAATTTTATAATTTTAATAAAATTTTGTCTGTGTCTTAATGTTTTGGATCTCACAAATTTCAGAAATCCAATCATGTTCAAATCCAATCACATATCGATATTTTCATACTTAAATAAAATCATATCCTCATACAATTATAATTTCTACAAAATGAAGTAATGGAGAAGTATTTTCATTTAAATTTAAAAAGTCAATGATTTAAACACTGTAAACTCACATCACAAATATGTCAATTTACACAATGATTTTATTATCACTAAAATAGAGTTTATTATACTTGGTAGGATTATGATGCTGCAGGTGGACATAAAAGGAGAAACTGGTCTGGGGTTGGGGATATTCTGCAAAGCTTGTTAAAAGCTTATTTGTGAGCTCTATATATAAAATTTGTAATAATCTTGTTAAATTAGGTCAAGAACATATGACTTGATTTCTTTGTAATCATAATATATATACTTTTTAATAAACTTGTTTATAAATATTACCATTATATTCAAATATAAAAATCAAATACAACAATCAAATTATTATTTATTTTGCAATGCATTTCTGTATTTAAAAAGTACAAATTATTTGTCATAGTTAGTTACTAAAGTTTCACTTATGATTATTAAAGTTTTATATTGAAACAGATTGAGTTAAAGTTTTATATATTGTAACTGATTGAGTTACATGGCATGCAACAACATAGATGTGTGTGCATATATATATAATGTAAAGAAAAAGTAGAAATAAACACAGACAAAAAATTTAGTAGATATTTTCTACTTTCCTGGAATAAAAATAGTAAATAAAGGGTTAAATAATTCTGAATTTAAACATAATTTTATTTTAAATTAAAACACTTAAAAATGTCTAAATAATAATAATAATAATAATTATTATTATTATTATTATTATTATTATTATTATTATTATTATTATTATTATATAATATTAATAAGCCAATAAGCTAATACACATGCTCTTTGCAGATGTCACTATATAAATGAATACTTCCACTTTTTCAAACACAAGATAAAGTCTTTAAGAAAATATAGAATGAATCATCTATATTTTCGACCCAACCATATATATATGGGCAAATCTGAAGTGTTTGAAATGAAGAGCATGAAGTTATTAATTGATCACTGTAAAGTACTTTTTTACTATGTAAATGAATGATGCCAATGAAATTTCTAGAATTTGCAATACAACATTCTTATAATTAAACATATGTAAACAAGACATTTATTTTTTATATAGCACAATGTTTTTATAATCTATAATATTAATAAGCCAATAAGCAAAGTGCATGTGTATTAGCTTATTAATATTATAGATTATAAAAACATTGTGCTATATAAAAAATAAATGTCTTCTTCTTCCTCTTCTTCCTCTTCTTCTTTTTCTTCTTCCTCTTCCTTTCTCTTCTTCTTCCTCTTCTTCTTGCTCTTCTTCTTCTTTTTTCTTCTTCTTCTTCTTCTTCTTATTATTATTATAATTTTGAATTTAAAAACAAGCATGTCTACTGATAATTGTAAAAATATCTATCTTGAAAATCTTTTAATTAATGCTTGTACACATTACGTAAAAGTTTCTATTATCTATTTTGAAATCTTTTTAATTAGTTAAACTAATAAAATTTTCAAAATGTAGCTTTTAATTAATAAGTGCATTTGGAGGGATTACTATTGTTTTTAATCAAGACAGACTAAAAACAGTCATTGTGTTTTTAAATTCAGTGCTTTTATCACTTCACCAAGACTATACATGGCTGATAAAAATATCAGTTCAGCCTGGATTGTAGTTTTTGAAAAGTTCATTCTGGTTTAAATTTTTGCAGAGCAGTTACCTAGAATTTTTGCTGTAGTTTGCAGTATTGCTGAAATTGCTTTTCCAGAGTTAGAGAATGAACATGAAATAATTGAAGGCAGGGCAGTAGATCCATGAGCTGCTACTATTTTTCTTCACAAGTTTTGATTTACATAAAGCTGGGTCACTTCTAAATCATTAGCCCGAATGAGGACAAAATAGCTTGCTGACCTGAAGTTTACCAAATCCCAGTTTAAGTGGAACCAACTGCAGAACAACCCTTACCTGGACCAAAAACTGAGCTTGCCAAGACAACACCATCAGTTGTTGAAAAAGTAATTATACGTATGCTGATGTATCTATATGCATTAAAGTACAGATAAACACACACATATATATATATTGTACCGAGAACATACTTGGTACATAATAATTTTATCTAAAAAAATATTAAAATAAAAATCTTTCGTAAAAGAGTTTGAAATAAAAGTTAGAAAATAATTGATTAAAAGTGGGAAGGGGTTTTCTTTAGAAAAGTTAAACTAAAAGTTTTATAAAAAGAAATAAAGAGTTTTTCTTATTAGTATTCGTAAAAAATAAATAATTAAAAGTTTCAAAATATAAATCTCTTTTCATTCGAATTAAAGAAAAAGTAATCTTAAAACTAGCTTTGATGTGTAGAATAAAATTATATATGTGCGTGTGAATGTAAAATAAATGTATCCGTATTAAAGAAATAAAAAATAACAAATGGAAGTTAAAAATTAAAAACACTCAGCGACGGCTATTAAGTAAAATATAAAACAACACATTTGCATGGCTACTACTAATTAAACGATCTTCAAAAATGTGATTATCAAAGGAATTTCGACTAGAGATATTGCCAGAGGATATTAAAAGGACATGTCATAGGTATAAATAGCTAATTTTTATTGGACATTCAATGAGGTCAATCAGTTGAGTTAATTGGATCAGATAACAGTTCCGTTTATTATGTATCAGTCAGAAATGCAGTGTTAAACCCTCAGAAAACATACATCTTTCTCCAGTCTGAAGTCTGATGAAAACAGCCAATATACCTGAACTTAGTGATGCCTGCATAACAACTTTGAAGCTGCTCAATATCTAATTGTCTCCAATAATAATAAAAATGAATAATAATGAAACTCCTCAAGGAAACGTCCTAGCCAGCTTGGAATATTCGTAATGGAAGCAGCAACCAAGAAGAAAACAAAGTTCTAAATCTACGTTCAAAATCCTAGGTCAAACATTTTCTTATTTTCATTTATACAGTAGCCATCACATTTGTGTGAATCCTCCAAGAGCTGAATTATATGAACTCTATAGCACATAAACATGAACTATTAATTTGTGTGTTTTAAATATATTTAAGTTTCAAATACTATTAATGATTTATTATTATATATGTGAGTGAATTAAATGTGTGCATGATAAAAATACAAATAGTATGATAGTTAAAAATTACAAAGATATTTAAATTTAGTATAATTAATGTTAGTTAAAATAAATTGTCTTTGAACTAAAACTTTATTTGTCAGTCAATTCTTTTTACCATTTCCTTTTACCAATCTTTTCATCAATTCTTTTCACCACTAATTTTGTATAATCTGTTATTGATTGCAAGTAGATGAGCTAGTCTATGGGTATAACTTAGGTGTTGAGATAGTGGCCATTGCTCAAAGTGCATTGTTTATTTTTCTGAATAAATTGCTGGCACCCATGTTTACACAAAACAAAAAAGTGCTCTGAACTTGGTGTGGAACTCAACAGTCGAGAAGAAGTTATGTCCTGGAAATGTGACACTAGTTATATAATTTATAGCTATCGCTTGGTCATACATACTTTCTGAGTATTGTACCTGTCAAAAAATCCAACAAAAAAATTGCAAGTTGGATCCAAACTTAGCTGAACCAAACTGAATTCAAACCCCAACTCACCAGCTCAGACTAGTAGAAATCTAAATCGAAGGCACAGTGCTATGCACCAAGAAACTAGCTCAACGGTTGGTGAGAATCAGAGACCCCTGAACTGACAATATCTGATAATAAACTGACTAAAATAATTTTAAATCGAATCATATGTAGATATTCGGGTTGCCAACCCAGACAGTGAGTATTAACATTAAAGTAATTATGAAAGATTTAAGAACTAAGAAACAAAGTGTGTTTAGAAAATATTTAATAATAATAATTTGTTTGGTTTGAATTTTAAATAAAGATTATTAAATTAATTAATTCTAGTCCTTAAACAAAGTTTATAATTAAAATATGAGTGGTGGTCCTTATTATATGCCAATGAATATTATGCAATATTTGAAAGTCTATGTCTATGCCCCCAACAAGAAATAAAAGGCAGATAAAGGTATTCATTAGTAAAGGAAATTATTACTCTAATTTTATACGAAAGAATGTGATATTTATTTTCACATTCGCAAATCCATTCATGAAGAGCAAGATACATATTTTAGGGCATAACTTTAATCTTTATTAGAGAACTTATTTTGAGATATAATGGAGAATTTGTTGGACTTTAATTTAAATCACTTCATCACGAATTACGAGCATCAGAGCTGGCTTTACCGGAACAGAGAGGCAACGGTGTTGACGAATTATGAGCTATAAAATGAAATTGAAAGACGATAGCCAGTCGATAATCAAAGTCCTATGGTGGCTTGCATCTGACAAGTCTTATGCCCTTTGACTAATATGAACAGGAGAGGAAGTGCTTTCTTCCTCGATAATTTAAAATAACAGAAATATGATCACCGACCAGCCTAACGGAGCGGAAGATTGCCCTACGTCAGCAACGTTTGAAGATGATGACTTGATGGTCATCGTTTGAATACTAAAACCCATATAGAATGCTCTACATGATGACTTGATCAATTAATTAAAGTCAAACAAGCTTTTAATGAAAACTATTTTAAAGTATTTGTAAATCATATTAATTATGCCCCAATCATCGTGCCCTTCCTGAATCTTAATAGCAGGTAACAGAAATTTGAATTAGAATATATTTGATTCCTTTATCGGCCCTTTTGCAATAAAAACATTTTAAGATTATATATGAATAAATAAATATTAGTGAAATGAGAAAATAGTGGTGGCATAGATTAGAAGCGGAGCTAATAATTTATTATTAGCCAATGATAAAAATAACAATCATTTAATAATTTCTGTCGACTCGATGATTGATCGAACTGTATAAATCTAGTTCTAATGGGCAAGAATTAACTATCAGAATTAAACTTATATTACTTGTATAAGGCAAAGGAAATGAAGGAGATCATGGAGTCGAAGGATTATTGGCATATAATTAAAAATAACAACATTAATAAATTTACTCAATAAATATACATAATAAAATAAATGAACCACCACGTAAGAAAGGAAAGTTAAAGACTAGAGGTTGAGAGAATTATGCTATAATAGCATAAATAAAAGTAAGTTTACACAGAGATTATTACACAGAGATTATTACATTTATAGAATGAAAAGAGCTCTTAAAGGGAGTGTAAAGTAAAGTTCGGAACTGGCCAGAAAGTTTAAGGTTCATTATGGAAATATATTACCCATTTCTTCCAGGCTGGATCCTTGGGTTACATGTCTGAGTTGGTAAAAATGTAGGCATCATTTGATTGATTACTTCAACAGCATTTTATTTGATTTTGGCAGCCTGATTTGTCCAGAAAGAATTTAGCAGCTCCATTGAAGATTCTCAAAGGGCTTCAGGAACCATAGCCAGATTCCTGACGTTTAGCCCCTTACCATGATAGCAACAATTTTTGAATTCATGATTTTGAACAGCACTTTACTGGCACTTTTATACAACAAAGATGGTTTCTTTTTTCCAAACTTTTCAGAGCTGTATATATACTGTCCTCTGATGCCTTCAGGCTAGCGCTTTTTTCATTATCACTGTTTTTAGATTTACTGGTTGTTTTTAGCTACATTCCTTCGTTAAGGCTTTCAAACTCATTAACTTGAATTCATTTTCTAATTAGAAAATGAATTCTTAAAATCAGAAAATGATTTTAATTAGGAAATCCTTATCTTTTTTTCTAATTAATAAAACTTTAACTGTTGTTTTTGGAAAGGGAAAATCTGAAAGCTTATCGAAAGAATGTAGCTTTTAATCAATAAAACTTTAGCAAATTATTTAAAAATAAAATCAAACATTCCCAACACAATGAAACTTTTGAACAATTATATATATTTAAAATTTACAAATATATATGCACAATCCATGCAATTATAATATATAAATTCATGAATAATTCTATCATGAATTTATTAATAGAATTGATCAATTTAAATCTGAAACTAATTAATTTTAATACGCATTTATGAAATAAGTTATTCTTTATGGAAATTAGCATGGATTGAATGTTTAAAGCCCCATTGCATCGAAAATTTAAGGTTAGTACTAGGCTTTGAAGTGGGCTTATGGCTAGATGTCATGAAACTAGGATTGAACTCAGATCCAACTGCTTCATTTCATTTCACTTCAAAAAAAAAACAATGAAAAAAAAATGTCTTTACTTATACATGATACATTCGCATAAGTGTACTCGACTAATTGGTAGACTCTGGGAGAAAGCATTAGTGTGAGTATCATCTGTACAAACTATAAAAATTATACATGTCTCATTGCGATCATTTTTTTTATATTATCTAGCTTATAAATAGAGCCGTTAATCAAGTCTCATTTTCCCTATGGTCATGTCATCAGTTGGTCATCTGCATATATATATCTGTCTCTTCATTTAATGGTTGTCTTATTGTTTCCCTGGATTAGGTGGCACATATGGTTTTAACTTTTGATAATGGTCATAGTCTTGGTCCTTTCTTGTCGGTGTCAAGTTCCCGTAATCTATTGCTGTCAGTAATTCTATGGCCTTTTCTGTGACTGAATGCACAAAACAAAATTCTTTAACATTATCTAAATGAGCAAGGGGGTTCCCTCCTGGGTCTTCTTTGAAAATTTGAGTCTATATCGAGGATCCAGGAAATGGCATCTGTAAATTCCTCATACTAAGTTGAGGATTCCATCATCTGTCCCATTTCTTCTTTTGGTTTTATTTTACTAGTGGCCTGAACATCTTCTTTTTCCCTTTCTGTATTTATATCAGCTTCTTCAACCGTTTCTTGATTTGACTCATCTTCTCCACTCTCATTTTCTTTGCTATCCACAACTTCTTTTGGTGTGGTCTGATCATCTTCATCATCAATTTTTGGGGCTTCATAAGGATTTATTTCTTGCTGATGCTTTACATTCTCTTGGTTTGAGTTGATTTGGATCCCTCATTCTTCCTCAAGCCTTAAAATCCTTTCCATCATCATCATCATTAGCTTCCTGTCTTCTCTCATTTCTCTGAGGGTCATATGTAAAGTGTCTCTTTACATTTTTGAAAATAAGTAAATAATATAAATTAACAATGTGAATCACAAACTTGTGGCACTTTTTTTCTGAATACTTAAATAATAACTTTTTCTTTCATACAATTAATTAGGTCTCTGACTACTGGTCCCATTGTCCCTATCTTCATTAGCTGCTGCATATTATTTCCCCAATCTATGTAATCTGCCTTTCTAAATTTAGTTTTAGTTTACCTATGTTTTCTTGGTTAGCTCTTTCTATTAATTCTTTGACAGAGACATGTATTTTATTTAAAAAAAAACTATTAGATATGAGAAAAACAAACATTACTCACTTTCCCTCTGTTCAACTATTCTCCCATGTCTGTAAAAAAAACTATACAGATAAGTAGTGATATACAAATATTTATACATATATATTAGCAGGTATTACAAGTAATTCTCGGTACTGGACACATTTGGTTTTTTTATTATTTAGACAACTAACCCAATACTGTGCTGACAATCAAATTTGCAGACAAATTTATTTATATGGGTGCCAGTGAGCAAAATGAGATCAATAGAGCATGTGATATAACCCATTGACCCACAAACAACATATGACTGACTTAATTTTGATAAAACAATTCGATTGATGACTATTTATTATTGATTAACAAATGACGTGTTACTGACCTGAGTTTAAATATAGGAGTTCACTACTTCATTTTTACTAAGCATGAGGCTTTCACACACAAAGAAAAAAAATGTCAAAATTAATATTACACAATAACTTTTATCTGTTGATATCATTTTTAATCTTGCTAGCATGAAAGTGTGTAAACCATTTAAGGATTTTTGCCAACTGCATCTGGCTGCTTGGTGTACACAAAAGGTCTTCACCTGCTTTGAGGTTACTCTAGAAATTATTGTCATTAAAGCGTACTGTCACTGCATCAGACCGCTTGACAGATAATTCCCAGTTTGAAGGTCTTTGCCTGCTTTGAGGCTACTAAGAATATGGAGCAAACATTTAATATAAGTGCTAGCAAGCAATATTTGGAAATTTAAAACTTTTAACATGATATCATATTGGATATTTTTAATTATAAGACCGAGATAAACTAATTAATTTTGACACAGAAAAATATTTCATCTAGTTTTACCCCTTGCTTTAACTCTTTCCCCACCTCTTACGAGGCTCCTTGTCGACATCTGACATCACTCTAACTCAGCCAGTTTTTATACGAAAATATTCGTTAAACACGTATTGAATTCGTTTATAAAGGTTCTGTAAGATGGTGCCATCTTCCGATTTATTTTACAAGTAAAAAATAAAAAAAAATGCATTTAAACCTAAACAAAGAAGGAACATTATTTGTGATTGGTTCTTAGCATGCTCTCAGCCGAAAAAGACATTCTGATTGGCTGGAAAGAACAAAGAAACTGCCTGATCAAAGAAAATAAAGAAAAATGCTGAGATTTTCATTTCGAATATGATTTAAATTATTATAAAAGAATATTTTGAGAAATTAAAATTATTGTCAGAGAGAATAATAAAAAAACAAAATTATTTTCGAAAAATATTGAAGATTTAAGTAAAAATATTGAAGATGTAGTAAAAAGAAATATTTACTTTTCTATAACGTAAAAGTCGATCTTTTTGTTTATATTATAGCTTTTATGTTGCCGATATTGAATATTTTAGAATAAATAAATAGCAATTTATTTTTGAAAGAACTTTCGTTCTCTTCATAACCTGAAAAATTAATAATATACTTTTTATAAACGTATCTGAGTTGAATTTAATATTATAGGCGAATATGTTTTAACAATAGGCTTCGTCTTCAGTTTGTGAGTTGGCCAATTAAAAGATTTGATTTTTATCTGATACAACCAATAATAAAATTAGCGGTTAAAAGGTTAATCTATAGACTCTTACTACTTTTCTAACGATAATTTTCCTACTGTCACGAACGCATATAACACAAACGTATAATATATATACTGATATAGTACACGTATAATTAATTTATATATATTCTATCATTACTTTTCTTTGAATAATTATTCTGACTAGCGAATCCTTTACTGAACGAATATTTAAAAAATAATCTTGAAAATATTTTTATAAGAAAGAAAATTACAAAATGTCATTTTAATTTCTTCAATTTTCACATAACTTTTCTCTTAAATATATACAACACTCTTTAAAACATTGCTCTGTACTGAAACATTTAATTTATTGAGATCTCAATTGACTGAGTAACTAAGATAATAATTACTATCTCCAGGGTATGTGTGGGGACTTATTAATCGAAGCCCCAATGATTGGGCAGCCAAAAACATAACCATGTACCTGTTGAAAAACCCACCAAAAAAACTGCAAGTCGGATCCAAACTCAGCTGAACCAAACTGAATCCAAACCCAACTCACCAGCTCAGATTAGTAGAAATCTAAATCGATGGCACAGTGATATGCACTAAGAAACTAGCTCAATAGTTGGTGAGAAACAGAGACCCCTGAACTGACATTAATATCTGATAATAAACTGACTAAAATAATTTTAAATCGAATCATATGTATATGTTCGGGTTGCCAACACAGACAGTGAGTATTAACATTAAAATAATTATTAAAGAATTAAGAACTAAGAAACCAAGTGTGTTTAGAAAATATTTAATAATAATAATTTGTTTGGTTTGAATTTTAAATAAAGATTATTAAATTAATTAATTCTAGTCCCTAAACAAAGTTTATAATTATAATACGAGTGGCGGTCCTTATTATATGCCAATGAATATTACGCAAAATTTGAAAGTCTATGTTTATGCCCACAACAAGAAATAAAGGCAGATAAAGGTATTCATTAGTAAAGGAAATTATTACTCTAATTTTATACGAAAAAATGTGATATTTATTTTCACATTCGCAAATCCATTCATGAAGAGCAAGATACGTATTTTAGGGCATAACTTTAATCTTTATTAGAGAACTTATTTTGAGATATAAGATACAATTTGTTGGACTTTAATTTAAATCACTTCATCATGAATTATGAGCATCAGAGTGGGCTTTACCGGAACAGAGAGGCAACTGTGCTGACGAATTATGAGCTATAAAATGAAATTGAAAGACGATAGCTAGTTGATAATCGAAGTCCTATGGTGGCATGTGTCTGACAAGTCTTATGCCCTTTGACTAATATGAACAGGAGAGGAAGTGCTTTCTTCCTCAATAATGTAAAATAACAGAAATATGATCACAGACTAGCCTAACAGAGCAGAAGATTGCCCTACATCAGCAACGTTCGAAGATGATGACTTGATGGTTATTGTTTAAATACTAAAACCCATATAGAATGCTCTACGTGATGACTTGATCAATTAATTAAAGTCAAATGAGCTTTTAATGAAAACTACTTTAAAGTATTTGTAAATCATATTAATTATGCCCCAATCATCGTGCCCTTCCTGAATCTTAATAGCGGGTAACAGAAATTTGAATTAGAATATATTTGATTCCTTTATCGGCCCTTCTGCAATAAAAACATTTTAAGATTATATATGAATAAATAAATATTAGTGAAACAAGAAAATAGCAGTGGCATAAATTAGAAGTGGAGCTAATAATTAATTATTAGCCAATGATAAAAATAGCAATCATTTAATAATTTCTTTCGACTCGATGATTGATCGAAATGTATAAATCTAGTTCTAATGGGTGAGAATTACCTATCGGAATTAATCTTATATTACATGAATAAGGCAAAGGAAACGAAGGAGATCATCAAGTCGAAGGATTATTGGCATATAATTAAAAATAACAACATTATTAAATTTACTCAATAAATATACATAATAAAATAAATGAACCACCACGTAAGAAAGGAAATTTAAAGACTAGAGGTTGAGAGAATTACGATATAATAGCATAAATAAAAGTAAGTTTACACAGAGATTATTACATTTATAGAATGAAAAGAGCTCTTAAAGAGAGTGTAAAGTAAAGTTCGGAACTGGCCAGAAAGTTTAAGGTTTATTATGGAAATATATTATCCATTTATTCTGGGCTGGATCCTTAGGTTACACATCTGAGTTGGTAAAAATGTAGGCACCATTTTATTGATTACTTGAACAGCATTTATTTGATTTTGGCAGTCTGATTTGTCCGGAAAGAATTTAGCAGCTCCATTGAAGAACCATAGCCAGATTCCTGACGTTTAGCCCCTTACCATGATAGGAACAATTTTTGAATTCATGATTTTGAACAGCACATAGTTTACTGGCACTTTTCTACAACAAAGATGGCTTCTTTTTTCCAAACTTTTCAGAGCTATATATATACTGTCCTCTGATGCCTTCAGGCTAGCGCTTCTTTCGTTATCAATGTTTTTCAATTTACTGGTTGTTTTTAGATACATTCCTTCGATAAGGCCTTCAAACTCATTAACTTGAATTCATTTTATAATTAGAAAATGAATTCTTAAAATCAGAAAATGATTTTAATTAGGAAATCCTTATCTTTTTTTCTAATTAATAAAACTTTAACTGTTGTTTTTGGAAAGGGAAAATCTGAAAGCTTATCGAAAGAATGTAGCTTTTAATCAATAAAACTTTAGCAAATTTTTTAAAAATAAAATCAAACATTCCCAACACAATGAAACTTTTGAACAATTATATATATTTAAAATTTACAAATATATACACACAATCCACGCAGTTATAATATATAAATTCATGAATAATTCAATCATGAATTTAGTAATAGACTTCATCAATTTAAATCTGAAACTAATTAATTTTAATACGCATTTATAAAATAAGTTATTCTTTATGGAAATTAGCATGGATTGAATGTTTAAAGACCCATTGCATCAGAAATTTAAGGTTAGTACTAGGTTTAAAGTGGGCTTATGGCTAGATGTCATGAAGCTAGGATCGATCTCAGATCCAACTGCTTCAATATGTTCTTCCCTGCCTAAGGGACCAGTGTTTCAATCGGCTCATATTCAAACCCGGTATAATATATATATAAAACTGGTGAGTTAGTTTAAAATCCTTAAAATGAGTTTCAAAATTATAACTTAATAACTTAAAGTAAAACAAATGAATAATTTGCTTGAGTTAAACACCTAAAAGGAAAATGATTTGATATATATTGTATAACAGGGCTGGGTTCAAATCCTGTTCTAAGGCATAGTATGATACAAGCGAGCATATATATATACTCGATCAAATGTAATATTAAGTTAAATTATTTTTTTGTTGTTGTTTTGTCTATGCATGTGTGTATATATTTTAACCGGGTAAATAAAAATAGATTGAAACATAAGAGGGATGAGGGGTTATATGGTTTGTGCTCTTGTATTTTCTTTAAAAGTGTGTGTATTTATATTGCTGCATGGGTGAATAAGTGTAATAAATTCATAAAAAGAAAATTTACATGGCCAAGCTTTAATTCCAAGATGGACGACAAAGAAAAGAATTTCCAAAAAGATAAGTTAATTGCAAGGAAAGAATCAGAAAAGTTATATATTGCTATCTCAAGGAATAAAGTTATTTTAATTAAAAGGAAATTGATTCCAAGATGGATGACAAAAGACACAAATTCTAAAAAGATATATTAAATGAAAATAAAGAATCCAAAAATGTATAGATCACTATCTTGAGATAAAAGCTATTTTAATTAGAAAGAAAATATGATAAGTAAAAGACAATGAACAGTTGAGTGTGGATTTCAAGGTGTAATTAAAATTCTTGAACATAAGAAAAGAAAAGTTGTTGAAAGGTTTTCTATTTGCAAACCACATGGTTTCCTTAAAAGAGAAGAAAAGAGAATAATAGTATATTAATTAAGGAGTTTTGAAAGCTGAACTTGGAGAGGACATTCCAGAACTGTTACTGCCATGAGCAAGATCGTAAAGTAATCCGTTAAAAATTTATATATATTTGCCAACCATAAACAGGCTGGGGTAAAGGACAAAAGCGGACCGGGCTCTGCCAGCCATTTTGCGGATGTATTGCAGTTGCTGTCTATATACGAATGAAGCCCTTTCCAAACTACAGACAGATTGACATTCACCGAACACCATAGATTGTGCCTTACAGAATCAACAGAGAGCTACCAAAAATCACTTGTTCAATACATCACAACATAAAGCTAGTGAACATTACCATTCATATGCACCCGGGTAAAAAAAATCAAGGTAAAGCAAATAATTTCTTAAATGCCAGTCATCTTTTAAATAAGAACTTATTTTCAATAAAATAATAATAATGCATAAGGGCTAAAAGAAAACAAAGAAATCTTTGAAATAATGCCCAATATGATTCTATGAATGAATAGACTGGATAAGAACTCATTGCATTTAATTTGTATTCTATAATATATATGTTTTGTTATATTTATGAACCTATGCAGAGTATGTGTTTGCATGCATGTTATTCAAATATTTGAGCACAAACCAGTACATAATTATGGGATTTTGTTATATTTTTATTAATGAATATTAAATTTGTGTTTTAATTACAGGTGTGTGTGTTCTGTGTTAATTACTTTAAAACTTAGATCATATCGTAAAGTTAGGGAGCCGTATTTAAGAACAAAAATAATATATTCTGGGAATTGTTTATGCGTTTATGTGTGCCCTTGATTAGTTCCCCATCTCTTTCCCATGGTTATCCACCACCACCCCCTGAATAAGCTAACCAGAAGTAGAAGCTCTATCTATTAGAAATTGATACTCAATCTCTCCCAGCATAATATTTTTTATTAATGAATATTAAATTTGTGTTTTAATTACAAGTGTGGGTGTTTGTTAATTTCTTTAAAACTTAGATCATATCGTAAAGTTAGAGAGCCATATTTAAGAACAAAAGTAATATATTCTGGGAATTGTTTATGCATTTACGTGCGCACTTGATTAGTCCCCCATCTCTTTCCCACGGTTATCAACCACCACCCCCTGAATGAGCTAACCGAAGGTAGAAGCTCTATCTATTAGAAATTGATACTCAATCTCTCCCAGCATAATTCTTATTTACTTGTAGATAGGATTGGTGCTTGGAGTCAACAACTGACATTCATAATATGCTGGGCAAGTGATAAGAGTACCATGTAGAACTAACTACATATGTATGTTTACATTATAATTTTCTTCTAAACAAAAAAGAGACTTAGATTTTAAATATGTAAATACGCATATACCATATATATATATATATATATATATGCAATTTGCACAGGTGGCAAACTGTTACAATTGTATTAATAACTTTCAGTTAACTTAAAATAGGAATACACTCAAATATTTATATACTCTCTAATTAAACTATTTATTAATCAAAATATATTTGACTATTTATTTATATATATATAAACTTTGAATAATACGTACTTTAATGTCAAGCTTTTAAGTAATCACCAGATTTGAAATTGAAAAATAAATAATAATATATATATTTTATAATATTTTAATATTTATTTAAAACAATAAATATTTAAATCAAGCATAAAAATTGAAACAAAAACACACGAGAAGATGATCTTTTCAGTCTTTTGTTAATAAAAAGGAGAAAAGAAAACGGTTTTTTTTTTTTAAATAACTTTTTATTTTAAAAAAAACATTATTATTCTACATTGGAATTGAATTTTAACTGTTACAAATTAAAACCTATGGATTAAAAAAGATTACAAAAAAAATTTTTTTAATTTTCTTCTAAATCTAAAAGAGAATAGCAATATATAAAAAAGAACATCTATTTAAGTTATTGGAAACTATTTTATTTTAATACTTTGTTTTTCTACATATATATACGTATTTAAAATAATTATATATATATAAAGAATATTTCAATGTGTAGTGAGTAAAAACAACATTGTATTGTAAAGGTTTCAAAACCAACTTTCATGCTAATTTAAGATATTTATTGTGTAGAACGTCTAATAGAAAATGGAGATCAAGAACATCAATTTTCAAAGGATATATATTTTATCTTATATCAGCCAAATCATTGGATAATATTAATAATTTATCAATTTAGGGTAAATAAATAATTGCTGTACCAATAGATTAATATACTTCGCAGGAGAATTCCATTACGATTATGAACTACAGACTTAAAGATCCATTCTTAACTCAGGAAAATAAGTTTTTCTTTATTTATTTATATATATTCTTATTTATATTAATTTAATATGTTTAGTGTTATTTTATTTTTTTTATTATTTCAAATTTGGCATCGTTTCATTTCTAGTAGGAATATTCAAATTTAATTTTATAAACGTAAATTGAAAGTTTGACAAAATTCATCAAAATTAGATGAAGTATAAAAAAATGGTTATTATTTAACAGATATTAAAACCAGGATTATTATATTTACTATATAATATAATAAACATATAATGTATTTATTTTATTAAAAATGTATATAAAAAAGTTATACAATTGTAAATAATACTTATATAATAAGAATTATGAAACATATGAATTAAGATTTAAATAAATTAATAACTTATTTAAATTATTAATTTTTGAATTTATATATTGTTTTATATATCTGTTAATTTGAATTATATTCTTTACTTTTGAAAAGTTTATTATGGTATGAAATTTTATGATAGGATATTGGATGAGAATATTATTTATTAATCTCTTGAAATGATAAAATTCATCCTTATCTTTTACATTATATTTTTATTGTTTATTAAATATTAAGTTATTAATCTGATCTCTCTGCCTAATCATTATTATATTATGTATTTATAAATAAATACATAATCATTATTAGTTACATAACAATTATTATATATATGTTAATATTATAAACATCATATGAATATCATTTATTAGTCAATGCTTATATAAAAACATATTAGATAATGACTTGTTTAAAATGATCCCTGAAGACAGCCAATTACAAATTCTCCATGAGTTTGAATATCATGGCATAATTGTGAATGAAAGAGGGATGAGATATGAATGAACTAGTCTAAATTATATCAAAATTTATTTAATAATTATTGAGTTAGCATAGTAAAGATGGATGTAATCATGGACTTAGCATTTCATTGTGTCATTTCCAGTATTCTACCTGAAGACCTAAAGTCTGATTGTAGTGAAATGCATACTCTCTTTCTGGTGAAAACTGATGTCCCATTTCATATGATGCATCAACTAGGGTGTTGAATCTATCATTTCATCCTGTTACATATGGTGCCCCAACTATGGCATTGAATCTAGATTATATATCATTATAGCCTTGAATCATAGATTCTATCTTGTTACATATAGTGACAAAGTGATGGCTAGATTAAGTGATGATTCTTGGTAACAAGTATGTTGTTATGAAGATTCATATGGTGTTTATAATTGCAGGAATAAAATGAATATTGGCAATGTTAAATATGATAAAAATAAATTAGATATTAGAAACATAAGTTTCTAAAAAAAAAAAATAACCAATGAATTTTTTTTAAAAAAATTGAAAACATATATATATAAAGAATATTAAAAATGATAATATATATATTATAATTTATAGAGATCAATATTTAAATAAATAATTATTAAATTGTGTTTTAAATAAGAGTTAAGTGAGATAAAATTTTAATATAGATATAGGTGTTAAAAAATACACATATATCCTATAGAACATCATAAGTATATATAAATAGCATGAAGTGGTAAAGAACTCTACGGTATAATATGTTATAGTTATAAAAATATATAAACTTTATTAATATTTGAATTTAGTTCAAATTTATAATGCTTAGAAATGAAAAAATGTTTTCAAAAGAAGTTATTGAGTGCTCTAATCAAATGCAAGATGATATGCAAAATGAATTAAGTGATGATATTAATATTACAGAACAATCATCATTAGTACAAGCACCTGGCGGTTCTACAACCATAATTGAATACCCTCAACAAACACAGAATTCAAATCAAGTGTTAGCTCAAACACAAAATATAGTTGAAGAAGATCTAAATCAATCATCTAGAATTGAGATTAATCAATTATTTAATGTTGATACATCACAAGCTATAGATGATAACACAGCTATAACACATATGTTACAAATGTTTATGAGTGATTTGAATAAAAAATTAGATGATAATAATAAAAAATTAGATGATAATAATAAAAAATTAGACAATAATATTAATAAAAAATTAGATGATAATATTAATAATTTAAGAAATGATATGAAAACAAATATAAATAGTTTAAAAAAAGATTTGAAGGATGAAATAACTGAAATTGAGAATAAATTATCTACTACAATGGAACAATTCAATTTGAATTTGGATAATGTTCAAAGAGATATCATAGAAATTAAACAAGCATTAAATGATCTAAAGAATGAAATTGATGAAAATAATTCAAAATGTCAACAACGGTTTAGTGAATTCCAAAATGACATCATAGATAGATTGAATGTTAAAAGTGATGAAATATATAAAAATCAAGAAATTTCTAGAGAAAAAGTAAAGGAAGAACAAAATAAAATACAGAATGAAATCCAAGAAGATAGACAAAGGACACATACAAGAATAGATCAACTTACTACTAAACAAAATAATGAGATAGAGACTCAAAATAATGTATTAGAGACTATTGATCATCAATTAAAAACTTTGGAGAATAAAATAATTTCAATAGAAATTAATACTAATAAAGAAACAAATATATTGGAAAAATTAAGTGAAGATACTACTGAAACTTGAAATAGAGTTAATAAGATAAAAGAATCAACTGATAATAGATTTTTAATCATTGAAACACAAATATGTAAGAAAACACCAATTATAGAAATGCATCAGGTTGAAAATAATATGGATACCCATAGTAGTAATCAAGAACAGAATCTTGGAGTAAATCATTTGGAAGTTATTCAAAAAGATCCACAACAAATAATTGACCCTTATGATCGATCAAATTTTCAGTATCATACAATGCCTGAAGTTGAAAATTATCCTAGTAATTTTGACTTAGAAGGGTTAAATTTAAATATTTGTAGGCTTAATCATAAAAATCAAACATCAACCTCTCAGTTAAACATTTTAGAAAAGCAAAAATTATATAATAATTCTATTCCATGTAATACAATTAATCAATTTGTTAGATTAAAAATGTTCAAGGAATATCACAATGAAGCTCCTATAGAACAGTGGTCTTCAATCTTTTCACACCTGCGGCCCGGCAAAAATAAGGCTAAGATTTCACAGACTGGCAGAAGTTTACAGATAAATTTTCTTAAAGATGTAACCTGCTTAGCCTTAGATAAGCATAATTGTTATAACTGACCAAAACAGCACACTAGTTATTGTGTATTGTAATGGTGTTGCTTACCTTCACATGCTGAACACAGAAAACAGTACAATAACAATCATTCTCATTAATGTGCTTGCATTTCTATGTTTATTATTTCATTGCTAAAACATTCAAGAATAAAATGTTATTCACCTGAATGTTGGGAAATATCATAGCTAGTGTAATTACATGGCAATGATTATGATAAATGTAATACCTGTATTTAATGTTAAATATACAAGATGGTTATATATATATATATATATATATATATATATATATATATATATGTGTGTAGGTAGTCTTTTGATAATAGTAAGGGCAAAATAGAAATCACATAATTAATCACCGTACAGTCAAAAAAAATTTGCCGTATTTTAAATCTGAAAAAATAAAACTAAACGGGTAAAAGTCTGAAGTTTTGATGTTATTGTAATTTTTTTTGTGCTGGTGTGTTGAAAGAATCAAAAAATGTAATTAATAGGAAAGTTGTTTTTTTTTAAATGGTAAAATAGATATCGCGTAATAGAAATAAAGCCAAAAAAAAAAAATCGCAAAGTTATTTTTTGTTTGTTTTTATTTTTAAAAAAAAGTTAACAGAAATTGGTTTTAAAAATAAAAGTTTTAGTATATTAGCAGTATACAAATAAAACCAAAAAATATCGCCTTATAGGCCAAAAAAAAAGTGGGCGTATTTTTAAACAAAAAGAAAATGAAACTTGAAAAAGTCAAAAGTTTTGATCTTGTTTTAACACATAAACAATGCTGACAAGCGACCGTGATTGGCTATCAAAAGACAACTGGAGTTGTATAATAAAAAACCTTTTTTTTTTTTAAATTTTGAATTTTTTTAGAAAAATAATAAATTTAATTCTATCTCTCCATAAACATCTGTGATAAATAGAAAAACAAATTAACTTATGTATGATTAGATTTCGTTTTTGTTCTGTTTCTTATTTTTTAACAGGGTAAAAATGCAATGAAAAAATAAATAAAAACTGTTTATATTAATTAAAAGTTTAAAATCTTATTATTTTGTTATTACTAACTTTCTTGCCAGTCTAGCGTGGCCCAGCAGAAAACATCTGCAGCCCGGTGCCGGGCCACAGCCTGGTGGTTGAGGACCACTGCTATAGAACATATTAGAAGTCTTAATCTTTATTTTTCCGTTAACTGAAATTTATCAGAAGGTGAAAAAGTGATCATTGCATACAGTCATTTACAAGGAGATGCATTAATGTGGTGGGTGTCTTTATCACAAACTCCATCTACTTATATGGAATACCAATCATTGTTGATTAAAAACTTTTGGAATAGGGATAGACAAGAGGCTTTGTTATACCAAATATTCCAAGATAAATATAGGCAGACATCTGGAGAAACCTTGACAAAATTATTTCATCATCAGGTAACTAAATTAAGAACACTTAATACCTATCATTTTAGTGAAGGCAAATGATTAGAATAATAAAAAAAATATTTACCGCTTAAAATAGAACAATTGTTATTGTGTACTAATGTAACAAGTAGCACAACTTTTGAATAATATTGATATGAACCAAACTAATTTAACAATTAGATTACCTGATTACAAAAAAGAGGAAACTTCAATCAATACCATATTTTATCATGGAAGGAAAAATAATAAAGATACTAATCATTGGAAGGTAAAGACATCTCAAAAAATATACATTATGACCTCTCTCCCAAAATAAATTGTGATAATTTAAATAAAATAAAAATCTTCTTCTTCTTCCACAGCTTGATTAATCCCACATCAAGTGGGGTCGCTGGTGCGGATCAATCTTCTCCAGGCTACTCGATCTAAAGTCATTTCCTCCCTAAGTGACATCTCCTTCAAGTCCTTTCTCACTCGATCAATCCATCTGATCTTAGGTCTACCCCTGGGTCTTTTCCCCGGCGGTTCCATCTCCAAAATCTTCCTTCCAATGTAATTTTCTTCTCTTCTCTTAACATGACCAAACCACCTCAACCTTGATTCTTTCATTTTTTCACTGATCATTCTCACTCTCATATTTTCTCGAATTACTTCATTTTTCACTTTGTCCTTTCTAGTGAGGCCCAAGGCAAACCTAAGCATTCTCATTTCTGTTACACATTGCTTGTCTTCTATTTTCTTAGTGATCGGCCATGTTTCTGCACCATACATTAGTGCCGGACGCACCACAGTTTTATATACTTTTCCTTTCAACCTTGCACCTATTCTCCTATCAGTATCCCAGAGACCCTTCTCCAACTATTCCAACCAGCTTGAGTTCTCCCAACAACTTCTCCATCCAGTGATCCATCTTTATTCATCCAGGCCCCGAGATATTTAAATTTTTCAGCCTCAGGCAACTTCTTTCCCCCTAACAAAATGCTTCCTCCACCATTACCACAGAAGAGCACTTCAGTTTTATTTCTGCTAATTCTCATTCCTCCTTCCTCCAGTGCTTTCCTCCACTCTTCTATCCTATCCTGAGCTTCCTTGATGTTTTGAGTTGCAATCACTATATCATCGGCATACATCATGTTCCAGGGTCCTTCCCTACGAATATCCTCTGTTAGGACATCAATAACGATATTAAATAGTAGGGGACTCAGGGCTGCTCCCTGATGCACACCCACTTTCACCTGAAATGAGTCTGTTTCTCCTGAACTACATCTCACACTGGTTTGACAGCCTTGATACATATCTTGAATCAGACGAATGTATTTTTCCTGAACCAGCTTTTTCCTTAGGCATCTCCAAAGTTCATCTCTAGGTACTCTATCAAATGCTTTTTCCAAATCAATGAATATTAGAACAATTTCTTGGTTGACTTCTCTATGCTTTTCTATAAGTTGCCGCAGTGCAAAAATTGCATCTGTGGTTCCTCTACCTGGCATAAAACCAAACTGTTCTTCACTGATGTCTATTTCCTGCCGTAGCCTATTTGCTATTATTCTCTCCCATATTTTCATTGTGTGGCTCATCAGCTTTATTCCTCGATAATTACTACATTTTAGAATATCTCCCTTATTCTTATAGATTGGAACCAAAATGCTTCTCCTCCATTCATCCCGCATTTTCTCCGTGATCATGATGTTATTAAAAAGTTTGGTCAGAAAGGTGATTCCCTCTTCTCCCATTACCTTCCATACCTCTACAGGGATGTTATCTGGACCCACCAATTTCCCACATTTCATTCTTCTGACTGCTTGTCTAACTTCTTCCCTACTGATCTTTAAAGCTGGGCCCAAATTTGGAGTCCCAAATTCCTTGTCAATCCAAAAGTTTTCTTCATTTAGTAGGTGCTCATAATATTGCCGCCATCTAGCTATGATTTCATTCTTGCCACACAACACCTTATTGTTAGAGTCTTTTATTCTATTTGCTTGGTAAGTATCTTTACCACTCTTATCTTGTTGTTTTGCAATACGCAAAATCTTCTTAACTCCTTCTTCCTTCTCTAAACTTTCATATAAATCTGAGTATGCGTCAAACTTGGCTTTGGCAACAGCTTTCTTTGCTTCTTTCTTTGCTATATTATATTTGACCCTACTACTTTCCCCTCCGTCTTTGTCTCACTCCTTTTTGGCTATTTTCTTATTCCCAATTTTTTTCTGCACTTCTGCATTCCACCACCAAGTCTCTTTATTCTCTTTTATCACACCCGACGTTTGGCCAAGAACTTGATCCCCAATTACACAGATGTTGTTTGCAGTACATGTCCAAAGATCTTCCCCTTCTTCTTTGTCTTCAACCTTCATCAATTCATCAACAAATTGCTTTCTGTAGGCATCAACCTCAAGTTTCCACCATTTGGTCTTGATGATACCTCTTCTAGGATTTATTTTAATTCCTGTAAGATTAGCATGACATAGTAAAAGTCTGTGCTGTTGACCCATAGCTTCTACTGGAATAACCTTGCAATCCTGTATATCTTTTAGGTCAATTCGTCTATACATAATATAGTCAATTTGGGATTCTCGTCCCCCACTCATGTAAGTTATCTTTTGATTTGGGGGTTTCTTGAAGAAGGTGTTCAATAATGCCATATCCATTGAAACAGCAAAATCAATTATTCTATCTCCCTCTTTATTTCTTTCCACAATTCCCTGATTTCCCAGGATTCTTTCCAACCCACCATTTTCTCTGCCCACATGTCCATTCAAATCTCCACAAAGGAAGACCTTATCTGTTTGTTGAATTCAGCCCCAAATATCATCCATCTCACCCCAAAACTTATCTTTCTCATCCTCATCACAACCTGACTGTGGAGCATATGCACTAATCACAGTAATCACACAACTCTCCAAGTCAATTCTCATTGAGATAATCCTGTCATTATACCGAGTAACTTCCAATACCCTATGTTTCAAATTTGAGCTCAGTATAATTCCAACCCCATTTCTTTTAGAATCACTACCACAATAGAACAACTTGAAGCCATTTCCCAGTTCCCTTGCCTTTTGGCCTTTCCACCTTGTTTCCTGAACTGCCACAATGTCCACTTTTCTTCTTATCATCATGTCCACAAGCTCACTACCTTTCCCAGTCATGGTGCCAACATTGAGAGTACCGACAGTCAACCTGACCGAACAACCCCTCATCCTTCCTTCACTACTCAACCTCCTTTTCCTTTGAGCAATCTTCTTTAACCGTATCCGCTCACGATATGGTAGCCCTTGTCCGCTTCTCGGTGGAGTCAGGCGAGGCCCCAACACGTCGCTTACAGGGTATGCCCTAGCAAGATCTCTATCTGAATTTTTCCGCATCATGTAGTTTGAGTGGCAAGGTCCTGGTTTTATAGCCGCATGCCCTTGCTGCCACCAACCCATCATGGGCAACCCCAGATGGGAAACCAGCATCTTTCTAGATATTTGCAGTGCTATGGCCATTAAAGATGCTGCATCCATGCCCATAGATCTCTAGAACCAAGCCATTCCGATATCTTCATCTTCTGCCTTGGGCCAGTAATGATAATGCTTCTTTCTCCATTACCATGGCCATGGCCTCTGGGTATGGTGCCAGAAACTCGCCTTGGCACAATGTTATCATTGGGTTTATGTGGTATTTAGCTGGAAACATAAGGAGCCACCCTTATGATCCCCACACCCTATTAACATTGCCGCTGTTGGTTCAGGACTGCTTATTTGCCTAAATGCTTATTCACAGCTGACCCCCATATCTGGGGGCCATTCCCCTATCCACCACCTGGGGATGTTGTAAAAATATACTCACAGTTTCACACACAAAAAAAAAACTAATAGGGTACTTGAGGAAATGTTCCTCACCTCAAAAAACCAAACACCCAATGAGGAACTTGAATCAAACCTTTACATGAGAAATCACTAACATGATGTGTTCATGGGAAGATAAAACACCAAATTTTGTTTTACAAAGTTGCCCTATGATAGAGGTTTTGTTTGAGAGTTTTCTAGTTAAGACATTATTAGATTCTGGTAGCCAAATTACAGTGATATCAGGGAAATTTTAACAAGAAATTTAAGCAATAAATCCTAACATCAAAACCTTACCACTGATATCTATGCAGGTTATCATGGCCAACAGCAGAAAAGCTAAATTTATCCAAAAACAAATTTGGGTTCAGATTAAAATTGGCCAAACAACTCTCTATCATGTATTTTTAATATTGAATGGTTTAATTCATGATGTTATTTTAGGGGTAGACTTCCTAGATTTGAATACTTGTGTAATTGATTTCTATAATAAGACAGTTAAAATAAGTGATGAAAGTCTTGGAAATGACATTGCTTCTGATATATGATGTACTTGAAGTTGACTGTATAACATCTAGCATTCCAGAAGCACTCTTAGAGAATAAACGTGTAGAATCTAACTTGCTTGGAAGAAATAATAGAGAGCAATTACACTTTTGTTATAAAAGAATTTAATTCTATTTTCTCAGACATACCAGGTGTGATAAAGGGATTTCAACAGAGAATTAGATTAATTCATAATCAACCATTTCAATCCAAATCATATTCTATTCCATACCAATATCAGGAAGATATATCTAAGCAAATTAATAAAATGCTGAATTGGGAAATCATTTCCAAATTCTCTTCATTTTACTGTAATCCAGTAGTAACTGTGAAGAAGAAAGATGGGTTGATGAGATTTTGTTTAGATGCTAGACAACTAAACAAAATTACTGTCCCAGACAGAAATATACCACTGCCCATACATGAATTATTCGTGAGATTTGGAAACAAGAAGGTATTTTCTACTTTCGATTTGACCTGCAGCTAATGGTAGATTGAACTTCATCCAGAAAATGATGAATACACTGCTTTCCAATACAAGAGTTTTGCATACCGATTTAATAGGATGCTCTTTGGATTGATAAATAGTGGTGCAAGTCTAATTAGGTGCCTGGATAAGACTTTATCTCCTGGGGTAAAACAAATCATAATTATTTATGTGGATGATGTAATTATTGCATCTACCACAATTGAAGAACACCATCAACATTTATCCATATTTTTTAAAGAGTGTTTTCTGAAAGGTATAAAAATTAACTTCAAGAAGAGTACTTTAGTTTCCAACCAGGTAGTCTTCTTAGGTCATATTATTGGTTGCAATAAAATAAGACCTCATCCAGAGAAGATATCTGCCATTCAAAACTTCCCTAACCCATCTAATTGAAAAAAATTAGATCATTTTTAGGCCTATGTAGTTTTTACAACCATTTCTACCAGAAGTTCTCAGACCACATGGAACCATTGCTAAAATTGTTTACAAAAGATGAACATTGGAAATGGACTGAAGAACAAGACCGAGCATTTAGGAATATTAAAACAGGGTTTTCGGAGTTAAGCATGTTAGCCTTCCCTGATTTTAATAAACCATTTACTGTCCAAACAGATAGTAGTGGTTTTGGATTAGGGGTAACACTATCCCAAATCCAGGAGGATGGCCAACCAGGTGACCTCTACTTTATTAGCTGGCTCTCAAAAGGTCCAGGAATTAATTACATGGTTACAAAGAAAGAAGCACTGGCAATAGTCTGGTTTTTCCAAAAATTTCAACAAATGCTACTCGGATCGGAGGTGATAGTGATCACTGATCACAAAAGCTTCAAATTCCTGAATCACAGTTATCTGACTAATAGTTGTCTAGTTAGATGGAGTTTACTGTTACAGGAATTGAATTACACTGTACATTATTGCAAGGGATCTGAAAGTGTTGTGGTTGATGTGTTTAGTCGAAATCCATGTAGGTCAGAACAAAATCATTTATCGGTAGACAATGCCTACATTACAAATGTCAATGTGATGGCTAATAGTAATGTAGAGAATGAGTTGGAAAACCTACCCGAGATACAACTTAGTGACCCAGAGTTAAACCCAATCATGAAAGTTTTATTAGGCGAGGAAGTTTTGAATGCACCCAAAAATCTTACTCATTTTAAATTAGAACAACAGGTCTTACTATATAAAATAAATGATAATGTTGATGAGTGGGGGACAATAATACCAAAGACTTTACATGACCCACTTATAAAATACATACACTGTCTATATGGGCATTATGGTGCTCACAGATAAAACATACCCTTAAAAATTGGTTTTACTAGCCAAAAATGTAGAGACATCTTGAGATCATTCCAAGACTGTCAAATTTGCTTAAGGTCTAAGTCAGTAAACCAAAATTATATCAACTCAATTAAATCTATCATTCCAGAAAGACCGAATGAGATTCTAGCAAATGACCATTATGGTCCTTTGCCTCCATTTAACAAACAAAAATATTTATTAGTCACCTATGATCTCTTTCCCAAATATGTTGCAGCTTACCCAATACCCCGAGCCAATACTAAACATACAATCAAAGTATTGAGTACCCTCCACTTTCCAATGATAGGAAAGCCTAAAACCATTTTAACTGATCATGGTACTCCTTTTCTATCTAAGGAATGGAACAAATGGGTAGATATATCAAAAATAAAACATGTGCTAATCTCTATTAGGAATCAAAAACCAAACCCATGCAAACATATTATGTGGAAGCTTGGATATCTGTTTAGGACCTATTTAGAGGAGGAGCATAAGGGTTGGATAAAGCAGACAAAATGTGTAGTCGATTATATCGATTGGAGCTTAAATGAATCTACTGGATTCTCGCTCATCCAACTACACTTTCATCAAATTATACCTAACTATTTAAAAAATATAAACCCATAATTAATGAACCCAAAATAAATGAAGAAAAAGACATTTTACAAGCTCATAAACAACTTATTAAAATGGCAAGTAATAGAAATCGGAATAAAAAAAATGTACTTACAAATTTAAAGTTGGAGATAGAGTGTTGATAAAGACTTCCTATCGCAGTAAACCATTAGAGAATAAATATCATAAATTCTACAACACATACGAAGAACCGTATACTATCATTAAAAAGGCAGATCTAAATGCATTTTGGATTAACCAAAATAGAGAGGTTCATGGTACGTATAATTCACGAATTTTAAAATCTTATTTTGGCTGTTTATAATGATATATAGAGAAATAATGTGATCATCAAGATAAGTATATGGGCAATGTAATCTATATGGTAGCTAAAAAAAATTAATGATTAATGTAAAAAAAAATTAAATTAAGAACATTAACTTTGATGAGGATATTTTTCAATGCCTTGAAATAAGTTAAAACAATAGAATCAATTCATATTATTAAATGAATACTCTGATATTTATTTAGACCTTTTCAAATCCATAAATCTTAAAGAAGCAGGAATAAAGCTAGTAAATATATTTATGTGTTATCCAAGAAGGAAACACATTATTTATTTATAAAATTTTAACCATCAAAGTCCTTAATTTTTGATCATTATAAAAAAAATATATAGCCCAAGTGTAAAAAAGATGAAACAGTTAAAAATTATTCAACCCTTCATAAAATTTAAATATAATGTAACTATATTATAGGAACATACTAAAATATTTATAAGTGTTAAAAATTTTAACTTAAATTAAAATTTTAACTTTCTAAGGGAAGGGGAAATGTAATAATTACTTTCAGTTAACTTAACCAGGAATACACTCAAATATTTATATACTCTCTAATTAAACTATTTATTAATCAACATATATTTGAATATATATATATATTGAAACAGTAAGGTCTGCTTTGCAAATCTTTGTTTCACCTTTTCTCACCTATTTCCTACCATCATACCTTAGTTTGAACCCCAATCTATTGTAGGGTGTCTGCAATATGCTTATATACCAAAAATCCCACCTAATTTTAAACCACAAGTACAATGCTCATATTATATACAAGTATAACTTATGCCCAAATAAATAAAATATTATGAATTATGTGTATGTTCACATAATTTAGATTTATTTAAAAAGTAGGTTATATAGGTCATAATTGTGCACATACTATGATATGCATTTTAAAACATATCAAAATTATAAATTGTTAATTAAAGTTATTTTTTTTGAATCTATTTACAAAAATACTATGGTAATATATTTTTTTATTTAAAATAAAATTAATATTCATTTAGTAAATAGATTCAAATATTGCAATTTAAAAAGTAAAATAATTTTCTTTTAATTTAATAAAAGTCATTCCAAATATTTCTGTTAAAATAAATGAGGAACAATAGTTTAATTATTTAATGTTATAGAAGCTTATCTAAAAATACAGCAGATGTCCATTTATGGTTTTCTTTAATTAGTAAAAGTAACTTTTAATTAAATCTAGTTTGTAATTCGAATGTCAACAAGGAAATTAATAATAGAAATTAATTAAAATTTTGTTAAATTCCTTTAGACATTCGGATAGGTTTAATTATAGCTGATAAGTCCGATATATTTTTGTAACGCTCCAGGGCAGTTCTATTGTTCAATTCCACTATAAAAAGGAGGGTTTTCTTTTGTTCTCCATTCTGGTCATTTGCTGATGAAATGTTTCTAACCAAAATTATTCTAGTTTTGCTGATGAAATGTTTCTAACCAAAATTATTCTGGGGTTTCTAATGAAATGATTCTAGTCATTTTCTATTGAAAATATTCTAGTAAAATATTCTTCAAAATATATTTTCCTAAGATTTTAGCTACGTGCCTGCGAACTTATATTTGAAGCTGAGTTTTTGTCTCCAAATTAATTTACCACGTTTACCACACCTATTGCTAACCATGACATGACTGAGTAGAACTGGCAAGAAGGCTATTTCCCCTTGGGAATGGCCAGCTGCTGCTCTAAACCATCGGAAGCTATCATGTAAGGAACCCCGGAACTGCTGCTGATGCCAAAAATATGAACAATTCCAGATTTTGCTGTTGAGTTATATAAAACCTGCCAATCATCAATCTACCTGCAAATGCTTCTCCAGAGGTAACCTAAATTAACCCAAGAGCTCTTGTGATTCCTAACTAACATGCTATAGCTATTTTAAATTGTTTTTCTTTTATTTCACCTGACTTATTATGTACTTCTTTAACATGTTCAAATATAATCAACAGTTTTGCTCTCTATCCTTGTGTTAATATTTTCAATTTATTAAGCTTTCTTTTATTTTATTATGATATGTGTCAGAATTGTCTTTGACTGAGTGAATTATTGCTTTGTTGAAAGTAAGACACTGCTATTAAGTCATATTTTAAATTTATAATAATTCCCAATTTTATTATCTTGCAAATCACTCGTTCGAGAGTGATTCTAATCTTCTTTAATATATATAATAATCACATAGTTTAAAATCTACATGTTATTGATTTTAACCTAATATGAGAGTATATGCGAGGTCAATGATTTAAATGTGTCCCCAAATGCATGATTGCGTAAATAAACCTATGCTTTCTTTTCAAACCTGCAAGCATGTATTTTCCTATTTTTAAATACTGTATTTTACTTTAATTACAAAGTTCATCATTGATGTCGAGAATGTGCGGACCTTTTTAAATGAATTTCTGGGAATTTGATTGGGCATTCCTCTTAATCCAAGTAAAACCCATTTAGTATGTTTTATATACATTAGTCTAGTATTGTTGGTAAATGAATTGGTTGTGATGCTTTGTTTTGCTTTCCAAGGATTTTACATGGCCAAGTCCATTCTCTCTTCGCTTCCTGCGATTCCCAGGCAGAGTGTGTACACAAATGACAGACCTGGGAATTAAGCGCAGTCGTCACCCAGTCGCTATGTTTCAGCTGTTCATGACAACACTTTCCTACGGGTTAGTGGCGAGCTTCTGTCTGTAGTCATTCCAAATATTTCAATATTGTTTTATTTATATATTTATTTTTACAAAGCATCCGTGACTTAAACATGTCACAACCCCCAACTTTAATAAATTCATTATTAGCAATACTGACCTCCCATCTGCTTTAGTTATTATTATCAAATAAATGTCTTGATCACATCCCCACTTTATTGCTTAGTAAGCTTTTGTCCGTGCTATTCTCGAAATCAATAAATATTTTTATAACACTTAATTTTCAAATATTTTATTAAATTTATATAATTACTCAAAGCACCTTGCACATGTTCCTATCTCTTCAAGCACATTATCGTAATGCTATTAGCCTGAGGGATAGAATATATAATTTTGCTTTAAAACCTTTTGTAATTTATTGGAATGTCATGCCAACAATTATTTAATACATGTCCCTGTCTCATATAAGCAGACAGTGGTGTTATATATATATATATATATATAAATAAATTTTGAAATCATTTAAAACTAATTTTGATCTTTTATTTTATTGATTCCTATCACTGTCTCGGTCTATATATCTATTTTATACATTTCTTTTGTACATCCATAGACGTTAATTAGCAACCCAAACTTATCTTAGTATAGAGTCTTTTTGTTTCTCCCTGACCACCAGGCACTGGTAAAAGGTTATACTAGTAGTAGCATCAGATGCGTTATCACATAGGTGGTGCTGTGAAATTTGGACTTTAGATTCGAACTTAGTATATCTAAAAGGCAACCCCTCCTAGAGTGTTCAGTTTTGTGTGTGGGGTTTAAATTCTGCAATGTGTTAGCAAGATAGACAATTCTGACTGTTACAATATATATATAAAAACTTTAAATAATACTTACTTTAATGTCAAGCTTTTAAGTAATCACCAGATTTAAATTGAAAAATAAATAATTATATATATATTTTATAATATCTTAATATTTATTTATAACAATGAATATTTAAATCAAGCATGAAAATTGAAACAAAAACATGTGAGGAAATAATCTTTTCAGTCTCTTGTTAATAAAAAGAAGAAGAAAAGGAAATGGTTTTTTTTTTTAATAACTTTTTCTTTTAAAAAAAAAAACATTATTATACTACATTGGAATTGAATTTTAACTGTTCCAAATTAAAACCTATGGATTAAAAAAGATTACAATAAAAATATTTTAATTTTCTTCTAAATCTAAAAGAGAATAGCAATATATAAAAAAAGAACATCTATTTAAGTTATTGGAAACTATTTTATTTTAATACTTTATTTTTGTAGTGAGCAAAAACAATGTTGTATTGTAAAGATTTTGAAACCAACTTTCATGCTAATTTAAGATATTTATTGTGTAGAATGTCTAACAGAAAATGGAGATTAAAAACATCAATCTTCGAAGGATATATATTTTATCTTATATGAACCAAATCATTGGATAATATTAATAATTTATCAATTTAGGATAAATAAATAATTGCTGTACCAATGGATTAATATACTTCGCAGGAGAATTCCATTAAGATTATAAACTACGGACTTAAAGATCCATTCTTAACTCAGGAAAATAAGTTTTTCTTTATTTATATATATATTATATTATTATTTATATTAATTTAATATGTTTAATTTTATTATTATTATTTTTTATTTCAAATTTGGCATGTTTCATTTCTAGTAGAAATATCCAAATTTAATTTTATAAACGTAAATTGAAAGTTTGACAAAATTCATCAAAATTAGATGAAGTATAAAAAAAATAATAATTATTTAACAGATATTAAAAACAGGATTATTATATTTACTATATAATATAATAAATGTATAATGTATTTATTTTATTATAAATGCATATAAAATAAGTTATACAATTGTAAATGATATTTATATAATAATAATTATGAAACATATGAATAAAGACTGTAAATAAATTAATGTTATTTAAATTATTAATTTTTGAATTTATATATATATATATGTTAATTTGAATTATATTCTTTACTTTTGAAAAGTTTATTATGATATGAAATTTTATCATAGGGTATTGGATGGCAATATTATTTATAAATCTCTTGAAATAATAAAATTCATACTTATTTTTCATTAATATTTTATTTATCTTTTACATTATATTTTTTATTGTTTATTAAATATTAAGTTATTAATTTGATCTTTCTGCCTAATCATTATTATATTATATTATATATTTATAAATAAATACATAATCATTATTAGTTACATATCAATTATTATATATATGTTAATATTATAAACATCATATGAATATCACTTATTAGTCAATGCTTATATAAAGGCATATTAGATGACTTGTTTAAAATGATCCCTGAAAAGAGCCAATTGCAAATTCTCCATGAGTTTGAATATTGTGGTATAATGGTGACTAAAAGAGGGATGAGAGATGAATGAACTAGTCTAAATTACATCAAAATTTATTTAATAACTATTGAGCTAGCGTAGTAAAGATGGATGTAATCATGGACTTAGCATTTCATCGTTTCATTTCCAGCATTCTACCTGAAGACCTAAAATCTGATTGTAGTGAAATGCATACTCTCTTTCTGGTGAAAACCGACGTCCCGTTTCAATATATATATTTAACGATATTATTTTGGTAATTCCTTATAAAAAGTGACATTAAATATATATATAACTTTGCATACTCTCTTTCTGGTGAAAACCGACGTCCCGTTTCAATATATATATTTAACGATATTATTTTGGTAATTCCTTATAAAAAGTGACATTAAATATATATATAACTTAAAATGCAAGCATAATTTTGTTTGAATTAAAAAATAAAAAAGTAATGAATAGATGATTCTAAAAGTATTGATAAGTAATTAATCAACAATTAAAAAGTGACCTGTCATAAAAGAGACTATTTCCTCTTAAAAAAAAAAAAGCCTATAATTAGTTAAAGAGTTGCCTGATAAAAAAAAGTATTTTTCTTTCAAAAATTGACTTTTTTTTTTTTAAAAAAAAGAGAAAGTTGTAATAAAGTTTAATAACTTATTCAAATTATATTTTATATATTACACATGCATATGTGAATTTTATATATTCTTAATATTAACCAAGGAATTAATTATGGAAAGTACATTGTGAATAACTTTTTATTTTGCCAGGTTAAATATGTTGCATATTATAAAATTAATAATTTTATTTTAAGTAATAACCTGTGTATTTATACTTTACGTTTGTCTTCAATATAATAATATTAAATCGTGCTTTCACACTTCCAACGTAAAGCTATAACAAAAATGAAATATATGATGTATACTTCTGGGTGTGTCTGCATTTCAATACGCACACACATGTATGTTAAGTATATTATTGAAATATGATAGAAAATGAATTTCATTTATATTGTTCATCAGTTGGACTGTACTCTGTATGTATATTTAGATATCAATGTATCTCAGATAGATACATTTAGGTAAAAATTGATGTCATTTATTATTTTGGAAAAATTGAATTTGTGTTAATAGATTAATATAAAGCCCAGCTGTGTGATATATATGTGTTTTGAATAAACCTATTAGAACATATATGTAAACCCAAGTATTTTATTTCATTTAAAAGTGACAACTAAAAATGTTTATTTTATAATAAATCAAATATGTTCAGAAATTACATGCACACACATGTATGTGCGAATATATATGTCAATTGTATTGTGTAATAGCAGCCAGGTTTAAACCCTGTTACAAGGGAAGTAAATAGTATCTACCTACTGCCCTAGATAGGTATGAGTCCAATAAATTGGCTTCAATGTGTGACTATTACGAGAAGTGATATATATATATTGTAACAATATATAAATATGTCATTACATTAATTTAAAATAAAAACTTAAAAGTTCGCAAATAAAAGGAAAAAACTAAACGCTAAAATTAAAATGTTTGTTAAACATATATATATATATTCGCACAGATGCTAAACTTTAAAAATATTTTTTTCATAAATAAAAAAAAAAGTATTTGAACGTATTTTTTTTAATAAAAAAATACAAGATTGGAATATAAAAATATTTTAATAAAAAAATAACGTAAGTTAAAATAAAAACAGGTATTAATTAATTCCTGTAATCTGTAAATGGAAATGATTGTTTATTAATTATCTAAAAGCTGTGTAATTAAAAAGTCAGATGAAAAGTTAGATAAGAGAAGAAAGAGATTTTAGCTTGACCAGTGGAAGCAAATAAAGGCCCGGACCATAACGAAAAAACAGAACAGTGACATTTTTGTTCATGGAATCCATCGGAGAACTATAAAAAGAAAAAATATTGAGTTCCAGTGAGTTTTCCAACTTGATTTTGGTGAGTCGAGCGACAAGACGCACTTGCCGTCCTCACTCATTTATTTTAAAAATGCAAAGACTGTGATACCAGAACAGAACCAGCTAATGCTACCTCCAAAATATCAGACCGGTCTTCCAGGAAAGCCTCCGTGGGAATTGACAACGGGAACATGGACTCTTCTACCATAAGCTATATGAAATGAACAATTATTGAAATCAATTAAGAACTTTCGTCAAGTTTTACAAATTAATAAACAAGCCAACTTAAATGTTAAAACAGACTCTTATCTGACTTTTGTAAGTTTTTAAATCAAATTAATAATGTTTAATTTTATATGTTTTCTGATTGATAAAAATCATTTCCATTTTTTTTCTTTCTTATTGTATAAATTGTTTATTGTTTAAATTTTAAATGATGAAATTTAGGTTGGGTATAGACATTGCATAGATTCGTTAGTGGTTGATAATGTTGTGGTTTCCACATTCGATTAGAATATATGTCAACGATATCACTGCAAGCATCTTACGATGAATACTAATGGGATTTGTATATTCCCTATGCAAGTGACGTTTATCGATGACTTTGTATTTTGATCGGTTGTGTTTAATTTGGAATGTTTTTGACCGTGGAATCTGTGCAGCTGATCTGTACTCAACATTTTAAAACAAATTTTATAAAATGCATTTGTGCGAATGTATTTAAATGTTAAATTTAAGTCGGGCGTGAATGGCTATATAGTTTTGTAAAGTTATATTAAGGGAGGGTAATCTTAGGTTATTCATTTCGTAGTTGAATTGGTTCAATGGATTGGATATATTTGTGTAATTAGTAGATGTAGTATGAGGTCTGCTACGGGCAGGATTACAGATATATGCCACACACCCTCTGTTTGCCTATGGATGGGTTTGTAAGTCGGCAGAAGACCGCAGTCCATTCCTATGGAGTTTTTTGTTTATTGTTCTACTTGCCAACAGATGTCACATTCCTGTTGGTGGAGAGTCAATGTCTTCTCTATTTCTACTTATTGTTCAGATGTACGTTTCCTGACAGTATAGTATTTTGTGTTGTCGTATCATGCTACATTGAATACATGAATGTATCAGATGGATTGGCACCAGTTTGGTTGCGAAATTTGTTGCCTAAGGTTAAATCAGGGAAGAATATTTTCTTTTCAAATGCAGATCTATGTAGTCTATTCATACTTGACTATCTAAATAAAATATTAAACTCATTGAAACTTAGTTAAATGTAAAATTAAAAGTTAATATAAAAATCTAAAATGTTAAACTTATTCCTCAAAATTTAAATGTTATTTATATGTGCGTAAATAAATATTTTTATGTGTTAATTTCTGGCAGTGGCTTTTATTCTTTTATATTTAAGATATAAAATTTATAGATTTTTATCTCTGTGTCTCAGCTGAGCTAGTGACTTGGGCTATCGATCGGAATATTTAAATAAAGTGGAATCTGAACAGCACGTATCTGCCTACTTTATAAATTTTTCTAGGCTCAAATGCCTAGATGGCGCCCTGGTTGCAGATATTGTTTTTGCAGTTAGATTCGATCTTCACTTTCATTTCGATCGTTATAATATATATATTGTAACCGACGGAATTGTTGAATGCTGTATTCCATTTAAATTGAAGAAAGAAGGCTCCAAACATTGGTGCCATTTTGAAACTGGTTGAATTGGTGAATGCTGGGTGATGGTTAGGATGATCAATCTGATCTGATAAGAAAATCCAAAATCTAATTTAAATTAATCTAGTCTAGCTCAATCGGGTTGCCATTATGTAATAAACCATCACAAAGCACAAATAATCTCTCTTAAAGTCTAATTTATTTAAGCTATATGTGAAACGAAAGAATAATGAGATTATCTGCTCCAGACATCAACAAATCCATCACATTACAAAGTACACTGCACTGAGCAATGAACTAGCATATCATCGCCCTAAACAATAATAGTATATGATTAGGCTAACTACTTGATTAGCAATCTAGTGAAAATCAAATCCAATTGATAAATAAAGCAGATTTCAATATATATTTTATTAACCTATTATTATTGTAGTAATGTAAATCTACTTCATTATTTAATGATGCTGCATTTTATCATAACGGATAAGCTTCTAAATACCTATAATTGTATTTTACAAAACATTTTTACATATAGACACTATTTAAATATCAAAACAAAATAATACTTGACTCAAATATATATCTAGTTTAATAAACGCTAAATAGAAAGTATAAACATTCGTGTCAATAAGCGATACACAATTATTTCTACTCCAATCTTTAATTAATAATTTTCTATTGACATCAACTGGTTTTAATATCATTTTATAAACACTTTGAAATTTTATGCACTCATTTAAATGTTTAAACAAATTAATATAAGTCTAGTTTACGAAGAAGCTATGAAATAATTTATAAATAATTTATTCATATCTTCCAATAAAGTGATACTTAATTATTGCTTCGTTTATATGTTAAAATAGAATACTTCACTAGAATTTATTATCAACACTCTATTAGCTCATTTCTAACTCTACAATGCCCAACCCCATTACATAAAAAATATATTAAGTTTCTATTGGATGTTTATTCACCTATGAAAATTAGTATTATTTATTTGAATCTTTAAACAATTGAATATAAAATTGGTTGGTAATGATTAAAATATATGATTATAATTGATATTTATACAAATCAAAACAATATTCAATTAAACCTGTTAATGAAGTTTGTTCTCTTCATTTTATAGAAGTTTAAGAAAAATATCTAAGATGAGTTATTCTGAACCAACGATAAAGCACGATCTATTTATATTTTTATGACGGAATCAGACAAACATGAAATGATTGACTTTGTAATATTAACTAAGATAAATGATAATATATATATAATATTCGAATGCAAATATAAATATAAAATTCATATGGGAATAAAATAAAATACTAATAAGCAAAACATACCATATCTTATATTCTAGCTCACTTACCAAGCTGGGTTTGAACCTTGTTATTTAAAGAGCTACGTCATCTTATGCAATCCAGATAAAATAAAATAATTAAGCATAGTCTTGGTATTTAAATTAACTCAATTTATTGGATTATATAAAAGAAAATTGGCAAGATTAATTATAAAATACATAGGAAATTACTTTATATTTCAGATTGATTGACTAAATAAAAATGATAAAATTACTGTGTGTATCTCTAAATATGTTGCAACAACAATAACGACATAAAAAAATGAATGAATGGAGAGACTTTTGGATATTTTACTGAAAAATTTATATATAACAGATACCAAAGATATAAAATAGGATGGGATCGAAGTCTATTTGTTTATCAAAGTAATAACCGATAAATGAGTATGAAATAATATGATATATTTGAATCTCTCCGATCATTTTCATTTAATAAATTATATTACTCTTAAAGATAATTTAAATAAAATACACATCCTTTTTAAATACATGTAAAAAAATTATTATGTGCACATTTTTATATAAAAAAAATATCATACCATATATATATATATATATAAGAGTCTGTCCGTTCACTATTTATTTGTCCATTGACTGACTTCAGTTTTTATGATGCAAAGAGAAGTTTATTTCTCAGAAATAATAATTCGAAATAATGCTTCACTAACAGTCCTTTTTCTTTTCCAGTAAGGAGAGTGCAATTTAATTAGCCTTTTTTTTTTTATGATGTGAATTAATCCAGTTGATCCTGTGTTCCTTTGCTCGTGACACGATGTTTACGCAAATCCAATGGTAGTTATACGCCAAACTTTAAACCAGAAATATCTTTGTTTTTAAAACTAAAATAGCCAATCTTTATATAAAGCATTTTTTTATAGGTTTCTTTTTTTTTTTACATTTTGTTATCATTCCCTTGGAAATCCTTCGCAACTGCCCCTTCAACTGATTGAACGGACAGATAATTTAAGCTTATTTTTTCATGTTTTATGGTTTAACACAAAAAAAAATATTGAAAAACTTTTATTTGTAAAAACACAGAAAATAGGTCCTTCCGTGGCAATTACAAAAAGACGATAGCTTCTCTTATAGTCTGTTGGCTGCTATTTATGTGTTCTCTTTCTGGCATTCTGGTATCATAACAACCACTGAATATTACTCGAATATGCCAAACAATACAACAGAGCAAATTTTCCCACCTGGCATTCAAGTACGATGTAAGTTTGGAGAAAATGGATACATGAAAATTAAATCCAAATTCGATTAGGTTTTTCCTATTATTTGTAAACCAAAATACAAAATTGACATAACAACCTTTATTTACTTTATAAACACTAATAATTTATATATATATATTTTTTAATAATAATATTTTTTTTAAATTAATTTATAAACAAATATACATAAGACAAAAACATTGAACTATATGTAATAATGTCACTATGGTGACTGCATTAATATACATGAAATATGTAAAAATATCGATCCTATTTAAGTAAACTTATATTGTACTGAATTGTTTTCAAAATTTATTTATTTACCTATATGTTTTTCCTGAGTTTGATTATAGTGAATTTATTATTTTAAAGCTAGAATCAACAGTAAACAATTCTATTTAAAAGCTTTAGGTTGCCATGGTGATCAATTTAAATCTGTATTTCCAAGATCTTCCATTATCTATCTATCAAGCAAAAGAAAAATCAAATAAGATCAACAAACTTCTTTATTTTTTTTTTTAAATACCTGGATCATTAATTTGAATATCCACAATATATATATATATATAAAATGGAGATAGATTTTGAATTTTTTTTTTTTAAAGTAAAAAAAGATATAATTATTTGGTTCGGAATATATTCAAAAATGTGTTGTTATTAAAAAAATTGAGAAATACAGTTATATTCAAATATATATATTTTTTTTATTACTAATTGTTTCAAATGTACATTTTTTGTGTTATCATATCTTACTTTAATGAGGGTAATGAAAAGACTTTGTTATATATACGTCTAGGCAAGTCTTTGTTGTTTGTTATATTACTTGACCACTTTAAATTCCAAGAAACTGTAGCTGAATGTATAGTGGACAAAGATAGCAAAAATAAAAATGTTAAAATCATTCCACAGAGAGATAGAAATGCTGATAAACTGTCTTTGAGAGATAAAAAAAAGAGGGAAATTAATTAATGAGAAAATTGGAGCCATAAAGAATAGGAGACATTTTTAGAAAGAAAAGTTATATTAATATTTATATATATTAATTTGTATGGCTATGCTCTCATTGTTTTAAATGAAATATTGAAATTCTCTTAATTAACTAACTCTCATATAAAATGTGTTTTAGGACATCAACTTATAAAATTTCAATGGTTGTAATGTTGGTGTAAAAATCATATGTATAAGGCGATCCCTCCATGCTAAATGTACATATCTGTTCCTGCCTATTGCCTGCCCATATGAGAACCCAAGGAACTTATAGATATGCTGCATAAAATAACCTAAAAAGAAAAGGAAAAGTGTTGAACCTAATATGCCAAGCAAGCTTCCATTAAAAGATTTATTAATCACCATCATCATTATTCTTTTGCTTCCAATTACTTCCACAAAATGGATGCTCATGCAGGACTTATGCCAATAGCAGATATCTTTCTTTCTTCGACAATAAAGTTATAGATTTACTTTGGATCATTAACTCAGAATGGCATAAACTTACATAAGCAAACTTATCTTTATTAAAATCCCAGGTTCCTGAAGGTAACTATAAATTTCTGTGCATTAAATAAACTTAGAATTGCCTATTGTTACGCTCAAAATACTTATTCTCTGTTAAAATATTAATTTAATTTGTAGCGTGTAACTGTATTATTTTTTGTCCTACTCAATATTTATGTAATTTATTATATTTAGTAAAAAAAAATTTTTCTTTTATGTTAAATTTTAATATGTGAATTATATATATTTTTTATTTATCTTATGAATACACCTGGTCTCTTTTTATGCGAACTTATTTAACATGATTTTGAAGTTACGCGATTCGTGTTTCACCGGAAGTCGATTTCCGATAATGCGCTATTACTTTAAATAATAAATTTTGTGCACTTATGTTATATTGAAAGTAATAGCGCATTATTGGAATTTGACTTTCATCTTAGTAATTTCAATATTTTCAGTGCTTTATAATAGTAAGATTTTATGCAATAATGAAATTAAAATCATGATTTCCACATTTTATGTATACACATATTAAATTTTACAAGATTATAATGTAAATTTGTTCAAACATTGTGTGTGTTAATTTTGCATTTTAAATCACATTCTGTTTTTGCTTTTTAAAAAAGAACATAATCAATTATTATTTTCTTATTAATGACACTAATCATTAACGTGCTCTTAAATTCCAAAGAGAGCTAAATGCATCACGTGATCACATTTCCTATACTAGCACATTAATTGTTGATAAACATAGCAAAACTCTCCATACAGTATTGCCACCTGTGCTAAACAGAGTAATCAATGGATGCCAGAAGGCTTGTGCATAAAATCCCTATGTAATGCCTACTCATCCAATATCCCCAGACTAGTTTCTGGCTTGTGGCCTTCGTCAGTGAGGAACTTTGGATCTGAGAGCACTGTTTAGCACAGGTGGCAATACTGTATGGAGAGTTTTGCTCTGTTTATCAACAATTAATGTGCTAGTATAGGAAATGTGATCATGTGATGCTTAATGGTTTAGCACCAATCCTGCCTAATAGGATAATGGTGGCTATGGTTGTAAAAGAGCCAAAGACACCAAAATGTGTGGGTGCTGAACTGAGTTCAGACCCATATGACTATATAAGCTATTGAGCTTAGATTGAAAATATTTTTTATGTTTTCAATTTCATTCTCATAGTTTTTTAGTTAAGTAGAGATAAAAGGTGGTTGATAGAGGGTTGCATTAGATCCTAAGATCTAGATGCAGTGCTCTCAGATCCAAAGCTCCTCACTGACAAAGGCCGCAAGCCAGAAACTTGTCTGGGAATATTGGATGAGTAGGCATTAGATAGGAATTTTATGCACAATCCTTCTGGCATCCATTGATTACTCTGTTTAGCACAGGTGGCAATACTGTATGGAGAGTTTTGCTCTGAGAGCTAAATGGTTGTATTTCTGGATATTGCGAGCTTCGTAAACAATTAATAAAATCATTGTCTCAAAGATTAATTACTAATTACGTTGTCACCAGAAAATCATAATAATTAAAATGTGTATAAAAAAATGTAAATACTGTACTGTAAATTATGCACAAAAATATATTATTTTGAATAGAATTAAATATTATAGTTAAAAAAAAGTTTGTCTTGTATCAATTTTTTTCAAATTTGAAATTTTTTATTAGTCATATTTTATTTCCTTTTTTTTTTTTTTTTTGCATGAATTTTAAAGTAATTTTACATTGGTGATTTGCTTTTATGCAAATTTTGAAAAATCACAGACCGCATCCCCCCCTTTTTCAATGTAAGTTATGTCTATTTTTGCGTGATTTCATTTGTGCGTGTTTTCTGAGGAACCTATCTATCACGTAAAACGAGACCCAGGTGTATTTTTGATTTAATAAACTAATAAGAATAAAAATTATATACATACTTTGAAACTGAAATTATTTATAGATCGTTAATGAATAGATTTATTGTTTATATTTGTTTATTTCTTTCACAGTCAAAATGCTTCACAAAACTAGCTAAATACATCTTATACGAATAGACACATATATTAAAATTTTTTTTAAAACTCAAACCTTAAATTTAATGAAAAAATTTTATTGATTATTAATGTAATAAATGTTTAAAGGTAGGAAATTCAAAGCAGCTAAATTTTAAATTAGACGTGATCAAATTCAAAAGATATAAAAAGAAGGAAAGAGATCATTCAAATATGCAGATTCCTCCATTATACCTCTGTTCATCCGATAGGTTTCCTCCCAACCATGAGAATGAGCTAGCTAGGGTTGGGCACCTAATTAGGGATAGTAAGTAAAATCAGTTAAAGTTTTAGCAAAAGTATAATTCTTGCTACATTAGTGAGATTGGCACTTGAGGTCAGTTACTACCTGATGCTCATAAATATGCACTTTCCAGAAAAATTTTGTTACTCTGTCTTACTGAAGAAATAATGGCCACCAGGGAAACTGTTTAACTTAAATCCGTATATAAGATCTATGCAAGATCTACAAATTTTGTTTATAAAATTTCATAAAGCTAATTGATTCATATTTGAATTCAATTTGGTAGATAGTAATCAAATACTGTTTACAGGAGTTATGGTGATTAAACAGCCATAATTTTACATTCACTATCCTGTGTGATCCATGTATACATTTTTTAAATATTTATTTTAGACTAACACTATAATTGAAATTGGGGTTGCCTGTTAAAATTGCAAATATCAATGTGTGCCAGATTGACACCTATATGTAATATTTTAATCATTTTTTCTATTAAATGTCAATTCAAACATGTCCATTTTAAATCAAGCCACATCCCCATGTGCTGAATGGGTTTTAAATAAACCTAACATATTAATCATGTAAATCATAATGTAATAACTGGAATTGTGTGATAATTTTTTTATTGTATATTAATCAAAAACAGAAAGTTTAATTTATATGTATAGCTATATTCTAAAGACATTAATATTATTTTTTTATATTGTTATTAATAAACATGAATTCAATTGTTAAAAATTGTATTATATCATCTCTTGTTAACTATAACATTACTCAAGCTTGTATTCTTTTGAGCTAGATTCAAGTATAATGGCTGAAAATATGAATGGAGATGTTTTATTTAGTGCTTTAGGGCATCCAGTGATGATAAATCATCATCATCCTGGTTGGCACATAAGATTATATTCTTTAAAGCCCTGCACTACATTTTATTTTAATTTAGTCTTAGAAGTGAAGTTTATAGTTGGCCAGTACATTAATGGTATATTGTTTAGATTTTTCTGGTTGTATATTCTCATGGATGAGCACTTAGTTGGTGCATCCAAGTTGTGTTTAAATAATTGCCCCAAACTGACAAAGGATCAATAGTTAGCCTGACCTACAGGAGTCTCATTTCCAATCCAGTCGACAGGTTGGCTGTTGATTTATATTTTTTATTGTTCAAATTCAGTTACAAGATTGACAGTTGATTTATTGTATTGATGTACTGTTAATCATTAAGGATGATAAATAGTTCTTTTGAGTATTACTTACTTTTACTTATTTTAATGTTGGTAGATATATGTATTATTATATTTTTCGTTGCTCTGAGGAGTAGCTGACTGATCTGTCATGATCTTCCAGAGATATAATTCATGATCTCACCCTCTCTTATTATATATATTTGGATATTAACATCATTACCATACTTTAATATTAATATCTGGAATATCTTACTTAAATCTTAAATATTATACTTTTTGTAAATTTGAAATTTTGTTTTAACGCTACCCCCCCCCTTACTTAAATCTTAAATATACTTTTTGTAAATTTGATATTTTGTTTTAATCCCACTCCCCCCATTCCATTACAATATGTATGTATTTATTAAATGAACTTATGCTTCTTTTTCTGATATAGTATAAATGTTTATTTTTCTGATATTGTAAAAAATAAACTAGTTCTAACATTATTTTTGTTGCTGAATTGTTCAAGATTTGATTTTAATCAAGTCTAACATTTTATTTAGAAATATTACTCATACTCATATGATATAGCTAATATTTTCATTTAAATTTTACCTGAACTTGAGTAGGTAATTTTTTTTTTTTTTTTGCAAGGAAGAAAAAAAAGAAAGACTGAAATTGAATAATATTTACATAAATTAACTATGAAGGAAAATGTTGTATCTAAGAGCAAGGTTTATCATTTAATGGCTTAATTATAAATGATTAAATATTAACCTAGATTAATAACAATCCACAACTTTTGAATAAATACTCTAAGCTTCCATTAAATAAATTGCTCTTTAATGGATGTCTTCAAGGATTGTTGAAATATCCTCTTGGGATTAGAAGGTAAAAGGAAAGAGAGTTTGTCTGTTTTTAAGTTAAAATTATTATTATTACTTACTAATGACTTTTAGAAGATACACCAAATAAATAATTTTATATTTCCAAGACGTAAAATAATTATTTTCTTATATATATATGAAAAATAAATTGTTTGATTAATAAAATGAGATATTTCATACTTTTTTTATAAAATTTATAATGTAAATGATAAATAGATATAAATGTGTATTTTGCTAATAAAAACATAAAATGATTCAAAAATTATAAATATTTGTAATTCTTGCATTGGTCTATTATTTTCTTTATAAATATTTTTTTATAAACTACCTTATTATTAATTATAAAATCATAAGCTAAATTATGATCATGGTCATGAATTTTTGTTGAAAATATTTTTTTTGTTTTGTTTGTTTTATTATTTTATCATTACAAGATAAATTTTGACAATGTTGGTGTACTCTTGGTTTCTTAATCTTCTTTAATAAGCAATTTTTCCAATTTAAGATTTAAAGTACCCACTGACTGTTGAAAACTTAAATAAATATTAAATGTAAATATTAAACAAATACTAGGTAATGTATTTTTGTAAAAGATAATTAATCATCTTGAAAATTGAAATAATTAATAATAGTGAAGATATTAGAGAGATTTTGATAATCTAGTCCAATAAAAGTGTATTTTGGGGATAATTTGTCCTTTTTTGATGTCTTTATTTATCTGTTTGAAGAAAACTATAATTTATCAGAATATTCAAATAATTTTAATATCTGTTTAATATATATTACTTTTTAAGATATATTTAAAATCTCTTTCCATCATATACTTTTTGAAACATGTGAATAAAGATACATAAAAAATATATATTTTAATAATATTATGCGATGGGATTGTAGTTTTAAATATATCTGTAAAAGATATTAAACATGGTAAAAGAGAGATGAAGTTGAGTTATTCATGTATTTATATATAAGTAAAAAAAAATATTAATTTTTAACTGAAATTTAAATTTATATTTTGGTCAGGGATAATCTGTAGTTTAATGAATAATTAGTAGTAATAATTTAAGTATTTGTTTCAAATACTTATTGCCAATCTGCATCATTTTATGTATTTATTTGAAATAGTTATTACGGAAGATGTGAGTGTAAAAAGTTAGATGCTTATAAATCAAAGTTTCAGGATCTAACTCCTTTTTTATTTGAAAAGCTTTAGTGAGATTTTTTTCATATTTGAATATTTTATATTTAAAACTAAATCTTTATTCTATATTATATATTGAAACTTTACACTATTTATTGTAAATATAAGCTTTCAAATGATAGCCATTCTAAAAGTTAATATTTGAATTTTAAAATAAAAATTTTTTCTACACTACAGGCTTTTACATACCTGCACCTATATATGTAATATATAGGGGGTTTGAACCCACAACCCTCAACCATCCATGCTATCTCATACTGCTGATACACTTGATCATACACATGTTGAAAAGATAAATAATCACCAATATACATATTATGTGCTTGTATATGTATGTAAATGGATTACGTCCTGCACATGAGGGGTCAGAATGACTGGTGGTCAACATGGGTATGATGAAAAGGTTGGCAATAAGGTGGGATTTGAGCATACCAGCATCAGATTTTCAATGAAATGAAAAGCTGAAGAGTTGTGCAAGCCTGTCCATTAAAGTATGAAGATTGACTATCTTAATACAAGCTGAGCTCAGATTCTTTATATGTGTGGAGATAATAATCTGGACCACCTGATGAGGGCTGGTTTTGCATGGAATATGCATATTGGTTATTATTTATCTTTTTTACATGTGTGTGAAGTGTATCAGTTGTATGAGATAACACAGATAGTTGATGGTCATTTGAAAGTCTGAGTTCAAACCCCCTTTATTTAAATTTTATTAAATAGAAAAATTAAATGCTAAATGGAGTTCTTAACTATAATACTAAGGTGGGCTTTGAGCATTCCATCATCAGATTTTCAATTAAATGGATGGCTGAAAAGTTGTGGGGTAGAGTGGATTAAAGCCTGCCCATTAAATTTTGAAGATTGACTATCTTTATATAAGCTGAGCATTGATTGTATATATGTGTGGAGATGATAATCTGGACCAAGTGATGAGTGATGGTTTAGCTTGAAATACGGATAATGGTGATTATTTATCTTTTCAACATATATGTCATCAAGTGTGTCAGCAGTATGAGATAGTGTGGATAGTTGAGGGTTGTATGAAAGTCTGAGTTCAAACCCCCTATATATTACATATTAGAGTGCAGGTATGAAAAAGCTTGTATTGTAAAAAAAATTCATACATTAAAATAACCATTAATGTAAATAATAAGAATTAATACCCTCTGAATAGAGTGAAGAACTACATAGACAGCTTCAATAAATTAATAAAGATTATTTTTCATAATTATAAAAGTCAATAATGTTAAGCAAAATATTTCAGAGATTTGTGATAGATAAGCATGAGAAAGACTATTTATATAAATTATATAAAGTTTTTTATTGTTCAGAAATGAGGGTAGATGCTTTTTCCTGTCTTTTACATTTGACACCTTAGTAAGATTATTATTATTTGATAAAAACACCTTGCTATCATATATCACACATTATATATATTCTTTGATTGTTCATAAACAAGTGTAAAACGGATGCTTTTTCCTGTCACTTACACTTATTGTGTTATTATTGTTATTTACCAGGCAGATGCCAATTCCTATTAGTTAGTTCATAAATTTCAGTCACTAATGGCAGGTAGATGCATGATTTCTACCCAGATATTTTGATTTTATTGATTAGTATTAAAGCAGACATAAGAGAAAATCTGGTTCATGTGATATTTAGTTTCCCTTATTCGAGCCACTTAGTATTTATTTTTCAAGAACTACAGCTGGAAAGGATTTATATGTTAGTCTGGTTCTTCTTATAATATAGTTTATTAAAGGATTCTTAATGTATCCTAAAACTTGTAAGATTAATAAGTCTTAAGCCTGAGATATATTAATAGATAGTAGCAGTTGGTCTATGCAGCAGGTCTGGACTAAACATAGGACTATTAAGGTGCATAGAGCTGAATACTGTTTGTACATAATGAGGCAATGAATATATAATCATATTAATTTTTGATCAAAATAGATAGGGCAATTAAGTAAAATAATAGATCATTAAATGTTATTATTCCAAAATCAATCCTAGAAAAAAAAAATCAATAGACCAATGTTTTCTCAAGTATTTCTGTCAATTGTATGATTCTTTTGTCATTATGTATATGGGTAAATAAATCATAATTTCTCATTATTCTAGCATTTGTCATTTATTGCAATCAGTGATGGTAATTAAAATATAAGAATCTCTTGCTTCTGAGTCTAGCAGGAAATAAAAGAAACATATTTGTGATCATGTGATATCAGAATGTGGTGCTGCATGAAAATTATTACCATTGGCCAATTTTCATGTTAGCTGGACATTTTTCAACATTACAATATATATATATGCATTTACATGTGCCTTAAAGTAATTAGGCAATAAAATAATATAATCATATATATATATATATATATATGCATTTACATGTGCCTTAAAGTAATTAGGCAATAAAATAATATAATCAAGAACTGACAGTTGTTTGACTAATACTGGTATAGTTTGCCATTGTTTATAAATCTTTTAATATAACATTCTATTATTAAATACAAAGCTTTCAATTGTAAAGTTTTTTTCATGTAATATTATATTTATACATAATATAATGAATACAGTATTATTTTCATTTTTATATCTAATCTCCAGTCTTCATCAATGAATCAAATATTGTTTGCTAAACATTTCAGCATACTACTTTACTATGTTATTCAGCCAATGCAAAAAAACAATATATCAGAGTGGGTGTGCTGAAATGTTTATCAACAGCATTTGGTTTATTAATCAACAGTGGTTACATATTGTAATGGGGTGGGGTGGTAGGAGAGACATGGGGCGAACATGAGGTGATGGGAAATCATCATCCACCCCCAAGTAAAAACATGAATTTGAAATATTAAAAATTTTACAAAAGTATTTATAAGTAATGAGATATTTAAGGGAGCATGAGATCAAGAGATCTCTGAGAGATCATTGAGAGATCAGAAGAGCAACTAAAAATATAATTAACCATCAAATATCAACCAGTATTATAAAGTAAAGTAATTATAATTAAGTATGAGTACTACTCAAAATAAATAACCATCCATCATCACCATTGGTGGGAATAAAACAAATCAGTACAATAAATCAACAGTCCATCTTGTGGCTGTATTTGAACAATACAAAATATAAATCAACAGTCAACCTTGTGACTGGATTAGAAATGAGGCTTCTGTAGACCAGGCTAACTATTGAGCCTTTGCCAGCTTGGGCAATTATTTAAACATAACTTAGATGCACCACTTAAGAGCTCATCCATCAGAATACATATGAATCAAACAATAATGCTGGGACATTAAAACATGCTGATCATCATCAATGTTCAGGCCACTTGTACTGGCCAACTATAAACTTAATTTCTAATAAAACTAAATTAAAATAAAATATAGTACATGGGCTTTAAAGAGTATTTTTTGTGTCACACCAGGATGATGATTGATCATTGCTGGATGCCCCAAAATCACTAAATATACATCACCTTTCATATATTCATCCCATGCACAAATCTAGCTCAGACAACCCAAGCTCTATTACTGTATGTGACCAAGAAATGGTGCAATACAATTTTAATAATTGAATACAAGTTTATTAACAACAATAAAAAAAATGCTTGAAATTAAGGTCTATAAAAATAGGATTACACATATTTTGATTACTATATAAAATTTCAAATGATCATGTTGCGATTTACATAATTACTATTCAAGATTCAAATTGTTACATTGATTTATATATATATGTATATATGTGGGTGTGCGCTCAGATGTGCAATTTTAATATACTATTAATATATTTTTTTGATTGCCATTTATTTAAATAATAAAAAAAAGATTAAGATTTGCACATATGTCCTATTTAACAAGCATTAACATATATGGTCACACATAAATATGCAGGACAATTGGCTTATATTACAGTCATCATATAAAATAATAAATACACAATTAAACTTTTTAGTTGTATAAAAAAATACTACAAATGTTTTAAAATGTACATATATGTGTGTGTGTGTGCATGTATTCGCACATTGACGTTACATCTTTTAACTTGTTACAATAATATTATATATTCCATAATTAATTCAATATTGAAAGTATATAGAATCATGTTGCTTAATTCTTTCATAAAGTTTAACATCCTTTTTTTTTTTTTGGTTTTTGATTTTAATTCAAATAAAATTATCCTTCCAGTTAAGTTATATATTTTCTTTTAATGTCATTTTTTATAAGGAATTACCAAAACAATTTCTTTAAATATATATATATCAAATCGTCTTTCTTTTAGACATTTGACTCAAGCTAATTATTTACTTGTTTTGCTTTAAGTTATTAATTTATAATTTTAAAAGTCATATTAAAAATATTAAAATAAAATAACTCATTATATATACACGCGACATGTTTATCTGTGGTTCCCTGCCTTTATAGATAAATAGCAGCATATGTACACCAAATTTCTTCAAGCTTTCTCTTGGTAAGCTTGGTTTTTGTTCCATCAGAAAAATATAATTTTGGGCTTGTTGTCATCATCAGGGAAAAGTATTCAAATAATCTGCTGGCATACCATGAACTTCCTTTTGTAATCCATGCAATTGTCAAGCTGTTTTCTAGAACATATTTAAGCAGCTAGTTGATCCATTTGAAGTGATCTGGCCTCATGAATCAAAACTCTGCAGTAAACTATAGGGCAGATACTGGACTGTACTCCCTTAGATCTTCATAGGAGCTCTGTGTAACTCTGCTAGCTATTTTGACCTCATTTTTTTTCAGGCTATTGATTCAGAAGTGACATAGCTTCAAGTAAATCAAAACTGTGAAAGAAAATGGTAGCAGATCCTGGATCTACTGTCCTGCCTTCAGCTACATCAGTTCATGGTAGCTATTCTGCTAACTCTCTGCTACAACCAACAACAAACTGCAGATATCTATTTTGGTCAGCTAATTGCTGCCACTTACTCAAAAAAATTTAGTAACCAGACAGTTCTGTTCAGCACTTACAAAAACTACAATCCAGACTAACTGATATTTTTTATCAATCTTTTTATAAAATCATCTGTGGTGATAACAACATTTTGATTTAAAACAGAGTTTTATTTTTACCTCTCTAATCCCTTGGAATCTACATACATGTTTTAATTAATTAAAAAATTTCAAAAACAAATATGGTGTTTTTACATTTCAAAATCAGAATAGTAATAATAATAATAATACAATATTTATATTTATTCAAAACTTTTAAAAGTTTAATTTATAAAACAATATTTTAAATTAGAGTTGTTATTTTTATTTTTTATTTCTATGAATATAGAAATTATCTACAAAAATATATGTCTGTGTTTATTTCTACTTTTCCTTTTCTTTATATATATGCACACACACTATATTATTATGTGTGTACTATATAACCCAACTGGTTACAATATATGTATAATATTCTTAATAAATGTTTTAAAATGAAATATTTAATGAGTTGTTATCTATTTATAATTACTCAATTAGAAAGCACTCAACATAGAACAGTAGCTAATGCAAGCCAATGTAACCAGGCCAAGAGTTAAACTGAAACTGTTAGGCAGTTGGTTTTCATTAATTACTTCCCTAGGATGAGGGTTTCCTAAATAAGTAATTATAAATGGATAGCTCTACACATGATATATATATAAATGTGTGTGTGTAAATACATGAAAGCACTCTGTACTTAAACAACACCAACCACTATCAATCAAGATTCTCAATCTGATGTCAAGGCATTTTTCCTTTTTATTAAAAGTAGATACCCACCACAGTCTATAGAGTAATATATTTATATAGACCCTAAACATTGCAATTTGACTAATGAGGGTGAGATTATTAATTTAAAAAAGTTTAAATAATTTTCATTCGACAGGCAAACATAACTGTTCTGAAAGCAGATTAATTATTACTTAGATAATATACTAAATAAAAATTAAGTCATTACAATAAAATATTCTAAATATTTTGTTGCCTAAAATTCTGAAAAAACATTGTTCTAAATATAATTTAAAAAATTTCAAGCAAACTAACATTATCAATACCTCCTTATTCATACAAAAACCGGACAGATCATATAATAGTTTTCCTTTATAGTTATGTGTAAATATTATGAGTGAAATTTATTTCATAGCTAATTAGTTGCCAGCTTGAATAAAAATAGTGGCAATGTCTGTATGTCTGGAATTAGTTATTTATACTATATTTAAAATAATGTTTTCCCATAATGTAAACAATACATTTTTTTACATTTTAATCATAATTTTATTTTTATTGATTATATGTACAGTTACAATTTTTCAATTATATAATGGCATATCTTTTTTCTCCTATATTAGTGTTTCAACACTGTGGATGGCAATTATCTATTTGATCATGTTTGCAAAATCTTAAAAGAAAAAACCTTGCATGCCATTTCATGCATATTTTTTTACCTGATTATAGATAATTAGATTTTAACAAAAAAAACATGTTGGCACAATATATAATTACTACTTTTTTTAATGACAATTTTAGTGAAAGTTATTTCGATTTTATATTGAAAGAAAAACTGCCCATTAATGTAAAAGACTTTTGCAATAAAGTTAATGAATTTAGGTAAATATAATTCGGTTTTATATTTTTTTAACAATTATAAAATTATTATGAAAAACTACTTTAGATTTATTATTTATTTTATTTGTAATAAAATATTTATTTTTATTTGTTACATTTTAAAATATAACCGTAAAAAAAAAAATTCCAAATTATAATATGTACAATGTATTCATATTTGCTATCAATATATACACTAAAATTGTAAAAATATTTGTATGGTAAATATTGGGACTATGCATATAATATGAACAATGAGAGAAAATGAGATTATACATGCAGTCTTTTCTTACTGATGAGTGATGAATACAGACATCAATGTGCATGGAGGCAAAGATTTAAATGTTATTGCATCAAAACTATACTGAATTTAATAAATATTCATTATATCTACAATGACTGAATTCAAAGTTAGGCAAAATAATATTATAAAATGAATATTAAATATATCGTCTATGCTGTGTAAATATTGTTTAAGTGTATAAAAATTTTTTATATAAATATTACATGTATCTTCTTAATATAGGTGCATTTTTAATGTGTGTGTGATTATGACATTTCATTTGGACAATATAGCAAAATAAAATACTATATTTCATTATATTTCCACTTCAATTAATATTTAAAATACAACAGATTTTACATTTCAAAAATATGCCTGTGTGTAACCAAATATATAAGTAATTAAATATAATTTTATTTAAATGAAAAAAAAAGTATGAAGTCTAATTTAATATAAAAAAAATTAAATTTATTAAACAAAGAATGGTGAATGTATTAATGTTTGTCAGATATCACCTGTCAAATTCACAACAACTACATTTATGCAAAGGAAGTAATTCCATCATTAAATAAAAAATGTTGGGAAAAAATTAGAATGAATGCTTTTACTACAGAGATATAGTAGATATTTTGCAATAACAATTCCAAGCCAGCTGCAGAAACAGCTACAAATGCCAATTTGTAATTTGGCATTAAGGCACTCAGTGTTTTCATAGTCTGTCAATCCCCTAATATATTTCAGATGAACAACATACTTAGCAATATTTAATAAAAAACATATTGACATTAAATCTTAAAAACAAATATTACAAAAATGATCGGCATTTTTGTATTAAACCAATAAATATCACATGATCACAATTTCTTATGCTTGCTCTTAACTGTTATTAAAACAGGCAAAACACTCTATATGTATTGCCACTCAGTGCAAGCCAGAATAATCCATTGATTACTCTGGCTTGCACTGAGAGGCAATATATATAAAGTGTTTTGCCTGTTTTAATATCATTTTTGTATTACAGCATTAATAAATGGTAACTATTAATAAATCTAAAAAAAAATAATAAAATTAGTTTTTATTCAGTAAATGTATATTGGTGCATTAATGTTGTCAAATATAACAGGTATATTTAAAACTGTAGATTTTAATTTAGCTTTATTAAAATTTCGAATTTTTTTTATATAATATTAAAATATTTTGTTTAATTTACATTAAATCTTAAAAAAAATTGTTAAAGCAACCAATTATTACAAAAATAATGGACTGAAAACCCAGAGTTTTTGTATTCTATAATAACAATGGTCTTTCAGATCAGTATACAATTCTCTTAATGTAAATCTTTTATTTAATTTACATTAAATCTTTAAAAAAAAAAGCCTTAAAGCAACCAATTAAAAAAAAACATGGGCCTTTACAAGGCTGAGTGCATGTGGTTGTAAAAAAGAATTATTTAAAAAAATAATTAAATCATATTCATGTTTTTTCCTTAAAGAAAATTAAATTGCTATAAACAAAGCATATGTTTGGTATGTATAAAATAAATGTGGATATATATTAATAAAATCAAATAAATAAAATTATCTTATTATGAGCATATAATTTGCTTAAATTTGGCTAAACATATAATTTAACTTTAATATAAATTACTAAGTATGTTCTGAAAAGTTTGTTTAAAGGAATTTATTATCACTCTGAATAGCATGTAAATTCATAATAAACATATAAGTAAATGATTAACTAATTCATTGACCTCAAAAAACTCTAATATAATTGCAGCAATCCTTTTGCTTAAAATCAATTATTTTTTACAAGTGGCTTAAAAAAATCCTAACATTTATCTACAATAATGAAATATGTATCGTGAGAGATTTTTGCCCTAACAATGCAAAATTTCTTACAAAAATAGCCACATATTTAAAAGTTATATATTCTATGCCTATAAACATTTATAAAATAAATGAATCCTTTTAAATCTTTAATACATACTATTCCATATAGTAAATATTTCAAAATTAATAAATAAATTAATAGCTAAACATATTTTAAATTTAAAGTTAATCAAATTTACTGAATAATCATCCATGCTTACATTTAAGAAAATATGCACACACATGTAAATATATGTGAAAACATATTTTTAAAATATCATAATTTACTAACAATATTTTTCGTTTAATTTGAGACCATCGTTTGAATCTGGAAGAGAGATAAAATAAAATGATATCAAAATATTAAAACATATAAATATTGAATATATATTTACAAATTGAAAGACTTTTTTTTATAGATAATGAACAAAAAAATAAAATAGTCATTTTCTTCATCATAATTTTACTTTAATTTTTAAATAAGCTAAATATTTTTTAATATATATTAATACAAATCAGTAACCAATTCCTACAATATTGTTTTTATAAAACCCTGAAATTCAGATATCATATTTAGGTTTTCTTCTTCATCAATATTATTATAAATATAATATTTGAAAACATATCAAAAATAATTTATTTTGTTAGAAAAAAGGAAAGACCCTCTAAATAAAATTCTTTTATTAAGTTATAGATTCTGCTAGTTGTTTAAAAATCTTGTGTTTTCATTAAAAAAAGTTATTAATAATGATTACAGGTACTTTTATACCTCGTTTTTACTGTAAATAAATGTAATTTAAAAATTAAAAATATTATAATTTTAAAACTAATACTAATATATCAAAATATGCAAATGATGAATAAATTTAAAATTAATACATTTAAAAATATATAAATTATTTATTTTTTGTTTATTATTTTTTGATAATTATTATATTTTATTAAATTCATTGTTTTCTATGACATATTAGCTTTATGGAGTATTTAATATTTATTTTTTATGATATTTTGTTTTTGTAAAAATTTTATCTTCAACAGATGCATAAAAACTGCAGTTTAGGGTTATGATTCTTTACTAATACTTTTTAAAAATGCAGTATTATTCATGAGCTCTCTTTATCCTTATAGAGCAAATTTTGAAATTGAGATGATTCTAAAAGCACATTGTAAGTATACTACACATATACACTTCACCATGTTTATGTTTAGATATGTATATATATTTTTATCAACTAACATTAAAAAAAAATAAAAATGCAATTCAGATTCAAAAATAAAATATGTAATTTTTAACTCAGTATTAAACAAACTAAATAAGAATAGCATAAGCAAAACTTTATTACAAAATCAAAATGCTTAATCTTACAGATCTCATGTTGGAACATGTGCTAATGCTTAAAAATTAAGAAAAAACACAATCTTAAATAAACTAAAAATTAATAATCTAAAAAAAATAATTAAAACCTATATATAACATTTTTAAATATTAAAATTTATCATACAACCTTATCATTATTTTAAATTAACTAATTTATGGTGATGAAATATTTAAAAAAATTAATATTCAAAAATAAGTTAAATACTTAAATAAATTTAGTAAAATATAGGGATTTGAACTTAGGATTTTCAGTCTATATTTATTCTCCACTCCATATCAAACAATTGATACACATGACTACATAAATGTGAAAAAGATAAATAATCATCAATATATGTATTTCATGCAGAACAAGCACTCATCAGGTAAGCTAGACCACCATTACCCATACATATATACAATCAGTGCTTATCTTATATTAAATAAGCAATTTCTTAAATTTTTATGATCAGGCTTCAATCTTCTCATCATTCCAAAAATTCAACCATCTATTTCATTGAAACACCAATGATGGAGTTGTCAATACCCTTGGTAAATTTAATATTGCAGTTGTATCCATGTAGATATTACATCAATCTAACACCTTAAATTATCAGACCATTATGTATCCATTTATATTAACAGGAGAAGGATGGGCTGGATTTATACAATGGTATAACCAACAATATTAAATCCATCAAGGGCTGTGAGCATTCCATCATTAGCTTTTCAATAAAATAGATAGTTGAATTGTTGGAAGGATGAGAAGATTGAAGTTTGTCCATTAAAGTTAAAGGAATTGCTATCTTAATATAAGCCAAACACTGATTACATATATGTGTGGGATATGTTTTCACCTAACTGATAAGTGCTGTTTATGCATGAAATATTTTTATTGGGGATCATTTATCTTTTTCACATGTATGTGATCATGTGTATTTAGTGTTAGAGATGGAATGGAAGATAAATATATATTTAAAATCCTAAGTTCAAATCTCTCTATTTATTATAGTAAACATTTAGTATACTGAATAAATAGGTTAATTAAATAATGATTAAATTTCATGATGAAAAACGTTTTTTGATAAATGTTAAAAATATCCAAAACATAAGTTAAAAATTGTGAAAGTTCAGGTGAAATAGCTAATTAATCTGCCATATTCATGTTTCACATCTTATGAAATTGTGAATAATCATAATCCTGCAATTCAAATAAAAAATTTTAATGTTATGGTCAGTTCAAAAAATCAAGTGTCATTCATGCAGCAAAGTAGTAGACATAGTATATAAAAAGTATATTTTCTCAGGACTAGTATATGACTTTTTTTCCAATTCTCAATGAGATGTTCCAATCATTACCTTGAATTAAACAATATCATTCAACATAAATTCCTTTTGTTAACCTCTGACATAAAGAAAGAATTTTTATATCTACCATTCATAAATTGAAGAAGTCTTGATTTGTACAGATGAATTAATTAAATCAAATATTTAAAAAATTATAAAAATATGAATATTATTTTTGATGAATAATTAAATATGAATTAATAAAATAATTCATAAATAATACAATTTTGCAATTGTCAGCAAAAGCTTCTTGATAATTCAAGTCTTTTTATTTGCATAACAACCAACTGGTAAATATTTCATTCCATTAAAATAACAAAAATGTAAGATCTTGTACTATTAGCAAGTTTATACTTATGTATGACTATTGAACCAAAGTATTCCAACACAATTAATATACCCACAATCTATAAATAGTGTTTTCATTCAGAAATAAAAGTCCACATAGTTTGATAAAGTGCTAGTTTCAAGAGTATTACATATTTCTTCAATCATATGAAATTTCTTCAAAATAATGAATAATATTTCTGTAGTGCAATTTTCATTACACCATTCTCACACAAGGTAGAGATTGGTTTCTACCCATTTTTAACACCTTGTGGAAAAATGTAATCATAAACATATAACCAAAGACATGTGAAAAAGATCTATGATCGCCATGATGCACATACCATGCTGAACCAACACTTATTAGTTGGCCCAGATACCTTACACATATGTTTATAATGATTGATAGATAGATAGATAGATAGATAGATAGATAGATAGATAGATAGATAGATAGATAGATAGATAGATAGATAGATAGATAGATAGATAGATAGATAGATAGATAGATAGATAGATAGATAGATAGATAGATAGATAGATAGATAGATAGACAGATAGACAGATAGACAGATAGACAGATAGATAGATAGATAGATAGATAGATAGATAGATAGATAGATAGATAGATAGATAGATAGATAGATAGAGATAGATAGATAGATAGATAGATAGATAGATAGATAGATAGATAGATAGATAGATAGATAGATAGATAGATAGATAGATAGATAGATAGATAGATAGATAGATAGACAGACAGACAGACAGACAGATGGGAGGGTGGGTAGGTAGGTTGGTAGGTCAGTCAGTCGGTCGATCGATCGATCGATAGATAGATAGATAGATCGATAGATAGATAGATAGATAGATAGATAGATAGATAGATAGATAGATAGATAGATAGTGAATTTTTACAGTTTAATTGATTCATGTAAAATGTGCTGCCCTCACAACTTTAACACAAATCACTTAATGAAAGTATATAGATTAGAGATTATCCAATAATAAATAGCACTCTCATGCAAGGTAGGGCTGAGCATCTTGTGGATCATATATCTTTTTCATGTCTTCAATCATATGTATATGATTACATTGTTCCACAAGGTGTTAAAAGCAAATAGAAATTAATCCCTACCTCACATGAGAATTGTGTAGTGAAAATTACATTACAAAAATATTATCCATTATTGGACAATCTCTAGTCTAATGAATAATAAATATTATCAATATTTCTTCAGAATAATTTCTGAAAATTCCTTGAATTTTTCACTTGTTTATGTTCAGCAGATGTTCTATACTGCAAATCTTCCAAAATTTAATTTATTGTCATTTTTTAAGTTTCTTAAACCATCTTATTGATTATTTATGACTTTCTTTATTAATTATTTATGGCTTGATTTTGCTTAATCCACAATTATTTAACAAATGATATTAAAAGACTCACTCTATCAAAATATAATTTATGATCCAGTTTAAGCAATTTTTTTTTACTAGTTTCATTAACTTTTTCCCATCACTTTCATTATAAAATTTGAAAGGTTTGTCATTTTATTTCTTTAGATCATAAAGTTGTTTTCTGTGATTTTTTTTCTCTTCATTTGATAGAGTTAAATACTTTATATGTCTCATAGGATAATCATAATCAAACTATTTATATATATTTAATAATATGTGAAAAACCTTATACAAAATAAGTTACCACACTTATTTTACTAATGATAATATTTAATATTCTATTGACTCATAAAAATGTACCATAGATATACACCAACTATTGCATTATTTTTCATAGCACAAACAATAAGTCATAATCTTATTCCAAAGCACTTCCTGCTATGAAAATAAAATTATCCATTTCAAAATATTTTGAATTTTCAAACAATAATATTCAATCTAAGTTAATTACTAATGATAATTTTTATGTTGTTATATTAAAAATGAAATACTTGTGTGTATTACAGTCATTTTTATATCTAAGCATTCTGATTTAATAATTTTAGCAATTTCTTTAACACTCATCAATTTGATATTTCAATTATTACTTGATGCATTAGTTATCAGCATTAAAATACTTTTTAGATGATGAATATTTTATTTCAGGTTTTGAAGAATATCTTGTTCATTTTTTTCAAACGTGTGAAGAATTATTATTGAATGGTGATTTATTTACTTTAATCTGCCTACATTCATTAAATAAGTTAGTGCTGAAATATAATTCAGATTTTTATTTGTAGAACGTCTGATCATAAATTGATAAATTGTTTTAATTCATAGAAGTTCTTTTTCAACAATTAGAAGAAGTCATTCTATTATCAAAAATATTTTGTTTCTTCAACTTATACTATGGATAGTTCAAAACACAATGGCAACTTCTTATGTCAAGATTGATATATTATCAGTGATTAATAAACCGAAATATATGTTATATTAATGCACTGTAATTAGAGAGGTTTATATTATTTTAACATTATGATAACAAACAATTCTTCTAATATAATAAAATAAATATTTTGTTTACTTTTTCCCTTTTAGAAAGATTATCAGGAAATTAAATATTATAGCATAAAAATATTAAAGGTGGACTTAATTTGCATATCTATATTTATCATAAAGTCAGAAATTTATGAAGACAGGTTTTATAAAAAAAAAAAATTGGAATATTAGTGGATTAACTTCTTTTGAAGTGTTAGTAGAAATGTTTCACGGAAATAATTTTATAAGTTCATTTACAAGAGAAATCTTACAATGAGTTAGATTTTATTCACTTTTCTTGAATACAAATGAGATGGATTTATTAGAATTTTTACATTTTCCAAAAAGTCAGTAATTAATGAAGATACGTTTTGTTTGTGAAAATGTATGTAAAAATATGACTAAATTTGAGGATTAACTTCTTTTTAATATAGTATTTTTTTAGAATGATTTTATTTATGGATTTATTTTCTAATTCTGATTGAGCTTTTAAGAAATAGGCACAAATAAAAGATCAAATTTAGAATAGAATGAGATGGTATAGTAAATTATTGCAAAATCATTCAGAAAATCTTGCTTTTCTAGCATAAACTTAAATTCAACATGGATAAAATGAACTGAATATTTAACTGTATATGAGTATTAAATACTTTTTCTTTCAATTTTGTAAATAACTTCATTATTTCCCAATATTTTGAATTTTGAAATGAGTACTTTAAACTTCCTCAAAATGGACAATACTACTAGAATATAAAATTATTTTTTTTGAAGGTTTGAAACATTTAGTCAATCTTACTTCTTTTTATTCATTTTAACATCTACTGACTTTAAAATCCAACTTTAAATTTTTGGATATATGCTCAGTTTTAATGACAGATAAAAATTTTATTAATTTTTATTTCTTGATTATTTTTTTAAAAAAAAAAAAGATTTTTGTTTTATTTACCTATCAAAATATAAATTAAAGGTAATTAATAATATTAATCATATGGTTTAGTGTTCAGGAATTCATAAAATATTTGTGCACTAGAAATATCAGAGCTGTGCCATGAACTATGAACCTTAAACTTCAAACTAAGCAGAACAAAGACAGCTAACAAGGAATAATGATCTTTTCAATTATTTCAGTAAATTCTTCAAATTTTGTAGGTACAGAGTTTTGAGATTTAGTTTCACATTCTTTAATTTATTTTTTTAAAATATTTTTGCAGAATAGATTAATTATTTGGTTCATTTTCTGATGAGATGATAATGCAAAAATTATTTGTATACATTATAGCCTGTCATTTTTATAGTTTAAAGTTTAAGAAAATTTAAATACTTTTTTAGAACAATAATAAACATATATAACACTGTTTCTTTTTTTTTACTATAAATAATTTACTTTGGGAATACTTTCAAATTTATACATTTATTTTTTTTATATAATCTCAAATTGCTACTGTTTACATTTTTACAATTGCTTTCTCAATAATACTTTATCATATATATTTAACATATATATCAATAAAAATATGATAATTAACTATTGTATACAGTCTTTCAATTTGCAGAAGTACTTTTGATTATTTCTTTAATTCTTGTCAAACGCCATTAAATTTAAAAAAAACATAAGTAAAAAAATATCATCAATTCAAATCCCATGAATCCTGAATTTTAATATTAACAGCTTGTCTATTAACTATATTCATTTTATTTAGATTTTTACAATTGCCTCCTTAATTTTTCTTTTAGTATGGTTTCTCTCTTTATGAAGAATCTTAACACTCTCAATATCAAACTTAAATTTATATTTACATGTTTTTTTATGATCCAAGAAAACTGAAGCAGTTATTAAATCACCATTATTTTTACTTTTCACATGCTTGTATAACAATTCATACTCCTTTAAACTTTTTTTAATACTGTACCTCGATTCATCTATATATAATAACATAAATCCACAAAAAATTTGATAAACAACATTACTTTTCAGCTTGACAGTGTAACAGTAGCCAGGTTCAAACTCTGTTACGAGGGAGTCACATAATATTCCCTAACTGCCTAGAGAAGTGTGAGGTCCATAAATTGGCCTCGATGTGCAAGTATGTATATAAAGAATCTTATATATATATATGACAAAGGGAGAGAAAAAGTTCGAAAATTTTTTTTTTTATTTAAAAAAAAGAGAGAGAGAGAGTGGTTTGTTTTAGAATACATTCAGAAAAATATGTGTTAATAAATTGTAAGAATGCAGTCATACACAAATATATATATATAATTTTTTTGTATTATTTCTTATTTCAAATGTATATTTTTCTTTGGTTTTATCGTACATAGTATTTTAATGAGAGTAATGAAAGAACTTTGATATATCTACCTTCAGGCAATTTTGTGTCTTTTGTCCCATTACTTGACCACTCCAAATTCCAGGAAATCTTAAGTAAATGTATGGTGAAAAAAAAGAAAAAAGAAATCTAAAAAAAGTGTTAAAAGCATGCCTGAAAAATAGAGATCTCAATGCTGATAAACTATTTTGGGAAATAAAAGAATTGGATTAATTGAAAGAAAAAAAAGAATTGGAACCAGGGGTAAAAGTGTTTTTCGGACAGAAATGTATTAATATTTTCTTTTGTTAAGTTTACTGATGTGGCTATACTCACATTTTAAAAATGAAATATTAAAAGTTCTTCAATCAACCCTCTCGAGAAGAAAATGGATTTAACAATATCAACTTATATAATGGCTATAATCATAATGCTGGGGTAGAACAAATATGTGTAAGGTGATCACCCTAATCTCCAAATATATATAGCTGTTCTTGTTCAATGCCTGCCCATCCAAGAACCCTAAGGACCCTACCAATATGCTGCTAAAATAATCCAGGAAGGAATAAATCTTGAACCGTATACACTAAGAAAGCTTCCAATAAGCCATCATTATTTTTTATATCCAAGCAATACCACAAAATGGATGGTTGGGCCGGACTTTTGTCATTAACAGAATTTTTTTTCATTTGTCGACAATAAAGGATATATAGATTTTGTTTGGATCATTAAAACAAGCTTACATGAAAATAAATTTATCCCTAATAAAAATAAAATCCCAGGTAATCCAGGATAAATATGACTAATTTTTATTGTCTTAAGTGAAATGAAAATTGCCTATCATTACTCTCTAAAGGTTTAATCATTGTTTAAAGCTATATAATTTAATCTGTAACATGTAAATGCATTCTTATACATGCTGATTAATTATATAATCTTTTATATTTAATAAATTTCATTTTTTTTCTTTTATGTTATCATTTGATATGTAAATTGTATATATTTTTCTCTTTTCTTAATATTTAATCAGATGGAATAGTAATAAAATTGTATACTTACTTTAAAATAAATTATTTGTCTATCATTAATGAACATATTTATCACTTATATTAGCCTAATTCCCTTCATAACAATATGCTTTTAAGAGTAAGCAATTATATTAACGTGCTTTTAAACTCCAAACCATAAATTTGATAAGGGAATAGATTGCGCATTGAGCTAATAAATGTTTAGAAATAGTGAGTTTGGGTTCAAAGTAGCCAATTTTAAATGGCACGCAATCTAATTTGAGAAGCATAGAAATCAGAAAAAAATTGTTCCAAATACGCAAAGTTATCCATTTACCTCCGTTCAACCTGATAGGTATTGTTATCTCCCAGCACTGGTATTTGAGCTAGCTAGAGTGCCATGCACCTAATTAGTGATAGTTCTAAGATTATTTAGATAGGAAAAGTATAATTCTTATGGTATTAGTGAGATTGGCACTTGAGGTCAGTTATTAACTGAGGCTCATAAATATGCTTTTTCTGAAGAAATTGTTGTTCGTCTTTTTAATGAGATAATGGCCACTAGATAGATTTTGTTTTTGTTAACTTATTTCCTTATATAGAATTTGTAAATTTTATTTGTTAAGATTTCATTAAGAAAGTGGATTTGTATTCGAACCCAATATGGTAGATAGTATTAAAATTCTATCTGCAGGTGTTATGGTGACTAGACAGCCATAGCTTTGCGTTTACTACCTTACATGGTCAACAGATCCAATTTTTTTAGATATTTATACAAACAACAAAATTGATACTGGAATCAACTGTTAAAACAGGTATGACATTTTAAAAATTATTTACTAACTTATGTTATTTGTAACACACACAAAAGAGGTGATCCTTTCCAAATTATGATTGATTTTGGTGGTTCATTTACACATCAAACTTCTAAATATATTGGTAAGATGTTACAAACGTTTTTAGGATTTGAAAAAAATACTATTGTTTCAACTTTTGATTTAGTAGATAGAATTAAAAATGTAGTGATTGATTGGATATGACAAAAATATATAGTTCTATTGATAAACTGAATTCCATAAAAATAAGTGAATATGCATTAAAAAGTAAAGATGTTAGTAAATGATATAACATTGTTGCTTCCTTTGAAGAAAAATATTATAAAAAGTCTAAAGGTTGGTCTATGGATCTGCCTGTTGCTGCACAAGTTTGCACTTTTGTTTTCTCTACATATAAGAGTAATATTTTAAATATGTGTGCTTTTAAAGATATTAAAATTTACAAAAGATACATGGATGCTGTTTTTGTTTGTGGAAATACCAATGCTATAAATTTTGCTATAGAAAAGTTAAATAATTTGAATGGCTTAAAATTGACTATAGAAAAGAAACAGAACAAAAGTATTAAGTATTTGGATTTAATTATTACAAGAGATAATAGTATGTTAAGTTATAAATTAATAATCAAACCATTGCAAAAAAGCGATATATAAATTGTAAATTAAAAATACCAATTATGCATAGGATGGTAAGTTTTAGATCTTTTTTATTTCATAATGAAAAATGATGTGTTACCAGTGAGATAAATTAAAAAATAATTGAGATATTTGCCCAAGAATTACTTGAAGTTGGTTATAAGATTGAATAAATTAGCAATACTTTATTTATGTCAATTTAAAAAGATTTATAATGATTTAAAGAAGTTGAATATAGATAATAAAAAATGGAAATCTATTCCATATATTTCAAATACTCAAGTAAATTTTTTAAGGATATATATATAAGAATATGTTTAATGTTTCATATTGTGTTACAAATAATGTTAATGAGTCAGTGAATAATTCTAAAAATGCCATACCTGTCAAGCAGAAAAGTAATGTTGTGTATCAAATTTTTTGTGGCTGTATATTATCATATGTAGATGAATCATAGTGCAACATTGGAAAAAGATTAAAGGAGCATTAATTATTATGCAAGTGTGTGAAAAGTAAAAATAATAATGATTTAATGATTGCTTTAGTTTTCTTGGACCATGAAAGAATGTGTAAATATAAATTTAAGTTTGATATTGAAAGTGTTAAGATTATTCATGAAGAGAAAAACCATAATAAAAAAAAAATTAAGGAGGCATTTTTTATAAATAGAATAAAAAGAATATAATTAATAAGACAAGCCGTTAACATTAAAATTAAGGATTCATGGGATTTGAGTTGATCACGTTTACTTCCATTATGTTTTTTGAATTCAATGACAGTTAAGGACGGTTAAGGAATTAACCAAAAGTACTTTGGCAGATTGAAAGACTGTATATAATAATTAACAACCATTATATTTATTATTTTTTATTGTTATGACAATAGTTTTTAATTAACAGACATTGTATTTGTATTATATATATATATATATATATATATATATATATAGAGAGAGAGAGAGAGAGAGAGAGAGAGAGCGAGAGAGAGAGAGAGAAGTCAACCAAGAAATTGTTCTAATATTCATTGATTTGGAAAAAGCATTTGATAGAGTACCTAGAGATGAACTTTGGAGATGCCTAAGGAAAAAGCTGGTTCAGGAAAAATACATTCGTCTGATTCAAGATATGTATCAAGGCTGTCAAACCAGTGTGAGATGTAGTTCAGGAGAAACAGACTCATTTCAGGTGAAAGTGGGTGTGCATCAGGGATCAGCCCTGAGTCCCCTACTATTTAATATCATTATTGATGTCCTAACAGAGGATATTCGTAGGGAAGCACCCTGGAACATGATGTATGCCGATGATATAGTGATTGCAACTCAAAACATCAAGGAAGCTCAGGATAGGATAGAAGAGTGGAGGAAAGCACTGGAGGAAGGAGGAATGAGAATTAGCAGAAATAAAACTGAAGTGCTCTTCTGTGGTAATGGTGGAGGAAGCATTTTGTTAGGGGGAAAGAAGTTGCCTGAGGCTGAAAAATTTAAATATCTTGGGGCCTGGATGAATAAAGATGGATCACTGGATGGAGAAGTTGTTGGGAGAACTCAAGCTGGTTGGAATAATTGGAGAAGGGTCTCTGGGATACTCTGCGATAGGAGAATAGGTGCAAGGTTGAAAGGAAAAGTATATAAAACTGTGGTGCGTCTGGCACTGATGTATGGTGTAGAAACATGGCCGATCACTAAGAAAATAGAAGACAAGCAATGTGTAACAGAAATGAGAATGCTTAGGTTTGCCTCGGGCCTCACTAGAAAGGACAAAGTGAAAAATGAAGTAATTCGAAAAAATATGAGAGTGAGAATGATCAGTGAAAAAATGAAAGAATCAAGGTTGAGGTGGTTTGGTCATGTTAAGAGAAGAAAAGAAAATTACATTGGAAGGAAGATTTTGGAGATGGAACCACCGGGGAAAAGACCCAGGGGTAGACCTAAGATCAGATGGATTGATCGAGTGAGAAAGGACTTGCAGGAGATGTCACTTAGGGAGGAAATGACTTTAGATCGAGTAGCCTGGAGAAGATTGATCCGCACCAGCGACCCCACTTGATGTGGGATTAATCAAGCTGTGGAAGAAGGATATATATATATATATATAGATACAAAGATTTTCTTAGGTTTCAGATATAAATGATATATTTTGCAGGTTCATCTGGATGTGATTTTGATTGTGAATATATTGACATTTGGCTTGAACCCACAGTCCATGAAGTGGGTGATGAATAGAATATTAGAAAGATGGTAGTAGAGATGCTGCAAACACTGATTCATAACAAGGTTAACATTCCAACAATAGAGAAGAAACGATGTATATAAAATTGAAAAATAAAAATCAGAAAATCTACAAAATAATATATTTAAAAATATATTACTCTGAAGATATTCTGACTTTTATTTTTTAATTTTATATATCTGTTGTTGCTTTTGCTATTGGTGAAATTTTATTGCTGTTATAAATCAGTGTTTCCAGTGCCTCTACAACTACCTTTATATTCTATTCATCACCCAGATAATGGCTTGTTGATCAAGATAAAATGTTGGTATATTCTTAATCAAAATCATACACAGATGAAGCCACAAAATATATCATTTACATATATAAAAACTACTATTAACATAATTTATTTATTGCACATTAATAACTGATATTAGATTAAAACTTATTAATAAATATTTTATATATTTATTAATCAAATTTTTATTACTCTACATAGTTAATATGAAGAATTATTAGAGGAAATAATTCTGTTATCAAAAATATCATTTCTTCAATTCATAATATGGATAGTCCAAAGACAATGGCAATATCTTATGCCATGTTTGGTATATTAAAATTAAATATATTTTATATTATTGTACTGCAAGCACAGAGATTTATATTCTTCTAACATTATAATAACAATTAATCTAGTATAATAAAATAAACTACTTTGTTTAGCTACTTTCTTTTTAGAAATTGAAAGTTATAGCATGAGCCTTACTTACATTATGAAAACATTCAACTATTGATGGCAGAATCTATTGTGCAATAATAAAAAATAAAAAAACTTATGAGGTTTCTTTCCTTATATATATATATATATATATATGTTATACTTAATGTTTTCACGGTTATATGATGTAGATAAATTATAAGTTTTTGGGATATACCGTGTCTTATTTTCCATTGAGCACCGATATTTCGACGGAATAGCAACCGCCATTTTCAAGGTTAACTTTTGAAAGAAAAACCGTTAGATCTTAACAAATAACGTGACTGTGTGCGAGATGAGAAATGAGATTCCAGTTCAGCATTCACAATATGAGGCTTATCAAAATGTTTATTTTCCTCAGTATTTTTACCTGTTAATTTTAAGTTAATATTGGATAAAAAGAGAGGTTTCCACATAGCTGGAATATGTTGTGCTTCATCAGTTCTATTTAAACCAGTAGGTCTCTTTAATATTTCAATTGACTCTCTCATGGTTCTTAAATCATATCTTTCCAAATTAGCAAGTAGTTTTGTATTGTCAAAATTAGGTTTGTGACAAGTTTCTAAATAATGGGAAGTAAAAACTGATGTGCTAATTTTTTGTTGAAAAGCATTTTTATGTTCCTTAATTCTGACATTAATTCATCTATTAGACTGACCCATGTAGCTTCTTGAGCACTGGAAACACAGAATTTCATAAACTCCTTGGTGTTCCAAAAGTATTCTGTCTTTAGGTTTATACAAAAAATCACCAATTTTTTTGCCAGTAGAAAAAGTGGTCTTTATATTAAAACAAGATAGTCTTCTATTGATTTTATCAGTAACCCCCCTAATGTAAGGCAAAATTACTCTATTAAAAGAGGAATTATCAATTCTATCCTCTTTTTTCTTTTTAGTATTAATGTTATATAAAGCCTTACATATGATGTTTTTATTATAATTATTAGAAAGCAGAATACTCTTTGTAAGTTTTATTTCTTGAGAAAGATGTTCTTTATCAGATAAATTATAAGCTCTAGTGAAAAGATTTTTAGCTACAGAAAAAATTTGTGCAGGATGATGATGAGAATTAAAATTAAGATATCTGTTTGTATGAGTGGATTTTCTGTAAACTGATATTGACAATGTTTCATCACATTTTCTTGCAATTAGAACATCCAGAAAAGAAAGTGATCTGTTATTTTCCACTTCCATAGTAAATTTAATATTTGGATGCCAATTATTTATAAAAGCAAGAAAAGAATTTAAAGAATAAATTCCATGAGGCCATATGACAAAAGTATCATCCACATATCTAAGCCAAATAGAAGGTCTTTTAGTAGTTGCACATAATACTTGACTTTCAAAATTGTCCAATATTAACTTAAAATTAGCAGGTAAAAATACTGAGGAAAATAAACATTTTGATAAGCCTCATATTGTGAATGCTGAACTGGAATCTCATTTCTCATCTCGCACGCAGTCACATTATTTGTTACGATCTAACGGTTTTTCTTTCAAAAGTTAACCTTGAAAATGGCGGTTGCTATTCCTTCGAAATGTCGGTGCTCAATGGAAAATAAGACACGGTATATCCCAAAAACTTATAATTTATCTATATATATATATATATAGTAACAGCTTTGTCTCCATATAAGAACTGGATCTGCATTTAGAAGAATGAATCCTCTTTTGAATGCAAAAAGCATTTACAGTCTATTAACATGTGACTGGTTTTTCTAAAATAAATATAAAAAAATTTCCATGTATTTAATATATTTCAACAATTACATTTGTTAAAAAATTATTAAATTATAACATATATGTGTATATGAATGAAAATATTCCAGTGTGAATCGCTAGCTGAAAATTCAAATAAAAAATGTTCAGATCACCCTATCCAAATGTTATAATATATATAAAATTTATTTCCTTAATTCAAAAGAATGATCTAATAAGTATTGAAAAGCATCAAAACTGATATTTATGATTAAATTAAAAATTTTTGTAAAGACAAAAAAAATTATAAATTCTAAAATTTCCAGATAATTTTATAAATTATTTCACTAATATATTATTTCAAATGAGAGAATAACTGTTCTAATATTCTCATTTCAAATAAATTAATCAGTAATAAATTGAAAATAAAACAATCACTTCTGATCTAATATCAGTTATTAATATGTAATCAATAAATTATGTAGATATCAGCTTTCATATTTTTTATTAATTGATCCAATAATCTTTTCAACTAACAAAAAAACAATCTATACTGTGTGTAAATATATATATATGTATGATAAAAAATAAAACTGAAAAATGCAATTATGAAAAAATTAAATACTATATAAAGAGATGTATTAATCAGAGAAGCAATTATTTAAATCTATATATTATAGAAATATAAAATTACAAATAACACATGCTTTATAAAAAATATAGAAATCTATAATCATTCAAAGAAAATGCTTTTCATTATAAAAGACAGAGAATTAAAAAAAAAACTAACATTTTTTTGTGTTTCATTTTCAGGTTATTAATAATTAAAATGCAGCCTTAAATAAACCTTCTCAAACTTTATCATCATCAACCATTATCAATCCACTGCAAGATAAAGGTCTCGTCAAGTTCAATCCATCTTCTCCGATTTTTAGCCTCTCTTCTCCACATTACCCCTGCACCCTTTCTTATTTCATCCATCCAACATGTGGTCTTTTTCTGGGTCTTTTACAATCTCTTGGAATACAGTTTAAGATTTCAATTGTCCTTCTATTATCATCTCTTCTAGCAATATGTCCAGCCCAATTCCACTTCAATTTTTAATCTTTTCAATGAGGTCAGTAACACCTGTTTGTTCTCTTACACATACATTGTGTTTTCAATCTCTTCTTGTTACTCCCAACATGCATCTCTCCATACTTCTTTGAGTGATCTGAAGTCTCTATATTGCTCTTCTATTAAGAGTCCAAGTGTCAGATCCATAAGTAAGAACTGGTAAAACATATTTGTTAAAAACCTTCCTCTTCAAACACATAGGCAAATTTCCTTTTAATATCAAGTTATTTCTACCAAAAACACTCCAAGTTTAATTCTATGAGTAATTTCATCCATTATGTTTCCATCTGTATTAATAATCTGACCATGGTATTTGTAACTGTTAACTTTTTTTAATTTATCATAATCAGTCTTTATTTTTATATTTTGAGAAAATCGATTAAACATTAATTTAGTCTTTTTAACATTTATCTTTAGTCCTACTTTCCAACTTTAATCTGATAACTCCTGCAACATTTCCTGCAGCTCTAAATCATTATTTGAAAAAACAATTACATCATCTGCAAAATCTAAATGACTTAAATAATCTCAATTTACTTTCACTCCTTTAGCTTTCCATTTTAATCCACAAAATACTTCTTGCAGCACTGCTGTAAAAAGTTTGAGATATAGAGTCACCCTGTCTTATACACTTCTCAATGTTAACTTTCCCAGTATCATTATGTAATCTAATTGTTGCTGTTGCATTTTTATAAATATTATTTAAAATATGACAATATCCTGGATGTATATCCTTGATGATTCAATGCTTTAATCACTGAAAAATGTTTATAGAATCAAATGCTTTTTCATAATCTACAAATCCAAAACATAATGGCAACTCATATTCATTTGTCCTTTCTATAACTTCTCTCAATACCTGGATATGATCTACTTTTAAATCCAATTGTTCTCTTGGTTGGTGGAAATCCAATGTTCTCTGTAGACAAATTGTAATTATCTTGGTAAAAATTTGGTATAAAACTGATAAAAGGCTGATAGGTCTGTAATTTCTAATATCATCTTTATCACCTGTCTCAAATATTAAAAGTAATACTGCATTCTTCCAATCATCTGGAGTTTGCTATTAACTGAAAGGAGACCCTTTGATTCCTCTTGTAGGCCTTAGAGGAACTGAGCAGGGCAAATTCCTAATGTCCACTCAATATATTCATGTCATTGCAGCTGTTATTACTATGTGATTATACAAACATGGATGGGCTGCTCACCAACATGCATTAGCCAGTGTGGTGAGTTTATTGGATTTTTACCTCTGAGTTTAAAATCATGAAACACCATGGTCTTTCTTCTGAATTGCCTGATAAGGCAGAATGAATGTCTGTGTAAATGATAAATATTTTTTCAATACATATATACAATTATGACAGACAAAAATAAATCATGGCCTTTATACCCAGGAGACTGTAAAGTTACCAACCAATGCAGCAGTTGGTGGCTGAAGGCAGAGGGTCCTAATAATCCTCTGATTGCAGACCCAGGCTGCCATTTGATGATGACTTTTTATTTAGGTACTTATAACTGCAAATCACTTTCAAGTGAAGGAAAATTGCAAGAATTAGAAGAAGAACTATCTCATATTAAATGGGACATTATCAGACTTTGTGAAGTTAGAAGAAAAGATAAAGAGAGAATTGATTTAAAAAGTGGACATGTACTCTATTATAAAGGCACAAATATTGGAAGTACAAGTGGAGTAGGATTCATTATAAATAAAAAGTGGAAGAACAACAATGTGGAGATTGATGGTATATTAGACAGAGTGGCAAAGATTAATTATACAACTTAATACCAGATACCAAATGCAGATAATTCAGGTTTATGTCTCAACAAGTTCTCACAGTGATTAAGTAGTAGAATATTTTTATATGCATGTACAAAGGCCTTTTGATCAGAATAAACAACATTTTAAAATTGTTATGGGAGACTATAATGCTAGAATTGGTAAACAAATGAGAGATGAAAGTGCTGTAGGTAATTTTGGTTATGGTCATAGAAATGAAAGAGAAAATAGATTTGTGGAGTTTGCAGAAAAAGAAAAACTTTATATTATGAATTCTTTTTTTGAAAAAAATGTTAAAAGGAAATGGGCATGGAAGCATCCAAATAAAGGTACAGCAGAATTGGATTATATTTTGACTAACAGAAAATACATATTTCAAGATTGTAATGTTCTTAATAAATTTAACACAAGAAGTGATCATCGATTAGTAAGATGTAAGATATATGTTAATGAAAAACTAGAGAGACAAAAACTATTAAGAAAAACAATATTTATAGTTGATATTCCTAATCTTCAGAATCATTCTAATGAATTTAAATTAGAATTTACAAATCAGTTTCAAGTATTAGTAGATTTTGAACATGATTCAGATTTTAATGAAATTAATATGGAAATAACTGATACACTTTTAAAAACTGAAACAAATATAGCTGGTAGAAAAAAGCAGCAAAATATATTATTACTTCAAACCTTTTACTGTGAACATTTTTAAATAAACATTCAGAAATTAATATATTATAGGTAAGCACTACTGCACTATAATAATTACAGAAGACATTGATCAGTAAAATTTCTAATGAGACTAGAGAAGTTATAAAGAAAAGAAGGAATATGAATCTACATAAAAATGATGCATTAAGAAGAACTGAATATATCAAACTTTATAAAATGGTGAAAATGTTGATAATGATATAGGAAAGTATAATTGTGAACTAGGGAGGAAAACAATAGAAGAGAATAAAAGTCTCAAAAATGTAAAGCAACACTTTGGTATTGGTAGAAAACTTATTTATGCAATAAAAAAAGATAGAACTATTAGTAAAATGAGAGATGAGATCATGAATTGTGTAGAAGGGTTCTATCAAGAATTATATAGTAATAAAAGACAAGGAAAAGTATCTCCTACAACTATTATATTTTCTGAATTGCCCAGTATTTTAAAAAAAAGAAGTGAGGACATGCAATTAAATTTGTGAAGAAGGGGAAAGTTCCAGATAATGATGGAATTATCATCAATAAATTAAAAGAAACGAGAAAAAATAGAAAAAAAATTGGTAAAGTTAATATACCAAATGTCTATATGATAAAGATGTTTCAGATGATTGGAAGAATGCAGTATTAATATTAATATTTAAAAAGATAATAAAGAAGATATAAAAAATTCCAGACCTATCAGTTTTATACAAAACTTTTAACAAAATAATTACAACTCATTTAGAGAGAACATTGAATTTCAACCAACCAAAAGAACAAACAGGATTTAAAAGAGGTTTTAGTATAGAATATCATATTGAAACAGTAAGATTTGCTTTACAAATCTTAGTTTCACCTTCTCTCACTTCTTTCCTACTCTCATACTCTATTTTACACCCCAATTTATCGTAGTGTGTCTGCATTGCTGCTTATATGCCGAAATCCCGTCTAAATTAGATCACGAATGTATTAATGTTCGTGATATATATAATTTTAAAGCCCTAACATTAATAAGTTACCAATTGCGAGTATGTGCATGTATACATATTCATTTTAAAAGTAGGTCATATAAGTAAATTTACACACAGACTGCGATAAGACATTTTAAAACTTAAATAAAATAATAGAGTTGTTATTTAAAGTCATTTTGTTTAAATCTATTTATCTTAGAAATATTACAGTCGTAATATTTGTTTTCATTTAGTAAAATAATATTTAACCGTAAATAGATTTAAACATTTACAATTTAAAAGTAAAATAATTTTGTGGTTTTTTAGATTTATAAAAATCATGCCACAAATTTTATGTAAAAAGTAAATTAGGGTTGGGAAGGCAACAATAGGCTTAATTAGTTAAATTTCATAAAATTCATTAATTAGTGGCTTAAATATTTTATCATCAAATAAACAACAGATGTCCACTCAAGTATTTTTTTAAATTAAAATATTGCTAAAATTAAAAATTCTAATCCGAATATCTTAAAAGTAAAACTAATTATAAAATCCCTGTTTTCAGATATTCTGATAAGTTGGCAGCTTTTATTTTGCATCTATTTTTAGCTCTACAGTGACAGCTGCGGGGTAGTTCCATTGTGTGCTGGTTTGATATATATAGGGTCAATTTTGTTAATTGGGAAGCTTATGCTTTTCTAGTTGTTATAATCTATTGTGAGTTCCTTTGCTTTAAATATATTGTGTTCTTAATATTCTGCCTTCAACCTGTCAGCTGAGATTATTTAAAATACTGAGTTTAACACAGCTAAATTTTAGTGAAACCATACCATTGATAAATTCGTAATATACCAGCCTTTACCTATTGAACGGAGAATGCCTGAGTAGAAGACCAGCAGGAAGACTCTCTTCCTGCTCGAGAAAAATGGCCAATCTGCAGCATCAGATCATCAGCTGCTCCAGACCTATTGTAAACTGCCACTGCTGTTGAACATGTGTCGGATTTGATCATGAACCAAAAAGCTGCCACATCAAGAACATGCTGCCTAACTTGCATTAGAGTTTCAAATTAACACCAGAGAAGACCAAAATGTGCACAAACAGCCCAAATTAATATGAGGTAACCTCCATTAACCTGAGAGCTCTTGTGTTGTCTATTTCCCTTTTTAAAGCTAGCTAAATTTAAGTATATTTTTTTATTATAAAACTATCTCTTTCTGTAAAATATTTTGTAACCTAACTTGTGTGCTTTTCTTTCTATCCTTGGGTTGATATTTTCTATTTTATATATTTGCTAATTTATTTCTTTTATTATAGTAGTGTGCTTAAATAGTCATCGAACGAGCGAATTATTTCCTTCCCTTTTATTAGTGTGCTGCCATATTATTGCAGATTAATTTTATAACTGACTTCTAATAAATGTTTTATAAAATCACTTGTTCGAGGGCTACTTTATTTTATTAATCTTTTAAATAATTGTTTTTCAAGAAAGGTATATTTCGCATTTTTTTATATAATGCGAGGATATGCGCAAAATTGATAAGTGGACTTTATAATATAGACAAATGCATGACTATGTATAACCTTATGAATCCCTTTTTAATCATGCATTCCCCTCCATTTTTCTTATTTTAAAATAACATTTTATTGTATTTATAATGTAATTTATGAACTGTAAAAATTGAGGTCGAGAATATGCAGACCATCTTAAAATTATATAGGAATTGGTTAAGCACCTTTACTTATTTAGTTACCCTTTGATATATTTATTTATGTTTTATACTGTGTGTTACTGGTGTAGGCATATGGGGTGTTGAGACCTGCTTTGTTTTTCTAGGGACTTACAGCTCAGACCTTTCCCTTTCCTTCTCGCATTTTCCAGATAGTTTATGTGCTAGAAGCCATACCTGGGAATATTATGCTAAAGTCACACAGCCACAGTTCATGGTAAAATGCCAGACTCAGTATGTTTGTCACCAAAACCTTTCACAGGGTCCATGGCAAGACACCATCCCATCTGCTTTAATTTTATTGTTTATTATTTTATTTCACAAAGCCACATGGTTTTAACATATCACACTCCATCCTATATGTTGAACCTCCATTAGTACCACCATTCTCTTTTAATATTAAAATGATATTTTATTCAATTGCCCACATCTTAACCACTTCCATGCCTATAGCTCAATGAGCTTTCATCCACACCATTCTTGAATTCAATACAAGTTCTTTTCTCAAATATTAAATGTATAAATTGATTTAAGCAAACACTTATTATATTCACCATAGGCCTCATATATCTTGAAATCAGCCTTTCTTTACGTAATGGTACTTTTGCTTAAGCACATTATTATGATAGTTTCCTTGCATTGACCCAAGATATAGAGAGTATGTCTAAATTAACAAGCCATTAATGTAAATGGCACTTTATTTAATTTATTCCAAATATATATTTATCTTTTAATGAGTTGACAGCATGGTCTGGCTTATTCAGACAATGCTATTTTATAATGTTTAATTAATAAACAGCATTTGAATTTTAGTCAGTTTGAATATATTTATTTATTTTCTGCAATCCACACCATTACTCCGGTCTATTTCATCTTTTGCATATATATTTTGTACCATCCATAGTCTTTAGCTAGTGAACCTAATGATGTATTGTAATATAGAGTCTCTTGCTTCTCTCTGACCACTGGCACCAGCAAGAAACTATGCTATTAGTAGCATCAGATGCATTATCATGTAGGCGGCACTGTGGAGTACAGACTTTAAATTCAAACTTAGGATTTCTAGATGGCAACCCCTCCTAGAGTGTTGAGTTTCATGTCTGGGATTTGAATTCTGCAGTGTGTTAGTGAGATAGACAAATCTGATGTTAGAATATCCACATACTGAGAGAAGTAGTTATAGAAAGAATCAATAAATATGAGCTGCTATTATGCATTGAACATTTCTTCAGTGATTATGGCATTGGATCAGCAAGATATAGAACCAGGATACTGTCATTTTCTAAAGAATATTTATAAAAATGCAATAGCAATAATTAGATTACATAATAATACTAAAAAGATTAACATTAAAATAGGTGTGTGGCAGGATGACATCCTATCTCCAAAACTTATTACAGCAGTGCTGCAACAAATGTTTTGTGGATTAAAATAAAAAGCTAAAGAAATAAAAGTAAATAGAGATTATTTAAGTCATCTAGATTTTGCAGATGATGTAGTTGTTTTTGCAGATAATGCTTCAGATCTTCAGAAAATGTTGCAAAAAGTATCAGATGAAAGTAAGAAAGTAGAACTAAAGGTAAACATTAAAAAGATTAAAGTACTGTTCAATGAATTTTCTTAGAAGATGAAGATAAAGATTGATAATGATGAGTTTGAAGAAGTTAACAACTACAAATATCTTGATCAGATTATTACTACAGATGGAAACATAATGGATAAAATTAAGCATAGAATAAAATTTGATTGAAGTGATTTTGGTAGAAATAACTTGGTATTAAAAAAAAATATGCCTATGTACTTGAAAAAGAGAGTTTTTAATAAATGAATTTGACAATTTCTTATTTATAGATCTGAGACTTGGACACTTAATAGTAAAAGAGCAATACAGAAACTTCAGCCCATTCACAGAAGCATGAAGAGATGCATGTTAGGAGTAACAAGAAGAGATTGAAAACGAAATTCATGAATCAAGAGAGAAAACATGTGTTATTGACATCATTGAAAGAATTAAAAAACTGAAATGTAATTGGGCTGGATATATTGCTAGAAGATATGATAATAGATAGACAGTTGAAATCTTACACCGAAATCCAAGAAATTGTGAAAGACCTAGAAAGAGATCACATATGAGATGGATGCAATAAGAAAGTGTGCAAGGGTGAAATGGAGAAGAGAAGTTAGAGATGGGAGAAAATGAGTTGACTTGAAGACTTATAACCTGCAGTAAATTGATAATGGTTGAAAATGATATTATCAATAATTTTTGACATTTTGTCAACAATTGATAAATATTAAAATGTTCACACAATTTAGTTGATAGTTAAATTTACTTTTCATATAATAAAATTATATTTAATATAAAATGATGAATTTATAATGAGACAGTACTCATTATATAATAAACACACATGATGCGCTTAAGATTGCGTCATGTTTATCTCACTTCTTATTCAAAAGTAAACTTACAATATAATCCATAAACTTTATTCTGATTGCAGGACCTTCCAATGTCCACTCTCCAAAGAGCAAGTGCTTCCCACTGATAGACTGCCCTCTCAGAGGTTCACTTCCATCTGGCTTCAAACACAGATCTCATACATTTTTTACGCACATAGTACCTTCCGCGACCATGTTCAATTCAAAAATAACCTATTGGGAAGCCTTCAACCTATCCAACTCAAATACCCAGAAGGCACACACTTACCTCCCCATTGACATAAACAAACTGCGCAAACTAGCTCGTAGATTGAAACTAGCACCTAAACACACAGACTTCCTTCTTAAAATTAACCTTGGTAGCCTCTCCACTGCTATATTTCTTAATAGAAGAGGCTTTCGCATAGATCCCATATGTTGTCTCTGTCTTTCCAGCCCAGAAGATATGGACCATATCCTTTGCCATTGTCCAATCTGGCAAGGACTAAGACAAAACTTCCAGAAACACATTAATGATAATGGTCCAGACCTAACATCTCTTCAAAGGGTTTTAAATAGAGGCATTTTTGCTGAAATCAGGCTTGCCACATACATAAAATTTGCCATCTGGTTGACCAGATGCAAGGTGATTTTTCAAAAATTACCACTTGATGAAATCACTAATTGTTTCCTCAACATAATTAAAAATATCCAAGAAACAGACAAGAGAGAGGCTGATCCATACCTGGCCATATTAACCTGGGAATTCACAACTGGCCTAGACAGCACCTCTCCAACCAACCTCTAAATAATTTATATGAAAATAACTATTATGATTTAATAAAACCCTCCAACCATATCTTTCCAAAACAGAGTTTACTAACAAAGGTATTTTGTTATAGACAAGACAAATAATATTCACCTTGCATCCACAGACTATGTTCTTCACTAACATTCATTTTATATTCTACTGACTTTTGGATCATTTCTTTTTTGTATAATCGGTAACCTCGTCTGGTTAATTCTTGTTATCTTTTTGTTTTTGTAGTCACTTATAGGTCAAATAAAATTATCTTGAAAGAGAAAAGTAAAAATATTTATCTTTTTTTTTAAAAAAGTAAAAATATTTATTTACATGTAGTAATAAGCTATATAAATCAATAGTTTTTTTTTTTTGGCAAAAATCTTAAAATATTTTAGCAATCTGCTTAAAATTAGGTTTAAAGACTTTTAAAAAGTTAATCAGTTCTTTAGCAATACTCGAAGAAAAAAAGCGAAAGAAAAGATGATACTCACCAGGCTAATCAATTGCTATTTGATGAAAGTTTATACATTTCCTTCGTTGATTTACAACAGCTAATAGCTAAATAACCATTTACTGAAGAACACTAGGGTGGTTAGTTGGATTGACTATGGATTGATTAATTGAACAAAAAAATCCTAAGATTATTTGAAAGTCTTGTTCAGATGTAATACCATTCTACATAAATAAGTTTACACATAGCGATGTATTTAAATGGACATATTGAGGTCATATATATGAGGGATCATCATTCCATCATCAAGTCTGTTCATTAAAGTTTGGAAGATTTTGTACATTAATATAAACTGAATACTGATTACTGTATATATGTCTGTGTGTGAAAGATGATGATGTGGACCAACTGGCGAGTGCTGGTTCAGCGTGAAATACGTATATCAGAGATTATTTATCTTTTCACATGTGTGTGGTCATGTATATCGGTTATATAAGATGGAGTGAATAGTTGAAGGAAACTTGAACATTTGTGTTCAAATCCCCTTTAATTACATCTTAAAGTTCAGTATTTACAATATACTACTATTGATTTTTTACGATAACAAATAAATAATTATATAGAAAATAAATTATGTAGATATTAAAAAAAAAAAAACCCTAATAAAATTAAAGAAACATAAATATCTGTATTTATTTCAGGGGGGGAGGGAGATATCCTACTTCCTTAAAAATCACCATTCATATGTATATTAATTTTTACATTTAAATACTATCAAAAATATACATAATTTTTACACTTAACTAGTTTAAAAAAATTTGAAGACAAGCAAACAAAAGAACGTTTTGTTTTGTTTTGTTTTTTTAAAAAAAAAAGATATTCAGACTCTATTTAAAAAATTATAATTCTTCAATTAAATAATTATGTTTTATTAATTTAAAATTCAAAACAATTTAAAATTAAAACTTAATTGTATAATTACTCCCCCCCTCTTTTTTTTTTTTTTGTTAAGAGACAATTATTTTCTCAACAGCTACACCTGCAACAATTAACACAAGAGATGGAACAGAGTGCTAGACTTCTGGCAAGGTTAAACAATTTATTTTCATTATAGCTGAAAATCAATTTAGATTACGGTACAATCTTTAATTGAGGTGACCAGCCGCTGTCACATTCTTACAATGCAGAAGATCAGGAATTGCTAAGCAAAGAAGACCGGCTTTTTTTTTTTTTTGGTCCGGTATTTGACCAAGATGACAAACCTAATCATTGATGTTACATTCCTAATGTATAATCATCTAAACGATAAGGGAACATTTTCATATACGAAACAAAACAAAATTCATGTGTAAAAAAATCTTAATTTATTAAAATGACTAGTATTTAACAGTGAATTTAACAAGATATCATTAAAATAAAAAGTTACAATATAACAGTATCAATTGCATACTAAAATATTATATAAAAATATTATACTCATCTTATAACGTGCTATATATATATATAATATATTTAAGCATATAAGCTTAAACAGATCTAAATAAATGTGTATGAGTAAATAGATGATTAAAGTATAAGTATCAAATCGTTTAGTATAATCGAAAAGTAGAACTTATTTTTTTTTTTTGGGGGGGGGGGATTTTGATTTCATTTCTGAGATGTAATAATGCTAATACAAATATATGATTACAATATCTGATATTCTTGCATCCTCATTAATTTACTTACTAAAAAGATCATATTTTTAAGAACAGCCAAACTTTTTAAATTTGACGTAAATTACAATTTAAGTAACACATATGTTTAAATTTAAATATATATATTTAAAAAAATACATTACAATAAAGTTAATGAATTATTATACACAGACATTTTTTTTAAAAAAATCACATCCAGTAAATATTTGGAAATCCTAATCGACATAAACATCAAACTTTTACTTTATTTTTCTTAATTTGTCCACTACACTTAATTTAGTAATTTTCATTATATATATATATAAAGCAATTGATAACTTTATCGTCTTAAAAAAACAACATAAACTTAATTAAGTACTATTAAGCAAATATTATTAAAAAGCTACAATGAAAATCTTACTACACTCAAATATGATTTAATTATTAAAAATTATAAACTATTACTAAACAACACCATCAAAAAAAAAAAAAAAAGCCTTATAAACTAACATGCAATTCAAATGTTCTCAGATCTCATTAACCTTTTTCCCCATCATCATTTAGATATTTTGTATAGATTTACCCCAACAATTTATTTTTTATCATAATTTTAAAACTATCCACAATAATTCTACTAATTCTTTATGAATTTAATTGTATGCTTCACTAATTTATTTAAAATGAATGATTTTATCAAATAATATTATTGCTATTAAACAGGTTATTTTGTTTTCTTGTTATTTATTATTATATAATTATTAGTAAAATTATACAGCACACTCCATGACGTCATCCCTGTTTTAGTAATTATGTCATCTTACATTACTTCTGAAATAAATTTCAGACTAACATTAAAGGAATTTTATATTATTGAGACTTTTATTCTCTTCTATAACTTTTTTGCTGCCTGATTAGTATATTTTTTACCATAACTTTTTCATACCATTTTAAACATTTCAAATATTAAAATTTTCTAATTAAGTTGCTCTTGATTGTACACATCATCTTGTCTTAAGACAACTGCTTAATTAATTGTTACATTATATTTCCGATATCTGGATAATTGTATTTAGTACTGTTTCATTCTAACTCATATCATTCAAATTCAAAGTTTGCTAATGTTTTAGAGCAATCTATAAGTTCTAGTTCAATTTCACTGAAGTATTTCTTAAGATTGGGGATATCAACTACTAACACTTTCTAAATAGATTTTATCTAATGAACATGAAATGAATATGTATGTCTTGCAACTTGATCATCAATTCCTTTCTAGATCTATTATACATATTAGAGTCCCGAAATACATATTTTTTGCTATATGATTTTGGATAAGACTTCATTTGTATTCTTCATGGGATTTTTCTCAAAGAAAATTTGTTTTTTTTTTCATAAAATTCACAAATTTATATACCTCTCATTTATTTAGTAAAACATTTTTTAAATGTTTCCTATTTTAGCACTAACATTTCCAAGACATTTTTTTTTAAAATTGGTCTGTTCAAAAGCATTTGCATCTTTTATTTAAAAATTCTCCAATACCTTAATCACAACAGATTCTTTTGATGCAAATTCTGAATTCCCAGCATTTGATATTTTAAAAAAAATGAAAATAATATTGTGATTATTTTATATATTAATTTGAATAACTAATCTTACTATCTGTATCATATACCATCAAAGAACCACAATATTATTATCATCTTTCTTATTTGTTGAATGCATCTCCAATTATGCTTCCAATATATATGACTTTATAGTAAGGGTATACACCTACTTTTCAAATCAAATGCATCATCAACTTTTATTTAAACTTTATTAAATCCAAAAAATATTCCATTTCATATTAGAAAAGTTTTCCAATTTAGGCAGTCTTCTTTATGTGAAAGTGATATATGATTGCATATAACCAAATTAAAAATCAACATCAAATAATATCCTGGATCATAATTAACTTCCAGAGATTAAATTATTGCCAGCATTCAAAAATAGCAATCCATAATTTGTCATATCACAAATGAGAATATTCATTTATAGTTAAAAATCCAGAAAGTGCATATGCATTAGCTTAATGGCTGATTATCACTATTACAGTTTATAAAAAACATTGCACTATATAAAATAAATATCTCATTTACAAATGTGAATAGAAAAATGCAAATTCTTACACATATATGTTCTGCCCTTAAGAAAAAACTGCTGTCATATGAATTATAAAGCATATAAGAACACTATGAGGTTTTCTTGATTCAAACTAAGAAATGAAAGCTAGAAACCCATCTTATTAGCCTATGTATACTAATGAGAAGTCCATCCATGTTTGCTAATCATATAATTATTCAGAAGCAGTGACAACAATATAGAGAGTGATCATATGAATTATGCTACATGTGTTTATATAAATATCATATTAATTCTCTTACATGGAATTAGTTAGTATGGGCAATCTACTATCCATTTTAGTAAACCAAAGCATAATTCAGAACTTATAGCTATATAATGCTCTATTTAAATAGGGATGAAAATTAAATTATATTACAATAGTATTTTTTTTTCATAGTCCACACATTGATACTCATTTCACTAATATATGTGGCATCTTTATTCTATAACTATAAATATTCTCTTAAAAAATTCAAACATTATTAGCAAATTTCTTTATTTACTTAAAAAACAAAATCTCTGACTATATACTAGACTGAATTTCTTTGCTCAGTTTATGAAGATATTGCTGTTTTTATTCTCTATATGTCATGTTTAATTTTAAAAAGATATTTAGTGATAATTTAAAATTTTTTAAATACTATTTTCAGTAGATTATATCTAGTAAAAATAATAAATGTTATGATTATTTTAAAAAAAATAATAATAATATACAATTATGAGAGAAAAAAAAGTGATATTCAAATGATCTTTGTTTACATATCCAATGTACCTTACCATGGTGAGAAATTAAATTATATATAATTTTAATAGATTATAAAAAAGCTTTTATAAATAATGGTTTTTTTTAATTGTATTACAAATCTTGTATAAAAAAATTTTTAAAAGCGAAGACATAAATATATATCATCACTATCAACAACAAACACGCCCCTTTAGGGCAAGATATATTATCCTAAATACTTATTCCAAAACATCTATGAAAAGCTTTTATTATTTCATCATTTGACCTCTAATTAAGAATTTCCTTAAAAAGTTTCTTGTTTATTGAAATCTAATCAAGAGTTCTTTAATGCATCAATGATCTATTTTGCCAATTTTCTCTGTTCTTCTTCATTACATTTTAATAATAAATCAAACATACTCTTGATTCAAATCCACTTTTTTTCTATTCTTCTGTATTATTTCCAACATATTTCATTCTGTAATCATTTGTGTAGCTTACAATTTTCATATCATTACAAACTTTCATTGTTATTCACACTGTTTAATTTTTGTATTAATTTTTTATATTTTGTTTTAGTTAATAACATCTAACTTTTCAAGTTTCTTAACATACTTGTAAAAAGCTCATTTTTAAATCCTTTCTCAAACTGACTAAATGTATTTGACAACTTCTTAATTGTAAATCATTAGCTGAAATTATAAAAATCATCATGATCATCTGAAAATCTCAGATGAATTAGATAGGTACACTTTATTTTAAGATCTGGTTTTCTATAATAAACTTTTGGAAAAATTAAACCAACTTTTTTTTTTAATTTTTCAATAATTTCTTATAATTTGTTTAATAATTTCAATAGAAATCTTTTTAACTTCTACTTTTTATGGTTAAAATGTAAATTAAACATAACTCAGTGAGTTTGTAAACAAGGGAGTAAATCATCCTTCCCCAGGTTTTGACTTAGAAATACCCTAAATGTTAAACAAAGAATCGAGAATAAAATGAATCCACATATTATTTAAACTTATCCTTTTTTGCATTGCCTTAATTAATTAATCCGTTTTTTATATATTTTTTATTTTTTGTACAATGCTTACATAATACCCTTCAACCTCAACAGTTTTGATTGCCCATGCAATCTTCTTCAGAACTATAAAATATATATACACATATACATAAATATACAAATTATATAAAATATACAAATTATATAATAATAAAATCAAGGAAATAAATAGAAATTAAACATGGTTTTACAGGAAGAGGTTTTAAATAATAGATTTTAAGTGTAGAATATTTTGAAAAGTTTAAAGGTTAGGTTTTTATATATATGAGATATATAGGAGATATATAAAATGAAAAATTAAAGGTTTTAAGTAGATATACAATAAAAAATAAAAAATTGAAGTAAAAAAAAATGAAATAAGTAAGAATTGGTACACAAATAAGATAGTATTAATATATTATAAATGTTGTATTTAATTATAAATTATGGGAATAGGATATAAGGTTATAAAGATTAACTAAAAAAAGAAATAAAATAAAGGATAAGGGTAAAAAAAGAAAAAGATAAATAATTGAAATAAATGAAATATTTGAAGAATATAAAATGATAGCATGAGAGTACAGTAAAAAATATGTAAGGGAAAAATAAAAAATAATTATATATATATTGTAGATATATATATAGTATTCAATTATTTAAAAAAATTTTTTTTTTCTTTTATACATACAGAGATTTATATGTATAGATTTATTATTATGAATAATAAGTTCTTTTTTGTGATTTATTATATAATATTTTTTTATTGAATAATATGTGTTAAATTTATTTAACTTTCATTTTGTTAAAATAGAGAAATCAGAAAAGTGTAAAATAAGGCAGTTAAGATTGTTAGATTAGAAGATAAAAATTGTACACGTGTGAAACAATGAATAGATCTGTACAAACACAAAGATGCTTTTACACTTATTCCTGATGGCTATAGATTCCAGGTTTGTTGTTATCTGTATCTTAAGATTATTTTTACAAAAGAGGTGCTTTGATGTAGATAACGATAGCGATCAATTATAAGTCTTTATTGATTGTGACCGACGTCAAACTTGTGAAGCTTTGATTTTTTTTTAAGATAAAGATTTCCAGATGTTTTTTTTTTCTTTGGTTGAAATTCGTGATATAAATGATTGAAACAATTTTTTTAGGCAGTCAGTCTTAAATTTTTTTAGAGATGATCAGTTAGTCTTAAATTTTTTTAGAGAGATGATGAATTAGTCATTAATTTTTTTAGAGAGAGAGTCACTCAGATTATTATTTTGAGACTCAACTCAGTCGGTCCTTCCTTGTTATTATTCTTAAGCAGAAATGTAAGCTCGGATTTTTTTTTTAAAAGAGAGTGAACGCTTTAATTTTTTTTTCTCACTCTTTGAAAGTTGAAAAAAAAAAGAGCAAATGAAATGTGCGTTTATATAAAGCAATTTCCAGCAATATTAAAGAAGAGGAGAGAAATGGAACAAGATTGAATTTATTAGAAGTTAGTAATAATTATATAAAAATGATATTAACATATTTGGTTATGCATAATACTATGCCTCTGCATTGCTAAACCATTTTTTTCTGCTTCCTGGTTAATACAGAATGAGTCAAAATCGCTGATCTGTCTATGAAGTCATGTATCCAGTAATAACCAACAAAATGATAGATTTTGAAGCCAACCACACAAGCTATATGGAATGCTTTGTTTCTAGTTCCTGGCTTATTAAAAGCTCATTACCTTCGAATGAATGGAGAAGAGGAAATAGGAGGAAAAGAAAATTTATAACAGCTATGTAGAACCAAGTTTGAAGCCATAAATCAAATTTTTGTTGATTTACCTCAATCATCTAAAGTGTCAACAGCAATTATTTTTTTAAAGGAGAGAGACAAGCAAATCCACCGGTACCTACTTATTCAAAGTACTTATAATAACTTTTTTTTAAATGGTAGAAGGAAGCCAATCAACAGTGAATAATAATGGAATTGAAGAAACAAGCAAAGTCAATTGATTCAGCATTATCTTAAAAGTATCTGCAATAACTTTCTTTTTTTTTTGTTGTTGTTGTTGTTGGTGAGCAAAGAAAAGCAGTCTGAAAATTCAAATTCAGGACATTAATAAGAAGTAAAAAGTAGACGGGTAAATATGAACTTTCTTTAACCGATTTTATTCTTTTACTTATTAAAAGTAAACCTTAATTTACTGGTCAAAGCAATTTTCTTTTTTGATACAGAAACATTAAAGACTTGTTTATCTATAGTTATTTGCAATATCTCACAACATAGCACAAACATAGTTTAAATCTTTAAACTTAAATTTTTCATTATTTTTTTTTTTTATTATATATTGTAATGTTGAAATGTTTTTTTTTTAATTGTTCTTCAGTTGTTAATGATAATGAGCAACCTATAGATATATGCATTTATAATGTTTTTTATTTTTATTTTATCTTGTTGCATATTAAAAATTAATATATGTATTTTATTTTCTTTCGCTATAAGGTTGCAAAAGAAAAGATATTTTTATATATGTAATTTATGGGTATACATTTTAAACATATATGTTAACATTACCGAATGCGTGAATGTGTAACTGCTTATCCAAACACATCAAAGAATAGGTTATATATGATTAGTTTAAAATGGTAAATTGAAAAGTAGGGCATTACATTTGAATGGAAGTGAAATAACATATACAAGTTTCACCTGAAATTTATTTTATGATATGATGAGTAAGAAAAGTCTTAAATAAGCATTTATAGAATATGTATTTTTTTTTTAATATTGATTTAAGTCAGCTTATTTTGAGATATCAAGAAAAGTGACAAACCTATATATTAAGTTTATTTGCTTATACTTATATAAATTTTTATATTAATAAGCCATTTATTTAATTGTCGATTTGACTTTAAAGAAGGAAAGAAAGAGTAGTAGTGTTAATAAAATATAATTATATATCTTAATTGGTTTCCGAGTTATTATTAAGAATATTGTGGGTTTTTTTTTTGTCTTAATTCTATCATTTTAATTCATCATCATTGCTCGCAGTTATTAAGTATTACCATTCGTATATATTGAGCAATCACTTGCAAATATTAAGCGTCCGCAAAATAATAGGTAAACTAGAATGTTGATATTTAAGTATTTAAGGATTATGCTTGAGAATAACCAAATTTTGATAATTATAGTTCAACATAGAAAGCTAAAATTGTGTTGTGTCCATGAATTTAGATCATCCTCATCAAAGATGGATATCATGTTATTAGTTAAAAATGTTTCAAATAATACTATATAAAAGTTATGATCGCCATCAATCATCATTAATAAATTATAATCATTAAATTTAATGTTTAGCGTAATGAATATATTTTAGTAAATAGGGGTTTATAGAAAATTGAATATTATGCAAAGAGATTCATGATGATCAATCATCACCATTAGTATTATTAAATCCCAGTATGAAATAGGATAATTTTAATAGATGCCTATAAGTTTATAAAGATGAATTTATTGTTGTGAGTTTATTGATAAGCCATGGCTGGTATCATCATCACTATTATAATCATTATTATGATATCACTATTATTATCATTATTATGATATTATTATCATCATCATCATTATTACCTTTATTGTGATAAATAATCTAGTTAAATGGCCATCAATATCAATAATGGTCTTCACATGCTTGTTTGGAAGCCATTAATAGGATTATACATGTCTGTTCATCAATATACGCTAATGAGCTAGCAATGTCTATAAGAATCTTTGATCTATAGTATAAACTTTGGTAATATTGGGATCTTGTAATTTTATCAATATAGATAAAATGTAAGAATGTCATTTTTGTTCAATAGTCATCCAAGTCATGTGTAATAAATATGTACTGAATGAGTTTGAACTCAAGTACACTATAAATAGATACTTATCTAGATTGAAAACAATCTAGTGGCGCTCATGGGAAAACACATGTACTTAGCTAAACTGAATAAAGAGTGATATCATCCCTTTCCAACTTCATAATATTAGTTTTATAAAATATATTTTTTATAAGTTGTCATGAATAGCACCCGTGTGTGCATATGACCATGAATGGTCTTATATATTTGGAAAGAAGAATAGGAAGGATTCTTTGTTAGAAGAACCTAGTATTGGAGATAAGCATAAGGCACTCCAGGAATCTCACAGTGGGTACTTTTATTCAGTTGCTATATTTAATATTATTTTTATTAGATGACAATGGCCAGTATGTTTTATTGTTCAGATGACTGCCCCAATATATAAATAAATACCAAGAATCTTTAATGCTGATATTTTCAAGTGGCACAGTGATTCTATAATTTCTTTATCTATGCTATGATGAATTAATATAGTTACAAATGGTACAGATTGGATAGGCATATATCTAATAATTAATAATTTCCCCTATCTAAATATTTATTATGGTTACAAATGTGACATATTAAAATAGTTACAAATTATAGTTACAAATACATATCTTTTATATTAATTTAATAATTACAAATACATATTTATATTAATTTATAAATATTGTTACAATATATATATATATATATATATATATATATATATATGTATATATATATTTATATATATATATATATATATATATATATAATGTAGAGGACAAATTTAAAGAGTTTTAATGAAATGGAAGGGAAAAGATTAAAGATTAAAATTAAAATGTTTAAGGGATTTATTTTATTTGTATTAATGTATTTAAAAGGTTATATAAGTATATGTTTGTGTGTTTTTTTTTCAAAGTTAATTTTCATCTCTAAAACCTTTTGTCTAATTAAATTATAGAGTCACCAATTAATACTTGCCTTATTCTCTATAAATTTTAATATCTGTAAAACCTTTGATTTTACACAAACTAAAAGAAAAAATTAATGACCATAATATTAGTTGTGGTCTATCTTTTACTTTCATGCCTGCGGTACCTATACTGTTTTCTAAATTTTAGTTATTAAGATTTTATTTTCTTATATATGTGATAATATGCAATGTTACTCGAAACAGTGAGCATATTAATTATAAGAATTTGGCTGAAAATATTATTTCTATCTTCGATCTAATAAATATAGAATAACACTTAGTTATTTTAAACCGCTTACTGTTTCAAAATTAGATTAATTAATAATAACATTTGATTGTCTTGCAATAGTTATAATAAAACAAATTAATTTTAAATTTGGTCTTTATTATGGTTATTCTGGTTTTCCAATACTACAGTTATAAAATCTGATTTCTAAAGGTTATTTTACCTAATAAAGGAATTCTAACCATATATATATATATATATATTATGCATGCATATTTTGTACTTCGTAATTAATTCCAACCCCTTAAAATATGCCTCCCACTATTATGATCTGGTTGATGATGCACATCAATTATTTATTAAACAGGATTATTAGTTTATTAATTCAGCCCCTTTTTATGATTGCATAATTTATGAATTGTATTGTGTTAGCAGTACAGAGAGTCGCCAAATATTTTAAGGCACAATTATTTTTAGTATAATTGTTATACTGCCTTTGGGGGTTGTGGATGTGAATATATGATATATGTATATAGATATATCCTTCTCTGTTAATCCTCATGGATCAATGACAGAGACCATCCCATACAATGGTGGACACAGGTCACGTCCAGGAGCCAAATTGTTCAGATAAAAGCACCATAGATGCAACTGGGGTAAGAGCCTAGGGCCTTTGAGTAGCCTATGCAATTTCCGAACTTCTATATAAAGCAACTTGACTGAGGTAAAAATAACTTAATATGGAGGTAAGATTTTATTATTCTTCATATTGATTTCATTCTTGACAGAATGGAAATTTTTGTTTATTACTAACATAATTAACTTAGTAATATTTGTTTATTATTCTTTGTGTAAATAATTAACATCCTTGGGTGAAAGATCTTTTATTTCATAATAATGACTACACATAGAAAGGGGTTCTTATGAAACAAGGATTGGATAATATAAAATCTCCATTTATATATACAATATCATATTAAATTTAGCTAGTTAGTATTATTATATATATATATTTTGTTGAATTTATAAAATTTTATTTCTTGTTTTATGATTTAGTAAAAGTTGGTCATGTTATGATACACATTTACTATGGTGTGTGTGCTGAAAATCAGATATATTAATCTTTAATTTGGATTAAAGTTTATATCTGTGCTAGAGAAAATCTCTAGTTTTATAAATGATTAGTAATAATCATTAAGTGTTTATCAAAAAGTTGATAACATAAAAGTTGGGAGTTGAGTAAATTGACACTTGAAAATAAAAATGAGACAATTTACTCTACATAAATGATCTTCATGTAGTAAAGATATATATGAGAGATGGTGACCTGGCCCAACTGATGAGTGCTGGTTCAGCACGAAATGCATCTTGGGGGTCATTTGTCTTTCATTGTAATTTTGTTTGTATGAAACTATTTATGAAATAAAAAAGAATGGAGAAATATGGAAATTGTCTATCTATAAAAAAGATATTACGCGTGGGAGAAGGAGAAACGTAAATAGCCACATGTGTGTGTGCTGAAAATCAGATATATTAATTTTTAACTTGGATTAAAGTTTATAGCTGTGCTAGAGAAAATCTCTAGTTTAATAAGTGATTAGTAATAATCATTAAGTTTTTATCAAAAAATTGATAACGTAAAAGTTGGGAGTTGAGTAAATTGACGCTTGAAAATAAAAATGAGACAATTTACTCTACATAAATGATCTTCATGTAGTAAAGATATATATGAAAGGTGATGACCTGGCCCAACTGATGAGTGCTGGTTCAGCACGAAATGCATCTTGGGGGTTATTTGTCTTTTATTGTATCTTTGTTTGTATGAAATTATTTATTAAATAAAAAAGATAGAAAAGAAATATGGAAATTGTCTACTATGGGGATATGGGAAGGTATTATTTTAATCTGATATTATAAAATAGTAGAAATGTATGTAAAGTACTTATTATAATATTTTTATTTGCTATTTGAAATAAGTTTAAATTTTTATCTGTTAATAAATATGTTAAAGTTTGTTTTAAATTCAGAAAGTCTCTGATTTATTTTAATTATTTATTTATTTTCTGAAATAAATAAGATATGAATATACATACCCATATACACATATCATACTAATTTAATATCTTGATAATTTGATTGAAATTAATTTTAAAATCGATTAAATTATATTAAGTACTATTACTAATGTAAGATATTGATGGAAACACCTGAAGAGAGTTAAATTTAAAAAATACCCTGAGTTTGAATACTGAGCATAACAGAACCATTTACAAAAGTGAAAATTGAATGAATTAATCTAAATTGAATCTGTATTGAATATTTAATTTTAAATTATCTTGTTTGAAATGGATTCAATCTTGGATTAAAGTTAAATCATACCATTCATAACAACCTATATGAAGAACCTAAATACAATTATAGTTAGATGTGACCACCTCGACTCCCTTAGGTAATACGGACCATTACGATATTTTAATTAATTCATTCATTAGCAAACCTCTCAGTTTAAACAAACTGCACATCTTATACATGGAAATAACTGCTCATCAACATCACCATATCTTTAATAAAGTTTAGTAATATGCCTATAGTGAACCATATGTAATGCAAATTTAGTTTGTTTTCCCTATGTGTAGTATATATATTCATGATATTATCTGAAACCATGAGAATATCTAGTGTGATAAGTCATGATTTGCATCACTTATTGAGCTTAGTAATTGCACTCGAACTTTAATTTATTTAGTTTAAATATCAGCAATATTAATGCTGTAGCATATAATGCATGTCTCTGGTTATCATCATAATCCCATTATTTGGAAAACCATGACAAAGAAGTAAATATTATTTGGAATATTAAATTGTCATGGGCATCAATTATTCATTAAGTATAAAAGTTATGGATAAACTTAAGCTAGATCACCAGCACTGTATACTTTCAATTAACCTTATTTCATTGTATAACACCTGATAGTGTTAAATTAATTGTATTTTGATTTCTAATTGAGTGTAACATATTTTATTTTATGTTCAATGTTGTTACCCATAATAAACTTATTTAAATTTACCTTGCCTCCATTATTATTTTTGCCATATTCCAATTCAAACAAATTATTGATTAAATATGTTTAATATACATTGTAATTAAAATATTAATATTGCCCACCTTATTACTTAAGTTTATTAACCTGTTTATGTGTTTGTGTAGAAGGATTTTGAGTCTCATTCCTCTCCCTGTTCAGAGAAGGGTCATGATTAAAATAAAACCTGTATGTAACCTCAGGAATATTATTCATAAGGTGTTAAATCACAGAGCACTGGTAAATATATTGAAGCTTAATTGGATATGGGACCCTCCTATCCCATTTTGATCAGGTTTAGTATATTTTACCTGGATTCATGGTCTACAGATATAAATAAAATATTATGAGGGTACATACATGTATAAATTATTCGAAAAAATATATAAATAAATAATTAATATTTAAACTTTGGTTTAGATGTATTTTTCAATAAATTATACACAGATATATCCATATTTTTCACTTATATATATATAACACAACCGAAAACATAACTTGTTGTCAATATTTCATACAAAATCAGACTCTTTCCAGAAAATACAGATAGATATAAAATGAAAAACCTTTTCAATATTTTGAAATTTAAACATGCTGAAACTATATATACTATTATCTGTTAGACATACACATATTTCATGTTAATTGTAAACAATCCAAGTTCAAGGAACAAAATACATACTTATATTCTTGCGCTCTTAATTGAGCATATTCAGTTTTCTTTCTTCTATCCCTCAAAAAATTTAAAAAAATTAAAATAAATAATTAACTTGTTAATTTGTCAAGAGAATACTTGACATTTGCATATCAAAAATGACAAGTTGTTTTAACACTTTGAGTTCATCAATCTTTCAAGTTGTCATATGTCACTTGAGAACAAGAAGCCAAAAGTTAAGCTTTATTTCATATTAACTGTTAAGCCCATTACTGTACCATTACACTAAATTGTTCAGAATAATAAAAAAGTGTATAGATAATAAATATCAAATTATTAAGTTTTTAAATCTTCTCCAGCATATTTTTATACAATAAAAAACTATTTATTTCAGTTGTTCAGAATGTTATTTTCTTTTTAAAGTGATTATTAAAATTAATTAATATTACCTTTAACCATTTCTACTATAATATCATTTCCCTGATGCATAATCCATCTCGAACAAATATTATATCTGGAACTTCATCTAATCAATTAAATCCATTTTCTCCATACCAAATTTCATTAAACAAAAGGTAACGTCCTATGTAAAAAAAATTTCAACTATCATTATATTAGTCATTCTAGCTTTATCTAATTCTTTTGAAGTAAAAATTTAATGCTTTCCTATATTTACACCGTTTGTTTGTTTTTGAACATGTGTCTTTCAATCAAAACTGCAATAAAGAGTATTTATGACTTCTAATACTTATCTATTAATATTTTTAATTCATATAGCATATTCCATTTTGAAAATTAAATTTTTTTAATTATTTTTGAAATTTTTCAAGAACTTCATATTGTTTTTTTGTTGTTGTTTTGCTTTATTTTTAAATCGGTATTAAAACTTTTTTTTTTTTTTTTGCTGAAAATTTAACTTGCAGCTTTTGCAATCAATGATTCAGATTCAGTTCTCTATCAGAATAGTTTAAGTTCTTCAAATGTACAATTTGTTTATGAGCTGCAAATCTCTTTTAAAACTCTAAGATGTTGATATCTGATTTGATAAGAAAATTTTTATATATGCAAATTTTTGTCTCGAAAACTAGTAAAATTTGTTTATATCTGAAAGTTATATATCAGTCATATATATATATATATAGCTTTACCTTGATGAAAATGACGAAAACACACGTACACATAATCATTTTTAAATTTTATTTTAACAATTAAGATACAATGTGTAGTCCGTAGTGCATTAAATGATATCTAAATATCAAAAAATTATTCACATGATTATTTAAATCTTTAGTAAATTTAAGTACCTATTAATGAATACAAATTAAAAAATACAAAACATTTAGTGATAAAAGAAAAATGTTACAGTGTTTGGTTATATATAATGGGACAAGGAAATTTTGATATTAAAAAATTCAACAGATAATCTTTGAATAACTGATATAAAAAATATTAAGTGTTAAAGTCATAAAATAAATACTATTATATATTGATCTATTAGAGACAGATTACCATTCTTTAATATAGTTTAAACAGCATGACAATTTTGATCAAAAAGAAATTTGTATTACAATATAATTACATATATAAAATTGAATATATAAATCAGATGCTTTATTAGAAACAATGATAGTAGTCATCCCTGATGATAGATAATATCGCAATGAATTATCATAATTATCATTTTCAGTCATTATCAATTCACAGCAGGATGGATCACCTTTCCAAGTTTAATCCAGTTTCTCTGATCTCTAATTTCTTATCTTTGCAACATAGATCAAACTTCTTTATTCCATTAATTCATTTCACATGTGCATTCTTTCTAGATCTTTTAAATCTTTTGGGATTAAATTTAATATCTCTAAATGTCCATATATTGTTATTTCTTTTAAGAATATGTCCACCCCATCTGATGTCAGTGATATTTGTTAGTTCTATCATCCATGTATTTTATTTTTGATCTCTTCTTGTTACTCTTAACATACATCACTCCATACTTCAATGAATGGTCTCAAGTTTCTGGATTGCTCTTTTGTTAAATGTACAAGTCTTAGAGATATAAATAAGACTTAATAGACATACAGATATTATTAAAAATATTTTTTCAAAAGACATTTTTTTTTAAATACTAATCTATTTCTACCAAAAGCATTACATCAAAGTTTAATATTTCCTTCAATATTAATAATCAGACCAAGGCATTTATAGTTATTAACTTGTTCTAACATGATTGTTTTCTTTTAAAAACGTCCATTAAACATTATTATAGTCATTTTAACATTAAATTTTAGTACTATTTTTTAATTTCATCTGATAACGGTTGCAACATATATATATAAAGCATCATTTTTTCAAAAACAACTACATCATCTGCAAAATCTAAATAAATATGCATTCACTTTTATTTACCATTAGCTTCTTATTTTTATCCACAAAATACTTCTTGTAAACTGTTTTTTTTTTTTTTTTTTTTGGAGATACGAAATTGTCCTATCATATACTTATCCTGATGATAATCTTAATAGTATCATTAGGTAATTTAATCATTGCTGCTGTATAAATACTATTAAAATCAAATGCCTGGAAACTCATATCCTTTAGCCCTCTCTGCAACTTATCTCAATCCTTGGATATAATCCACTCTGGTAAAGTAATTTTTGAATTCAGCTTGTTCTCCTGGTTGATTAATGTCCAAAGTTTCTGTAGATGAGGTTTAATTATTTTGACATAGATTTTGAATAGAGCTGGCAAAAGACTGATAGGTCTGTAAGTTCTAATATCTTCTTTATCAGCTTTCTTAAATAATTATTGCTGCATTCTTCCAATTATCTGATATATCTTTATTATTCAGACATTTAATATATAATTTTGGCAGCATGATTATTCTTTTAAGATATCAATTATAATTCCATAATTTCCTGGAATTCTACCCCCCCCCTCCTTCATAGATTTAATTGCATGCCTCATTTTTTCATTTAAAATACTGGTCAAATCAGATGATATAATGACTATCAAAGATACTTTGTATTGTAGTTTTTTATCATTGTATAATTCTTTATAAAAATCTTCCATACATTTCATGATGTTATCTCTCATTTTATAAATAGTTCCATCTTTGTTTTTATTGCAGAAATAATTTTCTCTCCAATAGCATGATGTTGTTTCACACTTTTGTCATTTTTATCCTCATTTATAGCTTTCCTTATCAACTCACAATAGTATTTTATTATATAGTTATTATATTATTTTACATTAACTCCAGACATTCAATTCTATATTAAAAGATCATTTAAAATAATTTTCTTATCCTTTCTTTCCTTCATATATTGTCTTGTCTCAATAAAAAATTGTTGCTTTTTGTACAACTATCTTTTTTGCAGTTTTTAATAGCACATCAGTTATCTTCACACTGATTTTATTAAAGACTAAACTATTTTCAAAATCTTTTAATATTTTAAAATGATTTGCAGATTCTAATTTAAAATAATTAAAATGTTCCTAAAAATTAGGAGTACTGATTGTTACTAAGTCTTTCTTATTAATTTTCATCTTTCTAGTTTTGGATTAATACCATATCTTAAATTTCTCTAATCAATCACTTCCCATGCTGAATCTATTAACAACATTACAATCTTGAAATACATATCTTTCATTAGTCACAGCATAATCCAATTCCATTATACCTTCATTGGTTGCTTCCACACTCATTTCTGTTTAATACTTTTCTCAAAAAAAGAATCCATGATATATAGTATTTCTTGTTCTGTGAATTCCATAAGTTCATCTTTTCACTCATTTCTATCACCAAAATCAAATTTACTCAGAATACTTTCAATCATTAACTAATTCCAGCATTAATATCTTCTGTAATAACTTTAAAAATTTGTTTAATCTGATCAAAAGCATCTGTATATCCATATAAAAATCCTTTTCTTTTTTATCATAATGAAACTTGATAAGAATAAAAACCAGAAATATTTGCATTTGATATCCTCTAGTAATTTAAATAACTAATCTTGCTATGCTGTTTAAAATATCTATTTTCACAATGTTGTTGTTCTACTTTTTATTTATACTGAATCTCATTTCATTTGTGACTTCTAATATTTGTGCTTTTGTAGTAAAGAACATGTTTACTTTTTAAATTGTCTTTCTTTACCTTTTCTTCTAACTTCATGAAGTCCAACAATGTCCTATTTAATATTAGACAGTCCTCCCAATTCATGCAATCTTTCTTCACTTGAAATGAACCTGAAATTGCAATATCAAACAAAAAGGTTGTAATTGAATGCCTTCCTGGATTCACAATCAGAGGATTCTTAAAACCTTCCACTTTCAATTGCCAACTGCTGGTTAGACTGGCGATTTTATAACCTTCTAGGAATAAAGGCTATAATTTAGTTTTGTCTGTCAGGATTGTAACTATCTTTTAAAAAATTCACTTACACACAGAGTCACTTTTCCTTCATAAAAACTCAGCTAATTATTAGGAAATTGGAAAAAAAATCATGGTATTGCTTTACCTTAAACTCAAAGAGAAAAAACCAATAAATGTTCTACTCTGTCTCATGTGCATGTTGAGAACCACCATCCATATTTATTTACTATATGAATAGTCATATAGTAATAATAGCTACATTGATAATAACATATGGAATGGCAAAATTGAAAATTTCCCTATTCAGTTCTTTTAAGACCTCAAAGAGGCAACAAAGAAACTCTTTTCAGTTAACAGGAAACTCCTTTCTGCAATCATCTCAGTGAATAAAACATACCAGTATTAAAATTTTGTAGCTAAATCAGTAATTATTATTAATGTTTCCAAATAAAGCAGCTGGAAAATATATATATTTGCAAAAATTTTGTCATTTATATACAATTAATTAGTTATTAAGTTATTATATTGTTACGGATACCTCCAATACTCCTTCAATACAAAGTACACAACATTAGACCCAACACTAATTCAAGCCCCATGATATTAGCATTACTCATTAATTAATAATATTAGACAATGTTAGGGCTCATAAAATGACAAACCAATAATCACAACCCAAGTCTTAAACAATCTAAATAAACATTAAACCAAAGTTTAAACCGAGTTGGTCAAATAGATATGACAACTAATCATTACAACAATTAACATTAAATATATTGCGATTACCAACACAAAAGAACAACATACAATAAATCGGATGAGTGAATGCAATCAAGAAAAAAAATACATATATATAATATTAAAATAGAGAAAAATCAAATGCTTCTTTTCTTATTTTTTTTTAACAAGTTGTTTATGTTAATACATAGTAAAGATGATGTCACCAATAAAATAAAAAGAATGAGCATAAACTGGCTTAATATAATAAATACAACGAGCCTTTTTGTTCAAGAAAGATAGAAAAGCTTTAATTTAAGATTTGTGAAATAAAAAGAAAAAGAAATTTCTTCATTCATAATATTACCTTGGAGAGACAAAATATGTTAGATATGCTCATGATTACGAAATGGGACAAGATAAGACGTTAGCTAATACATATATAAATTCAACATTCATATATGTACAACACATACACTTTTTTAATTGTTTATTCTAATGTTTGTGTTAATTGTTAATATTTTTTTTTATATATTTTCTTTGCATATCTTTTTAATTATTTATGTCATGAACTTATAACAGTCCTTCATTACACACACACTGTACATAACAGGGGGGGTCTTTTAAACCATCATAGTGTTAAATAAGAGATAAAAAAGGTAAATGAATTCTATACTATGTGTAGCAATGCTGTATAGAATATGAAAATCATTCATGATAACTGGAATGTTCAGTGGCTATTCTTTATGGGATCATGTATTGGGATATTGGTATAAACCAAACATAAATAAAAAATGACCACAAACATCTAAATGAGTTTTCCCTAATTTTGTTTTAAATTTTCTTGTTCAAATACCAATCAATGTAAATACAATTATTAAATTTATTTAAATGTTAAAACATATTCTTGGTTTATTTTTCTGCAGTTAAATTTTGTTTAGTCATATCCTTACACAGATATTATGATCATTACTTGTATGTATACAATATACCATAACCACTCCCATTATAAAATATATTTATTTTACACATATTCCAACTTTGGTGATATAAATATACCCTGAATTAAAGGATCAAGCAACATCTCTCTGGGTTCAAAATCTGGAATAACAGAAGTAAACTGTAACATGGATGAGATTAAGGGTAGAATCATTAGTTATTTAGATCTTGCTCTCTCCTCTCCTAGATATGAGTTTAATGGGTGAGGGGTATGCATGAATGTGGACATCAAAGATATACCCTTTTATTCATCAAGAGGAACCTACCCACCTTTGTGTATAACACAGAAAGACTGTCCCATTAAAATATAGATTTTTTTATATAAAATATACCAGTTTCTGTTTAACTAGAGCACAGTCAATATAATTTTAATAATTTTATATTCTGTATTAAATTATTAGTAAATGTTATATAAAAAAATTAAAAATTGCTTAAATTAGAGACATTTAAGGAAATGCATCAGGTTTACAAGATAATATCACCATATTATATAAAAATATGACTAATCACTCAAGGACAAATCTTTCATCAGTTGCCTAAAATGCCACTAATTATTCATATAAATATAACAATTATTTTATATCAAAAAAACTAAATAAGCCAACTTGACATGAAAGCACAAATAATCAATGTCACACAATCTTTAATAAGGCCTATTTCAATAAGGCTAAACATTAAAGGATGCAATTATATAACTCATTTTATTAATTATACTTGAATTTTGAAATATCATCTACACAGTTTTTCTTTTCAAAAATAGTTCATAATTTTCCATATATATAAATGAATGAATGCACCAAAGTTCTTTTTAAAACTTGTTTTTTATATGACTATTATAAAAATAAAATAACACACCAATATTTCAACTATTTTATAATACAATTTTTTTCAATGAACACTAAAAACTAAAAATACAAATATATAATAATATGAAATATTACATATTCCAAACAAATCCAAAAACATTTAAAAAATATTATAAAATTATCTTTATCTCAACACCATTTCTATTACAAACAATCACAAAACTTTATCAATTTTTTTTATATTTATATACCCATCCAAAAATACCCTAAAAACATTTAATTAACAAATCTATTATTTTCTTTTTTCTTTTCTATTAGCATTCTATTTAATTCAGGTTTAATTTTACTAAAGAAAATTCCTGCCTTTATTATTCTTTCATGGTATGACTTTATACTTTCACAAGATGTTATTTCAAAATCTTTACATTAAAATTTATTCATATGATTATAAATAACAGAATTTGTATCATTTAAATGCTGTTTTAATCTAGTCTTTAATTTGTTTTTTGTCATATGTAATAATAATAATAATAAATAATAATAATAATAATAATAATAATAATAATTATTATTATTATTATTATTATTATTATTATTATTATTATTATTATTATTATTATTATTATTATTATTATTATTAACTAATTAATTAATAATAATATGTAATAATATTAAGTTTGGTGTATTCGTTTATATATAATTATACTTGCTAAGAAACACATTTAAATATGCAATTAAATTAACACACCTAAAAGTATATGCCATCAAACTTGAAAATATATAAACTCCTATTATAGTGCATAAAATATTGATTATTATTCAAGTGTGATGTTTACATAAAAAACTGATCAATTGTATAATAAAAAAATTAATAACTACTATAAATAAATAAAAATAATATTTATTTACAATATAAAGTTTTTTTGACAGTTTAACCATTATCATAATATCATAAAGAAATCTGTAGAGATTCCAACCAGGAAATAGATTCAGCAGAGACTTAATTAAGTTCTTCAATTCTGCTATAGTGGCCATTGATTCAACAGTCATTAACTATATGTCTGTTAAACTCCATTTATGAGCACATGAGAGCAATGATTAAAAATTGTCTTGAGACTATTGATGAAACTCCAGTTGCACCTAAGAAGATCAAATCCAGCTGATTTTACGATTAGATTTTAAAAAAAGATTATAACCTCATACAAATTCCATTTTTGATTACAGATTCTTTATTGAACATCTAAAAAGAGGATTTTGATTTTAGATAAATCTTATATGTAATTTTAACCTAGAATAATAAATCTTATATGTGAAATTACATCTTTAATTATTAGCAAATTTGATTTGCTTAACATCTTTTTGCATATTTTCTGTGATGAATCTCCTCTTCTAATATTTCATAGAAAAGTATCAGGAGGATCAGAAAGTCATTGCATAGTTAATATGCAATTGAGTATCCAGAATTTTATTGTGGCAATTTTTTCTAACAAAAGCACACTTTTCATTAAAAGAATATGTTAATGCTAAGGAAGCTATCTGTAAAGTACTTGCATTATAGCTTCCACTAATTTTTATCAAATCTTAAATAAATAAAGAATATAAGTTAGCCTATAATCTAACATTACTTGTAAATAGTATTGAGTAGGACTGTGGTTCAGACTATTATTATAAAAGATTATTCAGATTATGAAATGGTTCCCTGTTGTTTAAATGAAAAAAAATTAAGAATAAGATGGTAATACTTTGAAAACAATTTCCAATATTTTCATATTTTATTGAAAGATTTTCCTCATTCAAGAAAGGATTTCTTTTGAGAAGTCAATGAAATATCACCATAAATAAATTTCCTTCAATCAGTTTCTGGAAAATCAGTAATGAATATATTTTAAAAAATAGGTCAGAGAATAGAATTCTGTGGTACATCCTTCCTAAAACTTTGTATCTACTATAATTAGCATTGAGTGACTCTTGAATCCCTCTATTGGAAAGCATTATGAAAACTAAATTAATGGTTTTCCTATATTTAATAATTTTAGAAACTCTTAGAAGTCAATAAAGGTAGCACCTATTTTTAATTTATTTTGAAAGTCTTTTTCAATGTGAATTGTTAAAGACAAGATTTGTTCACAGCAGCTTCTTTCTAGATGAAATACAACTCTTTAGGTAATATGGCTCTCAGCCATTGGCAAATTCCTTATTATTATGACCATTTCAACAAGCTTTTGATATAGAACAATAATTTCTTAGATTACTGCTAAGTTAATTTTATTTGGAAGACTGATATATATTTGTTTACATACCAAATTTTTCAAATAGTATCTGTAAGAATAATAACATATAATAGTTTTTTCTAACAATGCTTTGATTTTGTGTCTTAAATATTTTATAAGTATGGAGGTATACTATTTGATCCTGATGCCTTTTCTAGTTTAACACAATCAAAAACACGTTCATACCACTAACATGTACATGTTTTATTAGATTAACATTAAGGAAACATTATGAAAGAGAAGCTTGTACTTCTGCTTCAATGGTATTTTTTTCACTTCTATCAATCTTGGCTTGAGAAGGGTGAAATATGTCAGATTAGCAATCTAAATAGCAGTGACAATAGTAGTTTTTTAGTAGTACTTTTATATTCATCAAGTTTTTGTACAAGTAACCAAGCCTTACAATAAGTTTTTTATAATGTTTTGTTTCTCCATGGTCTGTGAAGATATCTTCACTTTTCTTTTCTAGACTTATTCAGTGATTTTACAAATTTGCCAGCAATTCCTGGATCTTTGAAATACAAAAACTGGCTATCAAGAGCACTGTTGCAATCTGAAATAAATTGCTTTTGATATTTATGCAGAATTTGCTTATGATAGTTGTTATTATGCATTTGTTAATCCTGTCATGGAATTGGAGCAATTCTATTAACATCTATTTTAAGATATCCAATACACTAATACATTTTAGAATTCTTTTATTTCAACTCAGAACAGAATGATAAATTTTCAACTATTGAAATATTGATTGCAAGAATCATTAGATTCAGTTTATGTTGGTTATGACAAAAATAACTTACTATCAGTAATTCATCAGATAATACAGAACAAATTTTTGTTGAAAGGAAACATAAATCAGAAATAGTTTTTATTATCCAATCTGCTCTTTTCTTGGCATTGTCAGGAAAGTGCATGTTGTTTAAGTTTATCCAATCTAGAAGTTGACAACCTACCTGGATCCTCATTTTACATGCTGAAAAACTATTATGAGAATTGAAATCTATAAATATTGAAATCTATAAATTTAGAAGGAGGATAAGACCAGTTTGGATTGAAAAATTAGTAAATATTTGCATACACAAAAATTAATCAGAATGGTGATTGCAATAAAATTGTTTGCTTTACAAGATGGTTTAAAATAAAATTAACCATATCATATTTAGAATGCATTCTGACAATAAACAATATAAAGCCAAAAATTTTAAGAGATGCATTATTACAAGAATAATGTGTCTCCAAGTACAATTATAGCAACATTGTATAGAACAATTAATTAGAAAAAAATCTCTATTTCTGATTTTGAGATATTCTCAACATTAAGTTAAAGTAATTTTATTGTTTTCTAGGTGAAGAGAAGAGCACTCTATAAAGAGTATACAATGATTAAATTTAACAAAAAAAAATGCAATTCTTGATTACTTTCTTTTGCATGTAATTCACAAGATTATGAATGCATTTCAATGAATGTTAAAAATAAATTGATTAGCAAAATGTAAGAAAGTAGATCACCTGATTTTGAAAATAATATAAAAACTATTCCACTATGATTGTTAAATGTTAATTTAACTATCCAGAGTGAAAGACAAAATACTGTTAACAGTAAAATTAATAATTAAACCTACTTCCACATTTCCTAAAATAATAATAAAAAAATTCATGTTGGTAAATTGAATGGAATTGTTAAGCTCAGTCTGTCATTTTAGTATTTGAAAATCATTGACCAAAGATTCTTTTTTTTTCCTGTGGTAATTACAAATAGATTTCTGAAAGTTTAATTCACTTAGACTTAGTCCTGTTTTAATTTTTTTTTAAATTCTAAGTTGATAATTAAAATTTATTTATTTATATATGTTTTTGTTAGTAATGATAAGAGTTGGCACAGAATATCAGAGTATTTTTGAAAATATTATTGTTACATAATAAACACTGACTATAATATCTTAGTTATAAAACCATCAAACCATCACATGATCACCAGTTCATATGCTTACACATGCTGTTACTAAGAATACCAACCTCTCCATACAGCAATGCCACCAAGTATAATCTTTTGGAAGTAATTAATGCAGGAAGGTTTGTACACAAAATCCTTATCTAGTGCCTACTCATTCAACATTCACAGACTAGTTTCTCATTTGTAGTTTGCATCAGTGAAGAGCCTTGGATTTGGGAGCACTGCATGTATGTCTTAGGTAAAAGGTGGCTGTTGAAGAGTTGCATTGGATCCTAAGATCTAGGTGTAGTACTCTCAAATCCATGGCTCCTCATTGATGAATGCCACAAGTTAAAAACCAGTCTTGGGATGTTGGATGAGTAAGCACTAGATAGGGATTTTAAGCACAAACCCCCCTGCATTCTTTAATTATGAAGGCTTGTACTTCATGGCACTACTTTCTGGAGAGTTTGGTACGCTTATCATCTTAGTTATATCATAAAAACGCTTATCATCTTAGTTATATCATAAAAATCAACCTTTTAACATGAAAATTAGTAAATGAATTTTAAATTTATCATTTTTATTGCTCCTAACTAAAAAAAAAAAACATTAATGATATGTTTTAAACTTGTATACTTCTAATTGATTCCTAAAAGACATTTTCTAAATAAAGTTACAAGTTTATTCTAACTCATGAATTTAAAATAATAGAAAAGCTATTTATTTTATTTATTCAATTTTTGTTTTTTAAAAAAAAAAAAACATTAAATATAATCATAAAATATTTGCAATTTGCTATTTTAATTTTAATATAAATTAAAATACAGAAGTATCTTCTTTTCATATCTTTGATTAGTGTCATTAAATCATTATAATTTAAAATGTAAAATTTATTAATAAGAAACTATTTAAATTCACAAATTTAATAATTTTCTTTACCTAATTAGAAAACAAGACCTACATGAAATATAGCTAATTGATGGCTGAGCAAAGATTGTCTTTTTTAATTATATCAAATAAAAAGCAAATTGCAGAGCTAATATAGCAGATGGTTGAGTCTTGATTAGTAAAATGTATAAGTAAGAGTGGTTATAAATTCTCATTTATGTACAACTTAATATCCAAACGTAAATAAACATGGTTTAAATAATTTTGCTTATTGATTAGAAAACAATCTATAAATATATTTTGAAGTGAAGTATTCACAAGCAAATGATATAATTCATTGTAGTTTTGGGGACCACTGTATTAAAATATATACAATTATGTATATTTCTACACCTTTGCAAAAACCATATAATAAGATTTTTATCCAATTACAGACAAATAACATTCTTTAAATCTCAGTAAATATATATTTTAATATTCTACATGGTTGACCCCAAAAGATGATGTTAATTATATTTTTCATTAATATATGAAATCAAATTTAAATAAATTATCCATCTATTCTTTAAGCTTACAATGCCAAATACATTTTTTATTGGCTGTGTTGATAATTTAGAGTGAAAATATTATCTCAAATGCATATATATATATATATATTGATATGTGTGTAAACAAAGGAATATATATATATATATATATATTGATATGTGTGTAAACAAAGGAATGAATAGAGTTATTTCCATGTAGAGATAAGAAAAATGTATTGCAGGTAATAATCATTTACTATTAACAACCATTAAGCTAAACAATTTGCTTTAGAAGTACAAAATAGTACTTTTTACTTTGAACTTATTTAGAAATAAAATATACAAATATATTTCTTATTAATTTATATACATATTTCTTAAAAAACTACATTAGATCATTTGAATTATTTTAAAGTTTTTTCTGTTTGTATGGAATTATGTTAATGATTATAAAATTTTATTTACACTGATAAAATATGTTCATATTGTACCAGTCAAAATTGTATGCTCATACAACAAGACCAAAAGTCCAAGCAACAGTCCCTTGAATCTGATCATGCTCAAGACACATGGGTCAGGAGTAGTCCTGTATTCTAACCTATTGCCTATTCTTTGAGTCTACGACCCTATGAACAACAGTCCTGGTGATACAGCATAATTATCTTAAATTTCAGCCCAGTCGTACAGAGAGAAACATGAAACCATAAATAACAATGATAATGACAACTAAAAATAGCCCAACATTTATTACTCAGATTCTTTGTCATAAATATTTAATTAATAATGAAAGATTTGAACTCATGAAATATTTTAAATATAATAATTTAATATAACCAAATGAGAAATTCATATATATATACATATATATATATTACACAATTATATCATGCTTGTTAATTACAGTATTTATTATAAAGTGTGTTTTTTGTTATGATGCTATCCCTTTAAACAAATTACATCATTATAGGTGGGTTACATTTAGGAAGTTATAGCTCGTGACGTTTAATATGTCAATTTTCAGATAAGCACATATTTTATAATAACAATATGGATGTTTAAAATGATCATGATAGAGTTGAATAACACATTACAATATATATGTATATTCTACATTTTGCCAAGGAGTGGTTGCCACATTAATAGATTTCATGTTATATTGGTTATTTTCAATAAAAGAAGTTAACATGCCTTAAGTCATGGCAGTGAAAAGAAATCTTTAAAATATTTATATGAGGGTGAGTAACAATTTGAGCTGAGTTAATGAATTATTATTTATTACAGAAATAATATTTGTGTACATTTGACATTACAGAAATAACACACACACACACACATATATATATATATATATGGGATTCATTTATTATTTAGAAAAGAGAGAATAGCATGAATAAAACTTCCATGCTCATGTTTTATTGATTGATTATTTATGTAATGATTTGTTATTATAAACACTTCATTGTGATTTATTTAAGCCAAGTAGATTAATACTAATAGTAGTAATACTGGCATAATGGAGGAAGACACTTTGCTCATTTGATCATTTGGTTACTCCATAACTTGGTATTTCACATACATAAAAATTTGGTATGTCGACATATTTTAGCAGAACAATACCGAATGGAGAGATTGGGCTTCAAGATTTGGTGCCATCATATGGTCTACCAGAAAGCTATCAATCCACAAACCTCGCATTCCTCAGGATATAGCTTTTACCCCTAATTATGAATGATTAAGAAGAACAATAAGGTGGGTGGCTTCAGACTTCAGTAGTTCCCAAATGATAAAGCAATAGTAAAATCTAAATATCAGAATGAAACAATCACAATATTCCTGTAACACTAAAATTAGGATAATATAATCAACACATTAATGTTTACAACCTATTGTGTTTAACCCATCCACCATGATCTGTTGAAATAATGAATCATCAATGAAATTAAAACTAATAATTATCAATGGACTGTATGGTTAATAATCATTTATATATCTCTTATACTGACTAACTTAAAAGTTAGGTTGTATTTTGATTCCTATATACATTTTAACATGATATATGTATAGCTCCTCCCACCCAAAACAATGGCAGGTGATGATGATCACAATTAGAAATTTCACAATCATTTAATATTAAATATCAATAGAGAACATCTATGAATAAAAGATTTTTTAAAAAAACTCAACCTGGTGAGCAATTACCTTTAAGATAAATGATAGCTTTAATTATAATTTTTTAAACAAGTCCCCTTTCAAACTTGCATGGTTGGGTTATACTGGCACATCAAATAAATAATTCACATATATATGGAATGAAATAAGATAAATACTAAATAAAGCCATGCAGAGATATATATACAAAGATTCTCACATGAAAGATGTCAGAAAATATATTAAGATAATATTGAGTTATAAAGAATTAGTAAAACACACTTAAAAAAATGATAGACCAACACAGTTGGAAAATTAAGATATAAAAGCTTTGCTAATGTTATTTAAAATTATAGTGGGGATTTACAGATTAAGGCAGATCTATGCAGTTGTAGGTTACCTCTGGATTTTGTGGATGGCATTCACAGACAGATTTGCTTCTCTCCAACACTTTCTCATGTTATAGGCAGGGAGCAATATTGAGCAGTCAGCAGGCAAAGTTGGAATTCAAAAGGTCATCTTGCATGACCGGTCAGATAGAAAGAGCATTACAGCAGCAGGTAGTAGATGGTTGTAGATGGCCTCCAAGAGGACTGGGGAAAGGTGTTTAGCTTCCCTCTACTCTCTCCACATGTTCAGGATCTACTTGACGTGGTGTAGATTGAACTCTCTCCTAAATTTTTTACAAACTAAATTTCTTTTGTCTTTATCCCCTGTTTGTCTTTCTTTAATCCTTTTAGAAATGCATTCTCTTTGCTTGCCCTGGCTATTCCAGTAATATTTTATTTAACTATACATTAGTTTTGTTTAATGCAGATATAAAAAGCTGATAAGGCCCAAGATACTTTTTTTAAAAATATATTTTAGATTTTGAAATAGATTTGCAGACGGAAATAAACAAAGAAATTCATTAGCGGTTTAATTAAAATCTTTTTATTTTTATCTTTAAATTAGAAAAAGTAATTTAAAATTAGATAATGGATTACTTCCACTTGGTAACAACCTCTTAAGAGTGTCTTGAACTTTCTAAGCCCATTATATAATAAATAGGATTAATTGTATATATAAAAACAAATATAATTTTCACCAAAAATCTTAATAAGATTATTGATTTGTGCATATATAAATGTCGCACACATGACTGTTAGCTCTTTGATAGAAGTCTCTGGTCATAGACGGACATGGCTTCAAGTTGCTCACAAACAGTCACTTTTTACATTACCGTAGTGAATTTATGGTCATTTTAAAGCTTAAAAATGTACTGTAAATGATGCTGCCCTCTCTAGAATTATTTTACAAATAAAAAATCAATAATATTCAAATTTATGTTTTAACAATGGAAAAAGGTGGTCTTTCCTAGGCACTGACTGGTTGTTGCTCATATTGGACAGAAGAGACTGCTTGTCAATAATTTTCACCACTCCAACTTCTTTGTTTTGATTTTGAAAATGAAAATGAAAGTTTTAAAGCATTTCAAAAGTATTTTTTGACATATTACAAATTATTTAGATAAAATATGCTGAAAATAAAATTTCTTTAGAAAAATAGTTAAGATTTTAGTACTTTTACACAATGTAAAACTGAGAAATAAATCAATGACATCCGCAATACTTTCTAATTTGTTACAAACTTTCTTTTTAGGCTTCCGCTATCAAATATTTTTATAATTATAAATAAAAATTTATTTTTGAAAAAATTTTCATTCACTTCCATAATCTGAAAAATTATTAATATACTTCTTACAAATGAAACTAAAACTAATATATTATTAAAATATTAATATACTTTTACTGTTGATTCTGTAATTGACCAATCAAAAGTTTAGAGTTTTAACTCACTCATCCATCTGGAGTTTGTACACTAAAAAGGATAGCTTTTACAATATGCATTAAAATAATTTGTTAATTATTATAATCAAAGTGTGTGTATCAGCACATACATACAATGAATACTGCATTTTGAACCCCATTAAGTGGTTAGCATGGATGGTTAAGCATGAAGCTCGATGTGATTAGACATTGTACTAATTATTAAAAGATTAATATACTTTACTGCTGATTCTGTAATTGACCAATCAAAAGTTTAGAGTTTTAACTCACTCATCCATCTGGAGTTTGTACACTAAAAAGGATAGCTTTTACAATATGCATTAAAATAATTTGTTAATTATTATAATCAAAGTGTGTGTATCAGCACATACATACAATGAATACTGCATTTTGAACCCCATTAAGTGTTTAGCATGGATGGTTAAGCATGAAGCTCAATGTGATTAGACATTGTACTAATTATTAAAAGATTAATATACTTTTACTGCTGATTCTGTAATTGACCAATCAAAAGTTTAGAGTTTTAACTCACTCATCCATCTGGAGTTTGTACACTAAAAAGGATAGCTTTTACAATATGCATTAAAATAATTTGTTAATTATTATAATCAAAGTGTGTGTATCAGCACATACATACAATGAATACTGCATTTTGAACCCCATTAAGTGGTTAGCATGGATGGTTAAGCATGAAGCTCGATGTGATTAGACATTGTACTGCTTCAATATATTACAAAGATGCAAGCTTGATCAAAATTTCACAAATTTCTTTCCAAAAAATTTACTTTCCAAAGTTTTATCAAAATTTTTAGCATCAATTCCTTTTATAAGTAATAGCTAATTAATATTATAAAATTCAAATTAGAATTATTTGTGGTCCTGTCAAATAGTGGCATTTCTTACAATCAAAGCAATAAATATTAATTATATTTTGAATCCACTTATTTAGAACAAACTACTGTATTGCTAAGAATATTAATAGAATATACATTAAAATTACTGCCAATACAAAATATCTAAATTTAAATGATAATTATATGAATCACAAAATTATTTTTAGGTGTGTGTATTGTAAATAATATTTAATATATAATAATGAAGGATTTTTTTTATTTTATTTATAATATTTAACAATTATTTCTTTATAGATTCCCCATTGTATCCATATATTATAAATTTACAGAATGAAATATGTAATAAATTAAGAGATGCAATCTTTTATTCCATATAACTTATAACATAATATATTTGTTTATACACATTACATATTATTTATTATATAGGCTGCCAGACATCTTACTATGGTGAGACTCAGGCTAACATCAACACAAGAATTTACCAACACAGATATGCATACAACAGGGTTAAAAATAAAAATGAAGAAACATCAATCTTCTGAGACCACCAAGCAGCTACAGGCCATTTTTTCGAACCCAGTTCTGCCCAAATAATTTGAAAGAGAAGAGTGATGCCAAAAGAAATGTCAAAGAAACTTTTTACATAGCAAATGATCTCAGTGCCATTAATAGAAGAGAGGCATGTTTTGCTCTCTCCAAATAATGGACTAACTAATTAAAAAATTCAAGCTCATTTGCATATGTATACAATAATTCACAGTCTTCATTCATAAAGTTATGAGTATGGGATTAGAATACTAAATCTCGAAAGTGCTAAGCAGGTATATTAAACATTATAGTATAATTACAGCTTCACTAACGCATGCGAAAAAATCGCATATGTATAATTATATAAAGAGTAAGAAAAACTATTACTGTTAGTTTATTACACAACATTTCATACTACCAATTTATAATATTTCCACATTAACATTGTATTTGATCTTTCTCAAGAATATTAAAAATGATCAGAAAGTCTATTATGCTGTTTTTTTCTTCATATACATTATGAAAAATAATAACAAAAATATCATATATATATATATTGCAACTGTGCAAAGTGTGTTGGCAGTTGAATTTGAAGATTTTGCTGAAATGAATATAAAAAAGAGAGAAATAAAATAAAAGTATATTTGATATAAATACAAATTCATGTGCAGAATAAATATTTTATCGGATTAATATTAGAAAATTTCGTTTCCTTGAGGCAATACATATTGTGTTTTTTTTTTCTTTTCGTTCATTTAAAGAACAGCAAGTTAAATAATAAAAGTGAATACTGATTCTAATATTGATAGAAATTATACAAAAAAGAAATTTGTAATTAAATATGGCCATGTTAGCTACAAATATAAGAAAAGAAAACTTTGAGAACAAAAATATAGGGAAAGATAAAAGTTTTGAAGAATGAATGTGAGTTGTATTCATTTAAAGAAGAGCAAGTTAAATAATAAAAGTGAATACTGATTCTAATATTGATAGAAATTATACAAAAAAGAAATTCGTAATTAAATATGGCCATGTTAGCTACAAATATAAGAAAAGAAAACTTTGAGAACAAAAATATAGGGAAAGATGAAAGTTTTGAAGAATGAATGTGAGTTGTATTCAACATAATGAGTTTTCAGAGGGATAAAAAACGAATGGATATAGATAAAGAAGTGTCTTTTGTTCTTCAGATTTTTAACAAGATATTCAACTATCTCATGCTAGTTGCTGACATTCAGATGGGCAGCTAGAAAGTCTGTACATCACCGATCATTTCATTCCCTCAAACCTACTTATGATGATTTAGAAGAGTGAAGTCACCATCCACCAAAAATAGAAGCTTTGCATCAAAACTGAAATCTATGGACTTACCATGAAGAAAATCTGAGGATGTTATACCAAGGACTGATTCCACAAAACAATCTTATCAGTAAGAAATCAAGTTTATGAACATATATGCTTATTAAAATAATTTTATAGAGTACTCATGTCTTACAGAAACCAGAAGAAAAGAAAACATATTTTAATGGATCGCAAAGAACTATTTATATGGTTAATGAATCCAAAAAATAATTTTGCAATGATGACATAAATTTTATTTTATTTCACTTTTATTCAATATGATCATAAAAAAAAAGTAATTAAAAAAAAGATTTACAATATGTCATTTACTTAAACCTCATAATTATCTTTTTTCAGCAATCTTCTGGGTAAATTCAATTGTTGATGCCAACACATTATTATATTTTTACATTTATTATTTGTGAGGTCATGATATAATTATATAACATTTTTGTGTTATTTTGTGTAAATATTATAGGAGTATGTTAATATCTGAGTTATTAGTTAATTCACAGTATAGAGAGGATTTTGGTATGGTGTGAGAAAGGAGAGAAACTTGTCTTCATTGTCAATTTAACAGCGACATCTAAAATAGAATCCTGGCGCCTAATAAAAAAACAAATTTAAACTACTAAAGGCAATAATATAGGGAAAGTTAGCTAGTTATAATGAGGACTGTATTACCTGGGAAAAAGATTATGCTTACACTAAAATTAAAAATGGTTAACTTCCATAACCTAGATTAGGCGTGGTAGTGGGAAATAATGGGTATATTTTTAACAGATATATATAAACTAATCTTACAACAGTTCATGTCTAAGAAATATCATTAGACATATGTAAAATGATATAATGGCTGCCCAAAAAATGGATCTCAAAGAAACCATGACCTGAGATAAGAGAAATCAATGGGAAAACAAGATGTTATTAATATATTTGCAGTTTCAATTGTGAACACAATATATTGCAATAATGTATGTGACATTTTTTGATCATTAATACAAGTAATGTATGTGACCAAATTATTTTTTTTCCCAAATGGCAAATAAGGAAAATGTGAGTTGGTAATATATTTTGGTAATACATTATTCAGTTGAAAGAAAATATAGTTCTTTTGAATAAAGAGAGGGAGTGGGCAAATAGGGGGATGAAGATTGGCATTTGTTAATGAGTAAAATAAAATAAACAACAAAAATTAATAGTATTAAGGAATTTTTTTAAAAAAAAGAAAGGGAATATATATATATGTAATTTTTTTTGGACTCATCGAATATATATATAATAGTTGAAGCAAAATAACATTGAATGATTGTTCAGCAATTCCGTATCATGTATATATAATATAAAAAGATGAAGCAAAGTTGAACAGTACATAAACTAAAAAGAATAGACAATCATATCTGTGAATGGGATGGGGGGATTATTAATTCTGTATCTCAAATCTGTCCTAACATTGACCTACATATAAATGACATAAAAGTACGGGTGCTATTTGATTCTGGCAGTCAAGTGTCAGTCATATCAGAAAAGGTTTACAAGAAAATGGTTCAGCAACAACCAAATATCAAAACATTGCCAGTAAAGGCAGCACAGTTCATGATAGCAAGCAGGAGACAAACACAGCTTAAGATCAAAAAAATATGGGCACAGTTAAAAAACGGGCAGAGATACATACATCATACCATACTGATTTTAAAACAATCAGTGCATCATGCAATTTTGGGTTCAGAAATACAAGAACATTATATACAATGGTGAAACAATACAGCTTGGGTCAAAAAGTGAGAATAAAAAAAGGGCTATGTAATATGCAATTAGAAAAAAAAAATATGGACCTGATAATAAAACAAGTAAAAGAATTGAAACAATCAAAAAATCTCAAAGATCTTCTATGTACATATAAGGATCTTTTCTCAGAGAAACCAAGAGTAATAAAAAGTTATGAACACCATATCAAAGTAATGGAAAGTACACCAAATCAGACATGTTTCTACACATTGCCCCAACAATATAGGACTTTTGATACAATGGAAAATTGTAACACTTTAATAGAATACCATTTGGGTTCAAGAATAATGGAACAGGTTTATTAAAATACTTGGACTGCATACTAAAGAAAGAAAGAAAAAACTTGATAACTGTATACATGGATGATGTGATAATCATGTCAAAAGACATGGAAGAAGATTTAAAACACCTGAAGTTATTTATGCAAGAATGCCAGGATTGAAAACTTTATGGCAGTTGCAGAAGTGAAATTTTTAGGACACTTGGAAAGGGATAAAGGCATTAAGCCACATCCAGAGAAAATCTAGGCCAGTAGAGACTTTCCCACATCCAGTAATAAAAAACAAGTCAGATCATTTCTGGGTCTATGCACATTCTATAGTAAATTCTATGAGAATTTCATCATAGACATGGAACCTTTAAGACAATTATTATGGGAAAATATGCCATGGAAATGAGAACAAAACAAAGAAACAGGTTTTAGAAGAATCAAAGAGAATTTTTAAAGTGAGGTCATGCTCGTAACCCAGATTTCCACAAACAATTCATCATATAAGCAGGTAATAGTGGATACAGGCTGGGAGCTACCTTAATGCAAGAACAAGAAGATGATAGATATGGAATATTATATTATAGCAGCCATCCACTATGTTGTCCAGAAAAAAATACTCAGTAACTGAGAAAGAGACACTTGGTGTGGTTTGGGCATTTCAGCAATTTGGACAATTTCTTCTTGGGTCAGAGGTAATTGTGAGATAGAATCATAAAAGTCTGGAGTTCTTAAACCACAGTTACCTCTCAAATAGTCATTTCTTTTCCTCAATAGTTTAATTATTACATCCAATATTTGAACTCAGACTTTCATGCAAACATCAACCATCTATTCAATCTCTTACCACTGATAGACTTGATCACACACCTGTTGAAAAGATATATAATTACCAATATAAGTATTTTGTGCTAAACCAGCAGTCATCAGTTGGTCCAGATTATCATCACACATATATACAATCAAAGCTTATATTAAGATAGCCAATCTTCATAGTTTAATGGACAGACTTCAAACCACTCCACCCCAATACTCTTCAGCCAGCCATTTCATAGAAAATCTGATAATAGAATGCTCAAAGCCCACCTTAGTGCCAACCTTCTCATCTTACCCATGTTGACCACAAGTCACTCTGATCCCTCATATACAGGACATAATCCATTTACATACATATATGAGGAATAGGAAGATTTTAAAGCACTATATTTTGAAATATGAATTTTTTTCTATTATACAGGTGTTTTCATACCTACACTTCTATATGTAATACATAGGAGGTTTGAACTCAGACTTACGCATGACCCTCAACCATCCATGCTATTTCATACCACTGATCCACTTGATCACACACATGTTCAAAAGATAAATAATCTCCAATATACATATTTTGTGCTAAACCAGCACTCGTCAGTTGGTCAAGATTATTATTTCCATATATATATAAATTAATAATCAAAACTCAGCTTATTATATTAAGATAGCCAATCTTCATACTTTAATGGACAGGCTTTAAACCACTCTATCCCACAACTCTTCAGCTGTCCATTTCATTAAAAATCTGATGATGGAATGCTCAATGCCCATCTTAGTGCCAACCTTCTCATCCTACCCATATAAACCACAGGTCACTAGGATCCCTCATGTACAGAACATAATGCTTTTACATATACATATGAGAGATGGGCAGACCTTAAAATGCTATATTTTATAAAAATATGAATTCTTTCTACAATACAGGCTTTTTCATACCTGCACTTCTATATGTAATTCTAAGGGGGTTTGAACTCAGACTTTCACATGACCTTCAACCATCCATGGCATCTCACACTGCTGATACATTTAATCACATATAAGTTATAAAGATAAATAATCACCAATATACATATTTCATGCTAAACCAGCACTGTAGAAAAAAATTCATATTTCAAAATATAGTGTCTTTAAGGTCTTCCCATCCCTCATATATGTATGTAAATGAATTATGTCCTGTACATGAGAGATCAGAGTGACTTGTGGTCAACCTAAGTAGGATGAGAAAGTTGGCACCAAGGTGAGTTTTGAGCATTCCATCATCAGATTTTCAATGAAATGGACAGCTAAAAACTTGTGAAGTGAAGTGGTTTGAAGTCTGCCCATTAAAGTATGAAGATTGGCTATCTTAATATAAGCTGAGCTCTGATTGTACATATGTGTGGAGATGATAATCAGAACCAACTGACAAGTGCTGGTTTAGCATAAAATATGTATATTCATGATTATTTATCTTTTCAACATGTGTGTGGTCAAGTGTAGTGGTATGAGATAGTGTGGATGGTTGAGGGTCAGGTGAAAGTCTGAGTTCAAATTCCTATGTATTACATATAGAAGTGCTGGTATGAAAAAGCTTGTACTGTTGAAAAAACTTCATGTTTCAAAATATAGTGCTTTAAGGTTTGCCCATCACTCATATATGTATGTAAATGGATTCTGTCCTGTACATGAAGAGTCACAGTGACTTCTGGTCAATATGAGTAGGATGAGAAGGTTGGCATTAAGGTGGGCTTTGAGTGTTCCATTATCAGATTTTCAACAAAATTGAGAGCTGAAGAGTTGTCATATGGGTGGTTTAAACCCTGTCCATTAAAGTATGAAGATTGGCTATCTTAATATAAGCTGAGCTTTGATTGTGTGTATATATATATATATATATGGAGATGATAATCTGAACCAATTGACAAGTTCTCATTTTTGCATACAATATGTATATTGGTGATTATTTATTTTTTCAACACGTATGTGATCAACTGTATGGTCATGTGAAGGTCTGAGTTCAATAGAAGTGCAGGTATGAAAAACTGTCCTGTAGAAGAAAAAAATCCATGTTCCATCCAATACTGTAGGGAGGCAGAAAATGTGGTAGCAGACATGTTGAGCCTGAATCCAGGCCTCTCATTATTGAACCATTTGCAGGTAGACAATATTACTATAGCAACAACAGAAATGATAGAGGGTGAATCTGTAAAAGACTTGAGATAATTAAAAGAATGATGGACAAGATGTGACCTGCAAGCACATTATAAATAGACTAACACAACAATGGGTGATCAGGGAATATGAGATACCACTTGAGCAAAGGGATATTATGACACTTGGCAGATGTAAAAGAAAACAAGTGGAGAATGATAGTATCCATGGAACTACAAAAAAAAATAATTAGATATACTTATTGTATATATGGTCACTATGGGATAGACAAAATAGAACATTTGTTAAAAACATGGTCCTACTGGGCAGGGATGAGACCGCTGGTGATATGAGTAATAAAGCAATTTGAAACCAGTGAAAATGCAAAACTGCCAAACAGATGTTATGAAGATCCCTGTCAAACCATTATTCCTAAGAGACCAAATGACCTGGTGGCAATAGAACTCTACGGTCCATTACCTAGGTACCAAAGAATAAAATACATCCTAGTAACCTATGATGTATTCTTCAAATAGACAACTGCATACCCAATATGCCAAGCCAATGCGAAGAATGTTATTAAAGTATCAGAAACCCAATACTTTACTAAGGTAGAAAAACCTAAGTTCATATTGTCTGATGATGGTACACCCTTTATATATGTGAAATGGCAAGGCTGGTCAGAAAATGTTGGAGCATGGCATGTCTTATCATCTATCAGAAAATCCCAGTCCAACCTGTGTGTGTAGGTTATGAGAGAATTGGGAAGGCTTTTCAGAGTTTATATACTTGAACAGACCATAAAGGATGGGTGAGACAACTGCCACAAATTGTAAATTATATAAAGTGGACTAACAGTGAATCTACAGGGTTTTTTTTTCAATTTGACTCCATTTTGATCAAACTGTGCTGGTGTTATACAACTTAACATTACCAGATGCTCCAAATCAAATCAACTGGAAGACAAACCAGAAAAGAGTACAAGAATGACTGATGCATTGTGCAAAGGTAGAGAGATGAAGACAGGGCATAGGAACAACAAAATGTAGAATAGGAGTCAAGTATGAGTCAGAAGTAACCCTGTCAGTCATATAGATAGACACATTTTAAAAAATATATCGCATAGTAAAAGAGAATAAGCCAACACTTTTACACTGGTAAATGATAAAATAAAAAGAGGCACATATAATGCAAGGGGTTTAAAACCATATAATCCAAGACAACAAATCAAGATTGGGGGAAGGGGTAATTAACAAACAGAAGTATACTATAAACATTAAGTAGAATAAACTAGCTGAAACATCTACTTTATTCTCCAGAAATATTACCAAAATCACTCTTTTCTTTATTTTGTATAATATCTTATATAAAATAGAATTTAACCAAATCACTTCAAACACTTTTTAGCAAAACCCATTATTTGTACAGATATACATACACCTATGTTTTGACTCTCCTGCAATTTTCTTCAGAGCTATGATATAATGAACAAAATAAAATAAAATACATAATTATATAAATAATAACACTAAAAAACTAAAAACAACATAAAATACTTTATTCTCATCATTAACACTTAAATAGAACACTTTTGTTATTGGTCCAGCGAAGTAAAACTCTGAAACTTTTAATTGGTCAAGTGACAAACTTTTTGATACAAATATTTTCATCTTTTAATGTATATTAATTTTAGTTTCGTTTTCAAAAAGTATATTAATTATTTATAATGTTAAGAAAGTAAACAAAAGTTATTTCAAAAATATATTTTTATTTGTATTTTATAGAAATATTCAAAAGTGGAAAAATCAAAAAAAACATTACGAGCGAATTAGAAGCATTATAAATGTCATTTAGATCCCTCCCAGATTTCACATTACAAATTTTTTAAGAATTTTTTAAGAAAAATCTTAACGACTTTCGCAAAATAATTATACTTTCAGCATATTATTAAAAAAATACACCAAAAATACATTATAATGCCAGAAAAATATTCTAAATCATTAATCTTTGTTTGAAAATCAAATAAACAGCTTGGAGCAATCTAACCTCTTGACAAGATGTCAAAAATTGCTGCTACAGCTGGTTTCTTTTTCAATTTACAATCGTGTAAAGTATACAATTTTTTAATAAAACCTTACTACTTTTGTAAAATAACTATATTTTTATTAGAAATATTAGATTTTATGAAAATTATTTATAATATGTACGAAACATAATAAAAAAAACACTCCAAAACATATATTTTCATTTTAGCGGTGAAAAAATATTTAACTGAATCATCAGCCAATAAGAATTAGGAATAGATTGGGAATAGATTATCCAAACAATCAAAACTGGCATTCTTCTTTTGTTCAACTTAAAATCGTCCTAGTATTGATTTTTTACTTGTAAAATGATTCAAAAGAGGGCAGTATCTTATAGGCCTTGCTCTAAGCTTTAATACGGGTATTTTTTCTTCAATGTAACTAAAAAATTGGCTGAGTTAGAGCAATCTAAAGGTGACAACCGCGATATCGCATTTCAGGCTATTAAAAAGTTAACTGTGGGGGGGTATTGCAACTGCGCAAAGGGTGTTGCCAGCTCAATTTCAAAATTTTTCTGAAATGAATATAAAAAAAGAGAAATAAAATAAAAGTATGTTTGATATAGATATGAATTAATTTATAGAATAAATATTTTATCAGATTAAAATTAAAAAAATTTTGTTCCTTGAGGCAATACATATTGTGTTTTTTTTTATTTTGTACATTTAAAAAAGTGCAAGTTAAATAATAAAAGCAAATACTGATTGTAATATTGATAGAAGTTATACAAAGGAGAGATTGGTAATTAAATATGGCCAAAGTAAATACAAAGATAAAAAAAGAGAACTTTGAAATCAAAAATATAGAGAAAGATAAGTTTTGAGAAAGGAATGCGGGTGTATTCAACGTACACATGTTTAATGAGTTTTCAGAAAATATGAAAAAAATGGACATATATAAAGAAGTGTCTTTTTTCCTTTGGATTTTTGATAAGATGTTGAACTACCTCATGATAGCCACTGACATTCAGATGGGTGGCTAGAATGCTTGTACATCGCCAAGTGTTCTGGTCCCTCAGACCTACTTATGATTATTTTTTCCCATGTGTCATAGCACCAGCCAAAGCGAACCCACTAACCTGGGACAACTGTTTATAAAGCAGATGTTGCTGACCTCTTGACCACCAATGCTTGACTGCTTATGATGATTTAAAAAAGTGAAATCACTACCCACCAAAAATGGAAGCTTTGCATCAAAACTGGAACCTAATGGACCAACCATGAAGAAAATCTGAGGATGTTAAGTATTACCAAAGAATGATTCCATGAAACAATCTTACTAGTTGGAAATCAAATTTTTGAACTTATATGCTTATTGAAATAACTCTATAGAGTACTCACATCTTACACAAACAAGAAGAAAAGAAAACATATTTTAATGGACCATAAAGAATTATTCATATGGTTAATGAATTCAAAAAATGGTAAAACAGTGGCCATAGGAATTGAACGCATGCAGCGGCATGGGAAAAATAATGGTATGTCATTGCACACAACTTTCTCAATATATTATCAGAAGTGCCACTCTCTGATCCACATCCTCCAAAAAAAATTTCCCCGGATTGTAACTGAACAACCAGTCATTCCATTGGGCAGACCTCCACCCTTGAAGATAAGCTGGCTAGATCAGATATTTGGCTACCTTCTCACTCACAACGGCTATTCAATCCTAGTATTCAGACAGAAAATGTCTATTTGAAATGCTCATGACCTGTTATTTCCCACTCAAAACTCTACCCTTCCTTACCTCACTGGTAACAATCAGGTGATCACCAGGTTTTTCAAACATCTCAAGCTTGAGCCGAGGTTCCTGGACTACCTAGTGAAAATCAACCTGGATTCACTCCAGACAAACTGGTTCCTGCACTACAGGAGATTCTTCAAAAACATAGATCCTACATGTCACAACTGCCACAGAACCTCTGAAACCTTTGACGACATGATAAATGATTTCCCAGCATATGACAAAATCAGAATATTCATTACTCACAACTGCCACATTTCCCTGATCAAAATATTAGATATCAAGAGCTGCTTCCTGTCTAGGGATTATGTCATCTCAAGACTTTCGACTTTCATCACTTATGCCACTTGGATGGCCAGATGTCACAACAAGTTTACCATTCCTCATCCCAAGCCTGAAGAGATATTCATTTTTAAGTTGAAAGAATTTCGCCAAAAGGACAGTATCATCTCATCCAGATTTTTATTTGACAACATGGAGACTGATTAAGCTGGATTAAACAACACCAGCTAGCACATCAGACCATCTAGTTGCCCGAGCAACATGGATTACTTTTATTTTTATTTACAATTGTATCATTCTTCCATATGTATTTCAATAAAGTTATTTATACATAATGACATAAATTTTCTTTTAATTCACTTTTAATCAATATACTCATAAAAACAAAAAGTAATAAAAAAGATTTATAATGTGTCATTTACTTAAGCCTTGTAAATATCTTCTTGTCAAAACATCCATCCCTTGAACACAACCTCTGGGCCTTTAATCCACCAGTAAAATTTGAACAAACTGTACTTTCAAAGGCTATGTTTACCAGGTCATCTTCTGAATTATCTGAAAACTCAGTGTCCTCATGGTCAAAGTAATTGTTTTTACTTTTTTATATGGTTTATGTATGTTTAGGTTTTCTTCTTCTTCACTAGTGTCCTGTGACTGAATTAATTTCTTTGGTCCATGCTTTTTATATGTTGGGCAAGTAGGTTTTATTTTTTCTGTAGTATTATTTGTATTTACTTGTGAAAAACTTGATGTTATTCCATCCATGATATCTGTACACATTTTATTTATTATGTTAGTTATTATAAAGTTTTCTGAGTCTTTTAACTGATCATTTTTTCTATCAACCTCTGCTAGTTTTTCTGTAACTATTTTGCTTTCAAAGTTAATTACTAATTCATTTGTTTCTTCTATATCATTTCATTGTCTTCTGTTTTGTCATCAGGGAATTGTAGTGTGTGTATATTTATCATATTACAATGCTTGCACTGTAAATTAACATAAATATTTGCTAAATGTCCTCTGTGGTCACATTGAAAACTTTGTGATTTCAACCCACAAATAACTAAAAGAAGTGTTGCTTGTTGGTCAGTGATTTGCATCAGTATCCACATGATTATGTAATTTCACTTTGTGCTCATAGTTACTAGTATAAACAGGAACTAGAGTGTCTTTTAAGTAATTTAGTTGGAAGTTAATAACTATTCTAAACAGTTCAATTAGTTTTTTAAAATCATTTATGGAGTAGTTTAAAAATGCATTTTTAAAATGTCTGAAATTATGTTTTGTTTATTTTGATTTATTATAACTACTGCATAATCAGCAAGCATTTTAATATTTCTTTTAAATTGATTTTTTTGTTCTATGTTAAAATATTCCAGTACTAAGTATTGTGGATTTGGATGATCTGCCATTTGCAAAACACTGTCCCGTAAGTTCTTTAAGCATAAGGCCTCATACAGCAATTTCTTAGGAAACTTGTATAAAGAGCATTTGAGATTGATGATTGCTAAAATAACCGACTGATCTGTAAAAAATTATTTAAAAGAATAAAACAATCCTTTTGGAATGGTTTATTTGAACTTCTCCAAGATGTTCTGCAGTTGATCATCTATCTGTCCACATTACAGGGAAGCTTATTTAATTTTATTCATTTGAGGTAGCATTTAAGTCAAGTTCTGCAATGTGGATTATTGTTGTTTACAGAAATCTCAAAGTTTAAGCTGGATTTTTGTTAATATAAAAAGTTTTTATTTGTAGATTTAGTATTAATCACTGATTTTATAATGTCAGCATGCTTGGGTGTTGACTCTCCATGTGGCTTTTAAATAGCAGTGACCATGATTCATAGATTTGCTTGCTTCTGACAGAAAATGTCAATTAAAAACAAATTGTAAATTAACACAGACTAAATGTATGTATCAAATTACGTGCCTTTATCTTATACAGTAATAAATCACAATTTTGTAGGATTAAAAAACATAATATGCAAAAATATTGTTAAAAGTAAAAAGCTTCTTTTTTTGTAGACATGTGCACTATTTAATTATTATTATTACTACTGGGTTTCAGAGCAACTATTCATCAAACAAAGGTTACATCAGTGTAGATACTTTTACAATGAGAAAAAATTGTCCAAGTACATATGTTGTAGCAACATTTACATGTATAAATAGTTTTTTTCTAATACACACCATATGAAACTCAGAGTGGATTCACTGGCTACAAATATATAGTTTTAAAAATGGTCAATATAAAAAGTGATGTAATGTTTTTCTGTAAAGCTGTCTGTGAAGAATTCATGGTCGATGATTGTATTGTTCAGTTTTTGCAAAAGTTTATTAAATATTCTTCAGCTAAATAGTGTAACAATTCAGATCTCCTAAAGGAATCAAGGTGGTTGCATCTAACTATAATCGGATTTAGGATCTTCATATAGGACATTATGAATGATATAATTTAAATTTAATCCAAAATTTAATCCATTTCAAACAAGATAATTTAAAATTAAATACTCAATATAGATGCAGCTTGGATTAATTCATTCAATCTTCACCTTTGTAGATGGTTTGAACTCAGGGTATTTTTTAAATTTAACTCTCTTCAGGTGTTTCCATCAATATCCTACATTAGTAATAGTGCTTAATATAATTTAATCAATTTTAAAATTAATTTCAACCAAATTATCAACATATTAAATTAGTATGATATATATATATATATATGAGTATATGTATTCATATCCTATTTATTTCAGAAAATAAATAAATAATTAAAATAAATAAGAGACCTCCTTGAATTTAAAACAAACTTTAACATATTTATTAACATACAACAATTTAAATTTATTCCAATTGATAAATAAAAAATATAAGTACTTTACATATATTTCTACTATTTTACAATATTAAAATAATACCTTCCCATATCCCCATAATAGATATGTAACATAACATGACCAAATTTTAATAAATCATAAAACAAGATATAAAATTTTATAAATTCAACAAAAAAATTATAATAATACTAACTAGTAATATTTACTAAAGCTGTAACCTCAAGAATGTGCATGTAAAAATGCAATAGTAGCTAAATTTAATATGACATTGTATGTATAAATGAAGATTTTATATTATCCAATCCTTGTATAAGAATTCCAATTTTATAAGAACTCTTTTCTATGTGTAATCATTATTATGAAATAAAAGATCATTCACCCAAGGATGATAATCATTTGCACAAAGAATAATAAAAAAAATTTTTTTATTCTGTCAAGAATAAAATCAATATGAAAAATAATAAAATCTTATCTCCATATTAAGTTGTTTTTATATCAGTCAACTCACTTTAGAAAAAAAATGTAAATTTTATTTTAAAAAATATTTAAATCATGATCTTTCCATTTTTCTTCAGTGAATAACTTTCTTAAATAGACTATTTCAATGTAAATGGATTTTGGAAGCAAAAAAAATAAAATTAGATGTCTGAAGTGATGACACACATAATGATAGAATGTATTAAAAGTTTATGGAATTGTCCTATTCATTTCCATAATTTATGAAGTAAGGGTAGATTTCTTAATGTTCATTAAGAATAAAGTTCTTTATTCTCTGGTTATCAATCTTCAGTGAGTCAATTAATCTACTCTGTTGTTCAGAATTCTTCTTATATGATGTTGAGATATTCCATAAATTATTTTGATATAAATTGAAATTGCATTTTTAATTATATAGATGAAGTATGCATATAGTTTAGGCATTTCAGTAAGAATAAACAATTACATTATTTTCAGATGAAATAATAGCATTTGATCCTATGGCAAAATGGACTTTACTCACAATGCACTTTATATACTTATTATCTTTTTATTATAATTTAATTTATGAATATAAATTTTTTTGATGAAATTTATCTTGATTATGATTCCAATTTACAACGATCTTATTACAAGTTCCTCTACTTTATAAATATATATATATATTGTTTTGAAATTATAATTGATAATACTAAAGAGTAATTTATCTACTACTTTTATTGAGTGAAATTAGAGTCCCTTTCTAATAAAAATTTTATTGACAAGAAGATTCATTCAAATTATTGATCCATCTTTTAATACATTTGAAATTCCAACACAGCAAAATGACTATGCATAATGGCTAGTTCACTGGCAAAAGATAGAATTAATTTTTGAAATTATTTGATCCAGCTTTTATAGTAAAATTGACTTTTGGTATGTCTTCAAACCCAGCTATCCAACTCAAATAGCTGCCCCATATAGATATTTGAGTTAGATAACTGGGTTTGAAGACATGTAGATGTCTGAAAATTTCAGCTTTTCCACTCAATAGATAACTTTTAGATATGTGCTTGGCTTTGGGTTGGTATTTTTAGATCTAGTGTCTGAACCTATCCTGACACCTCTCTGAGGAGTGCCAAAGCATGAAACCATGGTCAGGGGTTTGGGAGGGGGTTCCTGATAGATATTTTAAGTGCTGGCTCTGGCTAAGCATTTATCATAAAGCTTGTAGAGGAATTGGTAATCCTCATTGTTTATAACTTACAAGCTTAAGAGATAGAGTCATGTGATCTATGACACTTATTTTGACTATTTATATTCTCTGCCATAAGTCTTATGCAATTTTATATTGCTAAGACTACTAATATATGGTATGGCTGAAGATCTATCAGCCCCATATAGCTATTTGAGTTGGATAGCTAGGTTTGAAGACATGTATTATTTATAGTCTCTGCCATAAGTCTTATGCAATTTTATATTGCTAAGGCTACTAATATATGGTATGGTTGAAGATCTATCAGCCCCATATAGCTATTTGAGTTGGATATCTAGGTTTGAAGACATGTACTATTTATAGTCTCTGCCATAAGTCATGCAATTTTATATTGCTAAGACTACTAATATATGGTATGGCTGAAGATCTATAAACCCCATATAGTTATTTGAGTTGGATAGCTGGGTTTGAAGACATGTAGATGTCTGAAAATTTCAGATTTTCCGCTCAATAGATAACTTTTAGATAATTGCTTGGCTTTGGGTTGGTATTTTTAGATCAAGTGTCTGAACCTACCCTGACACCTCTCTGAGGAGTGCCAAAGTACAAAACCATGGTCAGGGGTTTGGGGGGGGGGTCCTGTTAGAGATATTTTAAGTGCTGGCTCTGGCTAAGCATTTATCATAAATCTTGTAGAGGAATTAGCAATCTTCAAGATAAAGCTTTGTTTAAATACAATATAAAGTTTTCTTAAACCAATTAAATCTCATAATCAAAATAATTTTTTCTAAATAATTCAGATCTTAGGGTTCTTGGTATAATAAATTCTTTAATAATCCAATATAATCATATTCTTCTTTTAAGTTTCTTATATCAACAATGAATGTGATCCTACTGCCAATAACAATAATAAGCTATAATTTATCTTTAAGATGATATCTCAGTACATACATTATAATAACTATTCATTTTAAAATCAATCATGAAAAACTCTTATGTAAAATAATTATAGCATACTAGTATTATATTCATGAAAATATATCACACTAACCAGTTCTTTTATAATCTTCAACCAAAGCAAAAATAAAGTAATTCTTATAATTTTCATTCAAGATAAAATAAAGAAATCTTATCTATGGATTTTAACTTAATGTCAGCAATAAAAAATTTAATAAAGTCATTTATATCATAGTTTTCTTATAATCTTATATCATAATGATAATATAATGAATAAGTAAATTTTAAAATATTTAATGACTAACAGGTTTGGTTTGAAATATGAAAGAATTTATTTGAAACTAAGTACTTAAAAAATGTGGAAATTTTATGGATTTTCTGAGAATACAGATGATGATTAGAGGAGTAGAAATTCAAAGATTAATAATTAAAACCATATTTATTCGCATAACAAAAATAATCATTAAGTTTCTTTAATAAAATTATAAATTATAATTTTTCAGTTTAACATAAAATAAAACTTTATAGATTACAATTGAAAATAATAAAAATTGATAAATAAATAATCTTGATATAACTTCATATGAATTCACAAAGTTTTCTCATCTAATAATCTCACTTTCACTTGCATGGGTCCCTGTAGGAAATGTATTTAATAAATTCTAAATAAAGATACATCTTACCAATCTTGGAACACAATGAAATTGGAAAAAGATGTATAAATTTTATAGCCACATAAATAATTATAATAAAATATTTTATCAAGTTTTAAAAACACACTGATGCATGTTGGGGAAACAAACACTACCAACACATCAAACCCATTCTGATGATAGCACAAATAAAGATATGGTTGGCATCACACAAAACCTTCAAAATATTTCACAAGCCAGTATAAAGACATGATTGGCATCACACATGACTTTAATAAAATATGATCTAGATAAAAATCAATGGATTTAAAGGCAAGGCAAAAACAAAATTATTAAATAAACTTATAATAAGCACCTATACAAGAGGGTGATAAAGAATCAGGACCTTGTTACTAATCTTAAAATACAAAAATAGGCCATCAAAAGAGGGGTTGCCTAACTAAAGCATTCTATGCTAAATATCACTTAAGACATAATAAAATCTCATTGACCTTATAAAACAATCTATAAAATAGAGATAACATTTACTATTTCATATAATAACAATAAATAAATAATGTGTAAAACTGATAAAATATGGCAATAATAGCAAAATATAGCTAAACATATAAATTTATGGCTAAACAATTTGATAATAAAAATATTCATTAATATCATCAATTTTTTCATACATTTATTCACATTCTAAATAACTCCACAAGGAACTAAGATAATACAATAAAATATTTCATATAACTGTAATATTCTGAGAATTTAATATACATATTAAAACCATACATAAATAACACATAGAAAAATAATGAACATAATGAATGTATAATTAAATATTAAAACTAAATATTTATATCCTTTTACCAAATAAAATTAACAGTCCTCAAATCTTGACTTTTCATACCATGATATAGTTTAATAAAGAATTCTTGGACATGCAGAAGTCTTTACAGAATATCCAGACAATATTGACAATTACATTTAACAACAAGCAAGTAAAATCTGAGATATGTTCAATTTTAAAACATTCTCATAACTAAAAAGACATTCTAAGTATTTAACAACATGACAATAAGCAATTTAAATAAAACAATACAGTGAATAGTAATACGCATTGCATATATTTTTAAGTATAGTATGTTGAATAATACTTAATATTGCAGACATTTTATGTAGAATGTTGTATAATAATAAACCCTGTAGATCATTTAAATAGCAATTGAAAAATAACAAATATTATAGATATATTAAATAGCACATAGAATGATCATAACCATTATAGATACTTTAAATAACATGGTAGATAAATATTACTATTATTTCCTTTTTAAAATATAATTTGTAGCTTCATGTAAATAAATTAATGCTAGCAAATTTGTTTTTATCAGAATTATGCAAAACAATATATAAAATGTTATGGAGTTATAAATAAATTTTTAACATGAGCACTATAATCTACCTTTTATAAATAATATACATCATAAACTAAAGAGCAGATTCCAGGCAGCAATAATAAAAAAATATTTATAGTTCCTTGACAATAAAATATTTTCAAATAGTAATAAGCATATAGTCCTCTAATATTGCATATTTTTTGTGATAAGAAGTTACTAAAGTTGGAAGGTACTCTGTGATAATTGACTCAAATGTAAAGGGACAAATAACACAAAAAAATAACAATCAATACTAACACCTGCCAAAAAGAAACTGAAAATCTCTACTTATAACACTCTCCCATTAGATATGTCTACTAATTATCATTGGACTAGACAAGTACTCATGGATATTACTATACTTACTCAAAAGAAAAAAACATTTTATGCAGGAGTGGACACTCACAAGAGAAATATAAAAAAATCCAAGAACAATAAAAATGTATTTACAAATGATATAATGTAAGATGCAATTGCACTACAAGTCTCACCTTAATTTAATACAACATTGATATATTATTATTATTATTATTATTATTATTATTATTATTATTATTATTATTATTATTATTATTATTATTATTATTATTATTATTATTATTATTATTATTATTATTATTATTATTATTATTATTATTATTATTATTATTATTATTATTATTATTATTATTATTATTATTATTATTATTATTATTATTATTATTATTATTATTATTATTATTATTATTATTATTATTATTATTATTATTATTATTATTATTATTATTATTATTATTATTATTATTATTATTATTATTATTATTATTATTATTATTATTATTATTATTATTATTATTATTATTATTATTATTATTATTATTATTATTATTATTATTATTATTATTATTCAAAAAGAAAGATCTAAAATCTGAACAGAAAATATTATAAAAAGGCTTCAAAGGAAAATGGATAAAGTAAAAACTGATGATAAATATAAACTTCTATCAAAAGATCTTATAATGTTTAAACTAATCAAGATTAATAATCAAATATTTAAAAATACATTTACAGAATTCATTTTACAATTAATAAATTATGGCATTGGAATATTCTACTATTCAGAAATAGTCTTGAAAAAAATCCTATTAATATTTTCACTCTGATTATTTCTCTTATTACTATCCACAGTTGCCTTCCTTCATATAAATCATTCACACACATACATTATATATGTTACTCAACATAACAGAAATAAATGTTAGGGGTATTAATTCCCCAGAATATCTTTTTGTTATTAAAAATGGGATAAATTTTCTCCTCATATATTTCTATTCACTAAAACTAAACATACCCTCAATAGCTACTCAGACCCTCAAATATTTCTAGGCAGATTTGGGTTCCTTAATCTTTCTCATTCCATTACTGATGCTGCAGGAGTTGGAATGGTAATACATAATAAATCTCCATTTCAATATTTCAAAATTCTATTTCTTAATGAAAATATAAGTATTATCACTCTATACCATAATGATTTTATAATCAATATTATAAATGTTTACTTATATAACAAAAATGATTTAATATTATCTTTAATCAATCACGTCAATTTAACTCTATCTACTAATTCTCACCCATCCATATTTTAGGAGACTTTAATATGACTTACAATGATTTTGGCTCCAAATATTTACACTTAATCAATAAAAACCTAATGAGTGCAGAGGGATTTTTTCCCTAAAAAATGTGATATCTTTCTACACTAAAAACATTCCTCCCTTATAGACCTACTTTTCTACTCACATGATCTTCATTTCATTATCAAACCATCACTGATACCTGTTACCCTGTCTGACCATTTAGCTTTAAGTATAGATATAGACATTGACTTCAAATATTATCCACCATTTTGACTTAATAATACTATCAGATAACTACTAAAAATTTCGACATCAGAAGCAGTATTATCTGAAATGTACATTTACTTTAAAAAAACTAACATTTTATCATTAAATGTGATAGATGCTTGGATTGACTTTATTAACATCATTTCGTTCATTATTAATGTTTACACCAAAAAAGTAAATCGCCTACATCCCTAGTAAAAGAATTAGATATTATCCATCAAAAATTAAAAAGTACTCCCTGTGACAAAAAATCCATTCCATCCATACTTGAACTTAAACAACAATATAAAAAAACACAGCTTAAATTGACAGAATATTTATCTACTAAAATATCAAAAATCTTTTCAGCACAGCCCAATAATTGGTCCAAACACTATTTGGTCCAAACACTATATAAGATGGGCTCTAGGATACAAAAGCAAAAAATTAATACGATCTTTTATTATAAAAAATTCCCAACTAATAACTGGAGAAAATTTTTCCACTTCAAAGAGAAATTGCAATGAAATAAAAAAGGCTCTATATTCCTTTCCTGTTTGGACACAGTAATGCCAATCATGGTATCCTAAAACATGAGATAATTATTAAATTAAAATCAATGCCTGACAGTACATATTCTGGACCACACGCCATACCAAAAAATTATATTGACACACCTCAGTCACTTCACAATTCCTATAATTATATATACAATATTTTAAACCACTTTGTCACTCAAATACATATTATTGATGAATTTTATCCAGTATCCATAGGTCCCTTTCTCAAACAGAACACTATCCCCTCTCCTCTAAATAATCTATGACCCATCTCCATGACACCTATCCTAATAAAAACAACGGAATCACTTATAAAGAATAAAATACAACCTACTCTTCTAACTTCAATATCACCATTTCAATTTGCTAAGGTATTCTCAACTTCTGATGCAGCGCATACTATTCAAAATTATAATAAATCACATAAGAACATACAGAATGGCTGGACCAATTGCAATCCAATTAGACATCTCTGCTGCCTTTGACTCAATAACAATAAACAAATTATTATATCTTCTGAAAAAAGCTCAACATTCTAACCCCTCTCCTTTACATTATTGCTAACCTACCTATAAAGAGACAAATTTTTGTTACATTAAATGTCAAAACATCTCCTAGTCTTAATCCTTACAACTCAATATCTCAGGGCTCACCTCTCAGTGCACCACTTTTCATTACATATATTAGCCCTCTTCTAATAAGACTTCCAAAAAAGACTTTCAGGGATTCTGATCCACACCATAAATAATTCCATCACACATATCTGTTAGAGGGATGATATTATCACCTTTCTCTGCTCAAAAAAGCATATCCATCAATTTACAAATATACTTGAAGACTTTACTAAAGAATATTCTTTGCAGTTCAATATATCCAAATCATCATCTTGGAACATCTTAACAGGACATAAAATTAACTATCCCTTTACAGAAAATCCCAATAATTTTCTTGGGTTCCCTATACATCTTTCTACTAATAATATGAGAACTAAAATCCAAAATAATCTACTTACCTCAATAGAATTCACTATCAACTCTCTATCCAGGCATATCTCTCAATACATGATAAAATATCTCTTATTAATATTCTCATATTTCCAAAACAACCTGCTATTGTCCAATAATAAAATACACTACATCATTTACTAATAATATTAACTCATTATACATAAAACTTATATGATGAAGAAATACCATTTCAATAAGTATTAAAAATTTTGTAAAACTTATAACATTAAATGGTCTATCACTACATAATAACACAATCTTTTATTATCAAAGAATAATTAACAATATCAATAGACTAAAGTCTTGATAGTAATTTTTGAAAAGAGACTTGTTAAATATAGTTTGTTTAATATTTTTCTAAGAGTTAACTGCAGTTTGTTGTAAACTGTGGCAAAGAATGGTAACAGTAATGCTAGCTGCAGTTGGCTAGCAGAATTGGTGTTTGGAGAGTTATGAAAATAAAAATAGCTCCCATAAAGATGTAACTGAAGTCAATCCAGTAGATCCAGCAGTGAGCAGTCTACTAGTTCTATATGCTTAGAGTTTTAATTCACATGAAGACTGTATCAAATGAAATATCTACTAGTTCTATATACTAGAGTTTTAATTCACATGAAGACTGTATCAAATGAAAATGGATTGATTAGCCTATACAAATATGTTCTAGAAGACAGTTTTCTGGCCTGAAGCTCATCAAGCCTGAGACAGAAGGTAGAAGGCCAACCATATCTGAATTATACCTTTTTTTGATGATGACAACAAGCCTGATTTATAATTTTCTGATGGACAAAAAACCATGCTTACCATAAGAAAGCTTGAAGAATTGGTATACATATGCTGCTGTTTATCCATGTATGCAGAGCAGCACAGATAAACATATATATAGCTGGTAAGTAACATTATATATTAAAAATAATATTTTAAACAGATATTTTGCTTAAGTTAAACATCTACAAATTAAGATTTAATTGATAGATTTTATTATATTTGTTTTTTTGTTGTTTTTTTCAGAAGAATACGTGAAAATATTTAAAATGAATATTTTTAAATTTAAAGACATTTCTAATTATTAAATCAACAATAATCAGGTCAAGATTGACTGTTATATTTTTAGAAGGAAAAAAAAGTTGTAATATTTTTTTTTTAAAAAAAAACTTATCAACCAATATTTTTTTTTAAGAAAGAAAAATAAACAGTAAATTATTATGATAAAACTTAATTCATATTATCTATATTTTTGTGTATACATGTTTATGTGTGAATTTTATATATTTTCAATATTGAATTAATATGAAAATATAATATTGTGATAAATTAATATATATAAATGTTTATGTACACATACATTTCTATATGCACAAACATATATATTAATAATTCTATTATTTTGATAAATTTAAATATATTCATGTAATAGTAAAATGCACAGCTGTGCATATATATATATATGTGTGTGTGTTATATGTAAACCATCATATAATAACTTGAACTTTGTATATTAATCTTGTAAACCACAATATCATTTTTTATTATTGTATGTTAATCAAAATAAGAAGGCTTCAAATTATAAAACCATATTCTAAAATAATTAATATCATTTTTGCTGTTAATAAACTTGTATTCAGTTGTCCAAAATTGTATTGTATCATTATATCTTGGTCACTATAACAGTAATAGTGCTTATGTTCTCTGAGCTAGATTCGAGCATGGGTTGAATATATAAATGGGGATATATTTAGTGCTTTATGGGCATTCACTTGACAAGGGTCTTCTTTAGCTGCAAAGAGTATATTCTTCAAAGTCCCTGCACTATATTATATTTAATTTAGTCTTTATTATAATTTAATTTTATAGGTGACCAGTGCATTAATGACACTAAGTGACCAGAGCATTGATGATAATCAGCACGTTTTAATATCTCAGCATTTATAATTTACATTTTTCTGGTTATGTATTCTGCTGACTTAGCACTTAAGTGGTGCATCCAAAGTTATGATTAAATAAATGCCACAAGCTGGCTAGAACTAAATATTTAGCCTGATCTACAGAAGATCCATTTCAAATCCAGCCACAAGATGGATTGTTGATTTATTGTATTAATGTATTTTGATCATTCATGATTATAAATGGTACTTTTACTTTTTATAATGCTGACTGATGGTTAATTATTTCAGTTGCTCTGAGGAGTTAGCTGGCTGATCTCTCACAGAGATTTTTCTCTCTCATGCTCTTTTTTAATATATAACATTTCTTATATATTTTGAAAGCATTATTTTAAAGTGTTTTTAATAACTCATACTACTTAAATATTATACTTTTTGTAAATTTTAAATTTAATTTACTTGAGAATGATTATGATTTTCCATCACCCCAGGTACAACCTTCTTTTCCATTTGGAACCCCCATCCTGTTACAGTATATTATGTTTATCCCTTTTATCATTTTTGTTTTTAAGGTGTTAATGCTATGTGCTGTTGTTTGGCACTTAAAAATGAATTGAATTATTATTATTATTATTATTATTATTATTATTATTATTATTATTATTATTATTATTATTATTATTATTATTATATGATGCTTCTTCTATATGGACTTTCAATTTGCTTAATATTCCATCTAGAATACATAATGTTGAAAAAAGATTCAGTGAATTAATAATAGAACATCACAATATTAAAGTAATATTGAACAAAAAAAAGAATATTGAATCATATGATATTGTTGAAAAAGGTAATTGATGAAAAAATTGGTGTAGTGACTGTATGTCGAAAATAGGATTGAAAGTACCTAGTCCTCTGTAAAAAGAAATGCATACTTTCAAGATTAATAAATGTATAAATGCTTTCTTCAGCAAGTCAGTTATTAATATATTGCAAAGAGTATATAATCTAACTTAATAATATTGATATTTTTTGTTTATATTGTAATGTTTTTCGTATTACTAGGCCTCTATACGCCTCAAATTTATATTTGAGCGTGAGTTGATCAAGCTGTATCGAAAGAAAAAAGAAAGTTGTATTTCTATTCTCAACACAGCTATTTTTCCTGATCAAACTTTGCCTATTGATGGTTGAGAATTATGCTATTGATGAGATCAGCTTTTAATTTATTTGATAGGCGCCAGGTCTTTTTATTCTAAAAAGACCGCTGATATCTGTCGCCAGCACCTCTCGCAAGTTGTAAAACAAAAAAAAATAAAAAGATTTTTATTATATTTTTTTTTAAGGGGCGGTAATTCTACCGTAATGAGAATTAATGATTTTTACGATTATTAGTCCTGGGCGTATTGAAACATATTGGCAAAGGTAACTTATGTTTAAATCTTATTACACTAAAAATAAATTTAATAATAAAAAATAATAACTATTATTAATAACGCACAAATGAGAATTGATATTAGAAATATTTTTAATTTTGACAAACTAAAATACTTCATGTTAAGTAGCTAATTAATACCTTGGAGAGAACACATTTAATTCAGGTGGGAAATATCCAGAAAATATAAATATCAGTTAAAATAAACAAAAAGTTCTTGGTTAAATAAGAGTCTCTCATATAGAAAAATTAAAGTCACTATCGGGATTCTTTTATACGTATATTTTTTACGAGTAGTTTTAAATAGTTAACTTTGTCACAATCAGGATAATTATTCTTACCGGTAAGTTTCATGAATTCAGTAGTAGATAACTATGCATAGTTTTTTGGTTATAATGAGCTCGGCCTTTTGGTTATTGCTTGATCTTGTGGTCCATTTCCCCAGTCAGTCACGAAGGCTTTTCCTGGTGTACATCATTAGGTCCGATGTCTTCAGGAGCTCCAGTTCACTGCGACATGCCGAATTCCTTCAGAGAAGAGCGATCTTGGATCTATTAATGTTATCCAAGACCAACTAGAGAAACAAAACGAACAAGACGTTCCTTCAACCGGATCCCTCCTTTTTATATCCAGTTTTCAGGACTTCTGCGCATGCTAGTACCATGCCTTTTTAATCTTATCCAGTCTTTATAAATTTTATGTAATAAAGTCTTTATTTTTTTCAAGTTTTCGGCCATCTTTAATTAATTTGAGTATTTCTACTTTCAGCTTATCTTTTTTTTACTTGCTTTTGGAATTCTTTTGTTCTCTCCAATTACTGTTATTACTAATCACATAAAAAAAAAATAAGAAGAAGAATTCAACCCTCATTGTACGTTTTTTTTTTTTTAAAAAAAAAAATTACTCAACAAAATTTTAAATCCACTTTTATCTTTTAGTTTTTTTTTTACCCAATGCCAATATATTTGCAACGTATATAAATAAACGTTACAATATGAATGTTAGAAAAGAACTAAACTTATAATTATTAACATATATGTATATATAATCTTATGTATATAATTTGTATTTGCTTATTGTTTTTTTATTTTTTGTTTTTTATTTTTTTGTTTATCACGTATTTCTGTTAAAATGTAAATGTTGAAATGCATATAATAAATAGATATTGAATTGGATTATTATTATTATTATTATTATTATTATTATTATTATTATTATTATTATTATTATTATTATTATTATTATTATTATTATTATTATTATTATTATTATTATTATTATTATTATTATTATTATTATTATTATTATTATTACTACTACTACTACTACTACTACTACGACTACTATAGAACTAGTAAGCTTAGCTTTTGTAAAGTAATACTGTAATCAAAAACATTGTTTATTAGTAATCAAGAACAAAATTATAACAACACTTTAATGAGACAAATTTTAAAAAAAAAGAATTTTTGTTTGGTATTCACTTTAAAACATACATTTGACATTTGTATAATTTTGAAGTGCCTCACTAAGATGAAGACCATAATAGTTTTTTACTTTCATTTTATAATTGATTATTTTATACTGGACTATTGCACTATGTTTATACATTGTCATTCTTGTACTTTTGTTCAAAAATATATTGTCTTTTTCAAATATAAAACACTCTGATGCCTTGCAAATTTCAAATATCAAAAGTTTAATGAAAGGAAAACAGACCCAGAATTCTAATTAAAGTAAACAATATTTAAGCACTAAACTTTTTTTCATAGTACATTATTATATTATGAAAAAAAATGTTGAATATTATTTAACCATATTAACATTCAATAATTGAATAATAGACCAAAAAATGTTTAGCATATCTATATCATTTATAAAAAAATGATTCACCATCTCTACTATAAAATAATTACATCTGGAAAAGTATATCCAAAACATTTTACAATAATAAGCATAAAAGCAAAAATAAAAAATACATATATCTATTATCTATATAAATTTGAAAGTTTGTTTATTAATTAATAATTAAACAAATATTGCATTAATATTGAGGAATTTTGCATGATTATCATTATTGGGGGGGGGGGGGATTACATAAGCTATGAATTTTAACTTGATGATACTTAATTGTTTAAAAAAATGATAATTTATTACTAATGCAATGACAGAATTAGGAAGTTTGTACTAGCAGTAATCTTTTGCATTATCTGAAAATGTTTTAGCAAATTCAAAAATTATCAATATATTATTTCATTGAAAAAACAAATTGTGTGTACTAAAAAGATTGGGGGCAATATTTGTAAAGTTATAAGCAACAAATGAACAAACTTTCAAATTTATATATAAAGATAATAAAAATATATTTGTAGAATTATTTAAAGTATTGAGTGCATGATTTTTAATATTATTTAAAATAATTTATAAAGCACGAAATAAAAGTTGTCAATTTATTATGCACATTGCTATTATTTTTATTTTTTTGAAAAATTACATAGTCTATGGATTTTTGCTTTATAGTATTTAATTGTTTTAAAAAATATGGCAATTTAATGCAAGCCATGTCATAATGACAACTACTATATATATATATATATATATATATATATTAAATCAAAGAGCAGTTTATCATTTTTTTATTAATATTCTTTTTCTGAATTCCAACTTTCTTACAGTTCCAGTTTAATTTAAGCTATTATTAAAGTATGTTGTAATTTAATATTAATTTCAATGTTTAATAATTTCATGAATAACATCAAAAAAGAAATGAACAAATAAAATTTATGATAGTTATTTTTGATTATTTAAATTAAAAAAATTATTTTATCTGCTTAGTATATATCAAAGTGTCATCACATTTAAATAGATACCTGATAATTATATTACTCAATGGCACATTAATAATAAAAAAAAGATAGTTAATTGTTTTGAAAGATATAAAAAAATGAAGGGTTAATTGTTTTTGAGGTCATATGATAGAGCACATTAGTTTTCTTGCCAATTGATGGTACTTTAATTTTTTTTAAAACTTTATTAAGCTAAGTTTCAATTGAGAAATCTTTAGTTCTAAGTCCTATCCTCAACCACACTGCAAAACCACATGGGGAAATGGCATATTTATAACTGTGATGATAGAGTATATCTATCTTTTTATCCATCATCCTTGTCTTTCTCTCTTAATCTTTTTGAGCATTATACAACACTTTATTTATTTATTTTAGATATAGAAGAATAGTATATTACTACTACCAAACATATTATTTATTTTTATTATTTCATTTTTGAGATTTATTTTTTTTTAACATTTATTTCATTGTAATTATTTTCAGTTAAAGTGTCATTTTAAGATTACATATATAAAGTCAAAAATAGCATATTTTAATAAAATTATTTGATGAAATGATTTCCCTTTAAATCATACATACTTATGTTTTCAAATATTATATTATAATAGAAAATATATGTAATAAATTAGCAATTTGTAATACTATTTGAAAATAATTTCCATAATTTTCTTCTTCCTTCTGCGAATTATAACTGTTTATAAATATAATCTTCTATAATTATACAAATTATTTTGGTTTATGTAAAATATACATATATTTGTGTGATAAATTTTCCCTCAAACTGTTCTCAATAAGATTGTTCAGAAATCATAAGTATAGTGTTGTAATTACTAAAGTAGCAAATGTATATCGTCGTTAATGTAAAAATGCAATACCTTTTTTAAAAAATTCTTAACCTCATTCATTACAAATTTTAAAAATTAAAAACATTCTACATATTAACAGAAAATTGAAAGACAAAGTTGAGATCTTATTCCGCAGGAAATCTAGGCTAATTGACCAGGGTGTTCCTATCCAAGCTTTTTTAAAAATATTATTTGGATGAGCAGGCTGCCCTAGAAGATCAACTCAATTTTTGATTGCTGCAGGGGACTGCAGTCAAAGTAATTAGTAGAAAAAGTTTGCCATCAGCATTGAATCTGCAGCTTCCTCCTCTCTCTCTCTCTCAACTATAAACTAAAAGAGATACTAAAAGAGTTTTTTAAAAAATAAACAAGGTTAAAAAAAAGAACTTAAGCGTGATATAAGGCTGACACAATTATCTAAAGCATTAATTACCATTTCTGCATAAAACTTCTGCATTTTTAATGATCAATTATAAATGGTTGATTCAAAATTAACAAACCAAAAATAAAGTTGGAGGCATAAATCATCAGATAATCACCAAAAAAAGGGTGGGGGGGTGGGAGAAAGAAAAAGAAAAAGCATTCATGTCTTAATTGATGTTTAATTTAAAGTCTTTTTATATTTAAAAATTGCTTTTAATATTATATTAAAAATAGTATAATTGTCAAAACCCATCAATATTGCTATAGTAGGCTTATTCAACTCATGTGGTCCAATATAAAGTTATCATGAACAATTTTAAAAAGATTATTCTTGTGTTTACGTATTACATTATATAGAAAATAGAATATCTAAATTGTTAAGCATTTCAGAAAAAGTATGGACGCACTTTTCAGGTGAAATGCAGAGAGAATTTTACTTTTCGAAAAGTCCCCACTCTCTTTATATAAAAACCATTTACACGACATTAACCTTGATTCATAAAGATAATTTTAAAAAACTTTGAGAATTCATAAAATAAACTTTAAAATATTTAATATAACTATTAATAAAATGGAAATTCCTTCAAGACTGGTTTAAACATCATATTGTAATAAATACAAGCTTATTATACATCTATCAATTTTATTCATTTTAATCACCTAATGATAAAATGTAGGGCAGACATCAGACATTAGACGATTAAAATAAAAAAGCCACAGAATCAAGTTTTAACTCATCCAAACATCATGCTACCATGTTAGGAATACAACTATGACCAGGTAATTAAAGTTCATGAAGCAATAATATCAAAAGACTCAGCAAGTATTTAATAAAGCATTATCAGACTTTAATGTCAAATATACAGTGTATAACTTATTTGTAGCATTTGAAAAAAATTACCTAATTCATAATGAATTATTTCTTTTAAAAAAACTAAAATTTAGATATTGGGTATTGATGAAGAAGTTTGTATAAAAAGACAATTCATAAAATAGTATTTATTTAGTTTTTCAAGACAATAGCAGTTCAAATAAACAACTGGGTTCAAAAGCATAATTCACAAAGTAGGATTGAGTTTAAGTTCTCTTGAAAAAATCATGAATAACAAAGGTTATTGATTATCACTCTAACAATATTTAATGGTAATAAACGTTAATATATTATTTTCATACTTGTCAAATATTAAGAGACCTATTTAAATGTTTTATGACTTTCAAATACATTTCAATGTGAGAGAGAAGTGTGAATGCTGCACAAATACAAATAAATATACATTTAAATATAACAATATATATATATATATATATATACACACATATAAATATATATATATATATATTGTGCCCTTTTGTATGGGTCACCATTTAATTTTGTGCTAATCTATTAAAAATTTTAAATTTAAGATATATTTGAATATGTGATGTTGATTTTGCTTATGGTAATATTTCAAAAGATTTAATGAAAGCAATCTATGAGTATTTGATATGTAAAATTGTGCTGATATTGAGAGAGACATTTTAAAATGATGATGATTATAATATATAGTTAGAAAAATGGCTATAATCAATACTGCATGAATATATTTAATAAATAGGTATTTAAAGCTAAAAGTGTTTAAAAGACAAGTTAAAATTAAATGCATATGTTTGTTGTTGATAAAATAATATTATAAGAGAATATAAATATTTTAATTATTGTAAGTACTTAAATAGAAGATTGATATTTGATTTTAATAATATCGAATAATTATTTTAAAATCTATTATAATATCTTATTTATTTAAAAAATATTTATTTTAAAAAAATGCAATTGTTAGTTTATTTTTAGACGAGGATAAGCGTTTCTTGTGTTATAGAAAAAAAACAGATGTTAGTTAGATGTACACAACATGCGTGGAAGTTATCTAATAAAGTTGCAGAACTATTTTAAAAAATCATGTTATAAATTTGTAATAATACGTGAGTTATCACGAGATAAAATAAAGATAAATCAATGTAGAATATTAAATCTGATTTTAAAATATTGTTTTAAAAATATGACGTATAAAAAATATTTAGTTTATTTAAAAATAATCTTATAAAAGTTAAAATTAAAATCAAGTGAAATAATATATTTTTTAAAAGTGTTTAATGGAGTTAAATAAACGATAAGGATTATTTTAAAATGTAATAATATAATAAATATTAAATAAGTCATTATTTATTTTTAATTTTGTGTTGTTGGTAAATATGTAAATAAGCCAGCAAATTGATTGTTTAAATGTACCAATCAAATGGGAAGTTTCTTCCAGTATAAAAGCTCAGTTCAATTGTTAGGAGAGGACTCTGTGATTGATTTTTCAAGTTAATTGTGTTATTAAAAATAGCAAAGTAAATTTGATAGACGCTCTCAAAATCAATTGTAAAATTACAAGAGTGTCATTATAAATAATTTATAAAAGTTTTAAATGATAAATATGCAGTATTAACTTAATTTTTTCCCTGTCGATCGTCTCTATATTAAGCTCAATTTACATGCAAATGGTCATGGGAACATCATATATAGTGAAAATATATCGGAAACTTTATACTAGAAGTATGACAAACGCTGGATTAGTTCGGAAAATTACAAGATGGAGAAAAGTAGTATTTTGGACAGTATATAATTTTAAAAGCTAATTACTATTGCTTATTAGAAAATAGATATTTTAAAGAATAAAATACTTCTTTATGAAGAAAGTATTTTTGCAAGCTATAAATTTGAATATATATCTTAAGTAAAGATATTAGAAATGAAAGTAGCTTTGAATGCTTGCCTTGTTAAGTCTTTATGTTTAAAAGACTGAATGTTGATAATTTTAAAGGCAAGTCAATTGAAAATATAATTAGCTAAAAGTCTTAAGATAATAAAGAATTATTATATTGAAATAATCTAAACGCTGGTTGTTTGGATGAAGAAACTTATTCTTACCTGGATATTTTGTTAAGAAATGCGCAAGTAATACATGGACGTCCAAGTTAATTTAAAAATAATTAAATATAAATTTTTATAAACTATAGACTAAATTAAAATAATAACTTTTGAATGATATTTTTAAAAGAACTAAACCAGGATCCTATAAACTATTTTAGTTTTATTTTATTTTCTTGTGGGAACTTATTTTTAAAAAAGAACGTTTTCGTTTTCATAAACTTTAAAAAAAAAAACATGTGATGGACCGGAGACAGGAAATGGTGTGCTAGTGAATATGTGCCTAGGATTAAAAAAACTTTATGGTGGAAAAGAAAACATCGCTGGAGTCACGTAATATGAACTCTGTTTTATTTATCTAATATAAAAATTAAATATTATTAATTTATTAAAATAAGATAGGTACATATCTTTAAATAATAACTAAAAAATAATATAATGATTAATTGCATGAGTTTATTTTATAATTAATATAACACAGAATATTTTAAAGTATGATCGTGGGTATAAATGTGAATTATTTTATGAAGCTGTAATTCCGAAGAATATTGGAAGATGGACTGGATATTAATTCATTATCTATGGTAAAAATTGTATAATAATAATAATTTTGATGTATTTAATATGTTTTATTTAGATCAACCAAATATTATGTTATTTTGAATGAATGTATGATTATGTTAAAAATACACACATTATATTGGCAGTGACAGTTTTATTTAAATATGCATAATTTGAATTTATGAAATAAATACGATGCAACATTACATAAGAAGCTTAGAAATAATTATATGATTCTTTCGTTAATAAATTTTGATATTTTATGTTATAGTATTAGAATTATATTTATTATTCATGGGTAATTATTTTTATTGCAAGTTAGGAATAGATTTAAAAGTCTATATTTTACTGTTGTTTTATTGGATAAATTACTTTAAGTTTTATGGAGAAGTTTATATTTAGGTTGAAAGTTTACCAAGTATAGATAATGAAGCATAAATAATTTGGAATTAGTATTTTATTTAAAGTTGAAAGTTATTTTCCGGAAAGTTTAAATAAGTTTTAGAGGATGTTTTTGTAGATAGAAAGTTATTAAGAAGGAGTAGTATAACACATAAAGTAAAGTAATAATTTCACATAGAAAAGAATCATAGAATTTATCTAATATAATACTTTATGAATTTGAAATTGATGAATAATTAAAATATTATTATTTTAACAGTACATATATGTAATGCATATTTGATAAAACATGTAACATGAATTGCAATAAGTGAAATATAAAATTATAATCAATTTTTGGTTATTACATTACAAGGATATATTAGTTTCTATATTATGCTATTAGAGTAATACTAATAGTAGAGTGAACACATACTAGTACATAGTGAAATAAGTAACAGTAATATTTAGGTGATGTAGCAATTTAATTAATAAAGTTTAATTGTTTACATATGCTACATAAATATTATTTACATAAATTTTTCTGTGTAATAATTGAGGTTCACTGATATTTATTTAAAGTCTAAGTTTTGAAAATATACTTCAATGTTATTAATACAGCATTTTAAAGGATGTATAATTACTTATTAGGAGTATGAGTTAATAACAGTGTAAACACATTGTATTATTATTTTCTTATTTTTATTTTTTTTGTTTTCCTAATTTGAATTGTAAATATTGTAAATAAATTCTTAATCAAAGTTAATGTAAATAAATTTGTTTAATTTGTTTTAAAAGTGTGTCGGGTTCATTATTTTGCACCACAGCATTTGACAACAGATAATTTGAATAAACATAATATTTGCACAATGTGAATTTATTAATATTATTTTAGAAATAAATACAATATTTTCCTGATTATCATTTATGAGAATTGATTAACATTATTACATCATATTACAATGGTCATAGAGTAATTATCATGCATAATATAAGAGTACAATATTTTTTTTATTGCCACAGATTAATAAATTGTAAGATTTTGATCTATTCCCAAAATTAAGATACTATGTGAAGATAAAAGATATACATATGATTATTTATTTAATAATTATTGATATAACAGAAATAGAGAAGATTAGGTTATACTCTAAGATTAGTATTATTATTATTATTAAAATAAGTTAGGTGTATTTAGGTTTGATGTAAAATCCCATATCATACTTATTTACATGAGTTATCATTACTTTAAGATAATTAGAAGAACCTGAGATATTTTAAAAATTAAAAGTTAAGATTTATTTATTTTATTATTATTAAAGATAATTTATTTTATTTAAAAGCCATAAGAATGCTGTAGAGGTAGTAGTAAATTAATAAGGATGTGACAGTATTGTTATGCCATTGAGATAATGTCTTGGGAGATATTGACTCAATGTAAATCTGCTTATTACTTTGTAACTTTACTTCACAGTCTCATGATTTTAGTTAAATACTTATTTAATTAGTACATACTATAGAAATATATTGATTTTGATAATTGATAATAAATTTAATTAGAATATGATAGTATAAAAGTAAATTAAAGATAGATATACAAATTTTTAATTAAGCATAATAATTTAATTGAGCTAGTTGTATTTCCAATTATATTATACATCGAGAAGTAAGGGTACAAATACAAATAAATATACATTTAAATATAACAATATATATATATATATATATATATATATATATATATATATATATATATATATATATATATATATATATATATACACACAATAAATATATGAACTAACTAAAGGAAAAATAAAAACAAGAAAAAAACGCAGAATCACTTCTCTATAAAACTGCATTAATATTTCAACCAGCAGACTGGTTTTCATCAGAAAGCAATATATATATATATTGAAGTGGAAAATCTGTAGTACATATTTAACTTCATTGCCTGATGACATTACATACCTTTAAAGTAGGGTTTGAACCAGTTTATATGTTTATTTGGTCATCTAGGAATGTTAAGCACACACATATACACGTATCACTTCCACCCTGTTTATTCAAAATGGTTATGTGTAACCAGTTGAATTATTATTTTAGCTTAAGTATATTTTATTTCCAAGCTTGTAAATTTCCTTCACTTAGATAATTGTGTATGTGCGTATATGTATTACAGATATAAAAATAAATACAATTAATGTAAAGCTAAAGCAATGCCAGAAAGTTCTAGAAAGTATTATTACAATTTAAAAATGTCATTCTCATTTAACTATTTCAAGTCAAACCAAAAATCATATTCTTAAAGTTATTTGCAATTTTAAAAATACGTTTAAATAATGCTTTCTGGAACGTATTTGTTTACATCTTCCAATGTTGCCAAATTTCAAGTATAGGAGGAGCAAAAGTTCTAGGAATGTGCAAAGAACATGCAGAATGAGTTCAAATCACTCATTCTCTTGTGTTCGATTAGAGAGTGAAAACAGAATGACTTGTGAGTAGTGGAAAGATTTGCTTTCCCTGATCTTAGATCGCCTTTATCCTGCCTTCCTGCCATGCCATCACTACTTGAGAACTGTTCTACTAACTGTAAAAGAACTATTGGAAGATGCCTACCATTATTTTGTTGACAGTGCCTTCACATCTAAACTTTGTATACATTACCCTAAATGGTCACCATAACATTTAACCATAGCTTTTAAAGGTAATCCATTTTGCCGAAGAATGAACTCTTTATATTCTTCACTTCTTTCCTAAATTTTAATTGTACTCATAATGTAATCTTTATTTATTTGGTAACTGCCTAAAAACTTAATTATCATTAAATTTGTGATTTTCTCTCTTAAGTTTTAAAAATCTCGTTCTATAAAACGCTAGCACAGAATTACATATTTTAAATCTATCACTAGTTTTTAAGTTTCACACTTTAGTTATCTTTTCATGTGGCAAAACTTATTTTAAACTATGTATTTTATTGAATTAGTTTTAGTATGCTAATGTTTCAATCTGGTGAACTTATATTATTTCAACCATCATTCCGATATTTTTGGAATATTTAAATAGTTAAACATAAAATTTCTTATCGAATGCAATTCGTTTGATTGAATATTTTAAAATATATGCTTAATGGCGGATTGTTTAAAAGTCATATTATGGGATAAGATAAACCTTTTGTTGTTGACACTATCGATTTAAATGCATTTTATGTTCTTTAAATAAATCTGATTATTAATATATTTTAATAACTACTTATTACTTATACGCCATTAAGAGTTAACTTGCTTATAATATACTATCATTTAAGAATATTTGGGGCTTGTTAAATAGGAAAATAATATTTCCCTCTTCTATATTTGACATCCTAATTTGCTAAGATTTTACGTACATTGCTGAATGGGTTAATATTTTGTCATGGCGTTACGCATGATACTGTTATTTTATTAAGCTTAAATTAATGCATTAGTCATTTAAGACTTAAGCCATATTCACATTGCTTACTTATGATAGCATTTTCAAGATTTGTATTTTGCTTTATCATACTTATTCTTCCAGAACTTGTCTAAGAATGAGAGTTGGTAGCACCGATCTCAGGACAAACATTAATTTGTTAAGGCTCTTCATTGGATAACGTTGGAAAATGTACTATGGAACCTTACTACTTGTCTCTTTGAATACCGCCTTGTTATAAATACAAGCGATCTCTTATATGATAAAGCTTTTAGTCTAAAAACGGACATAAACTCCACTTTTAACGCTATCATTATGGTCAGCACTGCGAGTTCTTTTATGTATAGTTCTCATATTATCTATAAGACGTGGCACAGTGATGTTTGTAAACCACTCATTTAATAATTAGTCAAATATTTTAGGACTGTCACAGTAAAGCTTATTTAGGCTAACCTATTCCTCATTTGTACAGGCCCAGATATGTTCATGAACAATAAATTATTTAACTGTTATATCAAGAGTAAACCTCTCTTTGGAGATGAATTTATAAACGTCCCTATCATTACATAAAATAATGATCATAGCATTGATAACATTAATGTATTATTATTTATAGCTCATTAGCATACTAAATCAGTTGCCTATATGCAAAGTAATAACCACATGAAATCTGTGCTATGTTTCTAATGTAAATTAAATTGTTTATGTTCATTAAATTATGTTGATAATTACTCATGTGTTTGTGTCTTACTGAATCTCACTCATTGAATCCCATTTAATCTTTATAATAGTGTTAGTAATATTTAGAAGTTATAACTGATTATTTTAAATGGACATTTATCTCTGGGTTGTTCTGTCTTTGCTCATTCTGGATGGATACTATTTTATAATTCATGTTTCTTTTGCAATGCTAGCTGTGTGCAATTCATTTAAAATTATAGGTTTTCCCTTCATATAAGAGATTTGATTGAGCCAAGATTTAACATTATTTATCTATGCTAATTACCCTGTAGATCTCATGTTTCTCCACTGTGTCTCTGGGACTGGAATGAATAAAATTTCCTCTGTTATCATCAGAAGTGTTGTTCATAATGTTATAGTTTTAGAGAAGAACAAATACGGCAGAATTTATGATTGCTCCTGACCTGTGTATCTCGGGCATGAGTGGTTTTAGGGTACTTTTGCTTAGATTCTAAACCTTGTTAAATGAACATACAATTCTGACCGGTACAATATATATATATATATACTTACTTATATATATATATATATATATATATATATAATTAAGTAAGTTGTATTTCAAACATTCTGGATATTATAATTAACTAATTACAATAAGAAAAACATTTCTTTCAAACAAAATACTGAATTTTACAAAATTGCCTTGTCATCATAATCAAGAAATAAATAATAAATCCAAATATAAAAAAGTCATTGTAAATAATTCCAGCATGCAAAGTTTCAAATATTAAGAAATACAGAAAATAAATATTAATCAAGATGTTATAAAAAATTATGACTTGGAATTCAAATTCAACATACTAATAAAGACAAGTCATGGCATAATACACTCAGAACTACTATGCAGTAAAAAGTCATCATGACGATATACTAAATAGGTGAAAACATTCCCATGAATAATAAATCAAACATTTATATATCAAATATGTGACCATTCATGCCAAAAGAACTATTGCTATAATAAGTATTTCACATTAATATTTCTTGTCTAATGATAAAACAAAGCAGAGATAAAATTCATTATATTGCAAATATTAATAGAATGCAAATAAGTTTTAATCCATAATTCCATCAAACTCATAAATTCTTGAAACTATTTCAATTTCACACATATCTGAATTTCACAACAAATTATCACTTAAATTAGGTGGGACTTGTTATAAGTCTAACTGCTTGATTGTAAGGTTTCATTTATTTTTGCAATTTCCCCAAATAATATTGTTTAAGATATTAAATTTTTCACATAGATAACATGACTTAATTTTAATTGTTTTTTAATACATATATTAAACTTAGTTGGTTGCCTATACTAATAAAGCAAAATGACATTGTATGGCAATATGAATATTTCTTGTGTTCATATTACTAAACATCTCACTACAGCAAAAATAATATTATGACACTAATCAACATCAAAATTTTAACCCAAATCTCATGCCAAGATTGACCAAACCACACTGAAATATATTGAAAACCTTGAAAGTTTTTTGGACACTGTTTCAGAAAAGATCATAAGCCTTTTCACTACTTGGATCAAAAAAATGATGCAAAATATAATTGATAAATTCAGCTTGACAATAATGGGACTATTTAGGTCCCTCAAATGGTTTTTCACATATAGAAATTCTTCTATTAGTTGCCATGTTTGCTACACAAATTCCTGAGAGAATTATTGTAAGAAGCACTGATCACAAATAATATGTGAGATCACAAATAATATATGAGACAGCATTCTACAAATAATTAATCAACTGAATTATTTGTCTTGGAATATTATGACTTCAAACAAAAAAAAAACAGAACCAAAATACAAATCAATATACATGAAACAGACAAAATGTTATCACAAGATTAAAAATGTCTATCCAAATGATTCAATAAATTATTTTAAAAAGTTAATGTTATCATTTTACAAACAATTTATCTTAAGAAGCTATAAGTTTAGATTTATGTTACAAAATAACATTCACATACTACATATATACAAATTATTAAACAGCAAGCAGTATTTTAAATATTTATCAGAGGTATTAAATCCTAATGTTTTCAGTATGATATTCATAGACATTTAGTAATAAATTGTCCCAATGTAAAATGCAAGTAGTGTAACATAATTAATATACCCAGACATCAATGCTGCATAGATAAGCCTCAAATTCATATTAATATTATTGTCATAATCTCGTCAGGATAAAAATATTCCTGAAATATATAAAATTCAACTTATAAGGAAAGTAAAAATCACAAAGAAAAACAATATGAGGATTTCACAATAAATAATTCAATGATGTCCATTATTATAAATAAAATATTATCAGAAGGCAATAAAACTTTAACTCCATGTGCATCAAAAGTTTTAACAAATACGTATAATGAACTTGGAAAAAGAAAACCAGATCAACAACTACAAAAGAATTAGGGATGGAAGAAGCAACATACATCACAAGATACAGTAAAAATGATGATACTTCTACAAAACTAGAACATTAAAAAAAAAACTATTTGAATACAGATGATAATAGTGGACAAGAGAATAATAAGTACATTTCAAATCAATATAAAATTGATAATACAATTCATACTCCATTGATAATGATGTTGTAACACATATCAATAATATAACACATATTAGCATACAGAGATACACTAATAAATTAAAAAGACAAATTAAAATTACTCATATTCTTGTACTTTTAAAATTAATTATTGTTAAAGATATAGATTAAATAGGCACACACAATAAAATTAAATTAGTAAGTTAAGCATTAGAACATTAAATTCAATCCATAAACATTTCCAACTAGTGAAATGGTTAGACATTGTAGAATCATATATATCTGGTTTAGTCAAATCAAAAATTTACAATGGATCTCAGATAGATCCTTTGTATATCTTAACAGAATGGGTTATTCACTGTTTTCTAGATTTGCATTAGCATCTTCAATAGGCACTGAAGTGATTAATATGAGGCATGACCTATTTAGCTCATTTAGAATATTATACATAGATCATAATTTGCAAATACTTACAATACAGCATAAGACCATTTAAGCTTAAATATAGCTTATTTTATATATTCCTCCCAAACCATAAAATAATGAATAAAATTATCCAAAACATAAATTCATTATTCACATTTCCTTTACTTCCTTTATTGCTGTTGGTAGATACCAATGTGACTTGTGCTACATTTGAATATTTCATTAATATTCCACTAGTAAGTGGTAAGAGGTTTTTGCCACATAATGCTGTATCATTTAATAATGGAAGACAGTCATCACTTATAGAAGTAGTATTCAATTTAATCCAACATAATAAACAATAAGACACTTTTACATACAAGAACTGCTAAATTTCTTAGAAATGTATAATTTATTTACCAACTTATAAATCACTCAATTCTGTACAAAAATGTATGTCATTCACATATACAAACTGTGTGACTGAAATGCATAGAAAAATGATGTGTACACCCATATCAAACAATAGTCAACTTATAACAAACTTAAAAAAAACATACAATGCTACATGTGACATAATAAAAGATTATATTGCCACATAAAGAAAACTCTTTGTCACATAATCAAGTTCTTGGTGATAATATGCTAATTTCAATTTAACACACTTTATGAAATTCATAATTTATATCCAACAGCAATTGTCCTCTTCATATAGAAAAATATACTGCCATTCTCAATTTAAAATATAAGGCCAATATCCATGAGCCCATTAAGAATAAAATTGCATTAAAAAGTATTAAAAATAACACTTTTTACCATTATTGTCACAGTAATACTTTGCTAATATCAACAAACAAGTAGCATTCTTATTCAAGACAATCATTAAAACTATGTGAAATGCAAAAAAAAATATATAGCCCAATTGTAGAAGAGTTCAATATTAAAGTAACTCTTGCTCTCATACAACCATTAGGTAAAACCAATAAACCCAAATCCATTCTATATGTGCTTACAAATTTACTAATAAACAGAGGAGTACTTATCACCATAAATGGAAAAGTGTCTACTTCATTTAACCCAAAGTAATCAATTTTTCAAGAATTATTGTATGATACTTTATAACATTTATGGCATATATAAATCCACTACTCAACAACATAAAAAATCTTTTAGATATCTATGCATTGGATAATTGTATAGCTTACTTAGCATACATAGACAATATCATATTCTTCCATATAATGAAAAAAAGGTCAGACATTAATTCAAATCACAAAAGAATTTACCAATTCCCATAAAATGGAATTCAATTTTGATAAGTCATGTTTATAGTTTATATATACACGGGTAAAATATATATAAATTTAATAACTTTTTTATCAACAAAATTAATCTCATATGCACTAAACTGACCTGGAATTGAAAGACAGATGTAATCAATATAAGATCTATGCAAAACTCTCAAAGTTCAATGGGTTTTCTATGCACTGCATTCCTATATTCTTTCTACAAAGAGCAATAAAATCAACAGAGTCCTTAACAATTTTCCATATAATCATAATTTTATATCTATTGCCCCAACTCCAACAGCAAACTACTATACTCTTCAAACAAAAAATCCATACTAAATAAAAAAATAAGATGGCTCTATTATAAACTCCACTCTAAACTTCACAAACAAATGCATTATTCCAAAATTTAGCCTTTCATATCTTAAATCCAAATATCTGGATATCTTTATTAAAATAAATCTGAATGTTCTTTGCATTAATAGTTTTCTATCCAGAAAATTAGTCAATGTGAACTTAGATGCTTTTTCTCTATTGTCTCATAAGGATGAAGAAATTATACAACACATTCTCTATAGTTATCCTGATTTACACAAATATTGCACTCTCATTTGTTCAATTACATGTTCTCATTCTGCTATTAATACTTTATTTACTAATAACATTACTAGAGATCATTTTACTAATATCAACATATGCACTTTTATTCTATTTATTCTATAGTTTTTGAGATGTTATTTTTGCTACAACCCGACGTGTTGTAAACTATTTTCTCTCTTCTACAGAAAATTGAAAAAAAATTAAAATCATAGACCAGTTTTAAGCAACTGCAAAAATATGTGCTGCTATTAGGAACTTGGTCACTTTGCTTGAATTGTTGTAATTCCTAGACAACTAAATAAATTTCTCCATAATTATTAAGTAAATATGTTTATTTCATTTTATTTAAAGTTTTTATATACTTTTTTCTCTATGATATATTTAATTTTAGAAATTACTATCTGTAATCAAAAGTATTTATCTCATTTTCATTTGTAGTTGAAATCCAATGGAACTAAATTATTTAAATAATAAGAAGAATGGAAAGAAGAGAAGAAGAATATATATTTAAATCAAGTATGGATTGCTGCAATGTATTTACATTTTCTTAATATTCACTTTATAATGAAATGAATTTTATCTTTGCTTGCCATTTTCATAAAAGTATGAATTTAATATACCCATGGTAAAAGTAATTTCTGTAGTATGAATTTTCATTTATTTAAGATATAAGTACTTATTTTATTATTCATGAAGATGTGCTTACCTCCTTAGTATATTATCATGGATATTTAATATTGCAAGATATATCAGATTATTGTAATACTATTTGCCTTAATTAGTATATTGAATTGAAGTCATAATTTATTTCAGCAGTATGTAAATTAATATATATTTCTGTGCTCCATAGATATATGAAGTATTATATGTATCATCTATTCAGAATGATTTTCCATATTTGAATTTATTATTTATTATCTTTTGATTGTGATGACAGGATAGTTTCTGTGCTCCATAGATATATGAAGTATTATGTGTGTCATCTATTCAGAATAATTTTCTATATTTGAATTTATTATTTATTATCTTTTGATTGTGATGACAAGATAATTGTATGAAAGATAGTGAATCTTTTCTAAAAAAATATCATTTGTGTGATTAGTTACCCACAATATCCAGCATTTTTGAAATACCATCTTACTTAGGAGTCCCATATCTTTATTTTCACCTATTATTATTACATCAATAAGCACACCTTACATTTATGTATGCATGCATATATAACTTCTCTGTGTTGAAATATTACTCAAAAGTTATAAAATATATGGCAGATCTTAAAATTGGAAAAGTACAAAGATAATACCTTGAGATTTATGATTTTGTCAAGGAGACTTAAATTCAGTCTTGTTTTGCCAAATATACTTCTAGAATCAAGTATTTATTTTAACTAACAGAAAAGCTAAATAAATACAATTTTATAGTTTTATTTTCTTTTACATAACCTATCTGATCTTTTTTTTTTCAAAAATAATCTGAACAAGTCAATTTTTATACACTGTAAATAAGTTATATACTGAGTATTTGACATTAAAGTTTGGTCATGACAAACTAAGTCCTTGTAGACTCATACTTTGTGAACTTTGATTCCTTAGTCATGTTGTAGTATAAAATTACTTATATGGTACTATAATAACTAAATGGGATTCAAACTTAATTCTGGAACATAATATTTAAATTCTTTGAAGAATAGTTTCCAAACTACACGATACTGGTAAATAGTTAGGATTAATGTTGTTAGATTGATGGTAATTTTGTGTTTTATTACAATATACCATCAACTCACTCTTGAAAGTATCCCCACTTTGTTACTACTTATTTTAAATAAAAAATATTGTAAGACTTTTGTCAATTTTTAAAGGTTGGTTAATTATATTTCTGAATTAAATTTAACATCATGTAAATAATTTTCATATAGAAAGACTAGCAAGTGAGAAACAGTAAAATTCCCTCTGGATCTCAATCAAAAATGCAAGTGCATTTTTTTGAATGCTTGATAAATTTATAATTCTCTTTTTTCCATCCTCTATCTTTCTGCACACATAATACAAATATACAATACTTCAAACACTAAGAGAGAACAGAAAGTAGTGTAATGGTAAGAATTGTCCCTCCACGTAACAAAATCTAGAACATGGGCAAAATATACTAAAGCTGATCAAATACAGATGCTGGGATCCAGAACCAGACCAACATTCAATCCTTTCATCTCTGCTCAATGATCTAATACCCTATGGATGACACTTCACAACTTACACAGACATTCAATTTATCCACAGTCTGGCAGCCACCCAGGATAAAATAATAAGACTCGTAAATTAGCTGATTTAACACTGATTTGGTCAGATATACACACATATCACAAAGTGATTAATTAATATATCAATGATTGATCTACATATAGATAAAATGATGTATGTGCAATTAAATCTAGAATTGGATAAAATGAACCCACGGACAATAAAGATAAGAAAACAAGTTATAATTTAAATATCAATTTAATAAAACAATAACAATTAGTAAAACCAAATATATACAAAATTATGTGAGGAGAATGTGAGATATTATGCTCACAGGCATTATATAACTAATGAGATTAATGTTACATATTATCTCATCGAGTATTCACTCAAGTATAGTGCAGTATTTAAGTTTATGCCTATATTAATATGGCAAATTTCTAGCTCCTATGTAGTCTGCTAGATCATATGGAACTTAATAGCCAAAGTTATATAACTAACTTAATAGCACTTTTAGGGCATCTATCTATATCAAGTTAAGTCGAGCACATAATTAGGCTCAGAGATATGCAGGTTATTGTGTTAACCTAGATTAGGGTATACACTGATGCTAGATAAGCATTTACTATAAAATGAGAGAAAACTGGTTTATAATAGGTTTACCTATATACTCTATGGCACATATTAAAATATTAATAAACTAGAAGGTGCAAATGGGTCATTATTCATGGGCTTCAGCTTCAAAGGCTTGGTTGCCCTAAAACTGATCAACTTTCTATGAATAGGAACATCAGTAGTTCAGGGAGTCAGATAAGCATTAATTATGAATAATCTAGGTCCTTGTGCCCTAGTTCTAAAAGTGTGTGCTTTACCCGAACTAAGCGGATAAGTGTGGCCTCTGCCAGCAACTCATCAAGAATAATGCAGCAGGCAGATAATTGTACATTGTGTACTTTGTAAGGACACATCCACAACTTATACATATATGATGCAAATACATAAAATTATATTAGCGTGCCTTAAAATTAGATAGTGTCTATTTGCATATCTATACAATTCAGTTCTCAAATTTAATATTTCAAATATACTATTTAGGGACTAAATTAATTAGTAACCTAGTTTAATATTATCACCTGCATCTCAACATATATAAATCTAAGGAGGACAAAGCATATTTGAGAGATAATTATGAATAAAACATTAAAATATGCTTTGAGAATCTCTCTGTGGCTAGTTCCTATGATGTATGAGTTACATATATAAATAATTATAATTCATAACTAGAGTTAAGCAAACTACAATTTTAACAAGAAAATGACTGATTATTGTAATATTAATATCCAAAATTAATCAGTAAAATAATATGATCTTGTAACAGTGAGTAAAAAAATTAATAATTCTATTATTTATTATATTTATTATAGTGAAGATTTGAAATTATCTTCGCAGATTGATAAGCTAAAATTATACTTATACGTACTTGCGGTTTTGAGTTATTTGGCATATCAAATACATATAATATTAAAATAATAAAAACTTATAGAATAAATTGAATAGATTAGCAATAGCCATAAAAGACTACAGAAAATTACACATTTAATTTAAAATAGAGTATTAGAGTTTTACATTTTAAAAGAGAATTCGAGTTTTACAATCAGATAAGATTTAAACATTAGCATTTAACAGTTTCCTTAAAAAATTTTAGGAAATGTGTTTGGGAAAGGCAGATTTAATCAGTAGCTAGCTTTTAAAAGAAAGAATTGAAAGTCACAGTTTATGAACAGAACTCTGAGAGAAAGTTTATCAATTTACCAGTCAGCTGATTTCATTGCAGTTAGTTCTGGAGCACTTGGGATGATATTAAGTTGAGACTTTTGATGATGATTTAAAGTTAATGGAGGTTTTCTCGCGGGCTGCTTTGCTGGTGTACAGCATCATATTTTATTGGACCAAAGTCTTTTCCATCTGGTAAGAAGAGAGGCAGTGATTATGGCCTACTACCCCACTATTTTGAAGATAAAATGAACATAGGTTCTGTTTACAATTCACTTATTATATATATATGATCGATCCTTGGTGACAAAACTTTTAAGTACTTATACTCTTCTAACTCTGGCCACCTATTTAATTTTATAAGCTTGTCTGCATTTGTTTATTTTAGAAAAATATATTTATTAGCTACAACTAGTAGAAAAAACCCATTTACTTATTTTAGAAAAACATTTTTAATTATGACAACTGATTTGTATTTTGTTTTTCTACTTTTTTCCTCCTGCTGTTTATGGTGACAATGTTATAAAATTCTGCAAAATTGTTATTAACACTTTAGATTTATAAAATCAAGTTCACGCTATTTTAGGACTATTGCATGACCTACTTCAAAAGTTGTTTACAAAATTTAAATGTTATTTTGAAAAAGTTACTTTGATAATTAGTAGAAAACTAATTTTATTACCATACATGCAGAATAACAACGGAAGTGGCTTATTACATGATTTCAATAACAACAATAAAATTGGCTAAATAATTTAAACTAAAATATTTCTTAAACTAAAAATATTTATAAAATGGATACATATCTGTAATATATATGTATACTATTAAATTACAGACTTACCATTTGCATATATATATATATGATTTTGCATATATAGTAATTTAAGGTTGTTTAAATGGGTACTCTGAGAGGGTTTAAACCTGGCATAATGATAGGTATGGGGGTAAAATATGTGAAACAGGCAGGTGGATAAAACTGACTGTTTCAATAGGCATTAACTCAAATATTGCTATAATAAATTATGACAAATCCAATGATGTGTAGTGGAATAACAAATTTTACTTCCAAATAATAATAAATAATGATAATATACTAAGCAGGCACACATATTTCTGAAAAATAATAAATAGTGGTAATATATTATGCAGATATACATATTCCAAACAAAAAATAAAGCAAGCAAATTATATCTCATGTAAACATTTAGACTACAAAATTATTTTTATAATGAGTATATATCACAACCATACTTTTTTATTAAAGTAGCATGCAAAGAGAAAGTTCCTTACTTGGCAAATATGAGAAATGACTTATTCTTTTAAGATTGTTGTCATCATGTTTTATGATTATTTTTTCCCATTGATTTAAAATGAGCATTCTAATTTTTTTTTACTATTTTATTTAAAATTCTTATAAAATAATTTTTTTAGAAATATTTAATATATTGTACTATAATATTGATGATTCTGGAACAATATTATATTGAACTATTAATACAATTGTTATGCCACACTGTTGTGTTATGTTTATTATTCTTGACTGCCATTTAGTTTGACTTATTAACTTTGTGAACTATTGTGAGATAGTTCTGATTAAAAATAAATGTTGAAATAAAAAATGATTGAATGGCTTTAGTGCTTCAAAGTTATAAAATTCAAACACTGAAAACGACAGAGCTGGACTCAATCTATGGACCTTAAGCATCAGAATCAGCTTTGTACTTCTGCACCAGATCAAAAAGGAGGGTATACCTTGTACTCTTAACATAAATATTTTATTCTTTGAAATATCATGTTTTGGACAATAATCTACACAAATGAGATGCAGGAGTTCACATTCTCAAGAATGTGAAGAACATGAATTAATAATTTTTATTAGTCACTCATTAGACTAGAGATTATCCAATAATGAATAATATTTCTGTAGTGTAACTTTCACTACATCACTCTCTTGCAAGATGGGGAATTGTTTCTATCCACTTTTAACACCTTGTGGAGGGATGTAATCATAAACATATGACCAAAGACATGTAAAAAAGATCTGTGATCCCCAAGATACACATTTCATGCTGAAAAAATACTTGTCAGTTGGCCGAGACCACAATCTCTTAAACATATCTTTATCATTGTTGAATATATAGTTTATTTGATAAGTACCAGATGTGCAGCCCTCGCAATTTTAACACAAATAATATGATGAAAGTATATTAATAATATGTATTAGTCACTCATTAGATTAGAGATTATCCAATAATGAATAATATTTCTGTAGTGTAATTTTCATCACACCACTTTCATGCAAGATAGAGAATGGTTTCTATCCACTTTTAACATCATGATTAGAGATATAATCATAAACATATGACCAAAGATATGTGCATCTTGGGGATCATAGATCTTTTTGACATGTCTTTGGTCATGTTTATGATTACATCCCTCCACAAGGTGTTAAAAGCACATAGAAACAATTCCCTACTTTGCATGGGAGTGGTATAATGAAAATTACACTATAGAAATATTATTCATTAATGGATAATCTCTAGTCTAATGAATGACTAATAAATATTATTAATATACTTTCATCAAGTGATTTGTGTTAAAGTTGAGAGGGCTTCACATTTGACATCAAATAAACTGTACTCATTTGCTAGCTATATATATTGAACAATGATAAAGATATGTGTAAGAGATTGTACTCTGAGTCAACTGATGAATGTTGGTTCAACACAAAATGTACCTTTTGGAATCATAGATCTTTTTCACATGTCTTTGGTTATATGTTTATGATTATATCCCTCCACAAGGTGTGAAAACAGATAGAAACCATTCCCTAGCTTACATGAGAGTGGTGTAATGAAAATTATGCTACAGAAAATTATTCATTATTGTGAAAAATATGATTTCAAATAACCATGATTGAATAATTAAAAATAATGTAATAAAAACTCTCCTGATTTATGCAATGTGAGCACCGTGGACCAGAAAATCACAAAAGTTTTTTTAAAATATATAAATAAATAAAAAACCGTATGATTTAAAATTATGATGGTCAGTTTTAATATTATCATATTAATCATAGTAAAGTTATATTAATGCTCATTTTATATTTACAGTATGACATTTGTGAATAGAATCAGTGTTTATTTAGGCCACAGGTTCCCAAACTTTTTTAGGCCACCCCTTACTTTGCAAGACAGACATTTTGTAATCCCCCCCCCCATTATAACAGTTTTCTGCATTCAATGAATTGGACTAATGATATATTGTTGCTTATGCCGCTAAATTGTTGGAAAAGTAGTGGCCAATATATGCTTTATCTTGAACACAGTTATTGCTGTATTGATTTTGATTAAACATAGCCCATATGCCAAGATTGTAAAGTGTATGCTCAAATAACATGATGCACAGTTTCATACAATGGTTTAAAAATGAAAATTCAGAATACACATTAAAAAATTGCATTACATTAATAAGAATCTTATTGTAATAATTAAAACACCATAAGATATATTACAAAATTGTTTATTTCAAACTTATAAAGTAAAAATACAAAGCAAAAATAAATTAATGTGAAGTTTTATTCAATAGTTTAAATATGAAAATTCAGAATACATATTAGGAGACTGTATTACATTAATAAGAAACTTATTGTAATAATTAAAACACTATAAAATGTATTAGGAAATTGTTTATTTTGATCTTAAAAAGTAAAAATACAAAGAAAAAATAACAAATTAATATGAAGGTTGAACCTGATGCATTTTAAAACTTCGTTAATATCAGGTTCAACTTTCATTAAAAACAGTTGTAAATCACCATACCAGTTATATATAATCAGTTCCTTTTCTTAGATTGTAAATTCACTATGACATTAAACCCATGTTCAGCCAAATAAGAAGATGGAAATGCATTTAAAAATTTCTGCACTATTTTCCATAATCCAGAGTAGGATGTTGGTATTGTAAGATGTTGGTATTAATTTCTGAAGCCAGAATTTTTGATATCCACTTTTGAATTTTATTTTTAGTTCTTCATTTATTATATGTTTTATGAGTTCTATTTCTAAATTTGATGATCCTGCTTTGTTTACATGTGAGAAAGGATCTAGAATCCAATTTGTTACATTCATGTTTAGAATATCCTTGAATCATTCATTGAAATCAGCATGGAGAACCTCTAAGTGTTGGCAGTATGTAAGTACATCTTCTTTTTTGAGGGACACTACTGATAAATTTAAAAAGTGGCTATATTTCCCTCCACATAGATTCTGCTTGAACAGAAGTTTCCTCACAAAAACAGCAATAGCATTTTTTGTTTACACAGAGGCTCTTCACTGATGAAAGCCACAAGCTAAAATTAGTCTAGGAATATTGGATGAGTAGGCACTAGATAGGGATTTTATGCACAAATCTTCTTGCATACATTTTTTACTTTGTCTTAAAGGTAGTGGCACTACTTTATTTTTCACAACCAAAAGCTGACACTGAAGAACACTATGTATAGTGAATATATTTGGTACTACCTGTTTCAAAGGTATTATGAAATCCTTGTGATACCCTGTCATTGCTGGAGTGCCATCAATAGCAGCAGACAAAATATTATGAATAGAAATGTCTTCCTCTTGAAAAAACTTATTCATAGTATTAAATATAGATTCTCCCTTTATATCCACTTCCAAAGTTTTAGGAAATAATAATTCTTGAAACTTTTTCTTTTTTTATGAAATGTATGTATGATATGAATAGTATTTCATTATTTGGGAAAGATGATTCATCGAGTTGAATGGAAAATTGGCATGTCTTCAAATAATTGCATGATTTTTCAATATCTTCAGTAATTTTGTTGATTCTTCTTTGCACTGAATTATTACTCAAAGGAATTTTCCTGATAATATCTGATGTTCGGTTATGAAGCACAGTGTTTATTACTTCTTTTACTACCAGCAAAATTAATTCCTCATCAATTATGTATGGTTTTCCCATTATTGTGATTAATAATGAAATATTATAAGAAGCTTGTAATCTGTCATTATCTTGTTTAATGGACAATGCAAAAAGTTTTGATATAGTTGGACATTTAAAATATATTTCTTCTGGTACTTTATCTTTTTTTATCAGCATAAATTTTAATCAAATGTTCTTGTAGCCTAGAAGGCTTCACTGCTTCATTTGAAAATATTTTTTGCCAAATCAAGCACATAGGTAATAATTGGTTCATAGGGGATTATATAAAGCCATATTTCAAATATTCAAAAGTGTACTATCAACATTTCTTCTTAGATTCAGACATAATGAAGTAATAAAATTTGCAACAATAGTCACAAAATAAAAGATTTAATTTACACTTTGTATGACTTCACTTATCTATCATACTTTTCACTGATGATTGTTAATAAAGCACACAAAAAATAATGAAACTTACTCATAAACCACTGATATTTATAGATTTGAAACCCAGCCCAAATCAACTTGCATGCATTGACTTGTTTGTGATACCATCATACTTGTGCTGTGAACAAGTGACTGCATGAATCCATATTCATGTCGAAACATGCTGAATTGTGTGAATTACCTATATAATAGTTATCAACATACTACTAGTTAAGACTCATTTGCTGCATGGATAGACTAAAGCATGTATAGCATGATCAATTTTTACAATAACAAAAAATGAATAATTTTTTTAAGTATATTGAAGTTAAAATATCCTGTATGACACTTTCAATTTTTTATTTTGCATGCAAGAGCATTTGGTTCACCCATTGTCTGAATAATTATAAATTATAATTAATAGATAAAATAATTACCCTAGATATAAACACCAAACCTACAAAACATAACCACAGAAAACAATATATTAAGTTTCTAATAATATTTGCTTTGTCTTTTCCCTCTAGTTAGCAATATAAGTTGGTACTAACTAGGCTAACTCAAATTTACGATTTTCTTTTCTTCTTGCCATTATTATTTTTACTCATAATATTAAATCATATAAAATTGGGTTTATTTTTGTACAAATCAATTAGAAAAGTGATTTATATATATATTGGAATGAAATATAATGAATATATCTGCTACTGTAAACATAACCTATTACACACACATATATACATGCTCTATTTTCTCATTCACGTAGAAAATTGGCATCTACTTCTCTCAGACATGGTTAATTTTTCAAATGATTAAATAATTGAAATAGAAAATTGATTGAAAAATTGATCGTGTTAGACTGGAATAAGATGAATTAAAATGCAGAATTTAAATTTTAAATGATCATCCAATCACAAAATCATGAAAATAATTAATTTTAAATATAATTTCTTCTATAAGGAACCACCGATTCTAGATCGTCTGAACGTCCCCAAATGTTTCTGAACCCATTATTATTGGCCCTCTATAAGACTTCAGTGCCCCCTGGGGGATGGTACTACCCACTTTTGGGAACTATATATTTAGACCATTTTATAATTCTTTCAAGTCACTCAGAGAGATACATTCAATAAATTAAATCATTTATAATTAAATGGGGTTATAGAGATCATATATGTAGATTACGGTAATGTAGCTAGTCTTGAATATTTTATGAATGTTAGTTTGTAGATATTTCACACATATTTTACTAGTGTATTTTATTATTGTAGGCTGATAAAATTTGACACTTATTGGAGAATACTTTACCGTTGATTTAAAATACTTCATTTTTAAGAATTGGTTTTTATCATAGATACATCCAACTAATCCTTTGTTTATCATCAAGAAAAAAAAAGGTTGCTGTAGTAAAAGATTGATAATATGTTATTTATATTGCCTGTATGATTATATATCATACTCTGAAGTCACTTTTTAAATATGTATTTTATAGGATTTTGCATCCTATAAATAAATATTTAATATATACTAGTTTAATTTTACAAGTATCTGTTACTGCTTATCACGTGTCATTTTAATTTCTAGTATTATTTTATCTAACTTGTCATAAGTTTGCTTGTTTACCAAAAGTTAAACAGTTGTAAAATTAATGTTATATATACATTTCCAAAAGAAATTATCTTGCAAATTCTTTTTTATTAGGCTGCAATTATTTATACAAAAAAAATACTTCAGACTTTTTTTCTTTCAATTTTTAATATCATAATTAAGAACAATAATAATAAAGAACAGAGATGGCTTCTAAATAGCTGGAGGCCGATTGTGCACTTATCAGATTAAAGCCATCAGTTGAACCCCACATTCTTTATTCTTCAGACTGTTACAGTGATTTTAACAACAACAAAAAAAAGCACTAAAAGGCCCTGTAATTGCATTTTAAAAGTAAAATTAAATATCCTCAGCTTTATTTTTAACAAATTTAATTTTATAAAGTATAACTCTGTTGAAAAATAATTGTTTTTGAGCTTCCTACATATATATAAATATGCATAAATGAAATTGTGTGTGTATATATGTTATTCATATTAAATAGTAACTTTACACGGCAATTAAATATATATGTAAATAGAGAAGAATGGTTAAACTTCATCTAGTCATGAAATAATTATATAAAGCGATCAAATGATTATTTTTATCAGCTATGAATATTAATTCCAATCCAAAAATGTATCACATTTGACTTTATTTGCATCGAAAAACAGATGTTCCATTCTATTCATTAGTTCGTTTAAATAATGTGGTAGATTTGTTTAATTATTACATGGCTAGATAGAGTTTGATCATCTCCACTGATGAACAATTGAAATCTTAAACTGGATTCCAAGATATTGTAAAAGACTCAAAAAGAGACCACATGTAAGATGGATGGATGAAATAAGGGAAAGTGTGCAGGAGTGATGTGGAGAAGAAACACTAGAGATCGGAGAAAATGGATTGAACTTGGAGAGATCTTCATCCTGCAGTGTATTGATAATGGTTGATGATGATTATTATTTAAATATTTCTGCATGGTTTTGGGCATAGTAGAATTATGGATTCAGAGTTTTTTAGATCAAAGCTAAACTTGCTACTTCTGGAGCATAAATTTCACATGACTTAGAGTAACTAACCATTCAATAAACATGCCTTGTGTAGTTCATCATGATATTATTGCAACTAACTTAAGAGCTAAAGATTCCTGGATCACAGTCCACCCCTTCCTGTCACTTTAAGGCCAAAAATGTTATATGACTTTCTGAGCAATATCATTCAATTATTTTACTGTTTAAATAAGTAAATATTAACATTTAACGAATCTATTATTGAATATAACACTGGCATCTGTATTCTCAGCAGGGACAAAAGTAATAATCATGAGATCATGCCCATTTAACTCATTAAAAATCCTATTTGTTAATGAGTATGCAATAATGCTCTCAATCAACATAAGACTATAAGTTTAAAAGTAATGTTTGTATATATGCCCCCATAACCAGAGTACGATAACCAGAATTATTCATAACATAAATTTATTATTTGCTATACCCTCGCAGCCACTTATGTTGATGGGAGATTTTAACATGGCTAATTCTACATTTGTGTATAAATGTTTGCACCTCATCAATAGTCCACTTATGAGTGATGAAAGATTTCTACCAAGTAATTATGTTTCATTCAATATGTTCTTCATAGAAATCATTCTTATAATTAAATTGTAAATATCTATGTAGAAGTAAAACTATCAGCCAATTGCAACGCTAATTTTCTACCCATATTTTTATTTTAAAATTCCTATTTTCACAACTTAAAACATAGTAATATATTCATAAAAAGTTTAAATCTTATCATATCTGAGCAAGAATTTCCTTACGTCAGTGATTATATCCTCTTTTTGTAATTGAAAACAAAAATCAAACTATGCAGTCAGTACATGGAATAAATTTTGCCATCGTGAATCTAAATAAATAAACTTTAAAAAAAAAAAAAATATTCAAAGACTAAAAAAAAAAAAACTATGATTACAGCTAATCTAGGTTTTTTTTTTTTTTTTTTTTACGAATTCTTATTAAAATAAAGGAATTTAGCATTTGTAGTTGAAATTGTAGTAATATATTAATAAGCAAGTAAATATATCAATTTACTTTATAAACATTTCTAGCATGTATAAAAAATTAATTGAATATTATTTATTTTTTAATCTCAAAACAATTTTTTTTATATATATTATAAATTTAAAAAAATATCATTTTATATATTGAATGATGCTTTTATATACACAGGTTGTTGTTTTTTTTAATATTTAGAGAAAAAAAAAAACATAATTTGTTGAATAATAAAATTTGTCATACCACGATATTTATTTTTCTCTTTGATAAGATCACGATCAGATTTGATATGACATTTTTAAATCAGTTTATTTTACATTAAGTTTTACAAATTTTTCAAAATGTAAAAGAAAAAACAAATAACATAAAATAAAGGTTAAATTATTTGTTTTTTTCTTTGAAGCTACTCTTTTAAAAAAAAAAATTAATTGTTCAAAAGATAATAGATATCATTCAACTTTTTTTACCTAACACAAACATACACACACACACACAAACAAAGAAACCAAAGAGAAAAAAAAATAAAATAATTACTTAAGATCTAATCAGAAGTTTAACTTTGTGAACTAATTTCTAATTATCTTCTAAAATTACTTCAATATAGCTTCATTATTTGTGCCCCCTCCTATTCCCTCCTCTTTGTTTCTTTCCATTTTTCATATTTAAGTAAAACAATTTATTAGACTTTTTTTTTCCTTTATTGTTAATGGATTTTTTTTTCTTAATATAAAGCATCTAACCTTTTATTATTTCTTAGTAGTAAAAATTAATAAATTGGCTTTAATCAATTATATGAAAAATATATTAAGCTCAATTATATTGAAAATACGCATAAAAACATCAATTTCAATAAGAAAATGTTTACTTTTAAATGAAAATTATCCCACCGCATTCTATTTATTTGCTTACTACATTATATATATATATGTATTTGCGAATGAAACAAAGTACGCAAAATTCTTAATGCAATTTAAAAGATCACAAAATCATAAATATGCATAACGCAACTTGGTATATATAAATAGACAACTAAAAAGCTATTAACCCCTAATATACTAATCTCAAAAATTTGTTTATTACTTAGAAATTTCACTCATAACTAACATAAATTTATTTGCTTATTCTTTTGCTAATTATTACAATAATTGTAATCTTATTGTTTTAATATTCTTCAATTGTAATTTATCTTTTCAATCCAAGTTATTTGATAGTAATTTATTTCCATATTAATAGGATGACATAAACATTTTAAAGCCTGTCCATTAAAATATGAAGATTGGCTATCTTAATATAAAGCTGAGCAATGATTGTAGAGATAGTAATCTGGACCAACTGATGATTGCTGGTTTAGCATTAAATACATACATTGGTGATTATTTATGTTTTCAACATGTGTGAGATGGGTCAGCAATATGAGATGGCATGGAGAGTTGAGGGTCATGTGAAAGTCTGAGTTCGAATCTCTTATATATTTTAAAGTTTAATAATTTTTCAAAAATTAATGGCGAAAATGACAGTGAAAAAATGTCAAAGACTAATGGATTATATCGTAATATGATATTTAATACAATGAAATATTATAAGAGCTAACACCCAATGTAGATAGATATTCATTAATTTAAATATTAAATCTTGCTATCAGTATATAATACCTATCCAAATGAATCAATAATCATTTATATTGCTTGTTCAATCTATTTATTTACTTTGTTTCACTATTTATATGTTTTTGATTTTGTATATAAATCTAAATTAATATGCATAAAATTATTACATATTTTTCCATGATATTTATTTTTCTAGTTGTTCACTTCCCTCTAACAATTCGCTAACTTCATTACAACTTACATCACACAAGTTATATTTTATAGATATGACAGATGGTAAATTAGCATTTACAGATGATACTTGAAATTTCACTGATCCAGTAGTCATTTCCAATCAAAAATACTCTGGATAATAAAATACAAATTCAATTAGAATTATAAAATGTTCATAAAAAATATGTTGTTCATTAAAATGCATAAATATTTATATTTATCTTTTACCAACATCAGTTTTTTTATCTGCTCATTTTTTTAAATTTTTCAGTAGTTAAAAATAAAGTATTCTTTTTTTCTCATATGTCATGGCATCAGCCGGGCCATGAACCCACAACTGTCTGCAACCAACTACTTGCTTGCAAGGCGGATGCGATGACCTCTCAGCTAACAACGCTTGACATAAAGTATTCTTTTTACTTCTTCAAAAAAAAAAATTTCATCAATAATAATATCTTTTAAAGGTTCTTGTGTTATAAATTCAATTTTTGTAATAATGTATGTCAATTCTATTGCATTTTTTAAAAGATTCCAATAAAAACTATTCATTTCAATTAAACTAGTAGTCTGTTCTTCAATGAATTGAAAACATGACTTATAAAAACATCATAACTTTTTAAGAATTTTTTCCTTTATACCTGCACCATATTCTTCCATAGTTAACAATTTATTTTTTTATAGTTTGGGATAGAAACTTTCTTGAAATCTTGCCTTATTTTGTAGAATAACATTATTTAAAATAATACTAATTTCTGTGAGTTAAATTATTGTCAGATTCTATTTCTTGTATAACTTTATGAAAAATCAACACCTGGCTATGTACAAACAAAAAATATAAGTTCGGAATATTCATTATTGAAAATGTTGTCAGTATTTTATGACATTTATCCAAACTCAAGAAATATTATTAAAATTGTTTATATAATTTGAAAAATGTCCTCTATTGCTGGCATCAGAGCAAGGCATCTTACTTTTGAATAACCAAGAAGTTTTTCCATATTTACTAACAGTCGTTTTGCAAAATTGTTTACACTTGCCATATAAAACATAAAATGGCTAAAATATATCATTGTTACTATAACCACTATATCAATTGGCATGGAACTAGAATCTATATTTACAGCATTTGCATTGCAACCAAATTCTAGTATATTTCTCTTCAACAATTTTTAAATTTTGTTATGTAAATTATTGCTATCTCTCCATTTTCATCCTCCAAAATTCATGTTCAGTTTATCTGCTGATAGTGCCACAATTTTCAAATTAAGATTATTTTCAATGATAATTCAAAATAAATGTTTTGAAAAAATTTCCATGGTTTCTTCCTCAATATATTCTAAATATAAAATTTTTAATTAAATGCTGTTTCTAACATCAGAATATCTTTTATAATACTGAGTATAAAATTATTTCTTTATAGATTAATATATCTGATAAAACAGAATCAAATAAAACATTATGCAATGTGACAATTTTTCATCATAATAATTGTTAAATATTGAAATAATTATTGACTCACGCTGAGTCCTTACACAAGAAAATTGAGAAATATACATTTTTTCCAATAATTTATTAGTACTACTCATAATCTTAAAGCTATGGTTATGAAAAGTTAAAGTATCTTCATAATTGTCAACCAATTCAAATTATAATTTTAAAAATTCTGTTATTTTAGAAGTTGATCTTACTATATCAGTGTATTTATTTATGTTTATCTATATTAATATGATTTATTATAGCAGATCCACCATTCACTACTACAGAAAATTGTACCCTACAAATTATACATTTTACAAATGAATCATTATTTTTTTATAATATTGTTTTGAAAAAAAAAAAACTTTTTTTAAAATTTACATTCTCTTTGAATTCTATATTCTTGATTATAAAAACATATAAATAAATATTTTTTTATTTAAACATTTAAAAAAATCTAAAATATATTTATACTTAAAATAGCTATTTGTAATTAATGCCAAACATTCAAAATTAATTAGATTATATGAGATCTTAAAAGCAGGTGTTAAATATTTAATACAATTATCACACTTTGTTAAATTATCATTATTTTTTATATATCAATAATTCAACAATCTTATTAGAGATACAGCATTTATTTTCAGAGTTTCATATGATTTACTAATTTTTTTGCATACTCAGTCTGATAATAATTATATATAATTATGTAAAATGAATACTATTACGAAAATTAAATAACTCCAAGTCATGGATCTCTTTTTTTTTAAAAAAAAAAAACAAATGTTATTATATATAAAAATTTAAGTATAAAATGAAAATTACTGTAAACAAATAAAGAACATATATTGAGCATTGATATAAAAAAATTAGAAAAAACAGAGAATACCCAGACTAGTACTGTTTTCTAGCAAATAGTCTTGAACAATGGACTACTATAATCCAGAGAAATGATTCTAAATTTAAATTTTTGAAAAGAAAAAAAAATTAAAATTACTGACACAAAGACCCAAAAGAAGTACAAAGAAGTACCAAGAAGTATTAAAAGTACTTTTAGACTACATGTTTCAAATGTATAGAAGATTTAAAAAAAAAAAAATGAAATTCCCAAAAAAATCATGGTTGATAATAAAATAATATATATTTTAAATGCATCTTATTTTGAAATGACAATAAGTATAATCAGAATAGTACAACTAATCCATAAAATAACTTAATTATCATTAAATAAAGTTTTTATATGTTTAGATTCTCAACTACAATTAATTTTTCTATAATATAATATTTAATTTTGAACATTATTAATAAATAAATATATTATAAATAATTTAAAATTGACTATACAATTTCATATCATGTTGCAAGTGAATAGAATAATGATAAGTGTTTTAATGATTAAAATGTTCAGAATTATTCAATATTTATGTAATAAATATTACTTTCTTGATATTATTTGTTCAAATCAAATAGTCAATATATATATTGTGCCATATCGTATTGGTACAAATAATAATTTTGTCTAAAAATTATTGAAATAAAAATTTTTAGTTAAAAGAAAATAGTATGTAAAAGTTTAAGAGTTTTTTTTATTGCACTTTGTTTTCGAAAAATGGAAAATTAAAAGTCAAAGAGTTTTTTGAAATAAAAGTTACAATTAATTAATTAGAAGAGGGGAGGGGATTTGCTTTAGAAACGTCAAATTAAAAGAAGTTTTTTTTTTTAAACAATTTTATTAGCTAAAAAAAATACATGAATAAAAGTGTCTATATAAACTTGAGTTTTGACTTAAATACTGATGCTAGACATTATTATCCCTTTATACAGGTGAAGCTGAGGGGTATTTCATTTTCTTAGGACAGGTTGATACCAGCCCAGGATTCAGTGTGTAATCTATTGGGTGCCAGAAGTCGATCTCTGTCACGAAAGTTTGTCAAAATTTTGATATAGGTGCCTTTAACATTATTATCTGAGTACCGGAAGATGTGCTCACACCTGGTGAGCCAGAGAGCAAATGTAAGGAATATGGATGTTCTGATGGTGGAAAAAACTTCTGTCTTGATAGCATTTTCGATACAGAGGGAGTATCTGTGATCAAAGGACACTTGTTGGCATATGTAGGATCTAAGTGAGCTTAAATAAGGACAGAAATACAAAAGATGAGTGATAGTTTCGTCTGCAGTTGAGCACAGCTGACATAGCGTATTGAGCTTGGAGAATCCTCTTCTTGTGACCAAGAAGTGATTTGTAGGAAGGGAGTCTAGATTTAATTTTATCAGAGAATCTATGTATTTGGACTCGATGTACCAGTTCTTTGATTTACGTATCAGTGACTTGTTATTTAGCCCTAATGATTGTTGAGAGGCAGTGAGGTTTGGGTATCTTAATTTATACATCTGCCAATATGTTTTCTTTCCCTCTAAAATAGGTTTGGTTAATGTTATCATATTAGTGATGTGTTTCCATAGCTCTGTCAGCCACTTGCTACAAAATGGTGGTGGGGTATCCGTTGGATTTACTGGAATAAATGGTTCTTGTTCCAGATATCTGTTGATTGTCAAATAAGTAAAATATCTCTTTTGAGTTAAAAAAAAAAAAGTAATCTTAAAACTAGTGTTGAGTTTAGAATAAAATATACATGTGCATAAATGATGTATTAATGTGAGCTTGTTAATAAAATATATATGTGTGATTGTAAACATAGCATAAATATGCGCATGTTAAAATGAAATAAATGAAAATTAAAAAATTAAAAACACTCAATGATGGCTACTAAGTTAAAAATCTACAAAACAACAAGTTTTGTGACAGCTATGAATTAAACAAAAAACAACAACAATAAGTTTGTAATGGCTACTAAATGAAAACACCTAATTAAAAAAACGGTTTAACTAAAATAGAGCAGAAACGTAAAAGATAAAGAAGTTTAAAAGTTCTGAAGAAGATTGCAGGGGCAATCGAAACTGTCGATGTTGATGAATGTTAAGCATTGTACAAAAAATTAAAGATTTTATAAGAAAGGATTGATTAAAAGCTTATCTAGAGGAATGCAATTAAAAACAAGGAAGGAATTTCGACAACAGATATAGCTGGAGGACATCAAAATGATAACAGGTCTTATGCATAAATAGTTCAGTTTTTCATTGGAAAAACAGTTGAGATTGAGTTGAGATTATAGTTGAGAAAGAGTGCAGTTCAGTTCAGTGAAATCACATCAGATTAAATCAGGCAATCGATCAGTAGAAAATGCAATGTTAAAAACCTCAGCAACATACGACTTTCTCTAGCCTGAGTCCAGTGAAACAGCAAATCAGCCCAGAAAAGGATAATGATTGCCTAACAACTTGAAGAATCATCAGGAATATTTAGCGGTCTCCAAGAATAGTGCCACTGAATAATAAATCTCCTCAAAAAAACATGGAATCCAGCTGGATAAAAATATTCTCACTTGAAGCAGCAACCAGGGAGAAAACAAAGTCCAACTGAAAATTAAGTACACAGCAAACAACAAGAAGTATCCATGTTTTAAAATCCTAGGTAATAACATTTTTCTTATTCTCATTGCTAAAGTAGCCATCACATTAGTTTGAAGCCTCCCAGAGTCAAGTAATAATGAACTCTATAGCATACATAAATGAACTATTGATGTGTGTGTTTTAAATGTCAAATATTATTTAATGCTTTGTTATATGATATTCTAGTGTGTGAATTAAGAATATGCATGATCATTATATAAAAATACCAGTGTTATGTTAGTTAAGATTTATAAAAGTATTTAAAATTAGTATAATAAATATTAATTAAAATAAATTGTCTTTTAAACTTAAAACTTAATTTCGTCGGTCAATTCTTTTTTACCACTAATTGAAATAATTTGTTATTGAATTAAAAATAGACTGAGCTGGTTAACAGATTTTTTGAGTACTGGATTATGGGCCTACTGTCCAAACACATTAGTTCTAAAATGTAGCTGGCACCCAGGGTTTACTCTGAAACAAATAAAGTGCTTCAATAGTAGGGGTTTGAATCTAGCAGTTGAGGTGGGCCAAGTCTGGGAATGTGCCCATGTTATGTGTTGCATAACTTAGTCTGACTGTGGGTATTGTTGATGGCCCTGTCATCAATAGTATTCTCCACTCTGCTCGAGTGCCAGTTTATTCACATAATATTTATAATATAAGATTGTAAATTTATTATAAATAAGGTTTAAACCCAGATAAACCTAGCAAGTAGAGTATGTTGGATCATCAACAGATCAAACCCAGTACAATATATATATATATATGAATTCATATTTTATCTGTGAGAATATTAGAATTAATATATATGTATTTACATACATGAAAATTTCTGTTCTTTTTATTTTAAAAAAATCCTAGTCATATCTTATTAGATAGTGAACAATGAAAATTGTACACTGTATATGCATTTTGTATTTTAAAAAAGTTTCCTATTCTAAATGCATTTGATTGTGATTTTTCTAAAACAAAAATAACAGAAATTTCCATGCATTTAAAAATATTTCAACAATTACACCTGTTAAAAATTATCAAATTATGATATTCATTTGTTGGTGAAAGAATCTATTGCACAATAAGAATAATAGGAAAAGTTGTGAGCTTTGTTTTCATATATCTACAAATATTTCAACAATTATATGTGTTAAAAAATATTAAATTATATATATATTGTACTGGTCGAAAAACATCCACCACCTAAACTGCAAGTTGGATCCAAACTCAGATGAACCAAACTGAATTCAAACCCAACTCACCAGCTCAGATCAATGGATGATCTAAACCGATGGCACAGTGCTATGTACCAAGAAACTAGATCAACAGTTGGTGAGGATTAGAGACCCCTGAACTGACATTAATATTAGATAATAAACTGACTAAAGATAATTTTAAATTGAATCATATGTATGTGTTCAGGTTGCCAACACAGATAGCGAGCCTTAACATTAAATAATTATTGAATAAAAGACTTTCACCAATATAGAATAATATAAAATAAAATAATCCTATTAGATAACATTAAAATTTATAATATCCAATCACATCTATATATAAAACAATATATTCTTATTGGATGCTTATTCAAATGCTATGAACAAATCATATCCAATTACTCCTCAAATTTAATAAAGCTAAGTTGTTAACACTTTAGACTATAACTATCATCAAGACATGAAAGATTATTAATGTTTATTATAATCAAATACTAATATTAAAATTTAATATCTAAACTGAATTTATGACTTGCATCAATGAATTTTAAATATAATTAAAGCAAATCACTCTAATTTGTAACAGAATAAAATTAATTATTATTACCAACTCTCTATACTCAAGATTATGAACTTTATGGCTGAATACTGACTTAACATAATATATACTTTAATAATGGTTTAAAATAAAATGTATGAGTATATAATTTCAATTACCTTTACTCATCTTCAATAATTATCATATTTGTATCTTTACCAATCAATCATCAATTCAAATATAATTTCTATCTTAATTTAACTATTATTTGTTGCTAGCAAATAATTACAATAAGGTTCTAATACTTATTAAATGTTAAAAACAATGTCAAATCAATTAATTTATTACTATATAAATCTCTATATCTGATCAAATAATAATCATTAAATCCAAGACAAAGAAAATGATATGTAATAATACTTTTTTATCTATCCTGTAATTGGGCTTTCAAACTTTTTGTAACTTCTTCTAATGAATTATTTGGTACAATCAATTCATGAATAATATCCTATCCAAGTACCCTTAACCAATAAATTTGCATTGTAGAACTGAATAATAACAAATGAGTTTCATTTAAATTAATTCAACATTTATTAACAAATGGATAAAAATTATATATATATATTGTAACCAGTTGGGTTACATAGAATACAGTGATATAGTGTGTGTGCATATATATAAAGAAAAGTAAAAATATACTGACAAAAATTGTGATAGATATTTTCTACATTCAATGAAATAAAAAAATAATAATAATAAATAATAACTCTAGTTAAAAATATTGTTTTATAAATGAAACTTTTAAAAGATCTGAATAAATATAAATATTGTATTATTATTATTATTCTGATTTTAAAATTTAAAATTAAGCATGTTTTCTGATAATTTTTAAAAATGTCTATTTTTAAAATCTTTAATTAATTGGTAAATTTTGATTATCTAAGTAAAAACATGTGTGTAGATTCCAAGGGATTAGAGAAATAAAAATAAAACTTTGTTTTCAATCAAGGTGTTGTTATCATGTCAGATGATTTGATAAAAAGCTGACAAAAATATCAGCTGCAGTCTGGATAGTAGTTTTTTGTAAGAATGGGTCAGCTTAAAAGTTGGTTACAATATTTTGTTGCAGCTTGTTGAAGTTTGCAGCAGTTGGTTTTAGCTGACCATAGAGTGGTCAGAATAGCTACCAAGAACTGATATAGCTGAAGGTAGGGCAGTAGATTCAGAAACTGCTACTGTTTTCCTTCACAGGAGTTTGAATTTATATGGAGAAAATGACCCACTTCTTTGTGCTAAAATTCATAGCCTTAAATGTGAAAAGGACAGTTGCTTGCCTGAAATCTATCAAACCAAAACAGCATCTTGACTGGAATAATTGTAAGCAGAAAGAGACCAACTACAGACCAACATTGTACATTGATTATACTTTTCCTGATGGTGACAATCAGTAAAACCAAACTTACCAAGAAAAATCTTCCAGATTGCCCAGGGAACCCCAGCTTTCTGAAGAAGTAATTATATATATGCTGACATATCTAAAAGCAGAAAAGCATAGATAAACATATATACAGCTGTGGTGAGTAGAGTTATATATGATAATGAAATTTTACATAATTTCTTTAGTAAAATGACATTTTGAAAGTGATGTGTATATTTGTACTTTTCATGTTTGTGGTGGTTGTATAGTAGAGCAGGACTATCTGGATCAGTGTGTTCATGATACTCTGAAGTATAGGCTCAGCACTATCCAGACCAAGATGACTAAGCTCCTAGAATAGTCCAGCAGTGTATATTGGCTTCATGAATAAGCCAGGGTCTCATGGATAGACTCATGTATAGGCCCCTTAGACTCACAGGAAATGAGCAGGGCTGATTCAGTGCCTGATATTTTTTCTCTGGATACTCCTCATGGATGATCTCTCTAGGTACAAGAGAGGTAGTGCTTAAAAATGATGTTATTTCTCATGACATCATGGGAAATTGTGTACTGATAGTCCATGCTTGGCTGTCTATTTATCATGGCATAGGAAGCTGCAGTTCATGTATTCACTTTTCCTATCTCACCTTGCCTACTTCATCAGCATTAACTAATCAAGCAGAAAGGCATTTTAAAATTTACATTTTTTTAATTTTATAAAACTATTTTATCTTTCATTTATTAAAAAAAAAGAAAGACATTTTAAATCAATCAACAATCACCTGTCAAAAATTTAATAGTACTTATTTTAAGGAAAAAAGACTATTCAGCAAAAAGAATTAAATTGCAAGAATAATCTGTAATAATTTTATTGTGATAAATACAAATGTTATGTAGATAAATTATTATATTGCTTGTCTGTGCAAATTATATATATATATATATATATGTGTGTGTGTGTTTCAGTAAACCTAGTATGTAAAATGTTTATCATTTAACTGAAATTTTAATCATTTGTTGAATTGTTATATAACTTAAGATTTTTATAATTATTTTGTAACAACTCAAATGTGTTCAGAAATCAGACACATGTATTTGTGTGTGTATAGATCAATTCTTGTCAAGTACAACTTATATGTAAAATTTTTAATATTTTTTTTTTATAAATATCAATTCATTTTTTTATATTAATTGTATGTTAGAAATCGTGTGTCTGTGCACACATATGTGTAAATCAATATAACAATTTGAATTTTGAATAGCAATTATGTAAATCGCAATGTGATTATTTGAAATTTTGTAATGTAATCAAAATCAGAAAATTTATATATGAGTAATCTTATTTTTATGGATATTAATTTCCATTTTATTATTATTGTTAATAAACTTGTGTTTCAATTGTTAAAAATTTTATTGCCTCATCTCTTGGTTACATACAGTAATAGAGTTTGTTCTCTGATCTAGATTCATGCACAAGATGAATATATAAATGGGGATATATATTAGTGCTTTTAGAGCATCCAGCAATGATCAATCATCATCATCTTGGTTGGTGCAAAAGATCATACTCTTTAAAGCCCATACACTATATTTTATTTTTAGTTTAGACTTATTAGAAATTAAGTTTATAGATGGCCAATACAAGTGGCCTGAGCATTGATAATGATCAGCATGTTTTGTGTCTCAGCATTATTGTTAGATTTTCTGATTGTGTATTCTAATGGATGAGCACTTAAGATGGTGCATCCAAGTTAGGTTTAAATAATTGCCCAAGCTGGAAAAGGATCAATAGTTAGCCTGGTCTACAGAAGACCCATTTCCAATCTGGTCACAAGATTGACTACTGATTTATTGTACTGATTTAGTTGATATTATTGATCATTCATGATGATGAATGGTTTCTTTTGATATTTCTTTTGAGTATTACTTAATTTATAATGCTGGTTGATGATTAATTTCCTAATTGTAGTTGCTCTTCTGATCTTTCAATGATCTCGCACAGATTTTTATAATCTCATGCTCTTATAAAATACTATATTACTTTTATAATTAATTTGATATTTCATTATATTGTTGATTGGGTATGATGATAATTTTTCTATCACCCAGATCAAACCTGTTTCCACTTCCTACCCCCTATCCCATTTCAATATATATAGCAAAACCATATATATATATATATATATATGTTGATACAAAGATTTACACAGGTTGCATATATAAAAGACATATTTTGCGGGTTCATCCGTGTTACTATATTTTAAATACTGACGTTTCAACTTGGTAACACAAGTCATCCACTGAGTAATAAACAGTAGAAAGACAGTTGTAGAGGCGCTACAATCACTGATTTGAAAAAAAGTTAAAGTTCCACCAATAGCAAAAATGTTAAATTAAGAATGTTTTTTAAAAAAATCTTTCCAAGTCGAAATGTCAGTATTTAAAATATTTTAACACAGATGAACCCACAAAATATGCCTTTTATATATATATGAATATGTCTTAGGCAATAGGTTCTCAAATGACATTAATTATTTTAAATTAAATTGATGATGGTTCATCGAGCTTCACCTATCAAATGCTAAGATTAAAATGTATATTTACATAACACTAATGGGTTGTAATATATATGCACTTTTCAAAATATAAGACAGTTTAGAATATAATTATTCTTTATATAAAAAGTAGTTAATTGAAATAAAAATTATACTAAAGATGGATCTACCCATTCATTCACATTATTTCAATAAAATACTTGAAATTAATTTATAATCAACAAGTAAGATGACATATTTTTGAATTAGAATCATAATCACTAAGCTACAAAATATAAATTTGAATTTAGAAAAACATAACTCTCTTACATTTTAAGCATGTAAAATAAATCTCTACTTAACATAAATTGTATTACAATTTATATCAATAAATGCTAAACATGTAGTAGTAGTAGTAGTAGTAGTAGTAGTAGTAGTAGTAGTAGTAGTAGTAGTTGGTTGGTAGTCAAGATGGCCGCCATACCTCACAAGCACGTCGTTTTGGCTCCAAAATAATTTTAAAATTTTCATTGAAATTCTACTATTTGAGTCTACTTGTGGTTGATACTTTTATCATTATAGTTTATTACACCGGAATAAACAATTAGGTAGGTAAAATCTACTTCCTTTTTTAAAATCTGACAGATTTAATTTATCTGTTCTATAACTATGGAGTCGAAAGACTCGTTGCTTTTAAATCAAATGACTGACGTAAGTGAGCCTACAAATAATTCTGTTATGTCTAATAATAATTCATTATTTCAAACTGAAGATGTTCAAATTACAATCAATAACCAAAATAAATCGAATAACACAATTCAAACTAGCAATCAAGTGAAACGGCAAGCAAAGCTAATGAAACCTAGAAAAACGTTCGGCTCTGTTAACGTTCAAACGAGCATGCAAGAGTCTATCGAAAACATGGACAGTTTCCCAGAATTACCGAAAACAACTAATAATATTAATGCTAATAACCTTATGCAAGAATCAGACAATAATCAACATTTTTTCAAACAAGATCTAAAGGAAAATCAAATAAAAGAAAATAATTCGTATGCTAGAGCAGTTAAATCTCATGCCGATAATATTACCAGTAACGTGCAAAATTCAACTGAATACTTAACAGAAGTATTAGGCCTAGAAAATGATAATGAAGATGAACAAAATAATGTAAATATAATACCAGATGATACCCAATTAATTACTTCGGAATTATATGCTCAGTACACAAATAATTTTAACCAAACCATACCTCAAAGTCTCTTTAGATCGTTCCAAAAATTTCATAGTGAGAAAACGTTAATAATGGCAGTTACAAACACGGAATGCGATTTATTTAAATTTCCTATGGATGAATTTTATCAACTTTTGACTGAAAAAAAATTATGGACATTTATTTATAAAATATTATACCATCCTAATAATAGATATTTATGCATAGAATTCCATAATAAAACGCAAAGGAATATTTTCAAAAATAATATTAAATTTTTGAACTCAAGAATCCTTTGTTACATCGATATGGAGCAACCCCTATCTCTACAAGGAAGAATCAAAAACTGCCACGTTGATTTTAATGAAATTGACTTGCAATTAATTCTGTCAAAATACGGGAAAATAACAAACTTTAAATATCTGCTTGATAAAAAGGCAGTTATCCCAGTATTTTTAAATATTGCGACGTTTAGCATAACATTAAACAAGAATGTTACACCTAGTGATATACCAACTGTACATGAAACAGACATCTCACCAGTAATCGTCACTTTCAGAGGTTTACCACCCCAGTGCTTTCATTGCAAACAACGATCGCATTTAATACAAGACTGCCCTACCAAAGTATGTCAAAAATGCGGATTAAAACACTCGAGAACACATCGTTGCTGGAGCCAATTAAATACAACAAAATATAATGAAAATATCAACATCAAAATAACACCAACTTTAAGTCAAACAGGAGATAATGATAATACCCAAACAGAGTTACCACAAACCCGGGATTCATCAACCTTGATTTTCTCTGACAAACAATCAATACCAATACACCTGGATGTACCTATAATTAGTAACTCAGAACTTGATGAGAATATTAGCTCATCCTCATCAAGTGAGCTTGAAGATATTTTCGCGGAAGATTCCATTCCGTTTCAATTAGTAACAAAAAATAAAAAAATTGCAAAAAGAAAAAAGGGAATTGATGTAACTGAATTGATTCAAGATAATAATAATCAATCTACCACTATAAAATGTAAATCACCAGTGAATCATGCTCCAACAAAGCAATCCATTCCATTTAAAAAGAAAATAAAATCTAATAACTCTGACCTCCAAATAACAGGAACTCCAACGGACACACACTCGGATAGACAATTGCGTTCAGTTGCTTCCACTTCAACACCACAACAGCAGGTATATTTAGCTGGTATTGATATTGAAACAGGAAGATTGCTCTGCAAGTCTTCGTTTCACCTTTCTCTTACATTTCACCTATCCTTATACCTAAATTCGAATCCCAAATCGTTCGTAGTGTGTCTGTACGGCCATTTATATACTAAAATCCCGCCTAAAATAAACCACGTAGGCATTATTACTCTTGGAGTCCAATTTTCAACCCTTTATTTTTATTGATATATAAATGTCGAGTATGTGCATGTTTACATATTCATTTAAAAGGTTATATAGGTAAAACTACACACAGACTATGATGATAACTGTTAAATATTAATATCAATCATTGGAATTATATTATTGGATTGTGGTTGTTGAGTTCATTTATTTTAAAAATATTGTGTTGCAATATTTATTTTCGATTGTAGGTAAAATAATAATTATTAAAAGTAGTTTATAAACGGATTCATGCAATTACAATCTAAATGTGAAATAATTTAATATTTTTCTAAAATTATAAAGTTCTCGCCATTGAAAATTATATAAATATAAAATAAGGCTAGGTTGAGAATATAATAGATTTAAAGTAAAACATTTTGGATTATAAATTCACACTTCGTATGTCTACTTAGGAATTTCCAATTAGCAAAAGTCTTCAACAGAACGAAATAAATGTTTTAATCTTCTTTCAATCTGAGCATTTACTGGAATTTATAATTGTAAACTATAAGAAAAACCTTAAAATGGATTCCTTCTGATGTTCAGATAAGAAATAACTAATTGATAAGAATGCAAAAGGTTGAAGGTTTGTCATGCCCCAAGGCAGGTTCTTTTATGAGATAAACAGTATATATTGAATGTTTTTCTTTTGTTTTAAGGAGAAGGAAGAAACAAAAGCTGATTCTGATGTGATGCTATTTTTCTGCTGTTTGATTTTGCGTTTTGATTTTATTTTTTGAGGTTATAATTGTTTTTATTCTGAGAATTCGGACGGTCTGAACTATTATTTTTGGAATGCTGATCCTGATGTTTGCTGACCGACCATCCGTGACTTAAATAATCCGTTTTCAAGAAAATGTAAAAAATGCTGACCTATCATAGAACCGCCAATATGACTGAGTAGAGTCGGCACCATGGCTATTTTCCTTTCGGAAATAACTGACCGCTGCCGATGTACCATCTGACGCATCACCAATATGCCTTAAGGAACCGCCTATGCTGCTGCAAACAGAGACTGAATTAACATGCTGCTAAATCTGATCCACTCCTGAAATGTGCTCCAGCTTCAACCACCCAAGCAACTGAAAGGTAACAAAATTAACCCAAGAGCTCTTGTGATCTAAAACCCGCTATAGCAAAACAAACAACTTTTTTTTTCTTTCTCGCCACACTTATTATCATGTATGTTTTAAAATGTATATTTAAATTTATTGCTCGATCTAAACCTTGGGTTAATATCAAATTTAAATTGTTTTATTTGCGTATATTATGGGTGCATAGCATCGACCGAGCGAGGCAAATCTTAATTAATGATACTCCCCATTCCTTATAAAGAATGTAATTTTACATTCATGAGTCCCTCAAATGAGATTTAGTAAGCCGCTCGTTCGATGACTATATTATTTTCTTTATAATACCTAGATTTGATTCATAATCTTCCAGGATGTATGCGAGGTGTGGGAATAACTATTGGCAGATGTGGGAGTGCATGGGTTAATTACATTTTACTTAAAGTATCGCACTCACACCGTCCTTTTTATGTTAAACCCCATTAGTTGTTTTAAGTATTTCTATTGTTATTCTGAGTTTGGGAGAGTGTAGATGCTTCATCAATGCAGTGAATTGCTTATGTGCACAATCTTTCGTTATGTCTCCTTTTTTTGAATCGATTATATATATATATATATTTTAGTGTTGCTGGCAAAGGTATTCGATGTTGACATCACTTTGTTCTTTAAAAGGGCTTTAAACGGCCAAGTCCGTTTCCCCTTTACTTCTTCCTGCGGTTTCCAGTTAATGTGTGTACCAGAGCGTCACACCTGGAGATGCTGACGCAGTTCTTCGCAGCCATATGCTAGCATACTCCGATCTTTAGGGCTACGGCCGAGACCAATGTGGGGTGCAACATATGCATCTGATTTTATGATTTGTTTCTTTATTGTCATCACAAAGTTCCTGTAGTTTAAATGGACAACCACCCTCCATCGTTTCCTAAACCTTGCGAGTACCACTGAATTCCTTTTTAAGTACTTTAAGATAATATCATACTCACACATATATTTCCGCACTAAGCAAGTCGCTGCTGCCAAGCTCATTGGAGCCGCTCTGCATTTATTCTGAAGTCAGCCTTTATCGAAAACTATTTAATATCTTTTATTATAAATAATTCCAGTACTCTTATTCTTGGGCTTCGCATGTATTCAAGGTTTAGTAAGGCACATTTGTAAGTGATAATTGACCCAGGTTATAGATTAATGAGTAAAATGATTTAATCAATTGTAGTTCACCATTTGACGCCACTATTTAATAAATAAATAGTGCCCGAAATCATATTTAGCCACTTAATAAATCATGTTCATTTAATCAATTCTTTACGTTGGTGTTTGTTTTCTGATTCATCTCATTGTCTCGTATTGTCTGGGTTATACACATATCTATTAAGACTTACCAAACGCTAGCTGTTAATTTATTTATAAATCTCACGTAGTCTCTTCTCTCTCTCTGACCACCGTGGCCTGAAAAGATGTTGCTATTGTGATGGCTGGTTCGGGCTCCATCGTATTTGGTTGCGCAGTCGATCTGCTATATTCGAATCCGGTATGACAGGCCCTGAACCCACTTGTGGTGCTGCTTTTTGAGTGTGGTGGAGAAACTGTGCAACTTGTTTATGAAATGTGCGAATTCTTACCGTTACAATATCCACAGAAGAACACATAAGAAAATAAAAGTTAATACTGAACACACATCAGATAATCCTAATGCAAATTATCCTGGACACATTAAACCAAACAAAACTTAGTGATATATCATGAATGAAGAACTATATCCAACCGTTTTTATTTTATTTTTATTTTATCCAATTTGTGTTAAATACTCTGTTGTAATGATTTTTTTGTTAATTTTTATGTTTGGTAGGGGTTCATTGCTGATTACACTTATCCAGCTAAAATACATATATCACATTAATAATATTATACACACACTACATGACAAACAACCACACATAATTACATCTTATACCCATAAACTAAACAAACATAAACTTTATAATAAACAAACACATATATCTATAAATTATAAACTCACTAATACATTTTTCCTTTTATTATTAAACATGCTATATCTATTCTCACTATATACTATACAAAATTATTACCTTCCTTTAACATCCTATCCCACTGTTACATTGGATAGACTGTTCCAGTCTTCATATGACTATACTTACTCCATAAAATCTTACTTTCCACTACCAAGATCATTAACAACTACAAACATTATGCATATACAACAAATTACCATAATCATTGTACAATCTAGAATTACTCATGCTAGTATCAATTACTGAAGTTAATGTCAGAGGGATAAACTCATCCCAAAGAATGTTTGCCATTACCAGCTGGATTCGGCAATTCACACCACATATTCTTTTTTTTACAGAAACCAAATGCTCAGTAAGTTCTCCTTTTAAACCTGAGCAGCATCTTGCCGAGTTTGGATATACCAGAATTTCCACATCAAACTATTCAGCTGCAGGAATAGGAGTACTCATCAATAGGAATTCTCCACTCCAATCTTTCAACATCTTATATATTGATCAACACATGATTATCATCACTCTTCATAATGCAGCATGCACAATAAATATTATAGCATTATACTTATATAATCAACCAATACTCATACACCAGCTTATTAACATAATTAATTTAACACTAGCAACAAATCCACACCCCATAATTCTCTTGGGTGACTTTAATATTTCATACCAAGACTTTACGATGAAATATCTTCATAAAATTAACAAAAGGCTAATGAGCTCAGAAGGTTTCTTTTCATCAAATACAATATCATTTTTCACTAAAAATCATTCATCACTAATAGATCTACTCTTTTACTCTCCTGAATTGCACTTTATAATTACACCCTCCCTAAACCCAGTAGCTTTTTCTGACCATCATGCCCTTAATGTCGTATTAAATTTAGATATGCAGATACACTCAACACTTTTACTGAACAATACCACCCGTTTATTATTAAAAACAAATGCTCCTGAAGCCATAATATCTAATGCATACATTTATTTTAAAAAAATTGACATACTTTCACTCCAACCAACAGAAGCTTGGTTTTCCTTCATTAATATTTTAGCTTCTAACATCAAACATTATACTGCAAGAAATCCTTCTCCTACTGCACTTAGCAAAAAATTAGATATACTGCATATGAAGCTAAAAAGCACACCTACCAGCTCAAATTCAGTTAATACCATAATGTTACTAAAGCAAGAGTTCAAACAGACACAACTTACACTAGCTAATTATCTTTCTATTAAAAAAGCCAAAATTTTTTTAAAAAACACCCATGACTGGTCAAGGGCATATATCAAATGGGCATTAGGCTATAACTCTAATATAACCACACCCTCATCCATATTAATAAATGATAAAATGATTACCGGAATAAATATGCTTCCACCAATTAAACAATATTTTAAAACTAAATTTCAAAAGCTACCTATGCCAATTCTCGCTCCACTTTATTTTGGTATGTCACAAACTATCCTTAATATATCTAAAGAAGACATTACAAATAAATTAAAAACTATTCCAAACAACTCGCATCCAGGAACACATGCCATTCCGAAATTTTTGCTTAAACACCTTAGCCACTTTACTATTCCCATAATTTACAATATGCTACATTACTTGTCAAATCAAATTCATAGTACAGAACTACTCTATCCTGTCTCACTAGTGCCCTTTCTAAAAAAACCTTTACTACCCTCCCCTCTCAATAATCTTAGACCTATATCTATGTCCCCACTAATCATTAAAATAATAGAATCCATTATTAAAGATAAAATCCAGCCTCTTATATTACCTACTCTATCTAAATTTCAGTTTGCCAAAAAAGGCTCATTCATCCCCGAGGCTCATGTCTTATTTAGGGCACTAACTGATGACATTCGCCACCATAGAAAAGCTGCACCTATTGCAGTACAATTAGATATTGAAGCTGCCTTTGATTCTGTGCCTATTGAAAAACTCTTACAAGTGATTGGTAGTCATGGAATCCCGATTCCAATTATGTATATTTTAGCTAATCTCTTTATAAATAGAAACATACACATCACCTTAAATGGAAAAATGTCATCAGAATTCACTCCACATAATTCAATTCCTCAAGGTTCACCCCTTATTGCCCTCCTCTTCATCACCTACATTAATCCCCTCTTACTTCAAATTGAAACTGAACTACCGGGAATACAAACAATTTTTTTAAACCGTACAATTAATCATATTTCATTCATGGATGACATAACTTTTTCTTCCCTCGCAGAAATTGTTACCAAAACTACATAACATATTAAAAAAATACACAAAAGATTATACTCTAAAATTCAATCCCGAAAAAATGGCCACATGGTCCATACTTACTGGCACTCCAATTAAAACAAAAGTTGAAACCCGACCTCATAACTTTCTGGGAATACCCTTCCATCAATCAGTAAATATAATGAGAATAAATATACAAAATCAATTAATCATTTCTATACAAAAAATTATTAATTCTCTAACTAAAGCTTATCTTTCAATACACAGCAAGATATCTCTAATTAACATGCTAATCTATCCAAAAATTAATTTCTATTCACCCACCATTAAATTCACAACCTCATTCATTAAGAAAATCAATTCTCTATGTACTAAATTGATCTGGAACCAGAAGACAATTTCTATTAGCATTAATAAACTCCAAAAGCATTCAAAATTTAATGGCTTATCTTTGCATTCAATAAATACCTTTTATTATCAAAAATCCTATAATACACTATTTAAAATCTGCACTAACTTTCAGAATTTTCAGGTTTTCATTCCAATATCTCCTACTGACACACCTCCACCTATTAACAATAAGTTCATTAATAACCTAATTCAACACATATGTCAATACAAATTACCAGATAATATGTTTACAGCAAAAATTAAGTACTGGGATGCATATCAAAATATGACTAACCTAGATCTGCTTCAAACACCAGATAGTACACTTAAACTAACAAACAAATCTTTAATACAAAAATTTAAATTTTGGTATTTAGAACCTAAATACTTAGACTTCCTCATCAAAATTAACATGGATGCATTGCCAACAAGTGAATTTCTTTTCAATAAGAGGAAATATACTAACATTCAACCTATCTGTCCCTTATGTGGTAGGGAGGATGAAACAATGCAACATTTTTTATATCACTGCAATGCCTTACATATATATAGACAACTGATATCCACACTCATTTATAATTCTAAACCAATATGTGACATCTTAATAGAAAATATTCAAAAATGAATATTTCCCAATATAAGGCTGTCCATCTTTATCATTTTTACTCTCTGGTTCTTAAGATGTCACTTTGTTTTTAATCCAACATGACGAAAATATAAATCTCTTTTTGAAAATAAAATCCTAAAAATTAAAATGAGAGATCATTCTTTGGCCCCGGCGGATATAGTCAATGCCACCTGGAGCCTCATAAAATTATCTCCACAATCATAACTCTTAAACAAAATCAGCAATGGACTAAAAAAACTTACAACCATCAATGAATAGCTTACTCATTAATTTACATGCCCCAATTTTATTTTCTTCTCTTTATGATTCATGTAATTTTTGTTTACTATTTATATATATATATATAAAATTATTATGTAAAAATTTTTTTAACATGTAATCAGAATATAGAAATTATGTAACATTTTTAATTTGTAATAACAATATAGACATAATAATAAAAAACTTTTTAAAACTACTAGTAGTAGTAGTAGTAGTAGCAGTAGCAGTAGCAGCAGCAGTAGCAGCAGTAGCAGCAGCAGCAGCAGCAGCAGCAGCAGTAGTAGTAGTAGTAGTAGTAGTAGTAGTAGTAGTAGTAGTAGTAGTAGTAGTAGTAGTAGTAAACACCACTGTGAAATATGAATAGCATATTTGCTGTATGTAAGTGAGTTTTGTCATCATATATGTATTTAATATTGTTACTGTTATTGATTTTTTTTTCCTCAGTTTTTCAACATTATTAATGTAAAAATATTTCATGTATTCATAATAATAATTTTGTTAATAATTTTCAATTCTAAATTGTAGATCAGTTATTGTAACATGTTTTAAAATTGTATTTTCATACATGTTCTTATGATATCAAATAAAGTACTTTAAAACTAGTAGTAGTAGTAGTAGTAGTAGTAGTAGTAGTAGTAGTAGTAGTAGTAGTAGTAGTAGTAGTAGTAGTAGTAGTAGTAGTAGTAGTAGTAGTAGTAGTAGTAGTAGTAGTAGTAGTAGTAGTAGTAGTAGTAGTAGTAGTAGTAGTAGTAGTAGGTAGCCATCTTGGCTCTTGACAGAGAAAGTTGACTCATTTCAGCTCCTGCTTTAGACTTAAGTTTTATTGGTTTTTGATTGAATTTGATAGTGAAAAGTATACCAAAAGAAAAAGGAAATTTTCCACTTAAAGGTAAGCTCTATTTCGAGCAAAATTGTTGTTAATATAAAGAAGAATATTAGATTTAAAATGTCTAATATTTCTGATTCTAATTCTAATTTAAAAATTGCTAATAATAGCTTAGATAAAAATAATTCTTATCAAGATCTAGAAAAAGTCAAAGTTAACAATAGTTCTTTTTCAAAAGTAAAAACTGGATCCAATATGGCTGAAGCCTTATCTGATTTATCTAAAACAAGAAATAAATTTAAAAATACTAATTTGCCTGAGGCATCTGATTCTATTGAATTAAATAAGAATATTAAACAAACTTATGCTAGTATTTTAAAGCAAAAATCTGAACAAGATAACAATGTAATTACAGAAGAAAATTTAACAGAAATTTTTAATTTTGACAATGAACTACAAATGGAACAAGAAAATACAAATTTATTATCAACTAGTAATACAGATTATGTTTCTGTATGTGAAAAATTTATACAAACAATTCCTTTAACAGTTCTTAAATCATTTCAAAAATTTAAAAGTATTAAAACGTCTACAATAGCTATAACAGATACTAATTCTTCAGTCATGAATTTTCCTACTGATGAATTTTATTCTTATCTATCAGAAAAAAAACTTTGGTCAATGATATACAAAGTGCTAGATCATCCTAATAGCAGATATAAAACAATAGAATATCATAATGTGGCTCAAAAACAAATATTTGAAAAACATATTCACTTTCTTAATGGAAAATTTATTTGTTACATAGACATTGATAGACCTACAAATTTGAATGGACAAATTAAGAACTGTCATGTAGACTTTAAAGCTGATGATCTACAAGATTTACTAAAAAATGTTGGAACTGTGGCCAACTTTAAATATGTTTGGGAAAAAAGAGCCACACAGCCAGTTCTAACCAATACTGCTCATTTCACTATGTCATTGAAGAAAAATATGCAACCAACAGATATACCAACATTACATGCAACAGATTCTTCACCTTTGATAGTTACTTTCAGAGGCATTTCACCTCAGTGTTTTTTCTGTAAAGCCAGAGATCATCTTGTCAAAGAATGCCCTAACCGTTTTTGTAAAAAGTGTGGTATTAAAAAAACAAAAACGCATCAGTGCAGTAGAGATCCAATAGCTAATAATGAAATCAGACTCATGCAAAGTAACCCTGAAAAAACAAAAGTAGATGAAACTATTCCCAATATGCAAAGTAACCCTGAAAAAACAAAAGTAGATGAACCTATTCCCAATAATGAAGACAACAACACAGATATCCAAAATCTCAGCCTTGATGAACTTATTCCCAATAATGAAGACAAAACCACAGATATGCAAAATCTCAGCCTTGATGAATTTATTTCCAATAATGAAGACAACAACACAAATAAGCAAAATCTCAGCTTTGATGATCCTAGTCAAAATAGCTCCATGAATACTATACCAAATAAATCTTATACCTCACAGGAGGAAACAGAAACAGAGTACATGAGTGATACCTTACCATTTCCTTGCTCTGATGAAGAGTTCCAATTAATTAAAGTAAAGACTAAGAAACGAATGCACAAGAGGAAAAAATCCGCATTGCATCAAGAGCCTATACAAACTAATGAACCTGACAAACATAGTGAAAGAAAATCAAAGAAAAATGATACAAAGTCTACCACACCAGCATTAAAAAAAACAAAACTCACAAATAAAACAGGTGAAACAGATTATCCGGCTAATGAATCAACATTTCATTGGACCAGACAAAAACAAAGTACAAATCAATTGACACAGGAGCAGCTTCTTCTGATGGCAGGAGTGGATGTACACAGAAGATCTACTAAATCTAAGGATATCATAACAAATACCATGTCTCAAAATACAGAGACAGACTTTGAAGCACCATTAAAAATAGACTATCAAGATGAGTGGCATAAATAACACATATAGACTTTCAAACCAGGACAATTTTTTGGATTTAATTCCAAATGTGAAAATAATTATCATGTTTATGAACAAAAATATGCACAACAAACTCAATAGAACTTCACTTGCAAGGGTAAGTTCATTGTTTTCACAGTGGTGTATTATTATAATTTTTCTTTTCTATTTAACACATTCCTATTATACTTTTACTAATATTAGTTGTCCCATTCATTATACAATAAACTATAAAATATCATTCTCCCACCATTTTATATAATTGATAATATGGGTCTTTCTATTACAGCAGTCAATGTAAGGGGTATTAACTCTACCCAGCGAATATATGCAATTAGCAATTGGATAAGGCAATTCTCACCCCATATCCTTTTATTTACAGAGACAAAATGCTCAGTACATTCAGCATTTAATCCTGAACTCTACCTTAGTAAATTTGGATACAGTAAATTTTCAACATCTGATATTGCTGCTGCTGGGGTAGGGATTCTCATCCATCATTGTTCTCCTTTTCAAACTTTTAAAATTTTGTACTTAGATCAGCATATGAGTATAATTATTCTTTATCATTCTTCTTTTACAGTGAATTTAATAACATTCTATTTATATAATCAGCCAGTGTTAATTCACCAATTAATAAATAAAATAAATTTAATTTTAGCTACAAATTCTTACCCAACTATAATCATGGGTGATTTTAACATGTCTTATAAGAATTTTACATTAAAATACCTTCATTTGATTAATAAAAATCTCATGAGTGCTGAAGGTTTTTTTCCAACTAACTCCATTTCATTCTACACTAAAAAACACTCCTCTCTAATAGACCTTGTATTCTATTCACCAGATCTACATTTCATAATAAATCCCTCTCTATGTCCTGTAACTTTCTCTGATCATTTAGCACTTAATGTGGAACTTGCAATACACATGCAACATCAACCAATTCTTCCTCTAAATAAAACTACTCGTCTTCTTTTAAAATCCACTACACCTGAAGCTGTTCTCTCTGAGATTTATATTTATTTTAAGAAGGTAGACATACTATCTTTAAACCCAGTAGAGGCCTGGCTATCATTTATTAACATAATCTCTTCTACTATTCAACATTATACCTCCAAAAATAGTTCTCCCACTAATCTTGTTAATAAGTTAGATACAATACACTTAAAACTAAAAAATACTTCATGTGACCCTTCTTCAGTTACATCAATAATGTTTTTAAAACAAGAATACAAGCAAACCCAACTCATACTGGCTGATTATCTCTCTATAAAAAAAGCAAAAATTTTTCTAGCTAATCCCCATAACTGGTCTAAAGGA